>CM072925.1:76610016-77210016 GCA_036971965.1 Nyctalus aviator | reverse complement strand
AATCATTTTGGCTGTTGGGTAGTGTCCTGGCTGGAGGGGGCATGGAAGACTATTTCTCTTCAGGTAGTTTCACATAATTTGGCATTGAGCAAGCATGATTAAACTGGGGGGACAGCCAGCCACCCCAGAACTAGGGAGAAGGTAGTCCTGGCACCAAGCGAGCCAAATAGTGACTGCTCCCTGCAGACTGAGCTCGGAACCAAGCAAGGAAACAGTACGTGATAAACCCTTCCGTGGGGCGTGGCCTTGTAGTCAGGGAGACAGGTAAACACAGGAGCCTGTCCCGCACCACTCACCAAGGCAGGGACAGCTGTCAGCAGAGGATTGGACTGGAGGACTGGCGGGCAGAAGCCTGTGCTGAGATCCAAACAGGGTGGGGCTAGCAAAAGACGTTCTGGAAGAAGTGAGTAAGGGATGGGGAGTGCCGAGATGGCCGGGAAGGCAGGAGGCAGGTGACCAGCCTGAGAGGACTGAGGTGCCCGCCTTCCCCGGGCCCCGCCTTCCCCGGGCCCCGCCTTCCCCGGGCCCCGCCTTCCCCGGGCCCCGCCTTCCCCGGGCCCCGCCTTCCCCAGGCCCCGCCTTCCCTAGCCCCGCCTGCCCCGCAGAGCTCTGAGGCCCTGGGCCTGCTGTGATGCTTCCCTTGGAGGCTAGTTTGCTGCCCGCTGTACCCAGCCTTCTCCCTTGTAAAGCTGGCCCCGGTCCCCGCCGTGGCCTTGGCCCTCAGGCCTTACCTGGCTGGGCAGTGAGGCTTCAGAGCGTGGATTCCCCGGGACAGGGGTCATCTGAGCTGGGGGGTCTTCCCAGCAAGGCCCCCGGGGGCCAGGGCTGGAGGGGCCCTGCTCCAGCTGCTTTACGCAGGTGAGTTCCGGGGATCTGAGCAGCTTTTAACCAGAAGAGCCAGACCCCGAGGCACTGAGAAGCTCTTTGTTTTGTGGGTACAAAAGGAATGACCCAAGGCCATCAGGGTTTGCCATCATGCAAGAGCAAACTCCTGTCCTAGCCAGTTTGGTTCAGTGGCTAGAGTGTCAGCCTGCGGACCGAAGGGTCCCGGGTTCGATTCCGGTCAAGGGCATGTACCTTGGTTGCAGGTTCCCTGGCCCTGGTCGGGGTTCGTGTGGGAGGCAACCAATCAATGTGTCTCTCTCACATTGATGTTTCTCTCTGTCTCTCCCTCTCCCTTCCCCTCTCTCTCTCTAAAGATCAATGGGAAAATATCCTCGGGTGAGGATGAACTAAAAATAAATAAGAAAGAGCCAAATTCTACTTTGGTTTCTTTTGGATTTGCTATGCACTCACCTATGAATTTTCTTCGACCGCTGATAATGAGTTTATCCTTCTGTTTTACTCAGGCTCACACTGAAACCCGTTCTTAATTCTCTGAACGTCAAGTGACAGTGCCCGGGTGCCAGTGGGGGCAGCTTCCCTGAGGACACTCTCACTCCTGAAAACAAATTCAAGGTCTTTCCCTCTCGGAGCGGTGGCTTACCCATCGCCTCCATCTTATGGCGGGCTTTCCTTTTCCTTCTTTACTGAAAAGTTATTTTATTCTGAATAGATAAGTCCACAGTATAACGTTTAAAAGAGAGGAGTGTGTGTGATAGCATCTCCCTCCTCCTGTTTCCCAGACTCCCAGTTCTCGCCCCAGAGGCTCCCGGTGTGCTGGCATCAGTATGTTTTTTGTATTCTTCTTGAAGTAGCCTACCCATCAACTGCAAATGCTTGTATATACGTTTCCCCCTTTTTACACAACGGTAGGCACTGTATAAACTGTATTTCCCCCACTTTCCAGTGTAACTTTGGTCGGTGGTTCCATGTTAATAATAAAACTTCTCGGTTCTGTTTCGCGGCTGCACAGTGTCCCATTGTCTGGTCTCCCATCGCTTGCGTACCCAGTCCCCAGCCAGTGGAAGGAGCTTGTGCGTGTGCTACTGAGGGTGGACAGACGCCGCCCAGTTCTCCTCACCAGACCATCGGCGTGCGCTGTGACCTCCGAGCCTGTTTCCACCTCAGGGTCACCTTAACCTTTGTAAGAAGTGAGTGTGTGTATCGGCTGGAATCGGGGGCTTAATCACGATTGGTGTGATGATGCCCCACAGAAGGGCACCCGGTGCTGTGCCATCACAGAGCGAGGGGCACAGCTCCTTCCCAGCTGGGACTTCTTCGGAGCTGGTGACATTTGAGCTGGCCATGGAGGCTGAGCAAGACAGGCAAGGGAGGGAGGCACATTCCAGACAGAAGACCACAACGGGCCGAGCACAGGCCGAGCTGGGCGCGCAGTTTACGATGGGCCCGAGGAGTGTGTGTTTGATCCTGTCGGGGTCAAGGTTCAGATGAGAAACCACGTGGTCTGCTTTGCTTGATGTCCAAGATGTACTGGATACAAAATCATTCCCTGAGCGTTGCTGCATGCCAGGCCCTGTGCTGAGCGCTTCACATAGTGTTAATCCTCACAGGGACCTGGTGAGCTGGTGCCTTTATCCCACTCACACGAGTATCACCTCATTTGTTAGCAGTACCGGCACTTCTACTGCTTCACAGAGAGGAAACAGAAGGTAGAGGTTAGGGATCTGTGTGAGGTCCCCAGTCTACTAAATGGAGAACAGCTGGGCTCCAGCCCCGCCCTCTCCCGTGCAGTGCGGGGCCCCTGCCGCCAGAGGGCGCAGGTATGCTCAATCTTGGATGGGGAGACCCATGGGGACTGAGCCTTCACAGGTCACCAAGGCCCCTTCCAACCTGCAGGCTGCGATACCCCTGGGATACCAGTTTCCGAGGTGTCTTCTGGAGACCTCTGCACACCCACAGAGACAGACAACACACGCTGCAGGCCTGTTATGCATTTGCTTTCCCCATTTAGTGTCTCCAGGAGCTCATCCATGTTGGTCCATGTGGAGCTTCCTTCTCTGTGTTTATGGCCGTGAGTGTTCCCTTGAGCCTTGTTCTCATTTATCACAACTTCTCTACTGAGAGAAATGGAGGATACTTCCTGCACACGGCGCTCCCATGACAGAATGCCATTTCGCTGGTACATCTGTAGGCCAGCTTTCTTGAAATGGAATTCCTAGCCCACAATATACAGTTGGCATTTGGTAGCTATTGCCAAATGCCCCCACGGGGCCGCACCTGGTCAGCTTCCCTCCAGGGAGAAGGGCCAGGGCCCTGGTCACATGGGGCCACCCCGAGCAGTGGGAAGTGGCATCTTAGAGAGTGTGCATCTGTGCTCCTGTGATTATGGTGGAGGTGAGCTCTCCGCGGCCTGGCTTAGGGTCCAGCCTCCCCGCCCCGCACTGGCAGGCGGCCTTCTCCACTGTCCCCAGGTGCTGGGGCACCGCCCACCCTGGCAGTTCAGGAAGCACAGGCGTGTGCACAGGTGTGAAGTGGCCACCCCTCCTGACGCCGCCCTCTCCCAGGGCAGGACCGGGCTGCAGAGAGCTGTTCCCCCACCGCGATACCCTCTACAGTGCCAGGATCGTCTTCCTTTGGAAATCCCGAGAGTCAGCAGAGCAGTTATCCTTCCTGCCTCCAGAGGATGTGACCTCAGTCCAGACAGCGCCTGGGAGGTATAGGCTGTGCCCTAGGCTCCCGCGTGCTCCCCAGGTGGCCAGACTCCAGTAGAGCAAAAGCCAGCAAAGACATACATGTAAGCACCAGCGTCTGCTAGACTTCCCAAGCCCTACCGCTGCAGGGCGCTGCCCCCTCCTGGCCCTGAGCCCTGTCCTGATGGCTGTGTGACAGGGCCAGCTGCAAACCTCTGGAAGGTCATTCGGCCAACCCAGAGGCAGGCCCCCTGAAACACTCCTTCCTGTGGGCGGTCTCACTGCCCAGCCTGCGCGCACCGGGCCTCCTGGCCTCTCCTGAGTCACCCTCTGCACACACAGATGCTCTGGGAAACCGGGGATCTTGTCAGGGGCTGTGTCCCCAGGTTGGACAGGGAGACCCACATCCTTCCCGGTTCTCAGGACCCAGAGGCCCTGTCCCCAGTCACCTCTCCAGCAGGGCCTGGCTCTTCAGCCACCGCCAGCCACTCGCCCAGCTCTGCTCGCCCTCCCCTCCCAGGCCCCTGCCCCTCCAAATAATTCTATATGATTAATAGAAACAATCATATTTATACTCACTATGTGCCAGGTACTATGACAAATGCTTTATTTGTATTAATTCATTATAAATGGACACAACACGAAATTCAGAAAGTGCAGGACCAAAGTCTTCCTCCTCATGCCGTGACCTCGGCCACCCATTGCCACCCCAGAAGCTTGCACTCCTGCTGGTTCCCGTGTGTCCCCCAAAGCGAGCCAGTGAATAAACACACAGCACACAGGTATGTGTCCTTTCATGGGTGTTACTCAGGCGGCGGCATAAACAACACCACATTCTGCATCTTCGGGTTTGGGTTAATTTCCCCAGGTTTGCTTTTCACTCCTGCGAGAGAGATTCGTGTGCCCCTTCCCCCGCTAGATGCTGAGCACTGTGGGGCGGGGGAAGAGCAATCTGCAGGCATCTCCTGCCCTGCACTTGACTGTCTGCAGGGGACTGAAGGGCTGGGAGCCTCACCTCCCTCCTCTCCCAGGTGCTACTGAGAGATGTGACGTTAGAGATGGCCGGTGTGGCAGTCACCGCCGCTATGGACATTATTCCCCAGTGAGCTGCCTCCCTCTCTCAGGGATGGGGTCACCTGATGAGGGGCAGGGCTGGGTTATGGACACCGCTCACACCCTGACCTGAAGGTGACACAGGGACAGGAAGTACGGGAGCACCAGAGCCCGCCCCCCACTCTTCCCCGGGTGCGCGGGGAGGGCAGAAAGGGCGAGGAGGGCTGTGCTCTGGGCTGAGGTGCAGAGGGTGGCGGGATGAGCTGTAGCTCTGGCCTCTTTTGAGGTTGATGTGGATGCTTCCCACCCACCCCCCATCCTGGAGGCCTTGAAGATTCCCTCTTTCCCTCTTCCATAACCTCAACAGCCCCCAAAACACCCCTCACTGCAGAGCTCCTCCCCCAGCCACAGGCCTCAGCTCTGGGCCCTGCAGCAGCTGCTAACCCTGAGGCCTCCCTCCCTGACCTCACTAGCGCTGACAGTGCCTCAGGAGCCACAGGCTGTGGAGGAGCTCGGTCCAGCCCAGCCCCTCAGTCCTGCCCTCACTGCCATCCTGTTTCCTCCTCATCCTGGCTTCGTCCACCGACCACCCTCAGCATCAAAGCCCACCTGCACTGGGCCTGGCGGGAGCTGAGAGCTAACAGCCCCAGTCCTTCTGGAAGCCAAGGCCAACTAAGGCCCGGGCGCCACGAGCTGCTGGTACATCCACGAGCCTCCGGAGTGGGCCTGGCAGCCGGAGGACCTGGGCCCGGAGCAGCTTCCCCCAGGCTCCTCGTTGGTGGAGTTATTTTCACTGAAACACTTTGAGGAAAGGGTTTTATAGTGGGGAAAAGTGAGAAAAGTCCATGAAGAGTCAGGCCTCGAGGAAGCTTGAGGAGGTAGGACAGCGTGTTCCACTCTGCTGTGTGAGAATCTCGTGGAAAACCTTGTGAAGGACCAGCCCCTGGATGGTTCTGCTGTTGGCCATGTGATCCGCTAGTTCTTATGTTTCTTTTGATTCCACAATAAATAGTGGCAGCTGATAGCAAAAGCAATAATTTAAAACTTATATAATTAAAAAGCAGGACCAGCCCTGGCCCGTGGGCTCAGCTGTTTGGATGTCTGTTGTCCTGTGCACCAGAAGGTTGCTGGTTTGATTCCAAGTCAAGGACATATGTCCTGGTGGTAGGGAATGGGTGAGAGACAGCCAATTTATGTTTCTCTCTTACGTCAATGTTTCTCTCTTTCCCTCTCCATTCCCCTCTCTCTAAAAACAAATAAAAAAACAAATACACTATTTAATAAAAAAATTTTTTTTAAAAAAAGGAGGGCCAGTGGAAAATAGACATTAAATGAATCAGGAAGAAAAGGGCCAGTAAGTATATTGTACATCAGGTGATGATAAGCGCTAAGGAAAAAAGTAAAGCAAGCTCATGCGATGGGGAGGAGGAAGGGTATTGCTCTTTTACGGAGTAGTCAGGAAGGCCCGCCTTCTCCCAGAGTAACCCTTGGATTGAGATCAGCACCCAGTGGTGCAGGTATGGCATGTGCCAAGGCCCTGAGGCAGGACTGGGCTAGCGTGTTGGGCGTCCATGTGACCAGCATGGAGTAGGAAGGGGCAGAGTGGCAGAAGTAAGGTCAGGATGAGGGCGGGTGGATTGTGTGGGGTCTGTGGCCTTGCGGTCTTTCTTTCCTTGGGCCAGTGGGGTTACAGAGGTTAGGAAAGAGGGAAGGAGGGAGTCTCCAGGGCCCTGGCCAGGTTCCTCTCTTCTCACAACCCAAGTGACTTCTTGGTGCCCCAGTCCCGTCACCTGTTAAATGGGATAATACTCGTTCTTCAAGATTTGTGAAGTTGGAGGTTTGCCCTCTCTCCACCCCCATGCTCAAGTATCTCTCTCTTTAAAAAAATAAATAAATGTAAGATTTATCTTAACTTTTAAAAAATATATTTTATTGATTTTTTACAGAGAGGAAGGGAGAGGGATAGAGTTAGAAACATCGATGAGAGAAAAACATCAATCAGCCACCGCCTACACACCCCCTACTGGGGATGTACCCGCAACCAAGGTACATGCCCTTGACCGGGACCTTTCAGTCTGCAGGCCGACGCTCTATCCACTGAGCCAAACCAGTTTCTGTTGCTCAAGTATCTCTGATCATCATCACCAAAGCCTACCTCAGTGGTCACTGCATCGGGACAGTGCAAGCCACCTGCTCTGTGGGAGACCAGGCCGTAACCTAGCTTTCAGGGCGTCTGAGCTGCCATTTGGGCTGGATTTGTGTGTGTGGCGGCCCAGTGCACTGCAGGACACTTCGCAGCATCCCTGATTTCCACCTCCTAAACACTCTTAGGGTCCCCCCAGGCCTGATAACCGGAAGCCTGCCGTCATTGCCGAAAGTCCACCGAAGAGCCACAATCCTCCAGGTCAGAACCACTGACCTGACCGTGAGCAGCGGGCTCCGTGTGCAGGCTCTGTGAGAGGCTGATGGGAAAGACTGCGGCAGCGGAGCAGCTTCCTTCCCTGAATCGGAATAGATCTTAAACTGCTTCCTTTGTTTAATCCCCCCTGAGGCTGGACCACAGGAATGTTCTGGAAGAGTGTTGGATAATGCATGAGGCCTGTTTCAGAGCTCCAGAGCCTGCTGGGAGTCCTGGCTCTGACACTGCCAGCGCGTGATGCAGCGCTCCGCTCCTCCTGCTCCTCCTGCTCCTCCTGCTCCTCCATAGACAGGAGGACAGAGCCCTGCCCCGGGCTGGGCTGCGGCCGCCTCACAGGGAATGACATGTGTGAGCGCTCAGCACGGGCCGGGGCACGGCAGCCGCTGCAGGACGGACTCCCCGGAGACGGAGGGTCTGGGTGCGGGACACATGGGGACGCGGTCAGGATGCACATCGAGGGGGAGGGAAGCCCAAGAACGGGAGGGGTGGGGGAGAGCCGCGGGGCTGGCTGCCTGCACTGGCAGCGGAGGCCATGCAGCCCCGGAGCTACGGCGACCCCTCCGGGTCGTGCTGAGACCTCGCTGAGAAGAGGCTGCCCCAGGGAGCGTGGCCTCGGGCGGGAGGCTCCCGGGTGGAGGGGACCGTCCAGAGGGGACCCGGCGGGGAGCAGCCGGCTGCCGCCTCTCCCGCTGGAGCTTTCGTCCCGGGTCCCGGAGCGGGAGGCGGTGTGGCCGCGCACGGCATCCGCAGCAGGAAGCTGTGGGCCGGCCTGAGGCCGGGTGAGCAGCAGCGGACATGCTTTGGAGACGCTGCAGACAAGCCTCCCAGCCCCCAGGGCCCGGCCCCTGTCCCAGCGCCCGCACACCCTGTCCCAGGTCCCTGTCCACGCCCGCTGTCTTCTCACCGCCGCCCTGGAACCGGGAGGGGCATGCGGAGCGCGAGGCGGGGTCCCCCCTTTCCACCGCCCTCCCCGCTCCTCCAGACACGCTGCCCCGAGGCAGAGGGCAGGGCAGCCGGCTCCTCGCCGCGCTCCAGCCTGTGGCCTCGGCAGCTCACTGGCCCGTCCAACTTTCCTTTCTTCCCGGGAAAGCTGGGAGCGGCGCTGCTACCCGGCGCGGGTGGGGCAGGGTGGGGCCAAACGGGACACTGCACGCAGCTCTTCTCGAAGCTTCCGGTCCCAGGACTGGCTGCGCCGCCCCCCCGCCCCCTGGGGACTTGCTAAAAGCCTGAATTCTTGGGCCCACCCGAAACCCACTGGCTCAGGAGCTTTGGGCCAAGTGTTGGACAAGCCCTCCAGGGCTCAGAGTTGAGAATCACTGGGGTACCGGACAGCCTTTGGCTCCGGTCTGTACCGTAGGAGGAGCGGCGGGAAGCTCAGCTGAACTTGAACCCGAAGTCCACCTGCGGAGCTGGTGGTCAGGCACCTGTGAGCAGAGCGCCACCTGCTGGTCAGAGCCCCGCCGCGCAGGCACGCCCAAGGCGCAGGCAGGGTCGCAGGGACCCAGGACAAGCGACACGTGGCAGCCGTGATCTTGCCCTGAAGGAACTTAAATAGTGCTCAACAATATCTGAATAAATACTAACATGTATTCACTCAACAAACACACGTTCAGTACCTTCTGGTGCTAGGGGCTGGGCTAGATGCTGGGGACACTGAGATGGGTAAGAGGGCAGTCCCTGTGCTGTGGAATCACAGGCTGGGGAGGGAGGAGGGGAGCAAGTACCCCAAGGGGAAAGGACAGGGAGCCTTTGGCAGGAGCTGATGTGGCCCAGGCGGGGAGGAAGGTCTGAGCCTGAAGACTGGGGCGGGGGGGGGGGGTGTGGAGAGCAGAGGTGCAGAGGTGTGGAGGAGGAGGGTCTCTGAGCAGAGCAGGGCAAGAAGAGGGGAGGTGTGTGTGGGGGGGAGAGGTGGCGGGATCTTTGATCTGAGCAAGGCCTGAGGAGGCAGAGGGGGCAGAAGTGATGTGGGCACAAGTCTTTGAGGATAGTTGGGGCCTCACAAAGACTATGGTGTGAGAAGGAGCCGGGAAAAGAGCAATGCCTTTGGGAGAGGCTGGGTTTGAGGGGCTGGCCAGGCACCCACAGGGAGATGTCCAGGGGGCACTCCCAAGGCGGAATGTGCAGCTGGGGTGCAGGTGAGGATTGGGTGGAACAGTCTTCAGAAGAAACCGTAGAGAAGGAAAACGGAGACGAGGATGGGTGCCCAGACCCCTGGGTGGAGCGGGGAGCCGGCTGGAAGGCAGAGGGGATCAGAGAACCATTCTCCAGGAGGGAGGCCTGGCTCAGAGACCCGGGCAGGGGCCCTGTGGAGCTGTACATGTGGGAGCTTTCAGAATGCACAGCCCGTGTCCACCCCTTTCTCAGGCCGCACTCTCCCTTCCCGGCCAGAGCCCAGCAGCGGGTCTGCAGCAGCCAGCCTTCCCGGGGCTCTGAGGGGGCAGCCCGGTTCTCAGCCGGTATCAGTGGCCACCGGTCCCGGCCAGCTGACTAATGATGGACGCCAGCCCCACCTCTGAGCTGCAGAGATGAAAGTGGCCACAGGCGGCTGGGGCGGGGCGAGCAGGCAGGGGCAGGCCTGCCGCCAGCTTCCCACCGAGCTGAGGCTCAGCTCACCGAGTGAGGGGAGGCCTCTCTGCTTACGTAAGGGGGCCCGGGAAGCTGTGCTCCTGTCCGAGGACAGGGCCTTCCCACATGGCTGATTGTGGCCCCGGCTTCCCGCACAGCCTGCCCCGCATCCACCCCCCATCCCCGCTTTGGGCGAGGCCGGGCCACACCCAGAGGGCAGTGAGGAGGCCCCGAAACCAAGGTGTGGCCACCTGATCCAGGCTGCACATCCTGCACCTGCCACTCTCATTAACCTTGTCAATTAGCTTACTCTCCTCCTCCGAGCTGCATCCACCCCACCCCCACTCTGATAGGAAGCTATAAAATGGGGGGGGGGGAGGGCTGGTGGGGAAGGATGCGGTGCTAAGGACGGCTATTCTGCACTGTTCACGTCTCTCCTCGGAGCCTTAACTTTCTCACCAGCAACATGGAATGAGGGCACACAAGCCCAGCACGTTTTAGAGGACCGGCATGAACAAACTCCAGAATGAGTGAGTCAGCTTTCCGAACTGTCGAGGTGGGTACCGGGGGCTACCACCACACTGACATCAGTCTCCTCGTGCTGCCCCGGAGCCGTTTGGGGAGGATCTGTGAGCGCCCAAATTATGTGCAAAACCCATGTGAGGCATCTCTCTGGGACGGCCCATAGCTCTTAGAGAGGTCTGGGCCCCCACACAGGGTCTCAGACACCTTTGAGGTGAGCCAGCTGAGACCCAAGCGCCTACGGCTTGTCCGAGGCAGAGCCAGCCCTGGGACCCTGGCCCCCACCCCCACTCCTCCCTGCGGCCCCTCCAGTCAGGTGAGGGGAAGGAAGAGCTTGAGCTCAGGAAGGGAAGAGCAGACAGACGGGGAGCTCCGAGTCCTCACGCTGTTACCAGGATAAGGACATCCCAGTGGAGGGCGGGGGCGGCAGGATGGGAGAACGAGGAAGCCTTAGGATTTGGGTGAGGGCAAGGGGGGAGGTCAGGCCTAAGAAAAGCTTCCTGGGAGCTGAGTCAATGAGGCATCTTCCCAGTTTCCGTTTCCTGTCACCCCCCTCTCCCCCCGCTTCCCAGAAAAGGGCTCCGAGGAGGAGAGACAACCCTCCTGACACCATCTCAGGGGATTCTCCGGTTCCCGTTGCCACTTTGGAAAAGCTGAAGATGCTGCGTCGGAGCTTCCGGGGAGAAGGAAAGGCCACACACACGCGTGAAGCAGTCATCACCCAAAGATGCAGTTTATTGAGCAGCTACCATGTGCCAGGCCGGTGCTGGAGGCTCTGCCTAACCTGGCATAAATGTCGCCACTTTCCAGGCCTCCTCTGACTCCCGGGTCAGACTAAATCCACCCGCTCCCTCGCCTTCCGGTTACTCTCACCTTCCCTGCTCCTTCCTGTGCCTGCTCCCTCCATCCTCCTCCCCTCCACTCGGCTACAACCTGGCCATGGGAGTCAGTGCACTGACCACTGTACCCCCACGCGAGGCACAGGGCCCGCCCCCTGGTGGCCACTCAAGTACTTGTCTCATGAACTCAGGCCTCTCTCAGTCTTCACAGCAGCCTTATGAGGTAGGAATCATGGCCATGCCTGGTGCACGGCTCAGAGAGCCAGAGACTGGCTGAAGGACACGGGTGGTTACCGCCAGACTTCAGCTCTGCTCCGCTCCCTGAGGGATTCGTAGAACAAGAGAACCCAAGGGTCAGAGAGAAGGTTTGGGTCCAGCGGAATGGCCCCCAGTCAGGTCAGCCACCACCCCGTGCTCAGCCTTGCCCACCGAGCTCTCCCAGCCTCTCCCCGTGCCCCGTAGCTCCGAGTCCCCAGTCTGCAGCCACCGAGCTGGCAGCCAGGCCCAGCCGGCCTGTGTATTCCTCGGGCCATGTGAGAACCTGTCCTCCCCCCGACCCAGAACAAGCTGGGAGCCCACACCCCACCGCTCCAGCCTTAACACCGCAGATAAATTAGGGGCTCTTTTATAAACATGTACAGGGGAAATGTACATACGTACATACATACACACACAGAGCCAGTGACAGCGCTGGGGTGGGGTTCGCTTCTTGAACACAAGCTCCTGCCCTGTTCGGGTGCCTGCCCTCTCCCTGAGGTGGCTCACTGCTGTCCCCAGCAGCTGGCACCTCGGCAGGCCCCCACAAACCAGAGGCCCACCATCTTGCCCCAAAGGGAAACGCTTCCTTGCTGCCCCCTCCAGGCTTGCCCCTCTGAGGTGGGCCCCTCCCTCCTCACCAGGCAGCCTGCCTCGGCCTGGTTCCAGGAATTCGGCCCCCCAAGCCCTGAAGGCAGGCCGAGGAACGCTGCTTCCTGACATGTCCTCCACACCAGGCCTTCTGTGAGAGCGGAAAGGGGGTCCGATTCACCGGAAACCAGGCGTACGCCAGGACTACTCCGGGGAAGGAGGCATGGCCACCCTACCGCTGGGCCCCTGCTCTGGACTGGCCCAGCCCACCACTCCTGACTTTCCGAAACATGCATGTTGGCAACGATCTCTCAGATCACATCTCCCTTCTCTGCCACCCCCCACTCTCCAAGACCTCACAGCATCGTGGCGACACCTGTGAAGGCCTCAGTAACACCGGAGACCCGTGGTACCCGGGCTGGGAGGAGCTGGGAATGATGCCCCCTCCAAACCCCGGGCAGGGCTGTGGTGACGAGTCCCGGCCTTCTGGCTCCTGGAGCCCAATCTCCAAATCCCGGCTGCCTGAGTCCAAGCAGAAAAGCCAGCCTCGCTGTCTCCCACCCCGAACTCGCCAAGGCTTCTTCCTTTCCGACTCCCTGAAGCTAACGGCCAGGCCAGAGAGAGACGAACCATCAGTTCCCGTGACCCTGCCCTGGGCCGATCGCTGCAAAGCACTGCCTGGCGTCGGCTCCACACGCTGTGTAGGCACATTCCCGGTCCCACCTTCTATGCTACGGCCCCCAGGATTCAGCTCTTGGGGTGGCAACGGATGGAGGCTGGAGAGAGCAGCCTGTGGTCCCCTGGACCCACCCCCACCCCCCACCAAGCCCTTCATGAGGGCCTGACAGGCAATCACAGCCACCCTAGGCCCAGGACCCGCTCAGGTTTAACGCCCCGCCCCTTGCTTTTAGAACCTGCTCTGTAGGCCGCGCTTGTAAAACTGCTTTAGACGAGCCTACCTAAGGCAGATAGTACCAGATAGCAGACCAGGCTCCGGGCCCTGGGAGCCACCTCCTCTCCTCCCTCCTCCCCTCCCCCCTCCGCGGGCAGTCCACAGCTCCCTGGGAAACAGAAGCCCACTCGGGACTCCCTCCAGCCACTGCTTCTTGCTGGCTGTCCGTCTCTCTGCCTTGTCCGTCTCTGTCTTCTGAGAACAAAGGCTCCTCTGTGTCTGAGTCTGACCGCGTCCCTCCCACCCCCACGAAAACCAGTGCCCAGATCGACCCCGAGGAGGAGAGCTGCCAGGCCCGGGCTCAGGACAGGGCATTCCGGTGGGCCCCTGCGTAGGCGTAGGAGATGGGATGACGGGTCCCCGGCCTCACGGTGAACGTGTTGACGGGGCTTCCATAGCGGGGAGACCTGGTGGGGAGCAGAAGAGAAAGGAGGTGAGTCTCTGCAGCTGGTTAGCCAATAGCCCCCCATTTTCCCCAGGGCATAGAGGAACAGATGCCGCTCAGCGCTCTGGCTTCTGCCCCACGAGCCCTGGGCTTGATCAACCCAGGCCTCCCCCTCCAGGCCAGGCCCCAGTGGCCACAGAGCACTACCCAATCCTTCTCCTCAGAACCCGTGGCTCCTAGCCTGGCTCGGGGTCTTCTGTGTGGAGGGGAAATCGGCTCCCAAGGACCACTCCACCCCACACTCTGCCTGAAGCCCTGGGACTCCACCCCACCCTTAGCCTGAAGCTCTGGGACAAACGGGGCTGGGGAGGGGGTGTAGAGAGGGGGAAGAGGGCGAGGGAAGTGGGGGAAGCAGGAGGATGGGAAAAGAGAGAACAGGGGAGATCAAGGGAGGTGAGGAAGCAGGTGAGGGGCGCGCCCTCTGCAGGTAAAGGGAGCCTCCCTCCCCTTTCTCTGGGCCCCGAAAGCCAGAGGGTAGAACACCAGGTGTGCCCCAGACAGATGGCCGGCCAAGGCCTGGTCCACGGGGCCTCCCCCTCACCTGGCTGCCCCCTGGCGCTCCCTCCATCGTCCTCTATCGCCCTCCATCGCCCTCCATCACCTTCCATCATCCTCCACCACCCCCCATCGTCCCGGCCCCAGCTCACCTGCCCGCAGCAGCGGCGAGAACCAGGTCGCCGGCGCTGGGCGCCGCCGGGCCGGCCGCCTTGAACTTGGCCTCCCCGCGGGCGGAGCCCTCCAGCGACATCCTCCGCGCGCGCAGGCCGCCAGGGGGCGCGCGGCCCGCCGAGTTGACGCGCCGCATCTCGGGGCCGCCGGGCGCCCCAAAGGGCCCCCCGGGCTGCGGCCCGAAGCAGTTGGGGGAGCTCAGGCTGCGGCCCGAGCCGCCGCGGGACGGCGCGTGGCTGCGGGGGGGCTCCCCGACGTACAGGCGCTTCTTGATGAGCGAGCGGCCGCCGCCCGAGAAGCGCTGCAGGCCCCCGGCCCCCGGGGAGGGCTCGCCCGCCGCCGCCGGGAAGCGCGCGTCCAGGGGCCGCCCCGAGTCCGGGAACCGGCTCCGGGGCGGGGAGGCCCGGCGGCCCGGGTGTGGGAGGGCTCGAGGCTGAGGCTCGGGGTCGTTGCTGAACTCGGGCGGCGGCGGGATGACCTCGAAGCTGAACTCGCCCTCCTCCTCCCGCTGGCGGGAAGGGGAGGACGGGGACGAGAAGGACTTGGGCGGCGGGCGGCCCTGGGGGAGCCGGGAGGATGCTGATCGGTCCCAGGCCTGGGGCTCCGCCTTGGTCCAGCCGTGCCCTCGGCCAGGCTCCGTGTCCTCCAGGCCTCTGCCCGGCTGGGCCCTCCACGGGCGGGGTTGGGGTTCCCTCTCGGGCTCCGAGGGCGGCCTGGGGACCACGGTGAAGGAGTTGGGCTGGGGCCCCCGGAGGAAGATGCTGTCGGAACCCGCCTGGGGCTGCCCTCGGAGGCTCCCTGGCAGGGAGGTGCGGCCCGGGCCGGCCCCTCGAGCTCGCCCCTTCTGTGCCCTCTGCCTGGCGGCGAGGAGCAGGGCCATCGGGGAGCCCTTCTCCACCAGCTCCCCGGTCACCGGGTGCCTGAGGGGCTCCTCTGCAGGCGGGGCGGGGGCCGGGGCTTTGTCTGGCCGCCCTCGGGGCTCCCCCACCTCCACAGCCCCTCCTCTGGCCACGGTGGGCATCACCACGGCCACCTCGCGGCTGGGGCTGCTCTGGCTGCCGCTGTGGCCACTATGGGGTTTGTAGAGACAGGTCACCTCTCCCCTCCCCGGGGACAGCTTTGGTGGGAGGGCCGGAGGGGAGAGGGCTCCCTGTGAGGGAGGCTTCCTGGCCTCGGAGGGACGCCCTTCTCCTGCCTCCGGCTGGGAAGGCGCTGCAGATTCTTGGGGTTCTGGCTTCTTCCTCTGCTCAGTGGGGACCGGTTTCTTCTCTGTCACTGGGAATGGCGTGGCAGGCAGGGCTGTGGCTGTGGATGGCGTGGCTGGCCCGCTCGTGGCTGCATCAGGTGTGGCCTTGGGGGGCGTGGCCGGCCCGGGAGCGGCCGTGGGCTGGTGCGGTGCGGCTGGCTGGGCGGCGGCGGGGAGGGGCGGTCCGTTCTTGGCCGCGGGCTTGGCGATCTGGCCGATCTGGCCGTTGGCGGCTCTGTGTTCAAAGAC
This sequence comes from Nyctalus aviator, assembly GCA_036971965.1. Classification (NCBI taxonomy): domain Eukaryota; kingdom Metazoa; phylum Chordata; class Mammalia; order Chiroptera; family Vespertilionidae; genus Nyctalus; species Nyctalus aviator. The sequence continues at coordinate 77,194,678 of CM072925.1, read as the reverse complement.
TCTCCCCGCTTCCAGCCGAGGCTTCGGAGGCAGAGACCCCGCGCCGGGCTTGGGCTCCCTCTCGGCCGCTGCGGACAGCCGCGCCTCCAGCTCGCTCCGGATCTGCTGGACGCTGAGCGCCGGGGAGTCCCGGGGGGTGTAGTCCGCGGGGGGCAGGGGCAGGCTGGCGGGGGCCTCTCTCTCCGGGCAGGGACTCTTCTCGGGGTCCCCTGGGGGGACCTCCTTCTCCGGCAGGCCGGGGCCCTTCCGGCTCTCCTTGGTCGGAGAGGCTGCCGTCGGGCCCGGCCGCTGGCCGAGGCCTCGGTCCTCTCTCTTGGAGCCGAAGAGGTAGGCCGCCAGCTCGCTCCGCAGCTTCGCCATCTGGGCGGGGTCCCGCCAGTCCACGGGCTCTGCAGAGGCCGTGTCCTCCGGGCTGGGGGGGTTGTGTTTGGGTTTGGGAGCAGGAGAACTGGGTTTGGGGCTTTTCATAAACCTAGCAGGTGGAGGGATTGCCTTCTCGGCAGAAGGCAAAGGAGGGGCCGGCGGGGGGAGCGGGGGTGCCGGCGGAGGGAGCGGGGGTGCGGGGGGAGGGAGCTGGGGTGCGGGGCGGGGCAGGGGAGAGGCTGGGGGTGGCGTCTCAGCGTGTCCACTGGTCCTGGCCTGGGGCTGGCTCGGCCCGGGGCTGGCAGGGGCCTCGGTCCGCAGCTCCCCGGGGCGGTCTGGTTCGGGGGCCCTATCCGGGTAGGCCTGGGAGGCGGGGCGGATGTGGAAGCTGGGGGGCAGGGGCATTCGACTGGGGGCCTTCGGGGCGGCCCCTTCTCCCTCTGCAGGAGCCCCGTGTGCCTCCTGCACTGGGATGGACGAGGTCCTGACCGGGGTTGGGGGAGGCACCTTGAATGACCGGGGGAAGGTGAGGTGGGACTCCGGCTTAGGCCCCAGTGGGCTCCCCTTTGGCTCAGCAGGGCTCCTGGGGGGGCTGGTCCCGGGGGCCTCTGGCTGCTTGCCATTCAGCGTGACCTCTGATTTCCATTTGGTGACCCCCGCAGGGGGGGAGAGGTGAGTCCTCGGAGTGTGAGGAGACACCGGGGCTGGGGGTGCCGGGGCCGGCATAGGGGGCGGGGGTGGGGCTACAAAGGCCAAGGGCGGGGCGGGGGGAATGAAATCTGGAGGGGTGGGTGTGGTGGGGGGAGACAGGGCCCCTGACACTGGGGGTGGGGGAGGGGCCATGCTGGGTGGCGGTGGGGGCTCCACCAGCAGGGCAGGTGGCAAGGGAGGCGGCGGTGGGGGCAGGGACTGCCCTGGAGTGTCCGGGGGAGGTCCCGGAGGTGGCCTTGGGGCGGGGCCGGGGGGAGGAGGCGGGATGGGTGGGTCCTCGCCATAGTGCCCAGGCCTGAGGTCGCCCACAGAGCTGTACAGTCGGAGGTTGCCATTGGCTAGTGAGCTGGCACCTGGAAGGAGGGAGAGACAGAGAAGAGGTGTGAGGCCGACCGCTCTGGCAATCTCTGTGTGCCCAGGGCACGTGGGGGGCGTCCCAGGGGTCACTGGCCAGGGCCATGCCTTCCTGCCTGAGCACCGAGTGAGGGAGCGGCAGTGTCCCCGGGGCTGCCCTGGGAGTGGCCCCATCCTCTGGAGGGCAGGATGCCTGCTGGTCCCGGCCCGGCCTCTGGACTGTGCCGCACACCCTTTTTGCTCCGGGAGTCATATTCCGCCCTTCCCGCCCTGCTCACACTCTGGCACCTCACCCCTTTACTGAGCTCTCTTCCGTTACCCACTCTGAGGGCACCATCTATTTTTAAAAATATATATTTTATTGATTTTTACAGAGAGGAAGGGAGAGGGATAGAAAGTCATAAACATCGATGAGAGAGAAACATCGATCAGCTGCCTCCTGCACACCTCCTACTGGGGATGTGCCCGCAACCAAAGTACATGCCCTTGACCGGAATCGAACCCAGGACCCTTCAGTCTGCAGGCCAATGTTCTATCCACTGAGCCAAACCAGTTAGGGCCACCATCTATTTCTTATAAAACCAGAAAGACCAGGGTTCAGATCCAGTCCTACAACTTGCCAGATGTGTGACCTTGGACACACTAACCTTGCTGAACCTCAGTTTTATCCTCTCTAAAATGGGCACGATATTAGTGCTTACCAAAGTAGTTGTGAGGATTAAATAAGATAATTCACGTAAATCCATATAAAGGGCCTATCACAGTGCTGTGCCTGTCGTAGGCATTTACAAATGAATAGTAACCACTTCAATTACTACCGCCCATGCTCAGCGTTTCAGGCTGTGCCAGACCGACAGGGGAAGTAAGAGAGAGGAAGTCATGGATCAGGGGCAGGGCCTGGAGACCCCTCAGTGAGGAAGTTTAGAGGGAGCAATCCGTATGAGCAACTCCTCTTTCCAAAGAGCCTGAATCTGCCCAGAGCCCAGCTGTCCACCTCACAGAGAACTCCCAGAACACGCTCTGGCCTGTGGGGTGCAGTGGAGGTGTGTAGAGAGAAGGGGACCAGGACAATCTGTCACCAGAGAGAAGCGAGTGCCCTGGGCCAGCGGCTCACACCCTGCCATTCTTAAAGCCCCTCCCAGCTCCTTAAAGCCTGCACAGCCGGGATCCCAGGCTGCTTCTCTGCTAGGGGCACCCCTTCCCCACCGCTCCTCCTTTTTGCTTCTAGCACAGAGCACGACAAACCTGGGGAAGGTCAGCTCTGAAGGGCTCCCCCAGCTATCTGACTTCATAACAAAGAACAGAGGAGAGCCCGGCCAGTGTGGCTCAGTGGTTGAGCATCGGCCTATGAACCAGGAGGTCACAGTTCGATTCCCATCAGGGCATGTGCCCAGTCTGCAGGCGTGATTCCCTACCAGGGGGTGTGCAGGAGGCAGCTGGTCAATGATTCTCATCATTGATGTTTCTCTCTCCTCCTCTCCCTTCCTCTCTAAAATCAATAAAAATAGCCGAGACTGGTTTGGCTCAATGGATAGAGCGTCGGCTTGGGGACTGAAGGGTCCCGGGTTCGATTCCGGTCAAGGGCATGTACCTTGGTTGCGGGCATATCCCTAGTAGGGGGTGTGCAAGAGGCAGCTGATTGATGACTCTCTCTCGTCGATGTTTCTAGCTCTCTGTCTCTCTCCCTTCCTCTCTGTACCATATTAATAAAATATATTTTAAAATAAAACAACTTAAAAAAAAATAAAATCAATAAAAATACATTCAAACAAACAACACACACACAGACACACACACACACACAAAACAACAACAAAAGAACAAAACAAAACAAAATACCCAGAAGAGAGTAGGAAAGGGAAAACTAACATTCATTGACATCCTAACATCCCAAGTGTTAGGGGCTGAGATACAGCAGGAAACAAACAAACAGAGCTTAGTCAAGTCTGGCTGGCGTGCCTCAGTGGTGGAGCATCGACTTATGAACCAGGAGGTCACAGATCCATTTCCGATCAGGGCCCATGCCTGGTTTGCGGGCTCAATCCCCAGTCCGGGGCATGCAGGAGGCAGCCAATCAATGATTCTCTGTCATCATTGATGTTTCTATCTCTCTCTCCCTTCCTCTCTGAAATCAATAAAAATACATTAAGAAACAAACAAAACAACTTGGTCAAAATCCTAGCCCTCCTGGGCCTTATGTTTAAATGGGACAATGAGACAGACCATTAGTAAGTTGTGACCACATTAGGTGGTAACATGAGGGGGACACCCGGAAGGGGTGCTGGAGGTGCGGTCTGAATAGGTGATCAGAGACGGTCTCTGAGGAGGTGCCATTGGAGCACGGAGGGCGGGCCTGGGGGAGGGAGCTCCCGGAAGTCCGGAGGGGACAGTCTGGGCAGAGGAGGTGCAGTGTAAAGACTCTGGGCGGGGACGTGCCTGGGCACTGAGGGAGCGGCGAGGAGAGCGGCTGGTGGAGGAGGGTGAGCCAGGAGCAGGCAGGGAGGCCTGGCGAGGCCGGGTTCTGCCAGTCCCGGCGAGAACCTTCCCTCTGAGTGGCATGGAAAGTCGCTGGAGATTGTGAGCAAGAGGTATGGCAACAAGTGACTTACATCCCATCCGGGACTTCGTTACTCCGCCAGCGCTGGGACTGTTTCCCAGGGCGCGCGGGAGGGACAGGCGTCAGGGGGTAAGTGATTTGCCCAAGGAAGCAAAGCGCACGTGCAGGGGTCCTGGGATTCGGAGCCAGGTCTGTCCGACTCCACGATTCTTGCTCCCCTGTTCTGGCCATCCCCTCCCCTCTGGAAGTACGCCTTACCCGGCCCTGGCCTCCTCAACCCCCACCCTCTGCAGCCAGGAGCCGAGAGGCCTGGGGACTCCGGTTTTATCACCAGCTGGGGAGGTGGGCCAGACACCTGGGCCTAAAGAGGAAAGAAAGACGGACAAGGCCCAAGCCCAGGGTTCTCTTACCTGTCACTTCCTTGTCCGCAAAGTCTTCTGGGACAGAGGGGGTGGGCACTGCCAGGCCATGGTTCTCCTGGGCATTCTGGAAGAGAGCGGAGAGATCAGGAACGGGGAGCGGAGGGGTCATCCTTACCCACGGCTGGGTGAGGGCACGCACGTACTGCTGTGAGGGTGACGGGCACAGCCTCTGGGTACACTAACGTATACAGGGCTCATTCCAAAAGCGGAATGCGATGATACAGAGAGTTCTGTTATTCACACCAATTGTGGTCTGTAAAGCTGCCTCAAGGAAAATGCAAGGTTGGGTTCCTGCAAACCTTGGCTATAGAGTTTTCATCAATGGATCAATACATAATCTTGCTCTAGATGGTTTGGCTCAGTGGATAGAGCCTCGGCCTGCAGACCGAAGGGTGCTAGGTTCGATTCCGATCAAGGGCACATGCCCAGGTTGCTGGCTCGATCTCCAGTAGGGGGCATGCAGGAGGCAGCCAATCAATGATTCTCTCTCATCATTGATGTTTCTAACTCTCTCTCCCTCTCCCTTACTCTCTGAAATAATATATATTTATACGTATATATGTTTAAAAATACATAACCTTGCTTTATGTGTATTTCTGTTTAAAGACACCTTGTTTATTTATTTTTTATTTTTTTAAATATATTTTTATTGATTTTTTGCAGAGAGGAAGGGAGAGAGAGAGAGAGCTAGAAACATCGATGAGAGAGAAACATCGACCAGCTGCCTCTTGCACACCTCCTACTGGGGATGAGCCCGCAACCAATGTACATGCCCTTGACCGGAATCGAACCTGGGACCTTTCAGTCCGCAGACCGACGCTCTACCACTGAGCCAAACCAGTTTCGGCTAAAGACACCTTGTTTAATATACACTGTTGGCTCACTGACATTGACCTCATGGCTGATACTATAACTCACGACTGAGCGAAGCTGATCTCACACACGTATTTTCTCTCCGGGGTACATCACAGCCTTCCTGCCCCAAGGGACCTTAGCACTTCAGCACTGCGCATGGGGCCATCGGAAACAGTGAGATCACCCACAAAAAGCACAAAAATGCAAAAAAGCAGGGCACTAAACAACACGAGGCCTGAACAAGAAGCAGAGTGTCCTCTTGTTCCACCTCGGCTGGGAATGTGTGCATCAGGGGGCTGAAGTTTTTACCCTTCTCTCTCTACACACGACTGAAGCATCTCATTGACTTTGGTGTAGCAAATACCTTTTAGTGGGTAGATGAGTTTCCAAATATAAAGCCCACAAATGATGAGAATCAACTGTGTATGAATTATGTCAATGAAAAGGAGGCAAAACAGAGCATCTGGGGGATGTCCTTAAGTTCAAAGCCGAACCCCAAGGCCCAGCCTGCTGCTCAGGTTCCATCGGGAGCTACAGGAAAGCAAATGAGGGGAGAGAGGTGCGCGGGAGCTCTGACGCCCTGCGATGCCCTTCTCGGCCCTCTGCTTCGCAGGCGATGTGTTTGCACAGCTGGCGGGTTTGTACAAACTGTTTTGCATTCCATTTTTCTCTCCAAACACACATTTCCATATGTCAACAAAGCCTCACACCTGTCCTTTGAAGAGCAGAGAGCATTTTACGGCAGCTTTGTGGGTCCCCAACAACCTGGCCCCACACTTCCCCGCCAGCTTTTATTTCCCACTCACCTTTCACACCCACCGACCAGCCGGCCGACCGACCCAATCCCTCCCAACCATCCTTCCAACCCAGAACCTCCCCGGGCCTGGGGTTGGTCAGGCTGTGACCCTCTTCTTCTCTGTTTCTAACAGTAATACCCCTTGCACTGTGATCCCAGTCATGAGATCCCAGTCACATCAGCTACTCCCTCATGGGCTGATGCCACTAGCCCTCTGGGCAGACTATATAAGAAGGGTGTTTCAGAAATAGCTACAAGGTCCTGGGTTATGAAGGGCCATCCCCTAATCACTCTTTGGTCTTTTGGGGGCAACAAACACCTTCTTATTCTTTCTTTTTTTAATTTTTTAATATATTTTATTGATTGATTTTACACAGAGAGGAATTGAGAGGGATAGAGAGTTAGAAACGTCAATGAGAGAGAAACATCGACCAGATGCCGCCTTCACCCCCCGCTCCCCCCACTGGGGATGTGCCCACAACCAAGGTTCGTGCCCTTGACCGGAATCGAACCCGGGATCTTTCGGTCCGCAGGTGGACGCTCTATCCACTGAGCCAAACCGGTTTTGGCAACACCTTCTTATTCTTAACAAATTCGGTGGCTGGAACGACCTGAAGCCATCATCTCCTTCTGCCTCCACTGATGCCCACGGCCCCCACACACCTGCTCTCAACATCTCTCCACCCGTGATTCTGACAGGGGCAGCCGGTCTGTGTACACTTGCATGCACACACGCGCGCGCGCGCACACACACACACACACACACACACCACCGATGTCTAATCGCATCCTCAAACATGCACACTCAGATTTTGAAGAGACGGAGACCAGGCCTTCAAAGGCCAGGCTATGGTCTCTGATTCTTCTTTTGAACAGCACTGGAAAGTAGAAAGACTTGGGGACCTAGCACAAAATGCATACTTTGGCCCTCAGACAGTTTGGTTCAGTGGCTAGAGCGTTGGCCTGCAGACTGGAGGGTCCTGGGCTTGATTTCGGTCAAGGGCCCGTACCGAGGTTGCAGGCTCGACCCCTGTGCAAGTAAGGACACATGCGGGAGGCAACCAATCGATGTGTCTCTCACGTCGCTGTTTCTTTCTCTCTGTCTCCCCCCTTTCCCTCTCTCTGAAAAATCAATGGGAAAATATCCTCATCCTTGAGTGAGGATTAACCGCAACAAGAAGAAAACCCATGCTTTGAATTTTGCCCGCAGGGCGACATCCGATGAGCAGTGGCGAGGAGGGGCGGAGACGGCGATGTTAAACTCTCACTTTTGCACCTACCGTGTGCCGGCACCATCCTGAGCGCTTTACCCATGTCACCTCAACTCCCTTAACAGGGCCAGGGTGTAAACCCAGGCCTCCCAACGTCCCTTTGCTACAAATTTCTGAGAGCCATTCTCCTCACTCACCAAATTCTCAGGGCCGCTCTGAGAACCAAATGGGATACTATTCCTAAGCCAGGAGATCGGTGCTAGGTGGAGGTTATGTCACCGGCCCTCCCCCAACAAGGTGAAAACACCGAACAGGTTAGGCTGCCCGCAGTCTGGGAAGTGCCCAGGCACCGAGTGCAGAAGTACAATCACGTCTGGAGGAGGAGAAGGAGGAGAGGAGGAAGAGGAGGAGGACTGCGGATTTATGGGCCAGAGGTGACACTGCTCACCCAGCTTTGATCCTAAGATTCTGGAAGCTCAGGACGCCCAACACCACGTGGCCTGGGAGCAGCAGCCCGGCAGAGCCAGGCTTTGCCAGGCCCCCGCATACAGGGCGTCCCAGGGCGTCCCCACCTCCCACCGCCGGGCTTTGGGTGGGGGCAGGTCCCGAAGTCCAGCCGCCTCCTTCCAGGAGCCCCAGGACTGAACTGAACACAGCACACACCACACACACAGACACACACACACACACACACACCCCTCCACGCCCCCGCTGGCCCTGCCCGGTCACACTTGCACCTCACGGGCTCTGGTGGCTCATTTTTGCTGTTTCTACGTCCACTCTGTGTATTCAGAGAAGGAAAGGCAAACTCATTGTAAAATCAGTCCTAGAAACCAGACCCAGAGGTGCCCTCCCTCAGCTCGCCACAGGGAGGGCAGCTGGCACTGAGTGCGCTGCGCAATGGCGACCTGTTTCTGCGGGCAGAGGCCTGGGTGCTGGGACCCCTGATCTGCCTCCGAGGAGAGAAGGGGACTTGGAGGTGACGCCCAGAGGCAATGCATGGAGGACCTCAATGGGATCATCGGAGTAACTAAATGTGTCTGAAGGTGTATCCGCTAACAGCATCACATCATCATCCAACTCCTGGATGTGAGCGTAGCGCCCCCTGAAGCATTTAAGAGTTAAAGGGGTGTGATGTCTCGACTTAATGGCTCAATGGAAGAAGCAGTGTGTGCATGTCACGTGAGGGAGGGAGACAGTGGAACTATTCCTGAAACTTGTCTCGCCTTAGGATTGGTTAGAGAGAAAAAGTTACCGAAAGCCACCGAATTGTACATTTAAAAGTGATTAAAATAGTATTACGCTATGTGTATCTTACAATTTCTTAAGTATATTTTTTATTGATTTTTTACTGATTTTTGAGAGGAAAGGAGAAGGATAGAGAGCCAGAAACATCAATGAGAGAGAGACATCAACCAGCTGCCTCCTGCACACCCCCACTGGGGATGTGCCCTCAACCAAGGTACATGCCCTTGACTGGAATCGAATTTGGGACCCTTCAGTCCACAGGCTTTATCCACTGAGTCAAACCGGTTTCAGCTGTATCTTACAATTTTTAAAAGGTATTTTTTTATTGATTTATAGAGAGAGGAAGGGAGAGGGAGAAACATTGATGTGAGAGTGAAACACCAATCAGCTGCCTCCTGCACCCTGCCTACTGGGGATCGAGCCTGAAACCCAGGCATGTGCCCTGACCAGGAATCGAACTGGCAACCTTTCGGTGCAAGAGATGGCACCCAACCAACTGAACAACACCTGCCAAGGCTGTATCTTACAATTTTAAAAAATTAAACAAAACAATGACAAGAATATAGAAAGAGAAAGTGTTGGGCGAGACTCAGAACTTATCCATCCACTGGTCACCAGCACCTCCCCTGTCCTTTCTCCCACCCTCTGATGCTCCCAGTCTTAACAACAATAATAATAACACCAGGTGCTCGTCCTGCGTTTTCCATTTCTTAACTCGTTTACTTTTCACAACGACCCAATGGGACAGGTACTGTTACTTCCACCTCCGTTTTGCAGATGAGGAAACGGGTGCACAGAGAGAGGGGGTGGCTTGCCCAAGGACCCAGAACCAGCTGTACATCACTGTCTTTCCAGGCGCCTGGTCATCGCTGGTCCACCCCACTGGGCTGGGCAGCCTGACGTAATGTCTCTCCCCTCTGTGGTCCTCACCTGTGTGAGGTGAGGCTCACAATCGACATTAGATGCCGGTGGGTGCTAGGCACCCCTCTGAGTACTTCACCTGTAGGAACACAGTTATTCTTCACAGTGACCCTAAGGGTCAGGCCATTGTTTTAGTTTTTTAGATGAAGAAAGAGGCACGGAGAGGCTAAGTACACTGCTAGTAAGTGGCAGGGCCAATACTGGAACCTCAGAGTTTGCCCTCTTTGCCATTCCAGCACGGGCCCCACACTCTCCCTCCAGGAAAAATCAAGCTTATGGTGGACGACTATAGCTTTTGCCACCCCAGCCCAGCCCACACCTGTGGGTGGCTGCCGATTCTTGGTACAGGCCTGGCACAGATGGCAGTTCAACAAATGTTTGTTGAGTGAGCAACTTCCCAAAGGAGTAGATGAATAATAGAAAGAACACAGGACAGAGAGGAGACAACCTGTGTTCTAGTGCCAGCCCTCCCTGCCCCCCCATATTAACTCAGAGAGAAGTCACTTCTCCCTGGGCAGTCTTGCCTCTGCTGTAAATAGGACCGAAGGATCCCTTCAACCACCGTGCTCTGTGAGCCTAGCCCCGCAGTCGGCAAACTGTGGCTCATGAGCCACATTTTGCTCTTTGGCCCCTTGAGTGTGGCTCTTCCACAAAATACCACGGCCTGGGTGAGTCTATTTTGAAGAAGTGGCGTGAGAAGAAGTTTAAGTTTAAAAAATTCGGCTCTCCAAAAGAAATTCCAATTGTCGTACTGTTGCTATTTGGCTCTGCTGACTAATGAGTTTGCCGGCCACGGGCCTAGCCCATAGGTGTCCTGCCTGTGACTCAGCTCAGGGAGGCCACGTGGGCGGTGGCCCGGACCCTCGGGGCCACCCCGTGATGACGGGGTGTTGGGACAGAAACTGCCATTGTCTCCGCATAGTTATTTGCCTCCAGAGAGGGAAAGGGGCAGGTGGGGAAAAGATCGAGGAAAACTGGGAGGAGGAGTGCCTGAAGCCACAGGGTGAGGCCAGGCAGGCAGGGCTGGGCCTGCGGTCACTTCAGACACGGGACGCCCACTGCTGCATGCAGTCCGTGGGCGCACAGGCTGTGCCCCACCCTGGGCACCCCCACCCCGAGCGGTGGATGGACCCTGCGCCCTGCACACACTCAGGGGAGAGACGCGTGTGACCTTTCGTCAGAGAGAGGTGCACCCCCTGTGGGCAAGGAAACACCTGAGAACATGCAAATGGGCATCTGAGTGCCTCCGTGGGGCCGGCCGCCTAGGGCCAGCGGGCGGCCGGCCATGGCCATGCCGCTCCCTGCCCTGCTGCCCCAGCAGGCCTTGCTCAACGCAGGGGCAGAGTCCAGCCCCGGCCCTGCCGGGTGGGGCACTCACACGAAACTGGGCCTCAGCCCTTCCTCGTCCTGACAACGCCCAGAAGCTAAGGTCCCGGGCCACCGCTCTCACCTCACCCAGGGACAGGAGCCAGCTCCCGGCTCAGCCAGGCAGCCCTTTCAAAGCCACCCCGGACGAGTCTTCTGAAAGTTACCCAGCAATGACTCGTTGGGGGTCCTGGGGACAAGGGCGCCATCCCAAGAATATTTATAATTATTTCCTTCTTCATAGTTATCTCTATTTCTAGGTACTTAACAATGAACTTCTGTTTCCATCGTAATTAAAACAACAACAACAACAACAACAACAAAACACCCATACAATAATAAGTTAAAAAAAAATTCTGGTGATCAGATGGGAAAGAACATAAACTTTGGAGGCAGGCAGGCCAGACTGGCGATCTGACTTTCACTCACTGTCCGGAAGCAGTCGTAGGCAGCATGTGACACGTAGTCAGTGACCAATAAGTGTGCCCCTCGCTTGCCTTTGGGGACTCAGTGTTTTCATCTGTAAAATGGGGACAATCCCACTTTCCTTGTGTGCTGCCACCCACCTGAAGATGCTGTGGAGTTAGCGTTCAGGAAAGGCCACCTCGCCCTGGCTGGTTTGGCTCAGTCATTAGAGCGTCGGCCTGCGGACTGAGGGGTCCCAGGTGCAACTCTGGCCAAGGGCACGTGCCTGGGTTGCCGGCTCGATCCTCAGCGGGGGGGCGTGCGGGAGGCAGCCGATCAATGATTCTCTGTCATTATTACGCTTCTATCTCTCTATCCCTCTCCCTTCCCCCCTGAAATCGATAAAAATATATTGAGGCTCAGTGGAATCCTTGCTCTGGGAAGTGTTTGCCTGGTGGATCTGAAGAGACGGTCAGGGTCAGGAATCCCCCACTGCCCTTCTGACTACACACGTCTCAGAAGGAGGAAGGACAGACAGGAAGGAGGAAGGAGGAAGACACTCTTCAGGGTTTAGAGGGTCAGGGCCCGCTGCTGACACCCTGCTGACGGCCCCCTCCTCATGCGTGGGACACATCCTCATGCCTGGGATTCCACAGCCTCCAGCCAAACCCCAAGGTGGGTCCCCGGGGCTGGGCTAATGAGCAATACCTGGTTGACCTTGGGCACAGGCCAGCTCTGAGTTAGCCGCACATCTCGGAATGCAAACCTCCTCACCAGGTACCTCGCCAGCTCGGCTGGGGTACCTCAGGGTGAGGAGCGGAGCTGCAGGGGGTGAGGGAGATGACCCTGAGCCAGCCTCAGAGCCAGGCAAGGCTGGGGGCACCGCTGTAGGCTGGAGGAGCAGGGGACGGGACCCCAAAGTGACAGCCACAAGGAACGCCGTCCAGGCACCAGGTCCCGGGCTGGTGAAGCCCAGCCAGGTGTCTCCCCGGCTTTGCGGGCAGGGGGAGAGGAGGGTCTGTGTTCCCCATGGAGCGGCTCCTCTGAAACCGGCAGCCAGTGAACTTTCTATAAAAGAGCCAATTGCTGCCGGAACCGGTTTGGCTCAGTGGATAGAGAGTCGGCCTGCAGACTGAAAAGTTCTGGGTTCGATTCCAGTCAAGGGCATGTACCTTGGTTGTGGGTACGTCCCCAGTAGGGGCTGTGCAGGAGGCAGCTGATTGATGCTTCCAACTCTTTATTCCTCTCTCTTCCTCCCCTCTCCCTTCCTCTCTGTAAAAAATCAATAAAATACATATATATATATATTTTTTTTAAAAGAGCCAATTGCTTCCCTGGCCCAGCCGCACCCTCTGCCATAGCTCACCCCACTCCTGGGGCCAGAGAGGAGTCCACCACGGGGCCGCCCCTCTGGACCGCCGGCCACCCAGACCTGCTCTGAGACCTGGGCTAGCAGGCCCTGCCCTGGGCTGTGTGCTAGGGGCCCAGCTCTGGTTCCTGAGGACAAGGGTCCACCGGCCAAGGGGCGTGCCCGCACCTATACCACCCTCTTCTTGGCCCCGAGGGCCCAGAGCTCCCTGCCCAGACGCTCCTGAGCCCACTGAGCTGCTTCCCCGTCAGTCAGCCCTCCGAGGCCTGGCAGGGCGGCTGGTGTGGTGAGGACGAGGGTGTGGGTGCAGCCTGGGAGTTCCGGCTGGCGGAGGCCCTCTCGGCCCGCCCTGGAAGGAGCGAGGTGGGGAGGGGAGGGTGGGGAGGGGAGGGGCGGCGCTCTGCCTGCAGGTCTCTGACAGGAACACGTGGAGCTCCCTCACCCACAGCCCTCCCAGCCAACGCCAGCCACATAAACCCGCCAAGAGCCAACCCGGCTGGCACGGGCCCTCTCGGAGCTTCCGGGCGGGGGTCCAGGGCAGGTGGGGGCCTGCCCCGGGCACAGCGGGCCTGCCTGACTCAGAGGGCGGGGTGGCCAGGGAGCTCTCACTGCCCGGGGCACCCCGGGGACCTGTCTGGCCAGTTTGCCCATACTTGCCACATTGGCATTTAATGTTTAATTCCTCACACGTATCACCCTGGGGATGGTTTCATGCAGACCTGGGTGGGGAAGAGGGAACCCCAGAAGGAAGTATAACCCTCCCACGACCAGCTGACCCAGGGACTGGGCTCTGAACGCCGTGGACAGGCTCTGGCTGAGCCCTGGGCCCGGCTTCCCCTTGGAGGTGAAGGAAGTGGGAGAAAGGGTCCTTCCCGCCCCACCCAGGCCCACGTGGCCTCATTGAGCTGTGTAATGGGCAGGCCCTGTCCCTGAGGGTCACTCCCGTGTTGAGGGGCCCGCTTTCGGGGGACCTGCAGAGAGCTGACCACACTGGGAGTTACTTTAACCCAGTCGCAGCAGGGGGACCCTCCCGTGGGTGAGGAGCAGGGACGGGTGCCAGTTACCCAAGAATCAATCAGGTCCTTCTTGTACTAGGCCAGTGGCTGCCAGGCACCTGAGGAGGCATTTCCTAGTCCTCTGAACTCCCACTCCAACAGAGCGAGGACACTCCAGGGAGGACAGACACCTGCTGTTGTCCTTACCTCTCACCGTGCCCTCTCCCCCTCTCCCTTCTCTTCCCTCCTCCCCCGCCCTGCCCCGTCGCAGGCTGTGTGGGACCTGACAGGGAGGGTGTGCTTGGAAGACAAGATGACCAGGTCCCGGCGGAGCAGGAAGAGCACAGGCCTGGCTGGGCTGAGCCTGGCTCCTCGGCGCTGCTGCCCCGCTGGGTGGGGCGGGAGGGCACGGAGGGAGAGGCCCAGCTGGTTAGGACGGTGCCACTCCCCACCGGCCTGACTCGGAGGGGCTGGGAGCGTGTCTGTGTGTGGACCACACCCACAGGAGCTGTGTCTTCCTGCTTCTCCTCCTTCGTGCGGGCCTCCTGCCCCAGCTGGAAGACGGCAAAGGGCCTGGCCCGCAGCCTAAGGGCGAGGAGCCAGTTTCCCCTCAGCCCAGGAGCCGCTGATGAAAGAAGATGGGGCTGCTGGTATCTTGTTACCTAAGTCGGGGAGCACAGCGATGGCCCCGGGATATGGGTCATCAGGCCAAGGGTTCTAACCTAAGGTGCCCATCAGAGGGCTTCCGGGGGCCTGAGAGCCCTCGGCATAAGCAACATCGCATGTATGTGGCCCAGAGCCCCGTCTCGGTCTCAAAGGGGTCTGTGTCCCCACAGAGGCAAGACAGCCTGGTGCCCAGCAGGCCCAGCTGCCGGCAGGAGAGAGAGGCAGGCCGGAGGTGCAGGTGGTTCTGCAGGCCGGTGCTGGGAGGGAAGATCAAAGCTTCTAGATAGTGGTGTAGGGCGAGTAGAATGTCTGGAATAGAACTTGGAGTCTGGAGCCCAGCTGCAGGGGTTCAAATCCCAGCTCCGCCACTTAGGAGCTGTGTGACCTCAAACAAGTTCCTGCCACACTCTGTGCTTCACTTTCCCCTCTGTGCAACGGGGCTTAACGACAGCACTTCCCTGATTCCCGAGAAGTGGCTGTGACTGACACACCCCGGGAACACTGCTCGCCACTCCACCTGCCCTTCCCCGTTCAGCGGGCACCCAGTGGGCTCCGGAGGCCAGGGGTGAACTTCCCTTTTGGGGTTCAGTCCCTGCCTCTGTAAAACGAGGCCGGCGTGGACCTTGTGAGCCCCTTGGAGTTGGCCGTTTTCCCTGCATTCCTTCTCTGGCGCTCACCAGTGAGGGGGTGCGAGTGTGCTGGGGGCGCCCCACATCCTGGGCTGGCTCTGGGGCTTGCCTGGAAGGGCCGCTCCCCGAAAGCAGCCTCAGGTCGCCAGGCCTGGCCAGCCGGCCAAGCCCCCTCCGGTGGCCGCCTGCCTGACTGGGGTCTGCCGGGCCCCTGAGCCAGGACCTGGTTGGCCCAAACCAGATCGAACCAGAGTGTCCAAACCAGACTGAGAGCAGAAAGGCTGGGACTCGCCCTGGTCACCAAAGGGACCCAAAGTGGGTGGGTGGGGCCTACAGGGTGCCAGCCCCTCAGGATAAACTCAGCAGCAACCTGTTCCATGTTGACTCAGATCTGGTGGAGAAACCAGGACAGCAAGAGCCACTCCAGGGGGAACAGCCATTTATTTCAATATTTCACAACTGGACTGGGTCTGGGCGCGTCAGCCACGGGCTCACAGGTCTGTGATCCGGGTATGTGTGCTGGGGGGCATGAGGGGAGAGGATCTAATCGCCTCCAGCAATAGGAAAACGACTTGGTCTGTATTTATGGGTGCAGTGACCCCTGTAACAGGTCTATGTACCCCTGGAAACAAAGGTAGGGCTGACTCATTTGCCTTACACCTTTTTGTTTTCTTTCTGTGTTCGTCTGTGAATTGTTTTTATAAACAGAAAGTAAATTATTTAAAGTTGTATTTCCAGAGGTCTGTGTGCTCAGCCCTCCACCGAGAGGCCTTGGGGATACAGCAAGGAGAATGTAAGGCTCGGTCTCTATCCCTCCTAGACTCTCAGTTCTGGTTGGTGAGGTTGGATACACCAGGAGAAGAAACGGTGGTGGAGAAAGGTGGTTGTGCCAGGCGGTGCTGGGCAGAACCTGCCGGTGCCCAGGACCACGGTGCGGGTGCCTGAGGTCCAACAGACCCTGGGCACTCGGGCCAGGATTTGGTGCCTCATCGGTGCAGGCGGTACCAATCCCCCCGGAGCCCAGAAACAGCACTGTCCCGCCCAGGACCCCCTGACAGACAGGAGTGAACCTAGAATAGACAGGGCTGACTGCTGAGACTCTAGACCTGGCTGTCCAACAGGAGCCGCTGGCACACGCACTGCAGAGCACCTGAGATGTCGCTGTTGGAATTGGGGGGGTGGGGGGGCGGTGTTCTAAGTGCAGTACCCCACATTGTTGTTGTTGTTGTTGTTGTTGTTAATCCTCACCCGAGGATATGTTCCTATTGATTTTTAGAGAGAGTGGGAAGGGAGAGGGAGAGACAGAGAGAAACATTGATGTGAGAGAGACACATCAATTGGTTGCCTCCTGCATGCACCCAATCAGGACTGGGGAACCTGCAACCAAGGTACATGCCCTTGACGGGAATCAAACCTGGGATCCTTTAGTCCAGTGTTTCCCAAAGTGTGGTCCGCGTCCCCCCAGGGGTACGGGAAGAGTTTGGTGGGGGTACACGTTGCACCAGAGTTTGGTGGGGATATGCCCTGCACCGTGCTTAGCTGCGCCTAATTCTACGTTCTCATGAGTACGAGGGGTACTCAGCGTTACAAAAATTATAGAAGGTGTACACGTATGTCAAAAGTTTGGGAAACACTGCTAGTCCATGGGCCCATGCTCTATCCACTGAACCAAACCGGTGAGTGCAAGATTTTAAAGACTTAGTGTGGAAAAAAGAACGTAAAATTTCTCATTGGTATTTTCCCCGCATTGACTCAATGTTGATATGATAATCTTTTGAATACACTGGGTTAAGTAAAATATGTTATAAAAATTAATTTTACCTATTCCTTTTAAGGTAGCTACTAGAACACTTAAAAATTACATATGAGGCTTACATGGTATTTCTATAGGACAGCGCTAGTCTAGGCTGTCCCAGAAAATCCAGAAACTCTCATCGCAGTAAAAAGAACCAGTCACAGAGCAGTCTCCCTTGTCAAAGGCAGGAGTCCATCACAGGCTCCAGAAGGAGTTTTGGGTTGTTCTGTGTGTGTGTTTTTGTAGTTTCAGATCTACAAGCAAATGCCCTTCTCCCAAGGGTGGCTGCTCTTTGTCCTTCAAGACAGCTCACGTGTCACCTCTTCCAGGAAGTCCTCCTTGACCACCCCTATTACTGGATCAACTGCCCCTGTTCTGGCCCATGCTCTAATAGTCTGTTCATTCACTCGTGACCTGTCTAGAGAGCTGCAATGTTGGCTCAGTCACCTCCACATCCCAGCACCTAATGAGGGCCTGGCACAGAGCAGACAGCCATCAGTGATTATGAAATATGAACCCTCCTTAGCTGGAGGTATTCACCACTGCACACAAGTTCCCCTTAACCTCTCCCTGGGTTTCAAACACCCCTGATCCCAGCCTCTCTGCCATGAGTCTCAGCCATGCCTCCTCCTGGGTTGGCATCGGAAGGGAATAGGGCAGAGAGTGAGGCTGGTGTCCACCAGCCCAGGGCAGGTGGGGCTCCCTCCTCCGTGGCCGCCGAGGTGGCCCGCCCAGAGAAGACCCTCAGAGCCCAGCGCAGCGCTGTACTCACCAGCGGAAGGAAGGTCAGCAGGGGCCGAACTCTGGGCCGAGCCTTCAGCGTGGCTGTTCCGGACTCGCTCACCGTGTCAAACCGATTGTCTCCATAGTAGATCCCATCTAGAGGAGACAGGAGAGGGGAGACCGTGAGCTGGAGATCAGAGGCACGTTGGCCACTGAGTTCAATCCGCCCAGTGGTTGGCCGGTTGACTCGGACTCCACAGATGCGGTGTGTGCTCATGGGGCAGGATTGAGGGACTTCCGGGGCCGGTTTCTTGGGGTCTTCTGCAGCCTTCTCTCTCCTGAGCCAGCCCCTGCAGGTCTTACACTGTCCCTCTCACAGGGTGACTCTCCTTTGGGGGCCCTGGGAGCTTGGCCAGGGCCCCGGCTGGAGCTTATCTCGGAGAGAGGGGGGAAAACAAGCTGCCTTTCTCTCAAGTGTTTGGCTTTCTAATCAGGAACAAGCGGAGGAGATGAGGCCACCTGCTGGCCCATCACCCAGCACCCACCTGGGCTCCGCCAATCCCCATCCACCACTGGCTGTGTGCACGGCTGGGTGTGATGCACCCTCGAGGGCAGAGCGGAAGGAGCAGGACAGCAGGGTCCACGTGACCCAGTACTAAGGTGACCAGACGTCCCACTTTTGAACAATTTGTCCTGCGGCGTTTTAAAAAAAGTCCCGAAAAAAAATCGGGACTTTTTTTAAAATGCCGTGGGACGCAGGACAAATTGTTAGAAATCGAGACTGTCTCGCCAAAAGCGGGACGTCTGGTCACCTTACCCAGTACACATCCCAGCTCTGCCACCGACTGACTGGCTGTGTCCCTTAACATTGCTGGCCTAGTCCAAACCGGTTTGGCTCAGTGGATAAAGCGTCGGCCTGCGGACTGAAAAGTCCCAGGTTCGATTCCGGTCAAGGGCATGTACCTTGGTTCTGGGCACATCCCTGGTAGGGGGTGTGCAAGAGGCAGCTGATCGATGATTCCCTCATCGATGTTTCTAGCTCTCTATCGCTCTCTCTTCCTCTCTCTGTAAAAAATCAATAAAGTATATTAAAAAAACACACCAAAAAACCTTGCTGGCCTCAGTTTCCCCAGGTGCACTATGGGAGTGATGATAGTGCTTGCCTCTTAGGACTGTTGCGAGGAGGGAGTGTGGCCAGCACACAGTAAGCGCTCCATAAGCATGGTCTCCGTCCCTGCAGGCAGGTGATGGGAAGGGTTCTGCTTCCGAGAGCAACAGCCTGTGCTCCAAGCCGTCTCTACAGCCCTGGGGAGGGTGTGCGGAGCCCCCACACTTTCTCAGCCAGTCTTCCTCATGACCCTTCACACACACACACACACACACACACACGCATCGCTATGAACCTCACGTCCCACCTCAGGTTCACACTGCCGCCTCCCAAAGGCAGGGGGCTCTGTGGCCTCCTGCTATGTCCCTCACAAGCAAGGCAGGCGTACCTACACTTCCCGGGCAGGGAGGGAGCTTCTCTTTCTCTACAGCCAGAGGGGAAAGAGAAAGGTCGGAATTCTACGAATTTAAGGAATGATGCTTATGTTCCCCCTTGCAGGGGACTTTAGGAAAGAAGTGCCAGAAAGCCACATAATGTATTCAAAAGAAACGGGGCTTGCCCTAACCGGTTTGGCTCAGTGGATAGAGAGAGAGAGGGTCAGCCTCCGGACTCAAGGGTCACAGGTTTGATTCTGGTCAGGGGGATGTACCTTGGTTGCAGGCACATCCTGGGTAGGGAGTGTGCAGGAGGCAGCTGGTTGATGTTTCTCTCTCATCGATGTTTCTAACTCTATTCCTTTCCCTTCCTCTCTCTGGAAAATCAAATCAATAAAATATATTTTTAAAAAGAGAGACAGGGCTTGTCCGAGAGGTCCTGGGATCAGAATATATCCATCCCCAACCCCGAGGCATACAGCTATGGCCTCTATGTGACAAGCTGGACTTCGAATGTGACACTGACTCCTGGGAGGACCCAGGTAAGGGTGCAGAGACCTCTGTCTGCCGCCCTACCAGGCAGAGGGGCAGCGGCACATCTAAGGCTCCCCGTGTCTCCCAAGGGCCAAAAGGGCCGGTTTTCCCCGTGCGCTCCCCAGTCCCAGGGCGGCCGGATCCCTGCCTGCCTGCTGCGTGCACTCCCAGTCAGGACTCCCCAGTCCTGGCTGCTGGGCTCCAACAGGAGGCTGCAGACCAAGAACGGGGGGCGGGGCAGGGGGGTGGGGAAGCCGGGGAGAATGCAGAACCAACTAAAGCAGAGATAACGGCAGGCACCAGCAGCTACTCTGCAAACCCACAGGATTCTCTGGCTCCCAAGAGTCTGAGTGTTGGCGCCAGGACCTCCTGGGACATTCTCTAGATAGTGCGTGGGGGTGGCGGGGGTTGGGGGGACACGGGGCAGGGTGGGGGGGGAGCTCCAGGTCTTAGATCTGATAGGGCTTCAGCCCTTAGCAGTAGTGAGGGTGGGGCGGGGACGGACACAGGCCCTCTCTCCGAGGCAGCCCCTCTCGCTAAGCTGTGCAGCGTGTTGGGGTCCAGGGAGCCTCTTCCTCCAGCTGGGTTATCACGACATGAACGGCTACTGCTCTTGTGCACCTGGGGACTTCAGAAGCAAGCACCCTGGCCAGGCAATCACTATAGTCGTAGAAATAACGTAATACTAGGCAAAGCTTACGGAACGATTTTAATGGGCCAAGCACCTTCAACATTATTCATTCCTTTCATTCTCAAGACAGCCCCGCGCAGTTTGCCTGGTCATTCCCCCTATTTTACAGACGGGGAAATGGAGGCACAGAGAGGTCTAACACGCTGCTGCCCAAAGCCTCAAAGCGGTGAAGCTGGGGTCTCGGTCCTGGGCTGATCTCTGAACCACACTGCTCCCCATGGGGAGGGGATGGGGCTCACCCCACCACGTACAGGGCGTGGAGGGGAGGTGGGGGTTCAGGGCCGGGGAAGGAGGCTCAGCCTGGTCACGGAGCTGGGGGGGAGTGGGAGGCGAAGCCGCTGGCCCAGGCCCACGCAGGGGTCAGGGCACAGCCAGGTCTGACCCACCCACAGGCCGGCCCTCCAAACACCTCCAGGGTCCATGACTCAGCCTTGACTACCAGGCACTGCTGTCTCGGTCTGTGTGTGGCTGTTTTTAGCAGGGAAATCCTTTCTAACAACTGTTCTCTGGAAAAGCCGCTGACGGGAGGGCTGGGCTGAGGCGGGTGGAGGGCCTGTGGCTCCCGCCCCTGCGAGTCCAGTCTCATCTGGAGGTTCTAGGAGGTGTGGCTGGGCGTCTGGGGAGGGTGAGGCAGGGTCAGAGGGGTGTGATGCGAGGAAGACTTGACTGGCCACTGCTGCCTTCGAGGCGGCAGGAGACCACGAGCCAAGGACCACAGGCGGCCTCGGAAAACGGCCGGAAAGGGGGAGAAAACAGCCTCCCCACAGCCTCCAGGAAAGAGTGCAGTCCTGCTGACACTCTAGTTCTGGTCCACAGAACCCACCCCCAACCCCAATAAAGAGCGGTGGCCAGGTGGGGGGTGTGGGGTGTGGGGTAGGAGGGCTAATAGGGGGAGGGGCATCTGTAATACTTTCAACTATAAAGATAATTTTATTTTTTTTTTTAAATAAAGCGCTGTGGCTAAAACCTGGCAGACCTTCCCTGGCCCCTCATACCCGGGCTGCCCACCCACGATTGTGCACGGCACACCAGCAGGGGAGGCAAGTGTGGCCACCTCCACACGCTAGGTCCTCCGGGGTTCAAGGTCAGGGCCGAGGTTTTCTGAGCCTCTAAGTCCACAAGGACACAGAAGGACAAGAGTCCGGCCCTGGGGATTTTCCTGTGCAGGTGCAGGGCCCCGCAGAGAGCAGGGTCAGGGACCAGGAGGGGCCCCTGAGAGGCAGCCCCTCCTCCACGGAGAAGGCGGAGGGGCCAGGCCACCTCTTGAGGGAGGAAGGGACAGTGAGGAGGTGGAGGGGGTGGCGGAGAGGAGGCGGGACGACCTCTCTGAGGACACATGAGACTTAGAAGAGGGTCCAGAAACAACTCACAGACAGACAACAGTGCGGGGGGTTGGGGGGGAGGGGGGCGTTCACCAGAGGTAAGGGGGTGGGGCAGGTGGTAGAGGGCAAAGGGGGGGTGGTCCATGGGGATGGAGGACACTGGACATGGAGTGAATACACAGATGCTGTGATGGAATGGCACACCTGAAACCCACGTGATTTCATTAACCAATGTCACCCAATACATTCCATTAAAAAGAAATCGGGATTTTACTCTGAATAAGAACTCGGAGATGACTTGTGGACTGCAAAAATCAATGTGTTAACATTCAGTATGTTGACATATATGCAAATGCTATGCATGTTTGATTTCCTTTGGAATTTGTCACAAGACAGCATGCTGCCATGTGAAATGCCCATTTATCTGTAACCTAAGCCCGAAAAAATAAAAGAAGAAAGAGGGCCCCATCCTGGCGTCTTGTCCGCCCTGAACTTGGAAACGCCCTGTGTCTGCCTTTCACGGCCCTTCCCCCCTGGCAGGGTCCTGGGGGTCTCAGAGGGGTGGCACTGGCCCCACGGAGTGGAGAGGCAGCCGAGGAGCGTCTGGCTGGGTCAGGAGGTGGGAAAGGGAGCCACCGTGGATTCAGAAGCTTCCAGAGGGAGGGGCGGTACCTCAGGAGACCCCGAGCAATCCCAGCAGCCGGGAAGCCTTGGGAGGCCGGGAAGCAGGTCTGGGCAGAGCCACAGCCCTGTCCAGGTACTAACTCCAGCCTCTCTGCCAGGCAAATTCTTCTAAACACGACACAGTGATAAAGCAGGAGAGAGTCCAGGCCTGCCTCCATTTACCAACCCGGTCATTAAAACAATCAGTTTCCTCCTGAAGTCCTCTTTCTGATGGGACTGTCCCAATCCGAACCCCCCAGTGAAGTCCTTTCTGCGGGACTGTGCACAGGACTCCGGCCAGTGGTTCTGTTTCTCCCTCCCGGACGGACAGGAAGTGAAGGCGGCTTTGCTTTTATTTACATTCCCTCAAGGGCTGGAGTTCACGTAAAAACCACCTAATATTCTAAACACCTGGCTCCAGCATGGTCCCGGTGCCACGTCTGTTTCGGCAGGAAGGCTCCACCTCAGACCCACCCGGGAGGGCACTCCCTCCTCCCGCCGGAGGACCTGACCCCGTCCTGTGGCTGGAGGTGCTGGGCTCTGAGAAGCCTGCGGCCAAGGCGGAGACCCTCAGCAGGGAGGGAGGCAAGAGGATGTGGGGCCAGGGGACAGAGCTGGCCTGAACTTGGGTTCCAGGCCCTGCTCCATCACTCTAGTAAATCGGAGTGTTACTAATCTCCCTGAGGCTGTGTCCTCCTCTTTGTAAAAGTGAGCCATGGCCCTGCTGGGGGTTTGACAGATCCTCCCTTCCTCCAGTTGATGGACGGACTTAAACCCCACCTGCGGCCAGACATTCCTGAGCACTGAACCACCAATCAGCACCTGCCAAATACCCTAACACCCCCCACCCCACTCCTAAGTCCCTAGGTCCCTAATCACCAATCAGCGTGTGCTGAGTGCCCTAAGCCCCATCCCCTATCCTCCCCTTAAAAGTGGACCTCAGCCCTGCGCTCTCTCTCTCTCTCTCTCTCTCTCTCTCTCTCTCAGCAGCTGGCACTCTTCTCTTCAGTAAAGCCTGTGTCCTGCCATCCAGGTCTCGGGCCCTCTCAATCTTTTAGGGCTGGTGTGATGCTGAATGAGATAAGGGTGCCACGGGCCAGCACAGCGCCTAGGAGGTAATCTGTGCCCAGGAATTGGGAGGGCTGCTGATTAGGCTGTGTCACTAGCAGATTGTGGGTGAACCCCTCTACTTGGGGGTGAAAGCCCCTGGGAGGCAGGTGGCCCACTGCTCTCTTGTGGGGGCGGGGAGGGGGGGGACGACTCTGAGGTCCTCCAGACCTTGAGGTTACCCTCTCTGTAGGTGAGAGCACTGAGGCCCAGAGTGGGTGGGGCTGGTCCAAGGTCACAGCGCAGCAGGGGTGCTGGGGCCCATATAGGACCCACAGAGGGACCCATATAGAGTGCCGGGAGCCATATAGGGTGGTGCTGGGCACCAGGCACAAATAACGCAGCGCCTTCCACACGGCCCGTGGCTCACTGCCTCTCCCCAGACAGGCTGGCCTGGTTCTCTCGGTCTGGGGCTGTGTACACACGTGTGTTAGGTGGAGGGAGGAATGCCAGCTTTGGGGAAGCTGAGAGCTGGGCTCACGCTGCTGCCTCACACCCAGCCCTTTCCCCCCAAGTCTGGAGCCTCCCACATGTTTGGGGAGTTTGGTTCCTCACGCAGTCAGTCCGAGGCTGACAGCCCAGTCAGCCTTCCTCCCTCCCCCAGCTCCAGCGCTGCGCGTGGCTCTCCCTGGAAGCTGAGGTCCACGACAATTATTTAGCTCTTTCCGCAAATCCTAGACGGGTCCACACTACAAGAATATTAATAACAAAAACGCAAATGTCTAACATGCATCAAGCTTGTGTGATGAGCCAGGCACTACTCCGAGTGCCCTTTACAAACCCGTGGGAGAGGTGCTCTCGCTATTTGCATTTTGCAGTTGAGAACACTGAGGCTCAGAGAGGTTAGGCTCCCTGCCAGGGTGGCCCAGCTGGTGAGCCGTCGGGGCCAGGACTCACGCCCAGGCACCTAACTCTGGAATCCAGTTTCCTCCGCTGTTAGCCAGCGCAGCAGGGAGAGAGTGCGCGGACCCAGCAGCCCTTCCCCGGATCCTGTTTTCCAGAGTGAAAGTCGGGGAGGCCTAGAGGACACGCATGAACCCAGGAATCAGACCCCCGCCCCCCCCGCCCCCCCCCCCACCCCGCAATGGCTTTGAGCACTTCCTCAGGCTGTTTCCCCACCTGCCAAGTAGAGATAAATTGCTCTTATTTTGCAGGAAGCCTCCCAAAATTAGGCTGGGAGGGAAGAAGCCAGCAGGGATAAGATGGAGGCTGGGGTGATGATGTACAATCCCAAATTGATAGAGGCCCCCAAATGACCCTAGCAGCACTGGCCTCGGTTCTAATTGGATTCCAAGGGCTTAGAAGGGGTGGGGCTTGAGCTTGTTGCTTTGACCCAGAGTAACCCAGAACCCCAAAAACAGACGCCCCTCCCCTGCCTCTAGCTCACTGAGTAGAGCTTCTAATCCCTGGCCACCAGGGAAGCCCCAGCTTTGCAGGGAGGCCGTGGGGGATGGAAGGTATCGTGTCTCCCCCCGCCCACCCCCCCCCATGTGAATGAAACCCACAGTGGCGTTAATGAGGCCCTTCGCCGCTAATTAACAGGCCCACATGACAGGAACCTGCAAAGGCCAGTCTGTCCCAGCAAGCTCCGGCAGGCCTGCCCCCAGCGCCAGAGAGGACTCTGTCCAAGGGCAGAGGGGACGCTGGAGGTGGGGCTGGGGTGGAGCAGGGCCACAGAGCAGAGGAGGGGGAGCAGAGAGGAAGCAGCCTTGGGGGGCGGGGGGAGCGATGGGGGCAGAGCTCAGCACACAGGCCCTCAGCGTCCCAGCTGGGAGGGGACGAGCTACTCCCAGCAGGCTCTGACCTGCGGGAGGCCCGGCCTGGGAACCAGCGGAGAGAGCAGTCTCCCCCCATCCCTAACTGGCCATCAGCATCGGAGCTTAGCCAGGCCCGGGAAGCACTTGACTGCGTGAGCCGCCCTGAGCTGAAAGGAGAGCTGCTGAATCTCTTTCCTCAACTGAGAAAAGAATGTAGTGCTTAGCACAGGGCCTGGTTCAGGAAATGCTGATAATGCCGGTATTATTGTTATTAATTGATTGGCTGGGAGAGAAGAGACGCCCTGAGCTGGTCCGCAGTGGAGGGAGGGCCTGTCTTTCTGAACTGAACTGTGGAGACACGAGGAGCTTATATAATGGGAGCAGAGAGGGTGTGTGTGTGTGTGTGTGTGCGCGCGCGCGCGCTCTCACTGCCAGCAAACCACAGCACACCTCCAGGGGCGGGGCACACCACAGCCTCCTTCCCAGCCCTGCCGGCTCAGGGCAGCTTTCTGCAGGCCAGGCCGCTGCCAGCCGGGCCCTGGCGGGAAATAGGTGCTCGGCCTCGGGGCTCATGGCTTCCTACCCTGTAGCCTGGCCTGAGACTCAGCTCAGGGGACCCTAAGGTGCAGGGATGACGGAACCAGCAGCCACCCTAGGAGCACGGGGCCCTCCTGATCAGGCCCCAGCTCCCACACATTTGTTTAGAACCTGCAGGAAGCCTCAGGGGGAAGAGAGTGGCCGGGCTCCCACCTGGGGAAGGAAACCCCAGGATTCTCAACATTCAGTTGTTAACCCCAGCCCTGCGACTCTGACTCGGGTCCCTGCGGTGGGACCGGAGAAATGGGCATTTTTAAGTAAGTGTCCTGGGTGGCTGTGGCACAGGTGGTTTGCAGTTGGAGGGAAACAGAGTTCTGCAGCGAGCGGGGTGTCCCATTGCTGGGCTCTGCCAAAACCGGTTTGCTCAGTGGATAGAGCGTCGGCCTGCGGACTGAAAGGTCCCAGGTTCGATTCCAGTCAAGGGCATGTACATTGGTTGCAGGCACATCCCCAGGAGGGGGTGTGCAGGAGGCAGCTGGTCGTGTTTCTCTCACATTGATGTGTCTAACTCTCTATCCCTCTCCCTCTCTCTGTAAAAAATCAGTAAAATACATATTTAAAAAGAAAGAAGAAGAAGAAGAAGAAGAAGCTGGGCTCAGTGAACCCAAGAGACCAACGAGGCGCCCCAGGGCCTGGTCTCGGGCTGCTGCAGGCCCGCACTCCTCTTGGGACTTGCCAAGGCCCTTGCGTGGCTGGCGAAAGGCAGGAGGACTGCAAGTGCATTACGTAAAGGTTTCTGGGATAAATGTTAGGGAAATTCTTCAAAGAAAAGCGTATCCATCGCACCTCTCCGAGATTGTTTGCATTTTACCCGCTGCGCCCAGCCTGCCCTGTGCAAACAGACTTTTCCCAGCAAGCGGTCACTCCTTCCGTCCCGCACACACAGGCTGAACGCCAGCCTCCATGCCACCACCTTCTCCACGGCCGGATACCGCCAGCCCCGCAGAGGGCGTGACAGGCTCCGGGACCCCGTGGGACCTGAAGATAGCTCTTCATGCCTCTGGTCTGCAGCGGTGTTAAGAGGGGCTGACACGGGCCAGGCCAGGGAGAGCTCAGGGTTGGGGAAAACCTGACAATAATAATAAAGGGCCAACTAGCGACTATGTTCAGCTTTGTGGGCCACACAGGCTCTGCTGCAGCGACTTAATTCTGCCACTTTATCAGGACATTCGCAATAAACGATACGTAAATGGTGGGTGTGGCTGTGTTCCAATAAAACTTTATTTACAAAAACAGGCCATGGGCTAGAGTGGAGCCAGGTCCATAATTTGCCAGTCCTTGCTTTAGGGCATTTCTTTTTTTAATGCTCTTCAAAGCACTAACGTGTACAAACCTCAAGCAGGCATCTGTAGGCGGACTGCACACCGTCCCCATTTAACGAAAGAAAACGTCAAAACGTCGAGGCCCAGAGACTGGCTGGCCCTCATGTTATTGGCAGAGGCAGGACCCTGAGGCAGTTCTGAAGTCTCCATCACATCACAGAATCTCCAGTACCGGCCCCTCCCATCCCCAACCCCAAGTGCTTGTCCTGTTCAGCAGGAAAAGGGGACCTCTGCCACACCCACCGGCACCGGTGGAACACCCCAGAAACACCGGAGAGCCATCCTGCCAGCGCCCGGAATCTCCCACCCCTCCGTGTGCAGGGCGCGACCAGGCTGAGTCAGCGGGCGCCCGGCCCCGGCCCGGCCGGCCCGGCCCAGCCCAGCCAGGCCCAGCCCAGCCAGGCCCAGCCCAGCCAGGCCCAGCGAAGGGCAATGAGAGGAGCCGCCCCCTGGGTTCTAGCCCTGCCCAGGCTGGTGAAGGCAGCAGCTGGTTGGAGATGCACCATGCCCCCATTTCTCTCACAGGAGGGAATGATCCCCACCAGCAGCTGGCTCAGTGCAGGCCAAAATGTAGAGAAGGGTGTTTGTGTGTGTGCGTACTGCCTCAAGTCAAATTCAACAAACTGGCTAAAAGTATGTTCTCTGCAGCCCGACTGCCAGGGTTCAAACATTGGCCCTGCCTCTGAGAGAAAGGTCGGGGTAATGGAATGTTCTAAAACCCAGCTGTGGTCATGGTTGCACAACTCCTTGCGTCTACTAAAAAAATCATGACATCGCACACTTGAGAAAACCCTGGCGTGGCCATGTAAAGCGGTGTGATCTCGGCCACGCTGCTTCCCCTCCCTCGTCGGTCAAACGGGAATAATGGTGCCTGCAGGATCGGCCAGCTGAGGGCTCGGCAAGTCAACAACACAGGACTTTGGAACGGTACCTTGCACCGCAGGGATCGATAAACGCTTGCCACACAGGCGAGGGGAGGTGTCTGGGCCGCACGGAGTTACTCGTGGCGGCCCACACGTCTTTGTAAATTCTCATCCCGAGCCTCCAAGCCGCCCGGCCCCTCCCAGCCTTTGCTCTCGCTGTTTGTTCTGCAAAATGCTCGATGCCCTTTCCTTTCAGTTGCAATCAGAGGTCGTCTTTCCTCTCTCTCCTTCTGCATTTAATCTTTTGTAGCAAGGGCATGGGAAGGGCTGAACAGTGTGTGGTTAACTGTTCACCCTCTGGTTTGAGATCCCTGGGTCAGGGAGAGGTGACCTCTCGTTGGCCCTGCCCCTGTCCCGGTGGCCGGTGGCCGGAGTCCCTGCTGTGACGATCCGAGGCTACCACACCCTCTGTGGGTCCCAGTCTGGTGGCCATAAAGGTCAGTGAGGGTAACGGGGTGACCATGAAGGCAGCTGAATTAAGAAAAGCAGGATGGGTAACCCTCCTTGGGCCCAGGGCCTTGGGTCACAGGCCAGCAGGGAGTTCCTGCCCCTCCCGCCCGGTGTCCTCGCAGTCACAGAAGGTACAGAACGCAGAGAGATGCGGCGATAGGGCGACCCGCAGCGGGACGGAGCCCCGGGGCTGGGCCGGCTGGTGTGCTCAGATGCCAGCAGCCATGCACCACCCTGGCTGCGGCCAGACTCAGGGTCAGGACGGTTCCCCGGCCTCCCCGGTCCCACCCCGGTTCCCATCGGAGCACGCAGACAGCCAGGCCCGGGGGCGCGCTGGGGTCTGGCACAGGCTGGCACCCAGCGAGCAGGGCCTCCCCGTGCAGAGCGAGGGTGTGGGCGCCCGAGAGCAGACCCTCCCTTTGTCTGAGCCCCGGGGGCGGGGGAAGGAGGGAGGGAGGGAGGGGCGGAGGGGTGAGGGCTGAAGGGGGCACCCTCGCCCTCCGCTGTGGGGCCACTTCTGATCCACAGAGCTGCTGGGGGAGAGGAAGCCACTGCACCCCGGGAAGCCTGCGGGCAGCAGCCCTAACTTCCAGCAGGAGGGAGAGCGAACACCTGGGAGGAGGACGGGCCCGGGCCCGGCGCCGCGGTCCGCAAACACCCCCGCCCTCCGGGAGGGAGGGTCCCTTCCTTCCTCCTCTCCCCCCCAAACAGCCCGTTCCCAGAGACTCCCGCCCGGCGCACCTCCCTTCCCGGCAGCTCCCTCCCGGCCGGCCGGCCCGCAGGTTCCGACGTGTCCCTCCCGCCGCCCCGCTCCCCGCGCCCGCCGGGGCCCGGCCGGGACCCGGAGCCGGAGCGGGGCGGGCGCACCTCTCCCCGCGCACTCACCCAGGTCCCGGGCCCCCTCCTCCGCGGCCTCGCGGGTGAAGATCCAGGGCGGGTTGGTGACGTACAGGGAGGCTGTGGGGCTGGCGTGCTTCTTGCCGAAGATCTTGCTGAAGGTGCCCTGCACCGTCTGGCCCTTCTTCATGCTGCCGCCGCCCCGCGCCGGGCCGGACCCGCGCCTGTGCTCCTGCCCCCCGCACCCTACCGGGCCATGGCCCGCGTCCTCCCCGCGTCCTCCCGCCGCGGACCGGACGGGCCACAGGTGGTGCGGGCGCCGCTCGCCGCCGGGAAATGCGAGCTACCTGGGCAGGTAAGAGGCTGCGGCCCCGCCCCGCCCGCGCCGCCCGACTCCCCCGGCCGCATTCCTGCCCGCCTCCTCCCACTGCGGGCCATTGTGGGCACGGCCCCCGCCCCGCCCGGGGAGGGCCGCCCCCTCCCCAGGTCCCTCCCGCCCTCCTCCCCCCTGCCCCTCCTCCTCCCGCTCCGCCCGCTGCGGGAGGGAAGGAGGGAGGGAGCGGGCTAGTCCCTCGCTCTACCCAGGGTCACGGGCAGGTCAGGATGGGGACCTGGGGAAGGGCTGTGCCCGACGACGCTGCGAGCAGCTGCCCTCCAATGGACGGGACCAGACGCCCCTAAGGAAATGCAGGGTGAGCCCTAACCGCTTTGGCTCAGTGGATCGAGCCTTGGCCTGTGGACTGAAAGGTCCCAGGTTCAATTCCAGTCAAGGGCATGTATGTACCTTGGTTGCAGGCACATCCCCGGTAGGAGGTGTGCAGGAGGCAGCGGATTGATGTTTCTCTCTCTATCCCTCTCCCTTCTCCTCTGTAAAAAGTCAATAAAGTACATTTTCTAAAAAATGCAGGGTGAGCGGGTAGAGCAGTAAGCTCGCACCCAAACTGACGGCAAAGGGGGAAATAGCTTCGTTGACAGAGCTCCAAGAGAATGCAGGATGACTGAATCCGGGCGTTATTTGTACATCACATTTTTTTCCCCTTCCTGTCAAGATAAGTGAATATACTTTTTTAAAAACTCAAGGTGAGCCAGCCCACTTAGGGTGGGGCTCACTCTCCACGGAAATGAGCTGCGGGCCTTTATTTATTTTTTGTTAATCCGCACTCACCCAAGGATATTTTCCCCATCGATTTTTTAGAGTGAGTAGAAGGGAGAAGGAGACAGAGAAAGCGAAATTGAAATCGATTGGCATTGGTTGCCTCATGCATGCATATGGGGAAAAGGAGAGGGAGGGGGTGGAGGTAAGGGTGCCAGCCTGCAGCCCAGGAATGTCACTGAAATCCAACCGGCCACCCTTCAGTCGGAGGGCTGACGCTCTAACCACAGAGCAAACTGGCTAGGGAGAGCTGTGGACCTTTAAGGTGCATGGGGTAGGTCCTGGCTAAGGGGTGGGGGGTGGCTAAGGGGAAGGTCCGGTCAGAGGAGGTCCCCAGGGGACGGTGGGAAAGATGCGGAGACAGGAGAGTCAGGCCACAGGGTTAGATTTTTGACGCTTTCTGGGCAGCAGGAGTGGAAGGCTGGGAGGTGGTGCTCATTCTCAGACAGCGTTTCCGAGAAGCTCCTGGAACAGCGCCCACTGCAGCGCTTCCCGGGCTCCTGCTCCCAGGAAGCTGGGATTGTATCTTTCTTTGTACTAAAGGCATTTCCTCCTCAACCTTTTATTTTGAGAAATTTGAAAGACCGTAAAATGACCACCTGTATTCCTTCCTCCTGGATTTCTCAATTGTTAGCATGTTGCCATAATTGCATTCTCTTTCTTTCTCTCCCTCTCTCTCTCTCCACACACATTTATTTTTTGATTTTCATTTTGCTAAAGGTTGAAAGGTGTGGATATCGTGGCGAAACCCAGCCCCATCAGTACTTGGGTTTCCTTTGCTAAGAATAGGATATTCTCTAGGAGACCAAAATACAGTCATCACACTCAAATTTAACATCAATACACGATTATCATCTCCCAAAATGTCATTTTCGTTTTTTTCCCAATCCACAATCTAATCAAGACTCATGCACTGCATTTGCTTATCATGTACCTTTAATCTTTTAATTTAGCACAGTTTCACACCTTTATTTTTCACGACAGTGACTTTTTTTTTTTTTTAATCCTCACCCAAGGATATTTTCCCATTGATTTTTAGAGAGAGAGTGGAAGAGAGAAGGAAAGACAGAGAGGAATATTGATGTGAGAGAAACACATCGATTGGTTGCCTCCTGCATGAGCCCTGCTCAGAGCCCAGACCGGGGAGGAGCCTGCAACCAAGGTACATGCCCTTGACCAGAATGAATCTGGGACCCTTCGGTCTGCAGCCAGCGCTCTATCCATTTAGCCATACCGGGTAGGGCAGCAGTAACATTTTTAAAAAGTCCCCTCTTCTTGCTCCAGAGTCAATGAACAGGATGAGTTGGACCTTCAGAGACGGTGGCTGTGAGGTGTTCCTCAAATGTTTTTGGTTAGAGACATGCCTGTGGCCAACCCCTGCTCACCCACCCACCCACCCATCGCCATGGCATTCCCAGAACCAATTCCTGCTCCTTCGAGGAGTATCTGTGGGGGCCCGGTGCCGTGCTGAGGGTTTGGGGTACATGGGAATATAAGAGAATTTGGAAGTATTATTTATACTGGAGAGCATCTTGGGGTCTCATCCAGTAGGTAAGGTTTTTCATGATTCAAGGTGGCAGGCCACGATGATGCTGTCAGTAAAACACAGAACAGGAATTTTAGAGCAGGTGGTCAGCGTGAGCTGGAAAAGCCCGGGAAGGCTGCTTGGAAGAATTAGGACTTGAGCTGGCCCCTGGAGGATGACGAGATGTTAATAGAGAAGAGAAGGAGGGCATTCTAGGGCATACACACCTGCCATCCATCCTTCCGCCCTCCTATCTCCACGTCATGGTTCCTCCCACCGTCTGCCTAGGAAGGGCCCAGGCAACCCCGATGCCCATCATGCCCTGGACATCCTCACCACCCACCCCAGTGCTCTACACACTCAGGTACAACATAATAAGGGCTTCTTGCGTGGAGACCCCTGAGGTGTAGGTCCTCCCACCTGGGTAGCGCCTGGCTCTGGCGCCCAGAACCAGCCCCGGCAGGGCCCTCAGGGAGTGCCTCCATTCTGTGCAACTTCCACTATGGAGCTAACGTTCTTCAGACCTGCCGTGTGCCCGGCTCTGGGCTGTGCAGGGCCCAGAGAAATCAAAGGCTTGGTTCCCGAGTTCAAGTTGCCTTCCTCTGTTTGGAGAGATGAAGAATTGGGAGGTACATGAGGAGGAGAGGAACAGTGGTCAGAGGTTCAGAGGAGGAGCAGCCGGGGTGGGCTGGAGGGCTTAAGGAGGGCGGGCAGGAGCTGTGAGGGCCGCTGCAGGGGCTCCGGACGGCGGGGCTGGGAATTCGGGGACAGAAGGGAGGTCACAGCGAGGTTGGCCAGCGTGTGGAAGGCTTAAAAAAGGCCAGCCGGGCAGGTCAGAAACAACTCCACCTGGAGATGACTGATTAAATAAATGATGGTGCATCCACACAATGGAATAATAACGCAACCCTAAAAGTGAATGAGTCAGCCAACCATGTCCAGTTATCTTCAAGATAAACTGATAAGCTGTTGACAAAACGGTGTGTGCGGTGTGCTGCCGTGTGGGGCAGGATAAGATCTGTTCGGAGAGAAACTTTGGACAGATCCATAATAAACGAACAAAAGTGTTTACCGGCGGGTGGAGGGAGGGGGAACTGGGCAAAGGGGCGATAGGTGTGGGGAGGAGAATTTTCACGGAAGGCCCCTTTACGTTTTTAAATTTCCAACCACACAAAGGTATTTCCTAGTCACACATGAGAGAAGAATAACTCGGCAGAACCAGCAGCATTCGCATCACGCTGGCCCGATCCCAGACACTGAGCAGCCTGTTTGGGCCTCCGTCTGTTCACCTGTAAAACAGGCTATTAATTTAAGGTCATTATGAGTCTCGGTGAGCTGACGGATGATGGGGCCCGGGAGAGCATCCTTGTTGGAACAAGATCCCCACGTGACTCAGGAGCGTGTTAAGGTTTGAGAAGCTCTGGCTGCCAGGAGCAGGCACGGCTGCCTGGTAACAGCTGTGCGTTCAGGATGTTCATCTAACATCTGGATGAAGGATGGGTGAGGAGGAGGAAGTGGAGGCTGCGGGGCGAAGGGAAGGGGCTTCATTCATTAGTGAACTGCATAAGGAGGTGGTTCATGGATACCAGCAGGAGCGGGTGGGGCCTCAGGTGTGTGCTGGTGGCAGAAACAGAAAGAGCAGAGTTGTTTGTGGGACATTTCTTAGGAAGAAAGGAAGGTACACAGCTTGCATACAGGAGAAATAAAACATAAACAAACTAACGCAATTCTGAGCTGGTTTCCTCAGCTGTGCACGGGCGGTAGCAGTCCCCCCTCCCAGGGTGATTACGAAGATGAACTAAGGTGATGGATGTGAAGTGTCCAGCACAGGGCACGCCTCAAGGGTTGTTCACCTCTCTGCACTGTGGTCCCCTTGCTTTTGGAGGAAAAGGGGGAAGCAGGGTGATGAGTGAACACCAGAAGGGCTTGAGGCTGCTCTCCCTGCCCCTACACCCCCACTGCACCCCCATTTCATGCCCATGTGGCTGGGGGCCCAGGGGGAGTCTCTGGACAGCCTGGTTTCCTCAGCGAGCAGAGCGGAGCCGCCCACACCCCCAGTTGCAGTTTCACCCTTCAGCCTGGCAGCTTTCCCTGAGACCAGGCTGGGGCCCAATTGTCTGTCCAGCTCAGCACCCTGTACTGTCGCTGCTTCCCCCCCCTCCCCCCCCGCCGCCACCGCTTCATCTAATAACAACGCCTCACTCCTGCTCCCCCCCTGAAGAAACAGTCAAATAATAGGCTCGCCTCGAAACAGCCCAAAGCCCCGTCCTGTAATTAAATCTCTGCTGGGCAATGGCGTAGTAAGTTCTGGAATGTGGGGTGGGATTGGGGCCCGGAAGTGGCAGTCTCCCCAGAGACTCGGGCCTCTGTCAAGTGTGTGGTCTTCCCTCCACCAAAGTCAAGTGCTCCTGGCGGGGAGAGTGCGCCCTGCCTCGGAGCAGGGCAGGCTGAGACGTCCCAAGAGCCACCTTCATCGTCCCCCCAGGTCCCTGCAGCTGGCTCTCCAGGGCCAAGGTCAGACCTGACTCCCAAACCATACTGAGCTGCAGGTGGCCTGGCCAGCCCCTGCTTCCAGGCGGGCCACACCGCGTGCCCGGCCAGCACCAAGGCAGCTTCCTCTGGCTGCAGGCCGGTGGGCTCCAGCCCCCGCCTGGCACTCCTCTGAGCTGGGCAGGCGCAGAGGAAATCTGGCTGGTGTGAACCCCAACAACCTGAGAGGGGGCTCAGGGAGGTCATGACCTGGCGCTTGAGAGCGTATGGTCCAAGGTCCAGCCCTGGGTGGAGAGAGGTGTGTTCAGGGATGCTGGGGAGAGACCATGGACTCTGGGAAGGTCCCTGCTGGGGAACAGGTTTCAGTTCTGAGAAGGCTGCTCAGGCAGCTGTGACTTGGGCTGAGTTACCACCTCTCTGAGCCTCAGCTTCTTCCTCTGTAAAACAGGGCTATTCAGTCAGGCTATCAGACTCAGCGAGGTAGTGGGTTCAAGTACCCAGCCGAAGTCAGCGCCTGCGTGTTCCTGTCCCCCTTCTCCACCCCGACTTTGGCACGGAGATGCGGGACAGAGAACACAGAGGCCATGAGGGGCTGTAAGAAAGCAGTGCCCATCAGCAAAGGTCCTCAGGAGCCGTGGTCACCAAATGCTCAGACCTCACGGACCACCTGTTGTCCGCGGACTGCCGGTTGGCAACTGCTGTTGAGGGGAAAGTCAATGGGGGCCAGGAGACAGGGTGGAGCAAGTGTCTACAAAGTCACCCTGAAGGCCAGGCCAAAACATCCCACTATAAAACACATCCTGCCATCTGAAGTAATGTGTGTGTTTGGGGGGGGAAAAAGGAATTGGTAAGAACAAAACCCAAAATTCTATGCAGGTTGCAACTGTAAATATTTATTTATTTAAATATATGTTATTGATTCTTTACAGAGAGGAAGAGAGGGACAGAGAGCTAGAAACGGCACACCCCACAGGGTATGTGTCCACAACCAAGGTACAAGTTGCAATCGAACCTGGGACC
Source organism: Nyctalus aviator (assembly GCA_036971965.1). Taxonomy (NCBI): domain Eukaryota; kingdom Metazoa; phylum Chordata; class Mammalia; order Chiroptera; family Vespertilionidae; genus Nyctalus; species Nyctalus aviator. The sequence continues at coordinate 77,159,420 of CM072925.1, read as the reverse complement.
CTTGAGTCCGCAGGCTGACGCTCTATCCACTGAGCCAAACCGGTTAGGGCACAACCGTAAATATTGAAAGTGTATCTGTGCGTGGCCAGGTCTGGGAAGCACACAGACTGGGAATGCCAGCACTTCTTGTGGGCCTTTCCCTTTGAGTGAGCTGCTCTGTCGGGAGAGCATTTGTTTTAACTTAACTTTTGTTTTTTTTAATATATTTTATTGATTTTTTACAGAGAGGAAGAGAAAGGGATAGAGAGTTAGAAACATCGATGAGAGAGAATCATCAATCAGCTGCCTCCTGCACACCCCCTATTGGGGATGTGCCCGCAATCAAGGTACATGCCCTTGACCGGAATCGAACCTGGGACCTTTCAGTCCGCAGGCCAATGCTCTATCCACTGAGCCAAACCGGTTTTGGCTGTTTTAACTTAACTTTGTTAACAAATAACAAAGAGCACAGTTTAACATGGAGTGCATTCTCTTAGTTTTTTTGTGTGTGTGTTTTTTTTTTTTTTAATATACTTTTATTGATTTCAGAGAGGAAGGGAGAGGGAGAGAGAATTAGAAACATCAATGATGAGAGAGAATCATTGATTGGCTGCCTCCTGCATGCTCCACACTGGGGATTGAGCCCGAAACCCAGGTATATGCCCTTGACCGGAATCAAACCCGGGACTCTTTAGTCTGCAGGCCGATGCTTCACCCACTGAGCCAAACCAGCTAGGGCAATTTCCTTTTTTTTTTTTTTTTTAAGAGGGAAGACCTGGGGATGCGGACGTTAGTGCCACTTCTCCTACGCGCTGTGAGACCATGAGCCTTCCCGAGCCTCAGTCTCTCCATCTGTAAAGTGGGATGGTGGAGCCAACACTCAGTTGTGATTTCACATCTGGTTGGTGGGCAGAGCAGAGGCAGAACAACAACTGCCTGGCACCTCCTGTGTGAGGGGGCTACTTCCGGCTCTGGGAAAGAAGTGAGCAATGGGACGCATTAAGCATTTTCTGGGCCCAGCCATCTGCTCTGAACTGGGCCCTGCGCTCAGGCTGTGGGAACTTCAAGATCAGTCCTTGCCCTCACTGGTTTGCTCAGTGGTTAGAGTGTTGGCCCCAAGACTGAAGGGTCATGGGCACGTACCTCAGTTGCAGGCTCAATCCCCTGTTGGGGCACATGTGGGAGGCAAACAATCGATATGTTTCTCTCACATTGATGTTTCTCTCTCTCTCTACCCTTCCCTTTCACTCTCCCTAAAAAAAAAAAAAAAAAAAAAAAAAAAAAAAATCAATGGAAAAAATGTTCTCAGATGAGGAGTAACAAAAAGTAAGATCAGCCGAAACCGGTTTGGCTTAATGGATAGAGCGTTGGCTTGGGGACTGAAGGGTCCCGGGTTCGATTCCGGTCAAGGGCATGTACCTTGGTTACGGGCACATCCCCAGTAGGGGGTGTGCAAGAGGCAGCTGATTGATGACTCTCTCTTTCATCGATGTTTCTAACTATCTCTCTCTCTTCCTCTCTGTATAAAATCAATAAAATATATTTAAAAAAAAAAAAAGTAAGATCAGTCCTTACCCTTGGGGGACCTGCACTGCCCCACACACTTCTGACATATTTTGGAGACCAACTCTTGAACAGGGACTTTGAGCCTTGGGAGCAATTTCTATGCAACTCATCCTGGGTCCAGCTTCTTTCTCTCTTTCTTTCTCTTTCTCTTTCTCTCTCTCCTGAGAAGAAAAGCAGCCATATCTACCATTCACTGAACATCTTTCTGTGTCGACATGCGGCCGAGTGGATTGCTTGCATTAACGCCCTACCATCACGTCAGACCTGCAAGGGTGGGGTCAATACACCCATTTTATGGATGGAGAAAAGACAACCCCAAATGATGTTTACTCATACATGCCTTCTGCCATAGCTGACATGGATGTGATGTCATTGCTATGCTGTTTGTGGGGGTGAGGAGCTGCAGGCACCCCGGGGGAGTAAGATATAAAATGTGGTGAACACACTGGGTGAACCACACAGTAATTGGAAGCATGGAACTAGATGTTCATAGAGCAACACAGGTGAGTCTTAAAAACATTAGGGAGCCATCAAAGTAAACAGAATGAGATCTAAAACACACATGGCACTTATGTAAATAAAAGCAACATGCATACAAAAGAACAATATGTATATTTTGCAAGAACACATATAAACAAGAAGATACTCATTAAGCGCATGAGAATGGTTGCCTCTGGCTGGGGTGGGTGGGGAATGTAGTTGGAAACCGGAGATTAAGGAGGGAAATGAAGACAATGAGAGAGGAGGCCCTCCTGGACCAGGACTGATAATGTACCACAAAGCGAGATGTGTGAATAGCTCAGCCTTCTGTACTCGGGGCCAACAAAGGAAGAATAAGTAAGGATTAGAGAGGTTAAGTAATTTGTTCAAATCACAGAGCAGGTAAGGAGGGGTGGAGAGAATATTCAATTCACCCGGTCTGCTTTGACCAAGACACTTAAAACCACCTGCCTGAACCTCAGCAGCAAAAAGGCGGGAGGGAGGGAGGCTGTGTGTGCGGGAAGGTGTGGGGGCGGTCAGCGGATCCTCCTGTGAGCCAGGCCAGCCCCGAGTCTCTCCTCATCCGTCCCAAGCACCCACTGAGCCCTGTGCGTAGAGATCACAGTTCTTCCTGGAACTTGGAGGATCCACACAATGAGGCCATGCCAGGAGTGTGGCGGAGAAATCAGAGGAACGGGCTTCCAGGAAAAAGTTGAGAAAGAACGATATGACTCTTAGCACTGAGCTTCAACAGGCAGGCACTGCTCTAAAACGTAGTCCTCACAACAAGCATTCCAGATCCATTCTCTCTCTCTTTTAAAAAAAAATATATTTTATTGATTTTTTACAGAGAGGAAGGGAGAGGGACCGAGAGCTAGAAACACCGATGAGAGAGAGGATCATTGACCAGCTGTCTCCTGCACACCCCCTACTGGGGATGTGCGTGCAACCAATGTACATGCCCCTGACTGGAATCGAACCTGGGACCTTTCAGTCCGCAGACCGACGCTCTATCCACTGAGCCAAACCGGTTTTGGCGAGGTCCATTCTCTTATCAGCCTCCCTTTGCAGGTTAGGAATTCAGGCACAGAGAGTTTACTGATTTGTGGACATCACATGGCAGGGAAGATCTGGGGTTTAAACTCAGGCAGAGTGATTTACAAGTGAAATAAGACGGATATAGCTTGACTAGCCAGGCCTTCCTAACAGAGGTCTCCCAAGCCACTGCCCCTTGTTGAGGTTCCCATAGGGGACCTGGGATGGGGACAGTCCTGGCAGGGCCCACTCCTGTGCACAGTCAGGTGGCTCCCTATCTGAAGTCTTCAGAAAGCGACTCAATTCCCCTTTTTCAAATGTCCCAAGTGGAGGAACCCAGCGTCCTCCCTGTAACATAAGGAAACAGGCCCAGGGATGGGATGAGATTTAGCTCAGGCCACCTGGGGCTCCTAGCAACCAGCCCAACACTCAACCCCTCCTGGGCTGAGACAGAGTGGGGTGTGTACTGAGTCATGGCACCCTGCTCCCCCAAACCCTTGCCACCAGCTCCAGCCTCCTGGGTTCCTTTCCGACAGATGCTGAGCTGGGACCCAAGCCACTTTCCCCAGAGCCAGACCTGCTGGCCACTCCACCAAGAATGCCATGCTCCTACCTTCCTGCCCTCTCCCAAACAAGATATTACCACCCTAGAGCCTTGGAGATCTCCATCAGAGGCAAGCCCTGCTTGCTGCTTCTCCTCCTCCCTCCGAGCCTCCTCAGAAATTAGGGGCCATTACCATCAGGGCGTGAGATCAAAGCACAGGGCACACACCATCAACACCCCAACTTCCAGTCAGCCTCTGGGCCACAAGGTCCACCCACTGACCAATCGTCAGGGCTGACACAGTGCGGGGAAGGAAACAAGTCCTGGGCCCCACCCAAGTCAAGGTGTCAGTGGACAGGAAGTCACCAGCTACTCTATTTCCCTCCCCTTGGTCCTCCCCTCACCCCACCCCTGACCCCAGGAAAAAGCCCAGGTCTCTCTACATATGGGATTTCTGATGCATTCCTGGGAGGTGCCCACCACGTCTGGTGTTGGGGAGATGGTACTCAAGGAAGGAGGGGGGTCTGGTGTTTGAACATGGTGACAGGGCAGCCCATTCAGCAATCTTCCATCAACCCGATTACTCACATATGATGATAGCTGCTAGTTATTGTGTGTTTATTCTGTGCAGACACTGACCTAAGTACTTTGTCCAACTCTTTTTTTTTCACTTTTTATTAAGGTATTATATGTGTACATATCTTACCAATACCCCCACCCCCACCCCACTCCCATATATGCCCTCCCTCCCCAGAGTTTTGCATCCCTTGGTTATGCTTATATGCATGCATACAAGTCCTTCGGTTGATCTCTCATCTCCCCCATATCTCCCTACCCTCCACACAGTAATTTGACAGTCTGTTTGTTGCTTTACTATCTCTGTATCTATCTTTTTGTTGTCCAACTCTCTTGATAGAGACCTTTAGTACACTCATTGTATACATGAACAAGTACAGAGAGTCAATTACTTGCCCAAGTTTAAACAACTAGTGAAATGGTAATTCCAGGATTCAAGCTCAAAAGAGCCTGACTCCTGGGTCTGCAGTCCCATCCTCTATAATATAACCACCCATCATCTTCCCATTTACTGACCATCTATCCATCTACTCACCCATAGCCAACCAACCCAGCCACCTCTCTACACATCTATTCATTCATCCCTGCATTTCCTAACCCCCTACTTAAATGGTCTAGGAGAGGGAACAGCAGATGCAAAATCTCAGAGGGAAGAGAATAGGGTATGTTTAAGAATTTAGCTATTGCCTAGAGGAAAAATAGCAAGAATTGAGGCTAAAAGGTGAGCAGGACTCAAATCAGGAGGGACCACCCATCTACCATCTATCTACCTACCTACATTCTGCCCCTTCCCTCTCCCACTCTTCCGTCCATCCATCCATCCATCCATCCATCCATCCATCCATCTGTAATTTGGAGGGCATATAGGAGGAGAGAGAAAGAGCTCTTTGCTGCATTTAATGCAAGGGTGAAGACCATTCTTAGCAGTCAAACTGTCGACGTTCCAGAAAATGTTCTATGCAGTTACTGTAAAGGGCCCCAGAGGCGCCCTGTGGAGGGACTTCAACCACATCAATGTAGAACTCTACAAATATTTCTCTCTTCTCCGAGTCCAGTGTGACTAGAGAATGGTCTGGTTTCTGAGTAGGGGTGATGGGGGATTGAGAAAATGAGACAGGCACAAATACAGTAGGGAAAGCTGGGACTGGGTGGGACTACTGTCCTCTGACTGAGAGACAGGGACCAAGAGCAGATACAGCACGTTTATTTTATACTGCAAAATAACAGGAAGTTTTACTAATGTTCAAGACAAAGGAGATTATGTGCATTTTTGTGGCTTCTGTGTATCGTCACTTCTGGGTGGGTCCGGATAATTGTGTTTGTTCCTGGTGCTTAGATGGATTTAGATAATGAAACCTACCCTCTGGCGCCTGAGCTGAAGGTCAGGCTTACAACACTCCTGTCTCTGGCAAGGTGGGTTTCCAAGACGTGGTTCTGCCAACACCACTGGATTCAGCCGACAATAATTAAAGAAATGCTCATGTGCCTTCCTAGGTGCTCTCTCCAGAATTCAGTCTCCCTGGAAAGGAAAAGAAGAGACTCTGGGTTGACAAATGGTGGGGAAATAGAAAGGCACTGACCATGATTCACATGATCTGCAGTCACGTACAGAATGTAGCCAGGTGTTCCACTGGGCTGCTGCTACGAGGTGAGGTCTGTGTGCACTCATTCCCCATCTGCTGCTATTCAGGAGAATGGTTTTCTTGTTGAAATCAGAAATTTCTTGGGTGAAAAATATATCTGTAGGCTCTGGTGTCTCAAGCCCAGAAAGATGAATTGATTCTTGAGGGAAACAACACTGAACTTGTATCAAATTCACCTGCTTTGATTCAGCAAGGCACAACAGTATAAAAACAAGGCTATCAGAAAAACTTGGATGGATCTATGTTTCTAAAAAAAGGAACCATTCAGGAAGCTGATGAATAAGATCTAAGTTGTCCAGCTACAGAAACTGGGAGATGCTGACTGATTCCTCAGACTTATTTGTGACATTGTAAAGATGCAATAAAAACCATGTTTTGAAAAAGAAATAAGAAGAAGAAGAAGAAGAAGAAGAAGAAGAAGAAGAAGAAGAAGAAAAAGAAGGAGAAGAAAAAGAAGAAGAAGAAGAAGAAGAAGAAGAAGAAGAAGAAGAAGAAGAAGAAGAAGAAGGAGGAGGAGAGAGCGAACTCACCAGCAAGTGCCTAGGGAAATAGGGACTTCAGGAAGTACCTAGATAACTCTCCACTTGTCCCATTACCCAAAGCTCAGGGGTCCTGGGAGACTGTGGGAAGAGGGAATTGCAGCAAGGGTCACTGTCAAGGTTAAAAGAAAGACCTTTCCAGGCCTTGAAACTTCAGCTCCCAGCCCTGCCCCCTGTCTAAAAGGCCGTGCTGGGCTGTACCTGAGTGGGTGCGGGCATGGAGGCAGAGTTCTACTCAGATGCCTTTTTTTTGGCTCTTGCTCAAACCCCAAGTGGAAACAGGGAGGGAAGGGGCAGGTGGGACCTTCTGCTTAGGAAGACAGAGGAATTGTGTTGTCAAAGAGACATCACAATGTCACTGCCCACCCACATTCTCCCCTCGGTGGCACTCCCAGTAGCCGCCCAAGAGCCTCCGGGGGCCCCGGGAGCCCCTGACTACCAGACGTTCCATCTCACCACCAAGGAAGACCTGGTCAAGGATGCTCAAGGTGGGATGACATCACAGGGCTAGATCAGGGCGGCCCAATGTCGCAAGAAATTTGACTGACAGGATGGAGTAGGAAAGCCCGGCCTGGCCCACATGGGTGGCTAGGAGCTGGGGGCCGCTTACAGAGGCTTAGGGGCCAGTATCACTGTCCGACCCATTCCCTTGCCCTAGGGCCTGGTGGGGGCAGGAAATACGCCACCATCCAAGTCCCCTGGTTCTTCTGCCCCTTCACACCCCCAAGGCACATCCTGGACTCGTCGTTGGCATGACCCCGTTTCATAGCTAAAGTTTATAGCGTGCTTGAACAGTCTAGGCACTTTATAAGAACTGTCTCCTGAGTGCTCATGGTAACCTTATGAGACAGGTCCCCGAGTTATCCCCACTTCCTAGGTGGGAAAACTGAGGCACAGAGCATTAGAAATGCCAAAGGTCAGGTGTCAGTGGGTGGTGCACCTGGAATTTGAACTCCGGGCCGCATGTCACACCATTCGCCTCTCGCCATCCAAGCCCTTCTGAGTCCCTGCCCCCAGCGCAGGCAGATGTGCTCTCAGCAGGGTTCAGAGAGGGTGCTCAGAAGCAGGCTTACGGTAATTACCGTTTGCATTGTGCTTGCGCGCGGTTCCCACCCGCATCGCACCCCCACGGCAAGCCGATGGAGCAGATAGCAGCCTTATTATCCCCATTCTGCAGATGAAGCAACCGGCTCAGCCACTTGGCCAAGGCTGCCTGACCTGTAAGGGCAGAGTCAGGCCCGGAGCTCAGGTCTCCAGCCTCCGAGGGGGACCCAGGCACGTTCCACGGAACCGGGCGCCTCGCCCCGTGCCATTTGCATGTCAACAGGGAGCAGGCCCGTCCACCAAAGAGCGAGCTGCTGAGGGTGGAATGCCAGACGTGGGCCAGGCGGGCGGAGGTGCCAGGGGCCTGGCGTGGTTGGGAGGATGGTGTCTCCCCGGAAGACCTGTAGCAATGTCACGTACGAGGTCCTCTGGCCCTGCCTAGAAAGCTGCACTCCTGACTCAGCCTCTTCCTCATTCTCAGCCCGGGCTGAGGGACAAACACATGCCTGGCCGGTCCCGAAAGGCCGCGCTGGGCTCTGCCTGAGTGGGTGCGGGGTGGGGAGGCAGCGTTCTACTCTGATAGCTTGCTTTGGCTCTAGCTCGAACCCCAAGTGGAAGCAGGGAGGGAAAGGGCTGGTGCGACCCTCTGCTTGCCCTTTAAGTTTCATTGCTCCCTGTGGAATGGGAGGCTGAAGCCAGGGCTGCCAGAAGCAAGTAGGGGAGAGGGGCCCTCCATGAAACCTCTAAGCCAGGGTTCTTACCTCGCCGCTGCTGCCATTGGTGCTGAGCTGCCTGTGCACTGGGCCTGACTAAGCCTCAGCAGCACCCCTGGCCTCAACCCACGAGATGTCAGCACCCCCCCACCCTTCCTTGTGACAACCAGAAATGTGTCCAGAATTGCCAATGGCCCCTGGGGGAAATTCTCTCTCTCTCTCTCTCTCTCTCTCTCTCTCTCTCTCTCTCTCTCTCTCTCTCTCTCTCCCTCTCTCTCTCTCTCTTTCTCTCTCTTTCTCTCTCTCTCTCTTTCTCACACACACACACACACGTACACACATGCACATGCACTGACTGGGGAGGAGATGGTTAAATGAAACCAGATGTTAACCTGGAAAGTATGCAGTGAGGCCCCACCCTCCCTCCCTCCGGAGCTGCCTGTGCTCCGGGCTTAGTCACCTGCTGCCTCGCTGGGCCCCCAGAAGGGGCAAGGCAAGGAGAGGGCCGCCTGGCTTCCCCCTCCTCCCCTCCTTGCCAAATATCTTCCCTTCCTCCTCCCTCTCCTCTTCTTCCTCCTGGAGACTGTCCGGTCCCTCTGTCCCTGGTTCAGTGAAGCCTCATCCCTGGGTGTGCTTGGGGCCCTGGGGCCCCCCACCAGGGTCTGAGGGTTGCAGCAGCAGCAGCAGCTGGGACATAGCTGTTGGGTAGGCCCAGGGCAGGTGAGCCGGAGGCAGGGCCTTAGCTGGGCAGAGGAAGGGCCGTGTTCAAATCCTGGTTCCCCCACTAACCAGTCACTAGACCTGGAACTTCTACAAGGCGCTTTCCCAGCACCTCACTACCTGCATGAACTCAACCAAGTGCTCAGACGTCCTGAGCCTCAGTCCCTGCATTTGAGGAATAGGAGTGACATCTCAAATGGCTCTGAGAACTGGCACTGATAGATTCTCAATTTTGTTGGCAAAGAGGGTCATCCTTCCTTCTGTGGGGTCTCTGGTAAGACCCCCCACCCCAAACACTCTGAACACACCTGCCCCCGTTACCCCTGACGCCAGCCTCCGGGGCCCCAGGGGCTGAGACTGAGGGTGGAGTGGGAAGCAGGTGCGGTGGGGGTTGGGCCTCTGCAGGTCCCTCGTCGCCATGGCCACAGGCTGAGCCCTGCTGTCCTGTCGGAAGGGCCGGAACCCCACATTCTCAGAATCACACTTCGCAGGAAGAAACCCGAGCTGCCCCCGTGGCCCAGGAAAGGGAAGATTCTACTGGGCCAGGCTCTCACCCTCAACGCTGGGGATAGAGGTTGTCATGGACTCCACGGCAGTGACTCTCACTGCCTGCAGGTGGCACTGGCAGCGATGAGGGCCAGTTTGGGCTGTCACCACTGGGAAGAGGGTAAAGTGAGTAGATGCCAGGGATGCTGCAGACAGGCCTGCCACGCACAGGCCAGTGCCCCCACAAAGAATCATCCAGCCCCAGATGCCAAGGTGCTGAGGTGAGAAGCCCTCTCTGCCAGCCTTCGTACCTGTGTTCCTCTCTGGGAAGTCTCTGCTACTTGCTCACCCAGGGCCTGGCATATCAGGGGGATAGATTTGAATGACTGAAGCAACCAATATCGTACCGTCAGCTCTGCAGAGGGAGGGTTATCCAGAATATAATTGTCAGTGCCTTGTCCTGTCCACGCAGGGTCCAAGAACCCAGAACCCAGCCCCAGCATTCAAACCCCCAGCGGTCCGGCCACCCTGGCCATCCGGCTGCCTGGCCCTCTGGGGGGCCTGGGGTGGGCGGGCGGCCCAGCGCGCCCGGCAGGAGCTCAGCACGTAGATGGGATGAGAGCAGACATGACTTGGTAGGCTTGTCCCCACAGTGTAGTGGGCACAGGATACATCATGGAGTACAGGCTGTGGACCGTGGGGTCAGCCAGGCCTGGGTTCAAATCTCGGCCTGGCTTTTCCCGGCCACATGACCTCCTTACTTTGTTTTCTCAGCTTGAAATGGGTTAACAATAATGCCTTCGCTAAGGAGTTACTGGGAGGGTTAGAAGCGATAACCCACTTAGTTCGGTGGGAGGGTGCTCAGGGCCTGAGGTGGAAAGTGATGGCCGATGGCCGCCATCAAAGCTCATTTCCCGAGCTTGCTCCTCTGGGTGTGATCCCGCATCCCGGGGCGGAGCCTGGAGTCAGGTAGACTCTGAACACCCGCTCACGCCAGCTCCAGCTGGGCTGGGTGCCATGCGGGGGAAGCCCCAGGGACACAGGCACGCAGGATGTGGTGAGCAGGCTTGCTGGAACCTCAGCAGGAGCCGAAGAACCACAGTTTGGGAATAGGATGAGGCAGGCACAGCACCCGGGGGCCGCCCTAAGGAGGCACTCCCTGCCCCGCACCACTCCGCACGACTCCAAGTGATGCGCTGGCCTCACCCTAGTCCTCCCCTGCAGACTCACATGCCAAGAGGAGGCCTGAAGCATGGGGGGGAGAGGGGGGTGGAGGCAGGAAAGCCCTGGGCATGTTTGAATTGTGCAAATCGTTTGTAAATTAAATGCAAAGGAGAGTGCACTGGGACTTGAGGACCAGGGATTTCTTTTGTAAAACGCGGGGGCTCAGGGTCAGTAACTCTGCAGCTAGGGGTCCTTTCCCAGTTCCCAGGGGCTGCTTCTCTGCAGAAAGGAATTGGCTTCCCCTTCCCTTGCTCTCTCCCCGATGTGTCGGGGGAAGCGGCACAGAGCCGGCCTGGCACACGGCACCGTCCTTCCGGGAGCACTGTCGTGCCTCCAAAGATCCCCAGGGAAGTGGGCATTTGGTAGCCAGGAGACAGCGTGGGGTTCAGAGTCAGAGGACAGTCAAGGAGGCCATGGCAGAGGGAGAAATGTGGCAACAGGGACCTCCTAGGGGTGGACGCCAGCCCTGACCACGACACACGTAACAATGAGACGTTCTAAAACGGAATGGGCCGGCGGGTGGCCGGGGCCGGCCCTCACGGGAACCAGTTCCTGTGCAGCCACGTCTGGTGCGTTTGCATGAGCACTCTGAGTGAGAGGAGGAGTGAAATCTTGCAGGATGAGGGTGAGCGGGAGCGCTGGGCTGAGAGAATCTCCCTGATGAAGGGAGGGAGGGAGGGTGCGGGCTGGGGAGACGCCGGAGCCACGGCCTGGCCTGGCGGCCTGGGAGGGATCGCGTGGCCGAGGGTGATGGGCAGATGGTGAGGCCCCAACACAGGGTGCGGGAGCCCCGCGCTGAAGCTCCTCCTTCCAGGCGGGGCCTGGGCTTTCCTCTGGAGGCAGTCGAAACCCAAGGAGGTTCTGAGGAGAAGGGCCTCCGATCTGGCCACGGGCCCGGAGATGAGAGTGAGTGTGAAGCAGAGGCTGAAGGAGGCAGGAAGACGAGAGAGAGAGAGAGAGAGAGAGAGAGAGAGAGAGAGAGAGAGAGAAAGAGAAGGAGGAGAGGGAGAGGGAGAAGGAGAGGGAGAGGAGAGGTAGAGGGGGCGGGGGTAGGGAGAAAACTGAATGCCCTGCAGGAGGCAGGGGGTGCAGAGGGCAGGGAGAGAGGGGCCAGAGGAGTGTGACCTGGGGACCCTGACAGACAGGTGGGGTGTGGGAGGGGTGGGAGGGTTTTGAGGTGTCCCCAGGCCCCCGGCCTCTGAGCCCGCAGAGGCCTCTGCGAAGCAGGTGGAGGTCTGCATTGCGGCAGGTGGGTCGGCAAACGGAACCACGAAGGTGCTGCCTGGAGGTGCCTGGCTCCTGCAGCCTGCAGAGCTGTGCTGGGGGGGTGGGGGTAGTAGTGTGGGGGCGGAGGAGGACTCTAAGGCTCTGACCACGGCCCCTCTGCTTCCCCTCCTGACCCTGGCCCCAGCAGGCAAGTCCCAGTGTGATGCCCACTCTCCCTTTCTCTCCTCCCTCCCAGGACTCCCAGAAGCCCTCCACAGCCAGCTATGTGCTGAAGGCAGCGCTGGGCAAGAAGGGGAAGGCGGCCCTGGCATGGCCGCCGCTGTCCCGGTCCTGGAAGAGGGACCGTGAGCAGGCTCTGGCCGCAGCGTACATGCCGGTGGTGGTGGGCCTCAGGGGCCAGAGCCAGGACAAGTTCACCTTCAACTTCTACACCTCCCAGTACCCCAACACCCTGAGCCCCTTCTGCACCATGCAGAAGCCCACGTGCGGCTACCTGTACCGCCGGGACACGGACCACACCCGCAAGCGCTTAGACGTGCCTCCCGCCAACGCGGTCCTGTGGCGGTCCTAGCCCTGTGCCAGCCAGAGGCCCGCCCGTCCCCTGCCCAGGACCCCCCGTCCTGGGGGGGAGAGGCTGCGCACCCCAGCTGCGGTGGGCCGTGCAGGGCCGGGACAGCCGTGCCCGTGACACCTGTGCCATGCCCACTGTCGGCACTGGCAAAGGGAGGTCTCTCTTCTTGGCAGCAATTAAAGTCTGTTCTTCCTTTCTTTGGCATCTGAGCGCGCGTCTGTGAGCGGGTAAACGGAGGCCCTGGGGGCGCTTTAAGCAAGGTTATGTCCGGGCAGGGGTCTGAGGACTTGATTCTTCGTCCCCTCACCCCGAGAAGAGCTCCCAGCTCTTTTCAGAGCCCAAGTCCCAGCCGCTCCGAGGACAAGAACGAGATGCACCAGCTGACCACACCTCTCAGCGCAGGCTGTGGCCGCCAGGGGGAGACGGCGTGCTGTGGGGGGTGAGCCGGTCCCGAGGGGCCTCGCTTTATAGGGAACCACTGCTTTGGACTTGCCTTTGTTGGCGGGGATGGACTTCCTGTCTCTCCGCTGGTCCCAGAGAGCTGCCTCGGAGGCTGGTTGGGCTCGTGGGCCATGGGCCAAGGAGAAAAGGGATGGAGGCTGAGGGTACGTGGCCAGGGCAGTGGCCTGGTGAGTCCCTGGTCACTGGCCCCCGGGGTGAGTGGTGAGGGCTGAGGCCAGCTCTGAGCAGCTCCTGAGAGCCCACTGTGGGCCTTTCCTCCCAACGTCACAGTCAACAGCTCGTGTTGGCAGCTTGAAACGGGCTACGGGAGTGTTTACACCACGGAAAGTGGCCAACACCTACACAGCGGGGCTTCTTTTCCCCAGGGAGTCACTTGTCAAATAGTTCCCAGCACAACCCTGAGCAAATCAAGCCGGATTCTTTTCTAGGAGTGCCATCCCATTCTGGGTAGCATGGCGTATTCAGTGGTGCATACGTCCAGAGCACAGGTGGCTGGGGCGGGATAGCAGGACAGGGCATCCGGGGACTCCGGCCAGCAGCCAGTGCCAGCCTGGCTCCCCTCGTGCCTTCCTCCGAGCAGGAGACGGTGAGGAGGCAGGAGGACCAAGGCCGCCCTGGATGCTGCCGGCGGCCGGGGCTCCGGGTCCTCTGTTTGCTGCCGGCGCTCTCACTCCTTAGGGTTCCTCAGCTGGCTGGGGTCCGGGCTGTAAACAGGCCGTTGGGTATCTTACCAGGTCTCTCCCGCCGGGTTGTGGGTGTTTGAGGAGCCAGCATGGGAAGGAGCTGGAGGGGAGTGGGAAGGGGGGGGAAGTGTCTTACTCTTCCCTTAGCGCCCCAGTTTTCAGAACAGCTCTGTCTCTTCCTGAGCATAACCAAGGTCAGGAGGGGCAGATGCCTGTTCTGCCGCCTTCCACTAACGGCCCACTTGTCCCCTCATGCTTCCACCCAGGTCGTGCACCCCAGCCTTCGGGGCACCTTCTGCACCCCTCCTGAGCCTCCTGAGGCAGGGGTGGGCTTTGTGACTGTGCCAACCGCCAGTCTCAACTTTCTGCAGTCTGATCAGACAGTTACCGCTTGTCCACCTGCCTCCTGTTTTCTACAATTTTGTTAGAGCCTCTAATCGGCTGTCTTCCTTCTCTCCTCCCAACCCTCTGTGGGTGGGTAGCTTTGAAAATTTTCATTTATATATATATTTTTAAATACTTTTTTATTAATTTCAGAGAGGAAGGAAGAGGGAGAGAGAGAAACATCAACGATGAGAGAGAATCACTGATCGGCTGCCTTCTGCACGCCCCACACTGGGGACTGAGCCTGCACCCCGGGCATGTGCCCTGACCGGGAATTGAACCGTGACCTCCTGGTTCATAGGTTGACACTCAACCATTGAGCCACCCTCACTGGCCGGGCAAAAATGCCTTGATTGCCATTGCAGTGGGGTTTGGAAAAGGAGCAGAGATAAGACAAGTGTTCTATGTACAGCCAAACGTCCTCATCCTCCATCCACTCCATCGTCCACCTGCTGAACCCCAGCACCGCCTGGGACCTCGGGCCTCAAAGACCAACAAGAACCACCTCTGTGCGCCCTGACCAGACAGCCTTGGGAACAGTGGGGGCGAGGCCAGCGTCTTCACTCCCTTACCTGCCCTCTCCTCCATCCCCTGAAGAATGGTCGCCCCCTGGAGGTTCGCCTTGGTAGAGCAGCCTCCACGGAGGCTCCAGAACCCGTCCCAGGAAGCAGAGATGGTGCTCCGGGTTCTGTGTGCTTCCGTGTGGGAGGCGGTGGGGGGCGGGCAGCCTTGAAGGGGGTCGTCAGGCCCGGGTTTGCGGCCCCTCCAGTCTCTTCCCTCTGGCACTCCCTTGGCGCCATTCTGCTGGTGGGTCCTGTCCCTCTGGTGTGGCATCTGTCCCCGGGGATTCCTGCAGACAAAGCAGCCCGGGGAGCCACGAGGCCTCTCTTCCCGTCCACTCCGCGTACTGCCTCTCCTGGGCCCGAGGAGTGAGTCCCAGGCCGCCCTGACGTGGGGTCCGCGTCTTCAGGGAGGAAGGAGAGTGGGCCTGAGAGGGCCACCGGGGAGGGAGACGCTGTGGGGCCTGACAGGTGCCCCACGAGGCAGGGGAGCGAAGCAGCCCTCTGGCCTGTGGTGGCCGGGAGCGCCCTGGGGCCTTCCACCTGAAGCTCCTCGGTGGAGGAGGGAGAGCTCTCCCTGGGGCCAGGGCCTTGCTCTGGTGGCTCAGCATCCCGAGCTGCTGAAGGGTGTGTGCCTGAGGAAGGGCTGCTGGGCGGGGGCCCCTTTCCGCGCCAGGCAGTGGCTCAGTCTGTGGGTACACGTGGGTCCGGCAGTGGGTTCGGCCTGTGGGTGCGGCAGTGGCTCAGCCCGTGGGTGCCAGCAGTGGGTGTCCTGCAGTGGAAGGGGGGGGGGGCTGCTCCCTGGACAGAGCTGCCGCCCCTCTGAGCTGACCTGCAGCCCCAGGAGCCACAGCCCGACATTCTTACACACAATGGCATGCGGACCGCCACCTTGGTGCTTTCATTCTCAACCTGCCTCGGAGGGCTCGGGTGTGTTTGTTTGAACGAAGAGGGGATTCTTTTCCAAACGTACCCGGCGCCGTGCACCGTGTGGAGGCAGTGAGGATGGCCGAGGGTCAGCAGCTCCACAGCGGAAGTCGGCATCTCTGGCTTCCGTGGCCTTTCCCTCCGCTCTAGCCTCCAGGTCTGAAGGAGGCCGCTGCATGCCAGGCCGCGCTCACATCCAAGGCCGAAAGCAGGGGCGGGGCGGGCAGCACCCGCGGCGTCGTTATCACTTTTTATCGAGAAGGCGTTTCCCCAGAAAACCCTCGCATGTCTTTGGCTGCACCATGTCCTGCAGCCACGTTAGCTGCCCAGGAGGCTCAGAAAACAAGTCTCTTTTCTGGCAGCGTCTTGTAGGAGAGGCAGGCAAGGGGGCGGGGCTGAATCCAATGAGGCTTTAACGAAGGCCTCCACCTTCTCTGGAGCCCAGCCGCAGGTGGATGTCGGTCCCCACACACAGGCAGGGCCGTAGCCAATGGGATTAAAGGGACAGAGACAGGGTTGCTGTCATCCAGGGACACCGCGGTGCCCAAGACTCAGTGTAACGGCACCTAATCCGAAGGCAACAGCAAGCCAGCCCGTAGCAGATACGAACTAATGCAGCAACAGCCAATGTGGGGCTCTCACTCTGCCAGACCCGGTCCTAAATGCTTTCCGTTTATCGATTTTAATTCACTTCATCCAGCCCTGTGCGGTGGGCACCCTGAGCTCCATCTGAAGAATGAAACTGAGGCCCGGGGCGGTTAAGGTACTTGCCAAGGTCACCCGGCAAGTAGTGTGAGCCAGAAATAAAGCTGTGATGCTTTCAGCCACTGAGGTTTTAGGGTGGTTTGTTCTATAGCATCCCCTGGACAATCCTGAGATATTTATGCATGTACTCTGATATGTAATGTATGTTACATGCCATTTATGTAAGTTAATTCATATGTAAGTATATTGATGTCATTATATAGTTATATGTTTTATGTATATACTAAAGGCCTGATGCATGAAAATTCGTGCAAGAATGGGCCTTCCTTCCTCTGGCTGGCAGCTCCGCCTTCGCTCTGGACCCGAGCTGCCTTCCCGCCTCACACGCTGCCCAGAGGCCCCGAGCAGCTGGGGTCAGGCAGAATGCCCCTGGCTGCTCAGCGCCTTCCTATGCAAATTAACCACCAGCTTTGATGGGTTAATTTGCATACCCATTCCTGATTGGCTGGTGGGTATCACAAAGGTATGGTCAATTTGCATCTTTCTCTTTTAGTAGTGTAGATAAGTACATTTACATAAATTCTCGTGAATATACATTCACTCTGAAGAAACAGTGCTTTGCGCCTGGAATAAAGAATCCTCTCCTTGCAGCCTGGCAGCATGGGAGGGCCGGGCACACAGCTGGAGGTCCTGAGAGGAGCTTGGCAAGCCTGGCACTGCTAGAAAGACTCATGACATTTGTGCAGTATTTATTTCCTTAAAAGTATATTTTTTGTTGCTTTCAGAGAGAAAGGGAGAGGGAGAGAGAGATAAAAACATTAATGATGAGAGAGAAACATTGATCTCCTGCCTCCTGCACACCCCACACTGGGGATCAAGCCCCCATTCAAGGCATGTGCCCTGACCGGAAATTGAACTGTGACCTCCTGGTTCATAGGTTGGTATTCAATCACTGAGCCACACTGGCTGGGCTGTGCAGTGTTTAAAGTTACAGTCTTTATATCAGTCAGGAGAGGGTAGATTAGCTGAGGTAACAAACCACCCCCACAAGGCACCCCTTCCCCAAGTATAAAAGACACTTTTGTGCTAGGGTATCCGTGTACAACCTGGACACAACCCAAGTGCCTGCTGGGAAAGCAGAAATGTGGGTGCTGGTCCCTCTGGCTGGGGTGGGGACAGGCACGGTCCACGTGTAGAGGAGGGGGAGTTGGGGAGGGGCAGAGCCGGACACTCCCAGGAGCACCCTGCTTCAGCGCACCTGGATGCTGGCTCCCAAATGAACCGCTGCTCGTCTGTGGCCGGAGCACGTCCCATAGCGTCAGAGCAAGCTGTTGCTGCACAGATGGGCCCCCCGGCTCGGCTGGGAGCTTTCCGGGACCAGCAGGTAGCAGCTCACCACGCGTGTGTGCCCCAGCCTCTTGTTACACACACACACACACACACACACACACACACACACACGCCCGGGCCCTGGGAGGTGAAGTGTCAGGTTCAGAGTCAGTTGCTGGGCTGAATTCACACCTCGCAGGATGGGAAAGGCGCGGCCTCCGGGGATACGGGTGTGTGGTCAGGACGGGACCGTGAGTGTTTGCGTGGCTATGAACGCTCGTGCAGGGCATTGTAGGAGGGTGTGCTCTCCCGCGGCTGCTTCGGGCTGGTCGTGGGAGCCACACTCTGCATCACCAAGTGCTCTTCCACGTGAGCCATCAGGAGGGATTGAACCCCTCCGTTGTGAGGGCCAAGCCGGTGCACAGCCTGGTAATATGCAGCACCCCAAGAGCCCCAGCTCTGGAAGGGGACCCGCTCTATGTCAGGGTCCCTCCGCTCCAAGTCCGAGGGAGGAGCCTGCTCTAAAGAGGACGAGGAGGGAGTGGAGGTCACGGGATCAGAGCAGCTGCTGGCTGGCACCCATCTGCCCTGGTAAAACGGGATAAGGAGCCTGCCAACCAGGTAAGGAAATCCTCTCATCTTCAGCTCAAGGCTGTAATCCCGGGCCTCGTGCAAGGGTTGATTCTATTTTCGCTCCTCTCCCCGGGAGCAGCCGTTGGCAGCAAGGACTTAGGGAGCTTGCAACCGGTTCTCTGGCACCTGCCGGATTGGGGTGTCGGCTGGCTCAGCCCCCCTACCTTCTCCCTTCCGCTCATCTCCTCCCCACACTTCCCTGAACCGTGTCATCGGCGCCTTCCTCGCTCAGACGTGCACGACTCAGGCCTGTGAGCCAGGAGGGCCCAGTGCTCAAAAGCCAGGCCGCCCTGTGCGGGGGGCGTGGGCACGGGCTTGTCCACCGCAGGCGTCCGCCTCCACGGGCCCGCACGATGGGCAACGTGATGGAGGGGAAGTCGGTGGAGGAGCTGAGCAGCACCGAGTGCCACCAGTGGTACAAGAAGTTCATGACCGAGTGCCCCTCGGGCCAGCTCACCCTCTACGAGTTCCGCCAGTTCTTTGGCCTCAAGAACCTGAGCCCGTCCACCAGCCAGTACGTGGAGCAGATGTTTGAGACCTTCGACTTCAACAAAGTGAGCAGGGGCCTGGGTGTGGGTGATGGAGGGAGCCCCCATCTGCCCTGGGTGCGGGGGATGGGGTGGGGGGGATGGACGGACAGGGAGAGCAGATGTGAGACCAGCAGGGACTGCAGAGGACGGACCTCATTTGCACAGGTCTCTGCTCACCTGGGAGGCTGAACGCCCAGTTAGGGACACTGGTCTCACATTCACGGAGCACCTCCTGAGAGCCAGGCACGGGGGTGGGGAAGGAGGTGGACCATCCTTGCCTTGGCTCCAGGGGAAGACAGACAGGCCCCGGCTTAGTGTTCACAGACTGAGCTGAACGGCTCCCCTTGCCTCCCACACACACATTGGGATTTACTCCAGCACGAGGGTGAATACTTACAAGACAGTCACTGAGCACCTATAAGTGCTTGATGCCGCACATGGTGATCTGGCACAGAAGCTCACAAGGATGCAGAGGAGGGGTGGGGAGTAGAGAGCAGGGTGAGGAGGTTTCAGCCCCGCTGGTCCGGGTCGGGCAGGCCCACGTGTCTTGGGTCACACGTGATGGTCTGTGGACACTAGGCCTGGGGACAGGCGGGGTGGCCTGGCACTGGGGAATCCAGAATACCCGGCGACCTCAGTTCCCCTGGCTCAAGTGGGCCGAAGGGTATGTCTCCTCAAGGAATCGCCTGGACGCGTTGGGTGAAGCCTGCCGGAGAAGCGAGAGGGAACACTGACAAAGGAGTGAGGCCCCGTGGGTTTGGGCCCCTGGTGTTCACCAGCTGGGTGACCTTGAACCCATTCTCTGACCCTCAGCCTCAGCTTAGTTATCTGTATCTGCCGTGGACGTCGGAGCATTAGTCAGGATGGTTGTTAGTTTTCCAATAGCAAATCCTGCATTTATTTGGAGCGATTCAGTCAAGATGTAGTGGTGGAAGAGCCCATAGCTGGTCTTCCCGCCCTGGCTGGTCCCCACCCCCCTGGCGCTTCCTGGAAAGGCGAGGTGTGAGGATGCCCTGCGGGGAGAGGGGTCTGCTGCACGCTGGGGAGAGGCTGCCCAGAGCTTTCCCGGCTCCGCTCACCACCCGGAGAGCCAAACACCCTTGTAGGCAGGGCTTGTAGGGAAAGCCTGGGCTCAGAGGCTATTTAAAACGGGCTAATATCTGGGGTCAAGGGGCCAAAGCAGATTATGAGCTTTGAGTCCCAGCCTCAAGGGCAGCAGCATCATGAGGGCTTTCCTAAAGGGGGCGCAAGGGAGCAGAGTCCTGGAGCCTGAGCATGGAGACCTGGAGGGATGGCATTGGCACGCTGGGCCTCCCAAAGCTGCCAGAAGCAGCCATAATTCCTGAGCAGGCAGGTGGGGAAGGGGAGGGGGAGTAGAGGGAGAGAAGCTTCAACACCAGTGCCCCCAAATAGCTCAGCTTCTCTCAAACTACGGAAATCCTTTGGGGTAAGACATTTCTCCAAAAGGACCCTCTAAATCCTACCCACGTATGACACCAGGGAGGGGTGACCACCAACCTTGCGATTGCCTAAACCAGTGGTCAGCAAACTGTGGCTCACGAACCACATGCAGCTCTTTGGCCCCTTGAGCGGGGCTCTTCCACAAAAATACCACGGCCTGGGCGAGTCTAATTTGAAGAAGTGGCGTTAGAAGAAGTTTAAATTTAAAAAATGTGGCTCTCCAAAGAAATTTCAATCCTTATCCTGTTGATAGTTGGCTCTGTTGACTAATGAGTTTGCTGACCACGGGCCTAGTCCCGCCCCAGAGACGTCTTGCCTACTAATGCAGGATGCTGAACAGCATTCAGCCACTGTGCATGCCTGTCTCCCTGCTGGGATGTGAGCTCCCTGAGGGCGGGGAGTGTTTCCTTAAAATCAGTGCCCGCAGCACAGGGGGTACCTGACAGGGATGTGTTATATGAGTGAATGGGTGTATGCGGACTCATGGGTTCATGGCCAGTTTTATATTTCACACTAATGTTCATTTAAAATCAGTTATTGAAGTGAAGAGCATCCTTGTAACAGCCCCAGTGCCTCGTGGACACCAGCGGTCTGAGTCCCATTGTCCCGAGCACAGAGCAGGCGAGTGGGTTGGCCAGGACATTGATACAGAGGGGAGTTAGAGCTGGGTGTGCAGGCAATGGCCCTGGGTCTGCGTTTACAGGGGAACACACCACGCCCATCCGGTTACCTTTTGTCAAAACGGAAATACTGGCCGTCGGGCCCTTTACAGAAAGTGTCTGCCAGCCTGAGTGAGAGGAGGGAGCCGCTGGGTGAGCAGGGAGTGGGAGTGTGAGTGGGGCACAAACCATGCTTTGCTTATGGCTAAGTTTTGCGAGGGCTTGGCCGTGCCCGCGGTCACTCAGGTGCGCCCAAGCCAGGGTGAATTTCCCACCCGCATGTCCGAGCGCCAGGTGGGACCGAGGAGGCCCGGGTTCAGGCAAGCACTGGCACTCACTGGCTGTGCGGCCTGACCTTTCTCAGCCTCAGCTCTCTCAGCTGAAAACGGACAAAACTCCCAGCTCCGGGGAGCGGTGGTGAGGTTAAAGGAGCTCAGCACAGGAAGCATAAGGAGCAGCGAGCCTGCTGCAGGATCTTTCTGAACCAGCCACAGCCCAGTCTGGAAGCACGCACACTGCCTCTGCCATCCTAGAGTGAGGACCCTGGCCTCCAGGCGGCCCCGTGCTCGGCCGAGGTCACCCCTCTCCTACGACGCGGTTAGGGCTTTCTGAAGGAAAAGCCCGTATCTTTCCATCGATCCTTTAGTTTTTTATTTATTTTTATTATTATTTTAAATATATTTTATTTTTCACAGAGAGGAAGAGAGAGGGATAGAGAGTTAGAAACATTGATGAGAGAGAATCATCAATCAGCTGCCTCTTGCACACCCATACTGGGGATGTGCCTGCAACCAAGGTACATGCCCTTGACTGGAATCAAATCTGGGACCTTCCAGTCTGTAGGGTGACGCTCTATCCACTGAGCCAAACCGGTTTTGGCTGCTTTTTATTTTTTAAAAATATATTGATTGATTGATTTCAGAGAGGGACGGAGGAGAGAGGGAGATAGAAACATCAATGATGGGAGAGAATAATTTATCGGCTGCCTCCTGCATGCCCCCTACTGGGGATGGAGCCTGCAACCCAGGCATGTGCCCTTGGCTGGAATCGAACCTGGGACCCTTCAGTCCACAGGCTGACACTCTATCCACTGAGCCAAGCCGGCTAGGGCTCCGTCGATCCTTTTAGTCACTAAACTACAACAACAACAACAAATTGCACAAGTGACACAGCACGTTGTAGAGTTTCCAACAGCACAGAGAGAGAAAAACGAAAAGCAGAGGCATTCTCCCGGGAGTCCCCTCCGAGGAAGCCTGCTTCCCAGCTGCCTGGGCCTCGCTCCATGCGGTCCTGGGAGGCAGGAGGGCGAGGACCCTGGGCTAAGGCGTGTGCGGAAGCCCTTGGGCCTGGGGCAGCACACGATGTTCACTGTGACCACAGTCCTCGCTGTGGGCTCACCGTGGGCACGGCCTCACCCCGGGCCTCAGAGGCCGTGCCGCCAGCCCCTGCCACATCCCTAGTACCTGCGCCGGCTTCTGCTTGCACACGTCCGCTGGAGGGAGCTCATCACTGACCGAGGCTGGCCCTTCCGGGGGCAGCTCTGCCTGTGAGAGTTCCTCCAGCTTCTCAGCGACTTCCTGGCCCGAGTCATGGCTGTGAGTGGAGGAGTGGGAGCCGGACCCCGAGTCCACGTGGTCTGACCCGGCGCTCCTGCCCTCGCTGGGCACAGCCTCTCTGCGAGATAGGCTTCCCTCACAGCCTCACCCGGTTTGGAGCGAGGGGGCAGAGGACGTGGTAGGACTGTCCAGGCCACAGGCGGTCTGCTGGTGAACACTCAGGAAACCCCAAAGAAATGTCCTGCAGGAATGCCCCTTCCCCCCATGGCCAACCTCTCCAAGAGCCGGTGAGGGCCTCGGCTCCCTCAGGAAGCCACCCTCAGCCCCCTGCCCCGGCCCAGCAGAGTGGGTGCTCTGTCCTGTGTCCGGACGTGTTGTTGCCAGGGGCAACACAGGACAGCACAGTGGCCTCTTTACAGTGGCGGTGACAATGACAGCTAACATTTACCGAGTGCTTACTCTGGGCCAGGCGTGTCGAGTGCCGTCCATACATGTACTCACGTCACCCCATGCCCCACGGAGGCAGGTGCCGTCACGATGATCACAGGAGAGACAAGCGGGGTTTGGGTCCTTGCCTCCACATCGACCCCCTGCCCTCACCGAGCTGGGAAAGCTCACCCAGCCCCCAGCACCCCTGGGAATCTGCATCTCCCTCCCACCCACAAGCCGCTGGAAGGGCTGGGGTCTGAGAAGCACCGGGAAGCAGCAGGGACCGCCCCAGCCCAGTGCCACCCACAGCCCAGCCAGGCAGCTTGTCAGTGACCGAAGCCTCCGGGGCAGGGCGGGCGGGAGGGCTCTGGGCGGCCAGGACAGAGGGGCTGGGCACCCGGGGGCGGGGGGGAGGGCTCACCGCGGCCTCCCCCACCCAGGACGGCTACATCGACTTCATGGAGTACGTGGCCGCGCTCAGCCTGGTCCTCAAGGGGAAGGTGGACCAGAAGCTGCGCTGGTACTTCAAGCTCTACGATGTGGACGGCAACGGGTGCATCGACCGGGACGAGCTGCTCACCATCATCCGGGTAACTCCAGGTGCAGAGGGCCGGCCTGGGCTGGGCGGCGGCTGGCGGACTGGAGCTCAGAGCGGGACTGGGTCAGCGGGCAGAGCTGCGATCCCTGCAGGGGGCAGGATGGAACGGGGGTCCCTGGGGCAGCTCTGACCCTCACGTTCCTTCCCCTGTCTGGGCCTCAGTTTCCTCCTGTGTCCCAAGAGACTGAATAGCTCTTAAGTCTCAGTTCTGCCTCCACTCCCCACGCAGCCCCATCACCACGGAGGGAGGCGAAGCGGGCTGAGTTAGGATGGGCCCCTCACTGCTTCCTCCCTGCAGGCCATCCGAGCCATTAACCCCTGCAGCGACTCCACCATGAGTGCGGAGGAGTTCACCGACACCGTCTTCTCCAGGATCGATGTCAATGGGGATGGTGAGGAGGCCCGGGCAGGGCTCCCCCGGGGAGGGGTCACCAGGGTGTAGGGTCCCAGCACAGACCCGGATGCTAGGGATCCCTAGACCTGACCTTGGTCTTTGGTTCCTTTGCCGGGCCCCCCCCCCTCCCAGCTGCTTCCCCTGCAGTGGCCTTGTGCCCCTCCAAAGACACCAGCTCTGATCTGAGTGGGAGCCACACCCCTGCCTCCCCGTGACCCCCTTTCTCTCTCCAGGGGAGCTGTCCCTGGAGGAGTTCATGGAGGGCGTCCAGAAGGACCAGATGCTCCTGGACACGCTGACGCGGAGCCTGGATCTCACCAGCATCGTGCGCCGGCTCCAGAACGGGGAGCAAAACCAGGAGGGGGCCGGGGGTGGTGCGGCTGAGGCGGCCGGCTGAACCAGCCCCCATGCTTCTGTGTTGGGTGGCGGGAGGGTGTGGTGGTGCTGGTGTCGCCATTGTTGCTTTTATAGTAGATAGTCCTCAGAACGAACTCTCAGCTCTGCTGGCCTCTTTGGGCTGCACGGTGGTAGCAAAGGGCCAGGCTGGGGTCCAGAGGTGGGGGCAGTGAAGGACAGTTTCTGAACCTGTGTGACTCCGTTGGTGGTGACTGCTTCCTGCTGGGGGCACTCAGCAGCCCTCTGTCATCGGCCACTCCCCAGCTCCCCCCCCACCCCCAGCTTCTCCAGGCCCCCTCTATAGGCATGGAAGTGCCCAGGCTGATCTGATGGAACCTCTGGGGCCTGTGGCCACAGCCTCCATCCCATTGCTACAAGGAGCTCCGGGACCACCCAGCCAATGTGTGTGCTTTGCATGGACTCGCCCTTCCCACTCAACAAGCATTTGTGGGACCCCTGCTGTGTACTAAGGCTACATGTTAGGTGTGCAGAGAAGAGGAGCCTTCTCATCTAGGAACTCACAGACTAAGCTCGTGATAATAAAACTAGTGGCCTGGCGCATGAAATTCGTGCACATTAAAAGGCGATTAATTAGAGGAAGTATTTTAATATTGCAATTTGCCCTTTCTCTGTAATAGAAGTGTCAGAGATGAAAGAAAATTAGTAAAACGTATATGAAAACCTTCCTCCTGTCAGAGTCTCGGGTGTGCCGAGAGACCTAGAGTCAAGTCCCGCCCACCACCCACACGTGCTTTGAAAACGCAGGAGACCCAGACAAGGCCAGCCCCACCCCCATTGGGTGAGACCCAGACCCAGCTGGCCCCACCCCCATCAAGCTCCTCTGGGAGGGGGTGCAGCCTCAGGTCCTCCAGCCTGGTGCTGGGTGGGGGGCGTGGCCTAAGGTCTCCCATCAAGCCCCAACAGGTGAGGGGCGTGGCCTGAGGTCTCCTGTCAAGCCCTGATGAGCGAGGGGGAGGGGGGGTGCCGCCTAAGGTCCCCCGGCCTGGTGCTGGGGTGAGGGGCATAACCTTTGGTCTCCTGGCCCAGCGCCAGGGCAGGGGGTGCAGCCTGAGGTCCCCCGGCCTGGTGCTGGGGTGAGGGGCATGGCCTGAGGTCCCCCGGGCCCAGTGAGGGGCAGGGCCTGAGGCTGGGGCAGGGGGTGCGGCCTGAGATCCCTCGCCCCGGCCAGGTGCCATGCAGCCTCAGGTTCCTGATGTTCAGCCGTGATGTTCCAGCATCCTGGCTAATTTGCATATTCCTCTATTATATAGACAGATGTGCTAAGGGAAGCTATGCCTGGACTCCTGCAGGGGCACAGGGAACTGAGAGTGAGTCGGGCTCAGAGACAGCCTCACAGAGGTGGTCCTTGACTTTGAACATGAAGGAGGAATTGGGGTTGCATGTGGAGAAGGTGGTGTGGGGGGAGGTTGGAGGGTGCATTCCGTGTGATGTGTTTGTGTCGTATGGGCGGGGGGGGGGCTGTGTGACATGGGGAGGAGTTTCCTTAGGTGTAAGTTGAGGGTGTCTCTTAGGATTTACATTTTACCAAATTTGAAACAATAAGGGGTCATCATATCCATTTTCAGGGAGCACCTCCAAGAGCCATTTTGGGGGTGGGGGGGAACATCTCCTTCAAGAGGTTACAGTGCTACCGAGGAGATGAGGACGGAGTGTTTGGATGCGAGTGCAGATCCGAATCATGCCTAATGATGGACCACACGTGCGTGCATTCACACCCTGTGGGAAGGTATGCTGGAGTCGGATGTTGACCAGAAAGTGAAGGAGGATGAGGTGGTATTATAGAAAGTCCTCGATGGTCCAGAGGAAACCCATATTTATTCAGAAGTGACCGTGCAAGCCTCCTGCTTCCTTACTGGCTGCCTGGTGGCAGGGGGTGCCAGCACCTGGTCCCACAGCTCTGTGATCACTGGAGCGGCCGGCCAGCCCATCTCTCCAGCTGGAGCTACACCTGGCATCAGTCGGGAAGTGGGGCGATCTGTTCCGGGTGGGGCATTCTTTGCACACCCCAACTTCAGGAAAACCTGTCCAAGGACCTGGGGAGACAGGCTGAAGCCCTTGTGCCCATTTTTCAAGATGCTCTCTCTTCTGGGCTGTGCGTCTTCACTTTGCTGGGTGTGTGGGGGGTGCATGGAGTTGATAAAAACACAGAGGGAGGGAGGAAAGGGGGAGAGGGAGAGAAGCCCTGGCTGCAGAGAGCCCCCTGGGGGCTGAGAGGGCGCATGTTGCTCACACCCATCCTGTGCATCACGTGGAAGCCAGCCAGGGCCTGAGCACGGACACGGAGGGAGGTGAAGGTCAATGCCGGGGCAGCTGCAAACACAGGGAGCTGGCACTTCTGCTCTCTGGCAGCAGATCCTGAAGGTCGGAGCTGGGAGGGTATCTAGACCATTGGATAAGGGTGTTCCCTCATCGTCACCCCACCTCACCTTCATGATTTGGGGCATCTCTGTGTCCCACCTGGATTATTACTTTTTCTGTAATCAACCATTTTTCACCTAAAATTTATTCCTATAAAAGCCTTTATATGAACATCAGACCTATGAAACCACAGGGTCAGCAGGTTGGTTTTAGTTCTCTACATCAACATAAGAGCACACCTCTCCAGGGTAAAGCAGTGTTTTCCCGAGTCCCACTTAAGTGGGTCACGCTGGGTGACACTGCCCAGGGCCTCGTGCTCTCAGGGGTGCCTCTGGCTCAGCCCCCCATCAACCAGAGTGGCTCCATTTTAATCCAGTTTCTACATTGGGATTGTGCACAGAATTTGTGTAACGAAAATAATTCAAATTCCAAAAAATAATCATCTGAACATGCTGGTCTGGTCCAGGCCTGCTCCCTGTGCAGACCAGGTAACCGAGGTCAGGAGGAGAAGTGGCCGTTGGGGTCACACAGCGGGTGTGACCTAGAACCCAGGTCATCAGGCCCGCCCCTCCCCCCCCCCCCCGCCCCGTTCTCCCCAGTTCTCTCCATTCCCTAAGGAGACATGCTGGGCTTGTGGCTGGGAATCGCGGGAGGGCCATGCTGGGGAGGGCGTTGGAGAGGCAAGTGTGGGGGCCAGGGGTAGGGAGGGGAGCAGAGGGTGGGGTGCAGCGGGGGCTGGGGAAGCAGACAGCTGACCCTCCGAGAGCGGGAGAGCCCAGCCTGCCTCGCCACAGTGTCTCCACTGACACCCAGGTGGGGACAACTGGGGAGGAGTGAGCACCCTCTGTGAACATCCTCAGGATCCGGGGGGAGGTAGCTACCCCCTCACACACCAGGTGAGTCTTCTTCAGACTCAGCACCTGCCAGGCCCGCCTCCTACCAGCCTGCCTCCCACTGGGTGGGCATTCTCACTGTGAGCTGGGCCTGTGGGACCCACCCCTCAGGGCGCCCTGCTTCCAGCTAAGAATCATGTAGGGATTGGTGGGAGCCCCACCATGGCTCAGCCCAGGAGCGGCTGGAGGGGGTAAGCTGAGGGGGCTGAGCCAGGCCCCCTGCCCCCCTGCTCCGGACACCCGCTGAGCCTGGAGTCTGGGCGGGGCAGGTGCCCTCAGAACATGGCGCTCCTCCGCCTCTGCTGGGAGATCCAGCCGCCCGGGCTCACGTCCATCTGCAGCATCTTCATCACCCACTGGTCCCGGCGGGCGCCCTCAACGAACTCGTTCAGAGACAGCTGGCCTGGAGGGGAAGGGAGATGGGCGTGTGGGAGAAGGGGAGAAACGAGCAGGGGAGGAGGGGAGAGGAGAGGAGAGGCCTTCACGGCGGGGGGGGGGGCGCGCGCGGGGAGGGGGCACTGCAGCTCCCACACAGAGCCACAGAGCGGGGCCTGAGCCCAGCGCCCGGGATTCTCCAGGTCCTCCTGGAGCCTTCAGGCTTCTAAAGGGACTTCTTTGCAAAGGAGCAGAAGTGTTCCTTTGGCCCGCAGTGCCCTGGGAAGGCCCTTGAGGGCTCTTCTGTGCTCCCCATAGCTGCCTCCCTGCACAGCCACTCAGTCCTCCCAGCCACTGCCACCCTGTTTCCAGACCAGATACTGAAAGGGCAGTGCGGGGCTAACTCCTCTGAATGAGAGGGCAGGGCGGAAGTCCTGATCCTCCATTTTGTGTAACTGCACCCTAGCCCTCACCCAACCAATCGGGGTCAGCCAAAGTAGTGACATCACCACCCCTATAAAACCCTTCGCTCTGTGAAGCTCGAACTCTTCCGCCATGCTGCTGTCGGTGTGAGTGGGACGGAGCCCATGCTAGCATGGAACAGGCTTTCTGCTATTGCATCGGACTCGGCTCCCTGGTGGTCCTTGGGGATCACGAAATCTGGGCATCACAGTACCATCCGTCTGCCCACTCGCTCGGTGGCCCGGCCTCCACCAGCCACTCGGTAGGAGTTTTAGTGGCTCCCACAAAACCCTTTGCTATCTCGTGGTGTCCTCTGCACACCCAGCTCGCAGATGAGGACACCAGCTGTTGAGAGGTGGAGGGGCTGACCCAGGTCACATGGCCAGGAAGCGGGGGTGCTACGGGGGGGAGGCACCACCTCCACCGCTCTTACCGTCTCCGTTCGTGTCCACCAGGAGGAAGATCCTGTCCACGACCTCCTCGGGCGTGAGCAGCTGGCCTTGCTGCCCGGCCTCCCCCTCCACCCTGCAGGCCTTCTTCAGCTTGTAGATCGCCTGTGGAGGAAGCCAGAGGCATGAGTGGCCTACAAACTCCGCCCCTCCCCCAGCCCAAGGCCAGCACCCTCTCCCCAGCGCTGCTCCCCGACTGTGCGGCCAAGGGCTGCAGGACCCAGGTCCAAACCAGCAATGATGTGCCCACTGGCCTATTCGCACCTGGGGATCCTGCCCTCACATGCCACCCATCCCCGGTGCCGCCCCACCCTGATGCCACCCCACCCCGATGCTGCCTATGGTTCCATTGTGAGCCCCAAAGACCTCTAATGAGCCCTGGCAGGTGTGGCTCAGGGCAGGCGTGTGTCCCGGTTGTGGGTTAGATCCCAGTCCGGGCACGTGGGGGAGGCAGCAGATCCATGTTTCACTTTCACATCAACGTTTCTCTCTCTCTTGTCGCTCTCTCTCTTGTCGCTCTCTCTCTGTTCCTCTCTCTCTCAAATCAATAAAAGCATGAGGATTGCCAAAAACCGTTTGGCTCAGTGGATAGAGCGTCGTCTGCAGACTGGAGGGTCCCAGGTTTGATTCTGGTTAAGGGCATGTACCTTGGTTGCAGGCACATCCCCAGTGGGGGGTGTGCAGGAGGCAGCTGGTCGATGTTTCTCTCTCATCGATGTTTCTAGCTCTCTATCCTTCTCTCTTCCTCTCTTTAAAAAAATCAATAAAATATATATATATATTTTTTAAAGCACGAGGATTAAAAACACACACACACACACACACACACACACCCATAAAACTCCAAAAACACAAAACAAGTCTTAAAAAAAACCAAAAACCCTCCAATGAGAGATGAGCATGGTCTTGTGATGATTTCAACACTACTTTATGGAGGAAAATGGAGATTCAGCGAGGAAAAGAGAATTCTTTTTTTATATATATAAAAGAGTAATATGCAAATTGACCAAACAGCTGAACAACCGGTCACTATGACACACACTGACCACCAGGGGGCAAATCCTCAACGCAGGAGCTGACCAGGGGGAGCACCACTCAGCCACAAGCCGGGCTCACAGCTGGCGAGAGCAGCCTCCCCAGCCTCCACTGCAGCACTGAGGATGCCTGACTGCGGCTTAGGCTGATCCTGGTGGGAAGTGAGCCTAAGCAGGCTGCTAAAGGGTTCCTTAGTCTCCCAGACTGCTAAAGGGTGCAGGCTGAGCTGAGAAACACCCCCTCCAGTGCACGAATGTTGCACACCGGGCTTCTAGGTTAGCATATTTATGAATGTGTGCGTCTATGTGTGTGAGCTGGGATGATGGAGACACAGGTGTTCGGACTAGAGGGAAAGAACAGGTTTCCCCTGTGTTTCTCTCAGCAGGGCAATGTTTGTGACGTGAAATGGAGACATACACCAATAGATAGGGCTTAGTTCTCAGATTGGGTGCCCTCTGAGGACAGAGCTGTATGGCCGATCCCCAGGGTCTCACTGCCCAGCGCAGCACCTGGTACAAAGCAGCCCCCTGACTGACTGGGAGCCTCAGGGGTTACAGCCAGCTCCAGCACCCCCATCCCCAGTGGGTGAATTTGGACAAGCACAGAACCTCTGTGAGGGGATTTCTTTTACTTATTTATTTTTTTAATTTTTTATTGACTTTTAGAGAGAGAAGAAGGGAGAGGGTTAGAGAAATAGAAATAATGATAGAGAGTAGCATCATCCATCGGCTGCCTCCTACACATCCCCCACTGGGGATCAAGCCCACAATCTGGGCATGTGGCCTGACCAGGGATTGAACCAGCAACCTCTTGGTTCCTGGGTTGATGCTCAACCACTGAGCCACACCAGCTGGGCTGTGAGGGGGTTTCCTTTCCTGTAAAATGGACTGACGGTGCCCCCCAGCAGCTCTGGGCAGGGACAGCTGGTGCTGGTCACCTGTCAGAGTCTGCCCTCCAGTAGGCACTGGCTTCCTTGCTCATCCTTGTTAGCGGTCTTTTCAAGAACCAACTTTCTTTTGTGCATTTTTTTCTATTTCATTACTGTCTGCTCTTTACTGTATCATTTCCTTCCTCCCCTTTCCTTTGTGTTTAATTCACTCTTTTTTCTAATTTCTTGAGATGATTTCTTGGATCATTGACTTTCAGCCTCTCGTTTCCTAATCTATACACTTTAAGGCGATATATGGTCTGCAAGCCCAGCTTTAGCTGCATTCCATAAGTTTTGTTGTTATTTTTGCATCATGATTCAGTTCACAATAGTGTGTGTGTGAATGTGTGTGTGTGTGAGTGTATGTGTGAATGTGGGTGTGTATGTGTGTGTGTGTGTGTGTGTGTGTGTGAGAGTGTGTGTGTGTGTGTGTGTGTGTGTGTGTGAATGTGTGTGTGAGAGTGTGTGTGTGTGTGTGTGTGTGAATGTGAGTGTGTGTGTGTGAGTGTGTGTGTGTGTGTGTGTGCGCTTGTGATTTTTGTGTCTTTGATTCATGGAGTATTTAGAAGTGTATTGCCTAATTTCCAAGCACGTGGGGATTTTTAGTGTATTTTGTCATTGATTTCCTGCTGAATTCCACTGCGGTCAGGGAGCACGCGGGAAGGATTTCGATGCGCAGCCCAGAGAAGCCCGCTCAGAGAGGGCCGGCCCTCCCGTGGGTGCTGGCCCGGGGCAGACACTGACCTCCACAATGTCCAGCAGCTCCGGGCGGTCGATGCAGCCGTTGCGGTCCTTGTCGTAGATCTTGAAGGTCCACTTCAGCTTGTGCTCCAGCGTGCCCCTCAGCACCAGGTTCAGCGCTGCCACGTACTCCAGGAAGTCGATGGTGTTGTCCTGTTGGGAGCGGGAGCTGTGAGCCCTCCTGGCCCGCTGCCCGCCTCCAGGGCACAGGGGGCACCGTGCTGGGCCATCCACCCCCACAGGCTCCGGGCTTTGCTCGTCCTGGCAATTCGTCAGGCCTCTGCACCTTTGCTTACGCCGTCCTCCCTGCTAGCACCCGTCCCTCTCCACCATCACCCGCTCCACCTGCTCGTCAGGGCTCAGCTCCCTGGTCCCCTCCTCTAGGAAGCCCTCCTGCTCAGCCCGCTCAGCCGTGATCTCTCCCCGTCTCACCCTCACAGCACCTGCTGCCTGTTCTGTGCAGCCCGGGGCTCACTCCGGCATCGGCACCCAACTGCTTCGTAAGTAAGCCTCCTTCCCCAGCTAACGTGCGCTCCAGGAAAAAGGGAGGGGTTGCTTTGCTTTCGTTTCTCTCTCATGCCTAGCACATTGCCGTTTCTGCAGAGTCAGGGTCTCATAAATATTTACAAATGCCCTAGCTGGTTTGGCTCAGTGGATAGAGTGTCGGCCTGCAGACTGAAGAGTCCCAGGTTCGATTCTGGCCAAGGGCACAAGCCCGGGTTGTGGGCTCAGTCCCCAGTAGGAGGCGTGCAAGAGGCAGCCAATTGATGATTCTCATCATTGATGTTTCTATCTCTCTCCGCTTCTCCCTTCCTCTCTGAAATCAATAAAAAAATATTTTAAAGAAATATATTTGTGAATCAATGACTAAATGATCAACTTAATCTGAATTTGAGACCACGGTAGTTTTGAAAGATTAGGAAGCTGTGCTCACATTGAAAATTCCTTTGGCGCTTCCATTCACGTGGTGCCGAGGGAAAGGGGACAGGCCGTGCAGCCCATGTGGGCCTGACACTGAAGGACAGGCCTGCACCCCACCCCCACTCAGGAAATGGGGAGACGGAGCTCAGGTGCTAAGAGGCCAGAAGGAGGAGGAGGGCACAGGCCACTTCGGAGGTGACTCTGAGCAGGAAACCGAACTTTCCTGCAGCAGAAATGTGACGGCAATGATCATTCTAGTAGCAGTGAGCGGAGGCTGGGAACTGTGTGACTCAGGAGTGTGAGGAGCTGTTGGTGGAGGCCGTTGTGGCCCGGTGGGCCCGGGTCCCAGGCTGAGCTTCCCGGGCGTATTGCAGGGCGGGACCTCCCTCTCCAAACCAAACCCCTGAGGCTTCAGCTCCCAGGAGTGTCTCGTTCCCGTGACCGTGTCATCAGAAACGGTGCTGCCGGCCCAGAGCACCTCTGTGGGGCTCCCTGGGCCAGGCCACCCCAAGTCCCAGCCCCAGACAGGGTGCCTGGGGGAGCAAGCTGTGAGCAACAGGAGAACCACAGGAGGAGACGGCTGAAAACCGGCAACATAGCGAAGAAGCCTCTGGGTAAACCAAGGAGAAAATAAAAGGGGCCTATTCCAACACCTGAAGTGTCTTATTCTGTATCTCTTATGTGGTTCCTTCTGGTCACCCTGCTCTTCCTCTCCCCTACCCCCACCCGCCCACACACACTGTGTATTTACATACTTGAGATCGGACTGTAGCTATAGTTTCAGTTCCTGAATTTTTACTTTAAAATGTCCCAGGTCTTCACAATTATTTAAAATCACACCTTTCATCTTCTGAGGTGTCCTGGACACCCCCTGTTTCCGAACGCGGGTGCAGTGTTTTACACGGCACATCGAACATCTCAGTGCACACGTGTTCCTCTAGCGTCTCTGGTGGCTTCATTGGGCTAAAGGCTTAGCAGTGGCTGTTTGTCCCCACCCCCACTCATCTTTAGTGTACTGTTTTTGTCTTTTGGGTTTTTAATTTTCTGAAACAATTGTAAAATACGTATTTTTAAAAATTGATTTCAGAGAGAGAAAGGAAGGGATTGATAGAAACATCAATGGTGGGAGAGAATCACTGATTGGCTGCCTACTACTGGGTATCAAACCTGAAACCCAAGCATGTGTCCTGACCAGGAATTGAACTGCGCCCTCCTGGTCTGTGGGTTGACGCTCATCCACTTGAGCCACACCAGCCAGGCTGTAGGTGTATAGTTTTATGAAATGTTTATCACATACGTAGATGTGAGTAACTCTCAACACAAACTCACTTGTTACCTGTCAGTAGTCACATTCATCTCCCAATGGTGACACCTGGCAAACACTGATCTGTTTATTCCCATCACTATAATAGTTTCACTTTGGGAATGGAATTAGAATCATATAGTATGTAAGTCTTCAAGGTTGGCATACATATATAATTGATTTCAGAGAGGAAGAGAGAAGGAGAGATAGAAATATCAATGGTGAGAGAGAATCGTTGATCTGCTGCCTACTACACACCCCACACTGGGTATCAAGCCCAAACCCAGGCATGTGCCCTGAATGGAATCAAACCGTGACCAGGTCGATGCTCAACTACTGACCCGCACCAGCTGGGCTGAAGGCAACTTTTTTTTTTCTTCTTATAATTCCAACTATTTTTATTTTATTTATTATTTTTTTAATCCTTACCCGAGGATATTTTCCCATTGATTTTTAGGGAGAGTGGGAGAGAGAGGGAAGGACAGAGAGAAACATCGATGTGAGAGAAATATATTGACTGGCTGCCTCCTGCACGAGCCCCAGCCAGGGCCCAGGCAGGGAAAAGCCTGGAATTGAACCTGGGACCCTCTGGTCTGCAGAACGACACTTTCCACTGACCCAAGCCGGCTAGGGATGAAGGCAACTTCTTATTGCTGAGTAGTAGCCATTGCATGTGGGCCCAAAAGAAATGTCTGCCCCTGCTGTGACTACCTAGAAGAGCTGGAAGTTGGGGCCTTGTCCATAATTGATTTCCAGTGATAACCTCTTCTGAGCTGTCTGAACCGCAGGACAGATTGCCATTTCCTGAACATCTGCTCTTTTTATCCTGCAATGACCGCGTGAAGCCCCCAAGGCACCTGAGCCCGCCCCTCGCTCAGGACGTCCTGCTCCCACGTTCCCTCCTGTCTCTGAACCTCCCGGGCACGCGGGGTGTCTGGCTCCCCTGTGTGTGGGGTTCCCGGAGGAGGAATTAAATTTGCTTATTTCCTCCTGCTAATCTGTCTCCTGTCTATGTGACGATTAGACTGGCCAGAAGAATCTTGACGGTGGAGGTCCTTCCTCCCCCAACCCCTTGCCCCACAAGAGGCATGTTCTAGAAGAGCCCCCTACAGACAGGTGGTCTCCCCGCGAGGCTACCAGGAACCCAGGGCCCTTTCCGGGAAGCTTCCGGCTGGGACTAATCCCTCCCCGTGCCCCACCCTCCACCCGTCAGCCTTAATTACCCCCGAAGCCCAGGATGACGGAAACACCTGTCTACTCAAGAGGCCGCATGACAGGCGTGTGATCTGCTCTGGGATTGTCTGCCCCGTTCCTCCCTGAATCGGCTGCACTGGTGACCAGCCCTGACCCCAGTGCATGTTACATAAGGGTCCCAAGTGACATTTGAGCTTCAACCCTTTGCTTCCAGCGCGTCCTCCCTGCTGGTCTCCACCACACCCGCTCCTGTCACCCCAGGGTTTGACGTGTGAGCTGGATCTACGAGCTCTTTTGATTTTATTTGCCCCAGAAATCTCAGACCAATTGCCCGGAAATGAGACTCACTGGTATACAGATGGTGCCAAGCTGGGAAGCGGAGTTGGGTGTGGGCTTGGAGACGCCGTGGGAAGAGGAGAGAAAGAGGGCTCAGCCCCTGACGGAGGAACTTACGGGTAGCACACCTCCCAGGAGAGTTCTTCCTGGCGGTGGAATGTCAATCCAGAGGGGCTGGTGGAGTCAGAAAACCAACAACGGATGCCCAAACAGCCAGTGAAAATTTGATGTGCTACGGGGTATTTGCTTTGTCTTGAGCACCCTCTATATTATTGGGCCCGTAAGATGCTTACTGATCACAAAGGGAGTAGAGTAGCTTGGAGTGGAGCAACCCAGCAGGCACCACATGACTACATGAAGAAGTCAACAACCCCAGTAAAGGGACAGACCAACGTCACCTGCCCCTGACATCGTGCCCTGAGGACAAATGCCACTTCTGCTACAAGTGCACAACCTGAATCTGAAATGTCAAGGATGAGGATCAAATAAGACAGAGAAAAGCAGAAATTAAAGGCTCCAAGTTCAAGGTGAGGAGACAGGAAAGTAAACGCAATGAGCGATCACCCCCCACAACCCAAGGAAAAAAAGCATCGAAGGGCATTATCGGCACAAATTGACCGAATTTGAATATGGATTGTTAATTAGATAATAGAATTATGTCAGTGCTAATTTTCCTGATTTCAATAACTGAATTAGGTTATTTAAAAGAACGACCTCATTTTTTAGAAGAAACACAGAAATACTTAGCGATAAAGGGCGTAATGTCTCCAGCTTTCTCTAAAATTTGAAATCCTATCAAAGTAAAAGTTATAAAGAAAGGAGAAAGAAATTGATGAATGTATATGCTACTTTGTAAGACAAGATGGGATATAAGGGGCCCGGCTATATTGTGCCCAGGGCTAAATAATCTATTTTGGCCCCTGAATTGTTATATTAAAATTTTAGTTGACTAAGAGGAACAGTGATGCATTTAGGATAGTAAGTTTTATGACACAAGACCTGCTTTTTTAAAAAAAAATAATTTCCTCTCTTTATAAAACACAAACTGCCCCCCAGGCAGGCACGCTTGTCTGGGAGTCTGGGCCCCTGAGGAGATGATCTTGGGCAGGTGGATTCACTTCCTTTTGCCCCGTTTCCTCATCATTTAATCTGAAGTGACAAACCCCGCTCGCGCCCTCACCAGCTGGCTGCTGACTGAGAAGCTGAGAGGAGTCTGGGTCTGTGCCAACGTGGCTGGTCCCATTGGGGCAGCTCTTTTGCTCCGAATCGTTAGAGTGACAGGGGCTGGTGGCGGTGGAAGCCGGGCCCTCAGGCCGCAAAGCCCTGGCTATCCACACAGAGAGGACTGGACAGTGTGCCCGCTGCCCAGCCCACCGCCAGCACCAGGAGTGGAGAGAGGCACAGGCAGATGAAAGTGGAGATGGAGAGGAGGGAAGAGAAGGTGGGGAGGCACAGAATGATCAGAGAAGGAGGAGGAGAGTTTTGGAGGAAGAGTGAGACAGAAAAGGAGAGGGGAGTGGAGAGAGAGGAAGAGCAGGAGGACTGGGAACTGGGAGCCCCCGTGAGGCTGTTCTTTGAGCTCAAGGATGAGGCCTGGGCCAAGTGGACCGGCCGCCAGCCCCCGCTTCAGGGCGCCTTACCCCGTTCTTGTCGAAGGCGCGGAACATGCCCTCCACGTACTGGGTGGCCTCCTCGTTGCCCGTGACCTTGAAGAAGCGCTTAAACTCGTGCAGGAAGAGCGTGCCGCTGGGGCACTCCACCACGAACTTCTTGTACCACTCCTGGAGCTCCGCCACGTCCGCCTCGCCGGCCGCCTCCGCCTGCTCCCCGCTGAGCTGCTGCCCCATCCCGGCCGGCGCGGCGGGGCAGGGCCTGTCCCCTCCGGCTGCTGCTGCTGGATTCTCACACAGGGTCCTCTGCCTCCCTTTCCTCCGCCCAGCCAGCCTCCTCACCATCTCCCGGGCAACTGAACATGATGGACAGGGGAGGGCGGGCGACAAGGTGGACAGAACCAGGCCAGCTAAGCGTCCTAAGATCATTAGAAGATTCCCTCGGAAGGTCTGACCTGCAGCTTGCTACGCTCCCCCCAGCCTCACCCCTCCTCTCCCTATTGTTCACCGCTCAGCTAAGACACCCAGAAGATTCTGAAGAGGGAGAAGGGGGGGAACCTGAGGGGAGGGGGGAGTGACGACCAGCTGGGAAGACAGGATGAGACCCTCCCAGGGCCCACACACTCCTTGCCCCTTTATTTTATTTATTTATTTATTTTTTAAAATATATTTTATTGATTCTTTCTTTTCTTTTTTTTATTGATGAGAGAGAATCATTGATCAGCTGCCTCTTGCACACCCCCTACTGGAAATGTGCCCGCAACCAAGGTACATGCCCTTGCCCGGATCGAACCTGTGACCTTTCAGTCCGCAGGCCGACGCTCTATCCACTGAGCCAAACTGGTTTTGGCCTCCTTGGCCCTTTAGTTGAGCACCATACTGCTCCAGAGAGGCCCAATTTGGGGACACAGGGGACTCTGAAGTCCACAGGGGAGGCAGGCCAACTCCTTGCCCATAAGATAAACTCCACCGGAGACTGGGGCTCAGTTCTTCCCCGCGGCCTAGTGAGAAGCAGCAGCACCTACACCTTGAGGGGCTCTCGGTGAGCAGGGTGCCCGAAGCCAGCACAGATTGTCCCCTTGAGTCTCAGAAGTTCCCCATTTTCCAGTTTAAAGTACAAATGCTTCCCTCCAACACCCTTCCCCCAAGACCTAAGGCTTTGCTACTTTCTCTCCACGTGAGGAGGATCTGGGAGCGCGGCCTAAGATGGCTCTGAAGTCTCTTTTATACTAAAGGTGAATGCAAATTTGTTTTTGAATCAATTATATATTCACACTTATTTTATTTTATTTAAAATATATTTTATTGATTTTTTTTTTACAGAGAGGAAAGAAGAGGGATAGGGGGTTTGAAACATCAATGAGAGAGAAGCATCGATCAGCTGCCTCCTGCATGCCCCCTACTGGGGATGTACCCGCAACCAAGGTAACATGCCCTTGACTGGAATCGAACCTGGGACCCTTCAGTCTGCAGGCCGATGCTCAATCCACTGAGCCAAACCGGTTTGGGCATTTATGCTAATTTTTTATTGCAGTATAAAGATGATACCTCCGAGAAATCAGAAAGTCTGCAGCACTGATTTTTCTAGATCTGAGGGGCAGTCATTCCACTGACTGTCCGTCTAGGGGCAGCACCGCCACCTCCCACTGGGTGCTCACGCCTCAAGTGTCGGTACTGAGGCCTGACCTCTCATGGCTCTCTGCCTCCATGTGCCCCTAACCTCTCTGCTGTTCTAACTTCCTCCCCATTCCTGAAGTAAGAACTTCCTGTCACCTGCCAAGTGCTGGTGGGTTTCCCCCCCCCCCAAAACCCCCGCCCCTCAGGATCTGGAGAATTAGGCCAGTCTCCTCCTTCCTCTTCACCATTGCTTCCCCTCTGTCTCCTTTTCCCTCAAAAATGCCGGTCCCTTTGAAGCCACGTCCGCCTCCACCCCTCCACGTACTCATCCTTGTTGCCATTATTCACTGTGACTTCACGTGTGTCTCACAGCATCCGTGTAGGGACAGCCCGAGGGGGAGAGCTGACCCTCCCCACACTCAGGCCTCCAAGGTCCGTATCTCCTTAGTTCCAAGAAGCTCTCCTTCCCTCCCACACTGGCCTCCCATCGCTGTGGTCCCGGCCCGGCCACAGCTGCAGCATCCGGGGCTTGCTGGACACGCACATTCTCAGGCCCCACCTGGCCTACCGAGCCAGGAACCCAGGGTGGGCCCAGCATCTGTTTTCCTGGTCCTCTATGTCCTCCCAGTGTGCAGCGTAGGAGCCCTCCCAGGCGGGCCTTGCTATCAGGCTCTCTGTCCCCCCGCTGTGGCATTCGAAGCATCACCTCTCCTTTCAGCTCACGTATCCTAACCCCCGCACTCCAAGACACCGGCCGTTTTGAGACTTGCAATCTGTTGGTCTTGTATTTTTTTAAAACATCTGTCATCTCGCTTACAGTGGATCGGATTTTCCTCTTATCCTTATCCCTATCCACGGCCTGACACACCCGACGTTTCCTGGCCGTGACCCTGACCTTGGCACCCCTCTCTCCCTGCAACTGCTCCCTTGGCAAACCCTGACCCTGGCTACAGCTTACCACCACCTGTGCTAACACCTCACCTGCACCCAGGAGCTGAACACAGAAACAGTCATCAAATCACGCTGGCTGCACACACGTCCAACAACGGCTTCCCCCTCCCTGCCGGCTTCCCCTCCCCTCCCTGGGATGACCATCGCACAACACGTCACATCCTCCATCTTCCACTCACTTCCACGTTCAGCTGATGACCTGCCACGCTTCATTGCAGAGAATCAGGCACATCAGACAACCACCTCATCTTCCCACCGGACACACTCTGCCTCCGAACCACGTGCTCTGCCTCCTGGCTCAGCGGAAGCAGCGTCCCCTCCCCGCCTCTCCCTGCCAAGGCCTCCAGGGCTCAGCTCTCTGCACTTCCTCCCCACAGTGATTCCTTTCTCTTCTGCATCCTGGTTTTCCTTCTCTGATGGAGCATTCCCACCTGAAGACATGCTTTCGGATCACCATTAATAAAACAAAGTCAAACAACAAAAATCCGGCTATGACGTCACCTGTAGGGTCCCACACTTTACCAGGCTCCACCGTCAGACTTGTGGGTGAGTGAGTGACTCCAGGCCTAGCCTTCCAGACACCCCAGCTGATACCAAGTGGAGCAATGTCCCCACAGGCCCTGACCAAATTGCAGGTTTGTGTGCAAAGTAAATGTTGTCTTTGCTTTAAGTTACTAAATCTTGGGTGTTTTTCTAGGGTAGCAATCAATAACTAATCATTCTCAAGCCTGTTTTGTGTCCTCATCTTTCTTATGCTCTCAACGTACTCCAAGTGGATGCTCATCCCATCGCTCCATGAACAAGGCTTATACAGCCAGTGGTCACCAATGACCTGCTTTCGGTACTTGACTTGCCAGCAGATTCATCATGGTTCACCACGTGAATTCTTCCTCCAGGTTTCAAGGACCCACCCTTGTCTGGTTTCACTCTAACCTTCCTGATGGCTCATCACCTCCATTTTACCAAATCTCTACGTGCTTGGGGCTTCCCAGGCTTGTTCTCGGTACCCTTCTCATCTACCCACCTTCTCCCTAGATGAACTCATTCATCCCCAACATCACATACCAGCTGTAGGCTGATAGCTTCCACATTTACATATTCAGCCTGGACTCTTTCCAGAACTCGGATTCACGAACTCAGCTGCCTACTAGACATCTACCCTCAGATGGCAAACTTAGCAAGGCCAAGGCCAAAGCCCAACTACTGATTTCCTTCCCAAATCCCTTCTCAACTGTAGTAATGGCATCACCATTTACCCAGTTGCTTAGGCCAAAACCTAGATGTCATTCTTGACATCTTAGGTCTCATTTCGATCTATGAGTAGGTCATTCCATCAGCTGAACCTCCAAACTACATTCTGAATCAACCACCTCTCATCACCTCCACTACGGCAACTCCACTCCAGGCCACATCCTCTCACCTGGGCCACTGCAGAAGGTCCTAACCAGTCTTCCTGCCTCCTCTGGATAACCCCCTCCTCCCAGTCCATACCCAACAGCCAGAGTAGTGTGTTCTAAGGCACAAACCAGTTCCTATCACTCACCCGCTCCAAACCCTCCAATGGCTGCCCGTTTGCACGCAGAATAAAACCCACACAGCTCCCCACAGCCGTGATGCATCGCAGCATCTGCCCCTGCCTGCTGTTGTCACGTTCCTCTGTCCCTGTCTGCAGACACACCAAGCTCGCTGGGTCCTACCCCTGCCTGGTCCTGCTGCTTGGCCTGCTCTCCCCTCAGGCCTTCACATGGCGGTCTCCTTGACTGCCCCCCCCCACCCCCACATCGCCTCCTCAAGGAATCCTGACATTATCCTACTTCATTTTCTTCAATCGCGTTTAACTGCGGTTGAAAACTATCTTATTTTTTTTCCTTGTTTACCATGTCTTCCCCTTAGAATCTATAATGCTTGAGGTCGGGGACTTCACCCGACACCACGGAATTCCCAATGCCAAGACAGGGCTTGGCAGATACAGAGAACTCCAACACGTGTTGAGTAACAGAGCCAAGTGCCTGACACACAGGTAGTGCTGAATTAATGGGAGCTATTAGTCCTTCAAAGACAACTCCTCTTGACTCCTTTGAGTGCCTGGGTTAGCAGGTTTTTATTGATGTGAAAGATAATGGGCCTTTAGAACTAGAAGAAGCTAGCTCAGGGATTTCAACCTTTCTCCCCCCTCACCACACCTGAAGACATGTGTCCTTCATCGGCTCAACTGGCTTGGTGTGAAGACGGTGTCATACCTGACCATCTTTTTGAATTTATGGACATTTAAGCAAGATTGAGGAGTGATTACAGGACAGTGTGTTCACATTAAGAAGTTGTACGAATGAAATGTAACTTAATTTAGCCTCTGGCTAAAGAATCTAAACTTCAAATGGCTTTTCATGTGGGTCAGTTGACCATGACCTGCCCCATTAAAATGCTGAGCTGCTGAAGTATAAATATATCATTTCAAAGAAGATTAGGACTCCACAGAGGGAAATGACAGCTTAAAGGAGTAATAATAGTAAGGGTTTAAGGAGGGCAGGGTAGGAATTGAGCAGGGATTTGCAGAGAACCCGGGGTTCACAGCCAGTCAGCCATAAGCTGGGCTCCAGATTTAAGAAATGCTTGAGCCATAGAACGAGTCTGCTGAGCCCTCCCTGGGCCTGGCCTACTGTCAATAACCTCCTTCATCAGCCTAAACTCATGTGCTGCCCCTCACACCCTGTGGGCCTGACCATCACAGGGACCAGGAATCGCACTGTGTATTTATACTTTTTATTATACTTCAGATCACATTTACATCTTTTATGCCTTAGATTCCCCCCACTCCCAGTTGATCATTTTACTTGTAAAATTTAGGGGAAATCAGTACATTTTACCAATGTGAAAGGGGAAATAAATCTGAGTTTTAGGTTTGAATATTCTGAGTACCTCCTACTCTTTGAAAATTAGTTCTGGGGCTGTCCCGGTCACTAATCTGAACTCATACAAATCAGTCTCACCCTTTTTGCCTCAGCGTCATCTGTAAGCTGAAAGGATACTGAATGGGGAAGTCAGAACTTGGTTTTCTGTCCTGGAAAATGGGGGTGATAAAGATTAAATGGGTTATAAAGATTAAATGAGAATATCTGTAATGTGAAATGCTTGACAAAATGCATGGCCATGATTACAGTGCTCATTACATGCTTTCTCAGATAAATTAAGCGTGACAGCCCTTCTAAGGCAACAGCTATCCCTCCTGGGACACTCGGAGATCCTTCCAGCTGGTACCTAATCCGTGCAGTGCACAAGCATCTGGGGTGCCATCGGATTTGCACTCCATCTAGTGATAACTATTATTCACTCATGCCTGTTATTTACTCGGAACTGTGAGACATTCTATAAGTTACCTAATTAAACACTCCTACCTTAATGAGAAGGCATTATTTTCTACATTTTACTAACGAGTAAATTGAGGCTCTGACAGGTTAACTATCTTGTCCAAGTTTATTGCAGTTAGTGCGTTTTAATTCTTATCTGACGCAGACCTGTCTGACTCTAAGGTCCATGTTTCCCCTACTCTGCAGTAAAACTAAATGCAGGGGAGGAATGGCAGCTGACAAATAGAAATGTTAAGAAATCAGACTCCTTTTTTAAAAAAAGATATTTTTATTGACTTCAGAGAGGAAGAGAGATAGAAACATCAATGATGAGAGAGAACCATTGATTGGCTGCCTCCTGGATGCCCCCACTGGGGACAGAGCCCGCAACCCGGGCATGTGCCCTTGGCCGGAATCAAATCTGGGACCTTTCAGTCTGCAGGCCAAAACTCTATCCGCTGAGCCAGACCAGTCAGGGCTGGACTCCTTCTTTAAAACTTTTATATATTTACTGTGGTCTGTATAAGGTGACTAAGGGAATTCTTTGACAGTTTTGAAACTAGGCACCAAACAAATCTAATTCATAGAGTTCTATCAATAATTTCAAACAGACCATAATATTATTTTGTTTAATATGAAAAGGAAATATATTTCAGATTAGAGGAAGCAACAATGAACTCTGGGCTACCTCTCAATAATGTCACTTCCCACCTCTCAATAATTTCACTTCATACCTGCCTTCTGGTTCACTCTACCATCAGGTCCCATTTTCTTTTCTTTTCTTTTTTATTAAAAAGTCCCGATTTTTGGAAAGAATTTTTTAATTCTTTTGGACTTTTTAAAATATATATCTATTTATTGATTTTTTTCAATAAGGAGAGGAAGGAGAAAGATAGAGAGCTAGAAACATCGATGAAAGAGAAACATCGACCTACCGGGGATGTGCCCGAAACCAAGGTACATGCCCTTGACCAGAATCAAACCTGGGACCTTTCATTCCGCAGACTGATGCTCTACCACTGAGCCAAACTGGTTTCGGCTCAGGTCCCATTTTCTCTCACCACCTCCCATCCCCACTATGAACAGAAAGTGAGACTTGGGCATTAATTCTAAGTTTTAGAATATGCATTTTACGTGGGAGACCCAACTAAAAAAAACAACACCTTCTCAGCCTACCAGGATAAAGAAATTACCTTGTTTATATCAAGATGTAGGTTTCAAATACTTATGTCACAAAAGTATCACTACTTTTTGCCACTTGTATAGTTTATTTGCATATTCATCTTAAAACAATACTTTAATATGCAATTTAAAGTGCCAACCTGGATTACGGATTAATTGAAAATGAAAACAGTCAGACTCAATGCACCCCTTTAGCTCAGAGTAAGTCACGGGAGCTGAGTGTGCATAAATCACCCTACCACACTGCAGTGATTAATAGTGTCTAAAAACACATTCAAAGAAGCTGTATTTATTTTTAGAGAATTATTTAAAGTTCAAATGGTTCACAAATTGCTGCTTTGCTCGATATAATTACCATTCTATTGCTCTTGTTTTATTGACTAGTTCTTAATCCTGAGGCTTATGCCTGCTTATACCTGAGATAAGCATGCTTTAGGCATTTGTGAATGACAGAGTCAGCAGCTGAGCTCGGAAGGGGCCACAAGGCTGTAATTCTTTCCATGTTAATGACAGTAATGTAAGGCTGACACATAAGTAGTATGCATTCAAAACACCGACACCTGATAGCAGGCAAGGAAGAGAGAATGGGAATTCCAGAGCGAGGGGGGAAACACTGAGAAGACATAACTACTCCAGAGATGTGAAGAAAACCACAAAGACGGAGCCCTGGCTCTGCTATGAAAAGGAAACCAATCAGTCCCTTGGGGTTGATCCCTCAACAGTTTCAGCCCGTTGTGGTCCTGCTTCTTTCAGGGCTGGAAGCACTATTTAATTTCATGGAAAAGGAGACATCTCCAAACAAAAGACTGCCATTTACCCAGAGAGAGAGGCCTTCTTATCAGCGAGGAGCTTAATAAGGAAAATAGTCTGTGCCTTGCACAACTTTCAAAAGCCGTTATTTCTATTCAATTTTTGGTAAGTTAACAAAATAAGAGCCTGTTGAATGAATGAAGCACAGGATGGGAGAAACGATACAGTGGTAATATCTTGAGAGCTTAAGTTCCATTACTTTTACTAGAAGGTGCAGTGTATGCCTCAAGAGTGCTTGGTCTGCTGCAAAGTATGTTCA
Source organism: Nyctalus aviator (assembly GCA_036971965.1). Lineage (NCBI taxonomy): Eukaryota > Metazoa > Chordata > Mammalia > Chiroptera > Vespertilionidae > Nyctalus > Nyctalus aviator. The sequence goes on along the minus strand of CM072925.1, from coordinate 77,114,578 downwards.
TTTTCAAGAACGGAATGCTTAAATGAGGTCACATTTGGAGGTCACACCCCCGAACCAACAACCATATGCTGGCCTGTTCTAGAGTATCAAAAACTTTAATTGCTCAGTTAAATTAATCAAATTAACAAACGTTCCTTCTAGGAATTTCAAAAGAAAAAAAAGTATGTGAGCAGTATTTCAAATATTCACTTTCAGATGAATGATATGATGTAAATTAAAATTATTACAAACTAGTAATTGAATAGTAGCAGAATTAAATATAGACTCTTTTGTTGCATAGTGGTCAAAATGGTTTATTCATATCTGGTAAAATCAGAACTGAAATGATGACACGTATAAAGGACAGATAAAGTGGCTCTTTCACTACAGTCCACTGAATCCTTAATGCTCCATCCCCCGCTCCCATGATCTGACATGTGGACTCCACGGAGACCCGTCCCAGCTGGCAGCGCTCTCCACCTCCGCCCAGGGGCTGGCCCCCTCATTCAGAAGCCCACACAACTGATCTCTGAGACTTTATGATGTGCTTTCTTCCTTCTCCTCTGGCATCTTTCCCCAGATTGGCTCCTTGATGTGTTCTGGTAACCGTTCTAATTTTGTCTAAAAAGAGAAAAATAAAACTATAATATAATGTGGTCTTAACTGAACTCTTTGGCAACAAAATAGATGAGTTTTATTCCCTGAAATCCTCTTGGCTTCTTTTACCTCCCAGCCCTACTTGCCAGCCCCACCCCCCCAATACCCCTCTCATCTTTTTGTAGTCTGTGAACACAGAGAGAAAACTTGATGGTATATAAAACTCTGATACATATAATTTATTTGATCCTCAGTGATCTCTAGGGACTGCCACCTAATGTGGCCCCCATGTCTGGATAACTCCTGGGAGGGAGGGAGGCTTCGGAGGCAGCTCGGAGAGGATTTGGCTGCAGTGCAAGACTATTTGGTTGAACTGGCACCACTGCACAGGGAGGTGGAGACCCCAACCACCGTGGCAATTCTGCCTCCAGGTCTGCCACAGGCCCTCCCCTCCACTCCATGGGCCAGGACAAGGCTGCAATCCTATATAATAAAAGGGTAATATACAAATCAAGCGAACGGTGGAACGACTGGTTGCTATGATGCACACTGACCACCGGGGGCAGACCCTTAATGTAGGAGCAGCCTCCTGGTGGTCAGTGTGCTCCCACAGGGGGAGTGCCGCTCAGCCACAAGCTGGGCTCATAGCTGGCAAGCCAGCGGTGTGGCGGGAGCCTCTCCCGCCTTTGCACTCAAGCCCGGGGAGCGGGCCTAAGCCATCCGTCAGACATCCCCCAAGGGCTCCCAGACTGCAAAGGGCACAGGCTGGGCTGAGGGACACCCTCCCCGATGCCAGTGCACAGATGTGCTGTTGATATTTGGCTCTGTTAACTAATGAGTTTGCCGACCACTGCTCTACTATATTAAAACAATACAGATTGTTGGGGAAGGTCACAAAAAGACACAACTGCCTGTTTGACCTGTGAGCTGAACCCGAGCAATCAAAGGCTCCTTGCCTCCTCCCCTGTGTTTTAGAATGTTCTGCTGCTTTCCCTGCTCCAAGGATACAGGTTTGAGGCAGAAATGTGGTACTGAGAATACCTGGACCGGGTACATGACTGACCCGTTAAGGTCTCCTGGATACACGAAAGACCAAGGTGGGCCTCTATGTGACTGTGAAGGTTTGGCAGGTGTGTGCTTGCAGCTGCCCATGACAAAGCTGGTAAATTCTCTTGCTTATTAAACCTGCCACCTACCGTTTGGAGCGGCCTGCCTCTCTGCGGTCTCTCTTGTCCTCTGCATCCCGGGTGCCTTCAGATTACACCTGGGAAGCTCCCGGGAAGGTTGTGACCCCACTCACACTACCCCCAAAAGAGGTAGAAGTTAGTCATACCTTTGTAACTTCCATGGCAACGCCTTCAGGTAAGTTCCGCTGAATGTACTCCAGGTAGACATCTGCTGTGCTTCCAGTTAGATGCTTTAGCTGAAATTTCAAACATAAATTGGTTCACACTCTGCTGTCAGAGTAGACATTTTAAAGTGTTAATGGTAAAAGGGGTAGGACCGTTTCTTCCTCTCGGACTCTGACACAGAGTCCCATTTTAAAAACCCTGTAGATCCTCTGGTGGAACTGGATGGGGAGCGCACGGCCTGAAGCATCCGCCTCCTGGTGTCTGAGAGCCAGAGCCCCAGGGGGCCCAGCTGGCAAGCACGGTGTCGGAGCAGTATACCTACACGAGTTTCACAAGAATACTTAAGACAAAACACAAAAGGAAATAAAGACTAGATTCTAAGAGTTAGTATGAGATTTTCTGCATGCTCCATGCTGAATTGTTTCTGTTGGACATGGGTGCATAAAATTTTGGTGTTTTTTTTTTCTTCTATTTAATGGTGGAACTACATCTTAATATTTGTATCCTCAATGTATCCTCAATGTCTAGTACAGAGTTTCCAATGGAAAAGATGCACAGTTGTTTTAGTAACATTTATAAGTAATTTACCATGTGATGAAGTATTCGCAGTGTTTCAGATAAATACTCATTTAATCTTCCTCACACTAACCTAGAAGATGGGTACCATTATTATTCCCATTTTGTAGGTCAAAGAATTGAGGCCCAAGGCATACAGCTAGTAAGTGCCAGGACTAGGACCCGGCTACCTGACTCCAGAATCCAGGCACTCCTTAACCACAAGACTATGTCAACCCTCATGGATGCAGAAGTTAATGAGGTGAATGAAAAAATCGTAATGCTGCCATAACAGACATGGGGAATCCAGGAAGCTGTGAAAAGAATTATTAGAACTGTATGAAAATTTAACTAGAATTTTTGAAAAGCAAGCAAAATTATTCCAATGCTATCTTATTGTACAAAAATTAGTCAGCTGCCCTAGCTGGTTTGGCTAAGTGGATACAGAGAGCATCCGGGCACATGCCCGGATTGCGGACTTGATCCCTGCTGGGGACATGCAGGAGGTGGGCGGCTGATCAATGATTTTCTCTCATCATTTACGTTTCTATCTCTCTCTTCTTCTCACTTCCTCTCTGAAATCAAAAATATATTTTAAAAAAATAAATAATTAGTCAGTTTCCTAGCCGGTTTGATTCAGTGCTCAGAGTGCAGGCCTATGGACTGAAGGGTCACAAGTTCAATTCTATTCAAAGTCATGTACTTCTGTTGCAGGCCTGCATGAGGCAATCAATCGATATTTCTCTCTGTCTCTCTACCTCCTTTCCCCTCTCTCTAAAAATCAATGGAAAGAATATCCTCTGGTGAGGATTAACAGACAAAAAATAATGCTGGTATGGTTTGATCTGTTGCTCTGAGAAATACAAATTGTTCTAGGGATAATCAAATTTTTAAAAAATTAGTCAGCAGCATCTGCATTATTGAGCTGAAGTAGAACTATTCTAAACGATGGCTTTATTTGAGTTTGATTTTCCTATCTGTTGCTCCCATAAATACAAAAGGACCTTTTACCTTCTCTGCAACCATTAGCATAAGCTGACTAAAAGGAAGTCAGCCAATGTGAAAGTTATGCTAGCATGAAATGTGGGCATTTCAAAAATACCTGAATATCTGAAATAAACTCACCTCAAAGCACCTGTAAAGTGTTCTCATTTCATACTGAACTCTGTGCTTCTTGAAAATATGCACTGATTTGAGAAGAGTGAATCGCTCTATTTTCCTTGGAGGTTCATGTCTGAAAATTAATGGGCAAAACAACATGCTCAAGCCAAAGGGATGATAAATCCTTAGTCAGTGATATCAAAGCACGATCCCACAATTCTGTAGGTCAGGTTCATGCTCAATTACAGGCATTAACTACCATTTACAGACTTCTACTTGTCAGGACTGTCATCTATGCTTAACAAACGATGTCATAAAGCTCAGGCCAAAATAAACACCTTGGACAGCAACACAAACATTTTTTTCCCACAGCCCCAAAATTGAGCCTTGTCATGCAAGCACACGTACCCTTTCTCTCTCTCTCTCTCTCTCTCTCTCACACACACACACACACACACACACACCTACAGCTTTTACAGCCGCGAAGTCCCTTACTGACCAAATTTATGAACTGTGAAAAGTAACACCAATGTGATGGACACAGTTGTAATGTCTGCTGTGTTATTTTAGGAAAATTTACAGATGATCCATAATCATAAAACCATAGTCTGTTATGGAACACGTGGATTCATTGTGTTTTGTAAGGAGGCGAGCTGGCACCGCCCCAATGGGCCTTGTTCTACATCAGGAGCAGGTGACGAGACAAAGGAGGTACACTGGATCCTGCAGTGACTTCAGGGCCCATAACGCTCACCTTGCTCAGACATGAAATTACTGAGTGGCTGGTGTTTCTCAGGGCAGTTTTGAAACAATGAACATATTAGCCAAAGATCATCAAATCAAAGGGTCTATAAAAGGACTGCTTGCCCACCTAACTGCCTCTCTGCCCCATGGAGATCCCAGACAAAAGAGCTGTTGCTCTGAGAAATACAAATTGGATCTCCTGTCTGTGAAATTGGTAGAGAAAAGATTTCCTTCATTTTCCTGGTTCACTCATTATAGCATGTAAACATTCTAGAAGACAGGAGGGATGACCCTGCTTAGGATAATAGGAAAAGCTACACCCTCCCTATCATGAGTTCTATTCCATTTTAAAAGCTCAGACGTGGCTGGAATCAGCACCATTTTCTGGCTGACCATGTTATAACAACTGACAGTCAGATTAGGAAAGATTATACTTACACTTCAATAGAGATCCCAAGTTCTTTAGCAGCAAGCACGGCAAAATATTCATAGCTGTCCAACACAGCCTTATCATGGCCTTTTACTAAAACTGACAGGCGCTTATACAATGTGTCTGGTTCATCAGAAATTGTTATCTACAATTTTGAAATAAAAAAGAAAAGTTCCATTTGTGGTTCCTCTAATATTTACAACTAAAATATTTAACATATTATCCTCACTCAATTGAGCAACTTCAGAGTTTAGTAATAAAGGGGGAGAAAAATGCTGTGTAACATTTTAACACTATAAGCTCAAGTATCTCATTACTATCACATTCAGATCTGCACAATGACCCTTAGAATCTGTTAAAATGCAGTTTGAATCAAAGGGACTTTCAAGGCAACAAAATCACTAATGGAACCTTCTAAATTAAGAGTTATTGAGCCCCAAATTCACAAGGGAAAGGACTTTGGGGTCTATTAACAAAGTAGCCTGGTCAGGAGACCTGGATTGGGCATTAAACTGCAACTTCCAGCTGAATGGCAATGGACAAGTCACATAATCTCTCTGCACTTTAGCTTTCTCCTATATAAAACGGCATACTGATGCTACAGCTCACAGCATCTCATTAGAGTACCAGAGGCCCTGTGCAGGGGTTCGGGCACTCAGGGGGTCCCTCAGCCCGGCCTGTGCCCTCTTGCGGTCCCGGAGCCCTCGAGGGATGTCTGCCTGATGGCTTAAGGCGTCAGTTGGATATACTTAGTGCTGCTGGGGAGGCGGAAGAGGCTCGCCACCACCCCACACCTGCATGTGCCAGCTATGAGCCCGGCTTCTGGCTGAGTGGAGCTCCCCCTGTGGGAGTGCAAAGACCACTAGGGGGCAGCTCCTGCATTGAGCATCTGCCCCCTGGTGGTCAGTGCACATCATAGCAACCAGCTCTTTCACCGTTTGGTCCATTTGCATATTAGCCTTTTATTATATAGGACTAGAGGCTTGGTGCATGAAATTAGTACACAGGGAGGGGGTCTCCTCAGCCCAGCCTGCACCCTCTCCAATCTGGGACCCCTTGAGGGATGTCCAATCCTGGGGATTGGGCCTAAACCAGCTGTCGGACATCCCTCTCACAATCCTGGACTGCTGGCTCCTAATCGCTCATCTGCCTGCCTGCCTGGTTACCTCTAAATGCTCCTGCTGCTGGCCAGGTCGCTCCTAATCGTCTCTCCCTCGCCCCCCCCTCCCCGCTGGCCTGGTTGCCCCACACAGCCTGCTTGTTCAGTTGTTTGGTCGTCCCTTACTAAACCCCCTACTGGTCTGGTCATAGGCAGCCATCTTGTGAGGGCCTGAGGGTCAATTTGCATATTATCTCTTTATTGTATAGGACATATATATATCTTTTATTGATAGAGAGAGAGAAAAACATTAATGATGAGAGAATCATGAATTGGCTGTTTGGTCTATTTGCATATTAGCTTTTATTATATAGGATAAGAAAACAGATTAAAGTGTTTATAAATGATAAAGCATACTATATAATAAAAGCATAATATGTAAATTGACCGAATGTCATAATGACCCATCGGCAGGGGGCAGGGCTGGAGAGAAGGCAGCACCAGGCCAGCCCAGGCGCAGTAGCGGCCAGTGGTGGAGGGACGATGGGGAGGCGGGCAGCCACTCACCAGCGGACAGCAACCCCTGACCAGCCTGCCCGGTCTCCTCCCACAGAGGGAGGCCAAACTGTGGCTTAGGAGGACATCCCCTGAGGGCTCCTGGACTGTGAGAGGGCACAGGCCGGGCTGAGGGACCCCCCTTCATAGGGGGCATGGATTTTCGTGCACGAGGCCCTCTAATTGTTATATAAAGGTAATTACTATTCATATTCTCTTTTTTTTATCCTCACCTGAGGATATGTTTATTGATTTTAGAGAGAAAGAGAGAGAGACAGAGAGACAAACATTGATGTGAGAGAGAAGCATCAATCAGTTACCTCCTGTACATGCCCCAACTGGGGATCAAAACCTGTAAACTAGATAATCCCCTGACCTGGAACTGAACCCACAACCTTTTAGTGTAAGGGACGATGCTTCAACAGACTTAGCCAACCTGCAAGGGCCCATTCATATTCTTTATTTTAAAATGTCTTTAAGAGAGAAACATTGATCAGCTGCTTCCTGCACAACTCCCTACTGGGGACTGAACCCACGACCCGGGCATGTGCCCTGACCGGGAATAGAACCAGTGACCTCTCTGTGCATGGGACAATGCTCAACCAACTGAGCTACATGGGCCAGGGCCATCTTCTTTTGAAAAAATATATTTTTACTGATTTTAGAGAGGAAGGGAGAGGGAGAGAGAAACATCGATGATGAGGATCATTGATCGGCTGCCTCCTGCACACCTCCTACTGGGAATTGATGTTGCAACCCAGGCATGTGTCCTGATTGGAATCGAACCACAACCTTTGGGTTCATAGGTCAACACCCAACCTCTGAGCCAAGCCAGCCAGGGTAGGGCCATATTCTTTATTAGGCTTTATTCATGGTTTTGCCTGCCATAATGGAAAAATTACTCATTTCAAATTAAAATGTTATGATACTGACTACACATAACTTCTAAATCTTCCGCCCTAATACTTAAAATCTTAGAAATAATGGGTTTGATGTTTTTTTCTTCCAAGAGGTGAATTACCTTCCACTTCATTCATCCATTAAACCAGTGATTTATACACTAATCCAATGATTCAGGGTTAATTACTTTACCCCTGAAAGGAGATCTACTTACATAACCAGGAAGCTAGACATTCACTCTCAATTACCCCAAATAGAGTTCTTGGAAGAACAGAATATACTAATATCCTATGGCAAAAGTTGGGGGACAAGAGAAGGGGGAATATAGCCCTAAGATGTATTCTAATTGGTTTCTATAGATTTTTTAAAATTAAGTAATTAATTAGTTAAAAAAATGTTTTTTTTTGAGAAAGAGAGAGAGAGAGAGAGAGAGAGGGAGACTGATTTATTGTTCCACTTATTTATGTACTCATTAGGTGATTCCTGTATATGCCCTGACTGGGAACTGAACCATACATACCTTGGCGTATTGGGATGACACCCTAACCAACTAAGCTATCTGGCCAGGGCTCCCTACAAGGTTTTGAATTTGTTAAAAATACTAAAATTCAGGAGATTTCACAAAAATAAATCAGATTTCAGTTTAGCTTGGAAAATTTGGATAATCTGGCATCATAGGTCTGACTTCCAACACGGCAACAAGTGGCTGGAGTAAGCAGTAGCTGTCTCATTTCTCAGGGGCACAGCCGGTCATGTGACCGCCCTGGCACCCCTCCTTACAGCCGGGGCCATGCAGGCATCTAAGCTGCAGACCTAAGATGTATGCATTGTCATGGAAATATATCCAGTATCCACTAAGTGGAAAAAATGAAACAAAAGTACATTATGTATAACACAATTCTACTTTGGTGTGCATGTGCCTAGATATAATGGTTACGTACAGACTAAAAAGATTCATACTAAACTGTTACAGAGGGTTATTTGAGGGGTGGAACTGGAAAAAATGGGGCTCTATAAGGATTTCAAAAAATTACAAATAACACAAAAACTGGATTGAAGGAACCATGGCTTTTACTTAAATGAAACAAGGTCATACAGCTACTTCTGGATTTTACTTGTATCACTGCTCTTTCTCACTGTCAAGGCTCTGGCTCACTGTCTTAACATGAGAACAAAGACTTGACAGCTACAGGAAACAAGTTTTCCTTGAACCTATCACATATCCTGCATCATTCATTATGACGATTCTTCACGTTATTCTGAGTTACAAGAAAAAGACTGCTCACTCCCACAGTATGTGGGGTAAATAATTTACCCTTTTAGAACTTGCCTCGATACCCTGAAAGAGAACATGGGCACCAGCGACATCAGAGAATACTCTACTCAGGCACCCTGTGCAATTGCCAGTATTCCAGAACAAAAACTGTTAGTCATAAAGCATTTGGGAAACAGCCCCGCGTGGAATAAGGAGAAGTAGGAGCTAATGCTGCTCCCTGTGCCAGGAGGCAGGCAGTACATACCATGGGCCTGGTTACGTCCTTGGGAACATCAACATGAAGGTTTGAAAACTGTACCCACTTCATGCTGGAGCTGCTGTGTGGAGGGGAAAAGAGACACCTCAGTGAAATACCACAGGAGCCCACTCCTTGTTCAGTGAAGCACGTCTAACTGCATACTTACAGAAGAAAGGCGCCATTTCTGGGTGTACTGATCTTAGAACTGTTTACAGAAAAATCCCTCGAACCCTTAAAAAAGAAACAGGCACAGGTTAGAATTAATGTCAATCACCAAACCGTTCAGTTTTCACTAAGAAAAATCAAAAGATGTATGCTGTTTCAAATAAAGAGCTATCTTGTTATTTCCAATGGGTAACTAAAATGCCAAATTAGATCTTATTTAAAAAAACACACACAAGGCAATAGTAGCATTGATAATCAAAAGGGACTCTCAAAATACTAGAGAATCTATATATTTTAAAGTTTAGAAGAAATTTTTAAAACAAGTAATTTTCACATTAAAATAACAGCTATAACTTAAATTTGTGGACATCAAAGAAAAAATGTGGCTTAATTCCCCCATTATTTTTTACAGATTAAATGTAATCCAATATAATACTTATTTGCCTCAATACTTTTGAACAAAAATGACTTTATAAGTTATTAAGAGTTGAAATAAGAATTCTGAAGTACATTTCTTTTGAATTTTCCATCCACCTTTTCCAGCATATGTATTTCTTGGCTTGGCTGGGACAACTAGTTTATAAACAGAAATAAACACTGAAACTTACATTCATTTTACACCATTACTGTGCCTCAAAACAATCCAGCTTTTCCAAATCCTTTGTTGTCAGCTCCCCCTAGTGGATCAAAACTTCTATATAACATGGTACTCTATATATACTTAATTTGCTATCTGTTTTTCCTTTAAGCTTTCCTGAGATTTAAAGACAGATCTTGTAACATAGAAAGCCATACCAGAAACCTACATGATCCTATTAACCAATGTCACCCCAATAAATTTAATTTAAAAAGTGTAACCCAAGAAACTGGAAGCATGGATCCTTAAAACTACTCTGAAGATGAGAATAACTGTTTAGCACAAGTGAAGTTTAATTATAACTGAATGTCATCTAGAGAAAGATTTGTGGAATATAATGAACAGCATAAACTGATCAACAAAAACAGATCCAGAGACAGAGAAGCATCGACCAGACTGTCAAACCTCAGAGGGAAGGTTGGGGTAAGGGAGAGAGATCAACCAAAGGACTTGTGTGCATGCATATAAGCCAAACCAATGGACACAGGCACCATGGGGGTGAGGGCATGAGGGGAGGTAGAGGGGAAAATGGGGGGATAAGGACACATATGTAATACCTTAATCAACAAAGAAAAAAAAAAAAAGCTACTCTGAAGATGAGAGTAACTGTTTAGCACAACTGAGGTTTAATTATAACAACTGACGGTCATCTAAACATGTTAAAAAGCCCATTCTTAGTTTATTGTCCTCCTTCCCTTCTTTACCCAAGATGGAAGCAAATTAAGTATTTTATTTAATATAAATAAATTTTATTTAATATTCTCCCTTGGACCAGGGAAAAACAAAAAGAGGAGGAAGTCAGGTACAATACCAGGCAGGAAGAGGTAAGAGCCATTCTTCACACAGAATCACATAGAAAACTCCCTCCCCCATTTCTGCCAGTGACCCCACTAATTCAGTGCACACCTGCCACTTCCATTCTCCCAGTATAAACCTCTGCTTTTACTTACTTATTGTTTAAATGCATTACTTTTTTGGAGTAATGAGAGAGGATGGGAGCAGAGAGAGTAACATCACTTGGCTGCCCCGCTTATTTATGCATTCACTGGCTGATTCTTGCAGGCGCCCCGACTGGCACTGAATGAAACCCTGGACCAACTCTCACCAACGGCCCGGGCAAACACTTCTGCTGCTAGCAGCTGGAGGCTAAGTGCTGTTACAGCCAAACTAACCTTCAAATGTTCTTAAAATTTTCTTTTTGAGGAGGTTAAAGGTTACCTGGGTACGTGTCTTCGTTCAACATTTCAACCTCTAACACCATCAGTCTTTTCTTTTCTTTTTTTTAAATTTTTATTGACCTTTCTCAGAAAGGAAGGGAGAGAGACAAAGAGCCAGAATCATCAATGGGAGAGAAACATCTATCAGCTGCCTCCTGCACAACCCCTATTGGGGATGTGCTTGCAACTAAGGTACATGCCCCAGACTGGGATCCAACCTGGGACCCTTCAGTCCGCAGGCCAACACTCTACCACCCAGCCGAACTGGCCAGGGCACCATCAGTCTTTTCTTAAGAACAGTGGTTCTCAAAGTGTGCTCTGAGGGCCTCTGGGGAGCCTGGCACACCCTCAGGGGCCTGCAAGACTGAAGCGACCGCCACAGGAACACTGAGGCTTTGCTGGCACCTCTCCCCCCTCATCCTCTCACAGGGAGCTTCCCCAGAGGCGGAGTGATGGGCGGTATGAATACAGAAGCAGATACAAGACTCCAGCTGTCTCCAAAAAGCCAGACCTTCAAGAGATTCGGAAAAACATAACACTGCCAGTCGTCTCATTCTCAGTAAATGTTTTGGAAAATTTAATTATTGTAAATATTTTAATTAGGTTAACATGTTATGAGTGCACGGGTGTTATTTTTAAAGGCACAAGCTCTATTAGGATTCTCAGTTTTATTTTCTGAAAAGCTACATATCGGTAACTGAGACCCACACAGACAAGTTGTCTGGAGCTGACCATTTTTAGGGTGTCAAGGGGCGCTGAGGCCCCAAACCTGCAGAACCGCTGCTTAAGCTTCTGCTTCTGCAAAGGACCTCGCAGCGGCTATTTCACCCCCACCTCCGACGTGGGTGACTCGGGCCTAAATCTCAGAAGCCCTGGGCCGGAGGAGAGCGTCTCGATTTAGTTTGTGGGGAGGATCTGAGATCTCGGCCCCTCATTTTCTCCAGGCGAGTTTCTGGTCTTCTGAGCCAAGGTTTATTTTGCCAACATAAAGGGGGGCGGGTCTGGGATGTGTGGCGTTCAACATCCTTTCCAGTTCTTTTTTGTTCCTGCCTTTGCCCTGACTTCTGCTTTATCCCATGCGAGAATTCGAGATAAAACCAATCCCTTCCTGGCCACCGTCCTGCAAACGAGCCAAGATGCGGAATAAAACCGCGGAAGGCTCCTGGTGGCCAGAACGACGGCTGTCAGACAGACTTGGGGGCAGCTGTTCCTGCGGGCCCGCCTAGCTCCCCCGCCTGCCCGGTACCTGCCTGCCAGAGGCGCCGGCACAAGACCCCGAGCGCGGCGCGCGCCGCCATCTTGCCGTCGGCGTCCCGGGATCGCTTCCGGGGTCACAGGGCGTCCTCGACCATAGAGTTCCGCAGGAGGAGAGAGTGTACCCTCTGTTCCGGCACCGGAAGGACCATAGAGATAGAGTTCCATGCTTTGTAAGGGCGCGACTGGGACTCCGGTCGGCTTCCCGGCCCGGTACCGGGTCTTGGTGAGGTTCCTGCAGCCTGTTTGTGGATAGTTTCCAAGGTCCTGCAATGTTTTCCTCTACAAATCGTTTTTTTGTCCTGTGTGGTTCCTGTTTTTTTTTTTTACAGGCAAACATAAACACGTGCTTGGTACAAAAATACATTGACAGCGGTTATCTCTGGGTAGAGGATTAATGGTTGATTTGTGTTCCTATTCCTGTAGCTTGAAAAATGTTACAAAATCCCTTTTCCTTACTGCAGGAGCCTTGTAGTTATGGCCTCAATCCTGCCCGCCTTCCCCACACCAATTGGCATTTTTGTCAGCCATGCTGTGCACCGCTGTCCCACAGATTTCCCAAATCTTAATTTTCTTAGGTTACTCTAGTGTTTCAGACCTTCACCCAGTACCACAAGCCAAAAGGTGTTTAAACAAAGTGTCTGGTTATTAACATCTCCCTTAATTGAGCTCCAACTAAAAGGCTCGTTACCGGGTTTTGCTATAATAAAAATGTTCTTCCACGTGTGCAGTTCTCTAAGCTTTGTTTCCCTGAAGTGCTTTCACTTATACCGTTCAGTATAATGGAAAACCCTGGGCTTATAATGAGGAGATCTGGGTGTAGACCCAGGTTTCCCATGTAGCTAAGTGACTATATATCCGAGCCTCCGTAGCATATATCAATAATAGTTTCCTCCTTCAAATAGTTGCTTGGGGGATTAAATGAGATACTGAGGCATGATGTTTAGTACAATGCCTGGCCCATAATAATGCAAATAGATGGTATTGGTACCATAAAGTTGCTTCTGTTTCACCTGCCTCACAAGATTAAGATTAAACTTTGTTAAAAACCAAGTTTTTGGGAGCATTTTGTAGCATGTAAAGTATTGTGCAAATGTAAAGTTGTTTGTTTTTTCCTTTCCTACCCTAATTTGCAGGGTAGAGAGCCAAGGAAGAGATAGAATGATTTGCCCAATATCATACAAATTGATGAAAGATCTAGGACCAAAACCAAGTTTTCCTGCCCGTTAGATTGGCCTCTACTTACTGGAACTCATTCCTTGTGGAGGTGTGGCGGCAATGCCCCGTGTGGTCCTATCCCAGAGCGTGGGAACGCCGCACTTTACCTGTGCACACCTCTGCATGCTTGGCTCTGCGGGCTCCCACTCAGAACTGTGGCATCCAAAGTTGGCTGGTCTGTCTCAGCCAGCGGTGTTTCCAACAGCTCTCCTGGTCTGTTGCTGCTTCTGAAGTTTGCACCAGTCTGTGTGCCACTTCTGTGATGCTCCTCAGCCTGCCTCTGCCCTTCCGGTGGCCGCAGTTGGGGCATGGTCCCCCCCGGCCACATGATGGTGACAGTACAGCTTGCAAGTGACTTTCACCTTCGTTACCTGATCTGATCCTCAGAAGAGGAAACGAGGAAACTGAGGCTCAGAGATGAAGTGACTCACACAAATCATATGGTGAATTAGTTACAGCCGAACGGGTAACCCTTTTCAAGACTCCAGTTCGATGCCTTTCCACCTGGGCAGTGGGCTGGTGCTGACCCCATGATCAGCTCAGTGTAAAGCCTCTTTGGGTGTGAGGATTAAATTCTCACTTCCCCACTCTCCTGCAGGTAAAGGGGTTTATTTTATTTTTAAATATTCATCTGAGGATATTTCCATTGATTTTTTTTTTTTTTTTTTGAGAGTGAAAGGGAGGGAGGCAGGAAAGAGAGAAAAAAACATGGATGTGAGACATGATTGATTGGTTGCCTCCTGCACGGTGCCCTGAATAGACCAAGAGTGGATTCTGTAACCAAGGTACATGCCCTTGACCAGGAATCAAATCCATGACCCTTCAGTCCACGGGCTGATGCTCTAACCACTGAGAAAAAACAGCCAGGCCTATTTTTTTATTTTTCACTTTAAAAACATGTGTGACCTGGACTTCTCTTGTAACTGGATATGTGGACTCAAAGCATCCTTAAGGACTGGGTGCCCTCTCCATTCCTGTGGCCAAACATGGACTTTATTGATGGGCGCTCTCTGATTACAAATAGTGTCTGCGCCCTCAGGACTCTGCCTTGCTGTGGCCACTGCCTGCTGCCTTTGACTCCAAGTTTCTCGATTCATATTCTTAGTTGTGGGAAGTTGATTGGTCCCTTGTTTTTCTGGGCTAAGCCATGCCAAATGTCACTTAATGGCCTACGGGCCTGATAGCTTGATGTCGGGTGCCAACCCTGGTCCAACTAGCTGCAGGCAAGATGGGAGCCATTGTGAGGGGCAAACCCTGGTTTTGCCAACAGAGGGGCTGTGGACAGGGCCCTTGGGTATGGTCTCTGGGCAAGGACAGTGTTCTGAAGGTTGGCATACTATAGGTCTCTTCCCTACCACCTAACTTCCAAACCTCTAACCTAATGCAGATGAATAGGAGGTCAAATAATTCTGGAGAGTTGAGGCAAGTCCACCTTGCTTTGTACCCGGGGAAAATAAAAGTATGTGCATCAAATATTTCTTTTTCTTTTCTTTTTTTTTAAAAATATATTTTATTGATATTTCACAGAGATGAGGAAGGGAGAGAGATAGAGAGCTAGAAATGTCGATGAGAGAGAAACATCGAGCAGCTGCCTCTTGCACACCCCACACCGGGATGTGCCCGCAACCAATGCACATGCCCTTGACCGGAATCGAACCTGGGACCTTTCAGTCCACAGACCGACGCTCCACCACTGAGCCAAATCGGCTTCGGCTGCATCAAATATTTCTAAGTTATATTGTATTTTGATTGCACCAGTGGTTCGGTTTTATTTTTTAATTTTTTTGTTAATCCTTACTCAAGGATATTTTTCCATTGATTTTGTGGTTGGGGGTAAAGAACTATGCATTTATTAGGTCATCTGGAAAGCCAGATGGGCTGACCCCCAAAATGGCACCAGATTCCATTGATTTTTAGAGCAAATGGAAGGGAGTGGGAGAGACAGAAAGAAACACCGACATGAGAGAGACATGTTTGGCTGTCTCCTGCACGTGCCCTGAACCAGGGCTGAGGTATGTGCTCTTGGCTGGCATCAAACCCAGGACTCTTTAGTTCTCAGATTGATGCTCTATCCACTGAGCCAAACCAGTGAGGGCCAGTGGCTCTGTTTTAGAAGACAGCCTTTTCCACTTGGTTGTGATGGTTTCATGGTTAATACTTATCTCCAAACTCATCAAGTTACATACAGCAAATATGCATAACTTTTTATGTCAATCATATCTCAATAAAGTGGTTATAAATGGTAATACTGCCAAAAATAAAATTACACAGGCAGAGGAAGTAACGACCCAAAACAGTCCAAGGAGAGATCAATATTGCATGTGACAGTATATAGGAAGGCAAAGCAAGCATGTAGGGCTGCCTGCCTTCCCAACTCAGAAGCAAACACTCCCCTTGGGGTGGGGTCAGGGGGAGAACAGCTCTTTTCAAAAGGTTGTCTCTCTCCTGTAAGGGACATAATCAGCCCCTGGGCTCCTTGTTATAGGAATGTCTCTTGATCCAAAGATCACTGCGGTTCACTTAGGAACATATTACTCAATTTCTTAACATGCCTTCCTAATTGTCTTGCTTGTGTCAACATAAAAACTCATCCGCATTCCTAGTGCGAACTGCAGCCAGCTGGCTTGGCTGAGCGTGTGGAAATTCAGAACTGACTTTAGGTAACTTCAGAAGAGCTTTTGTTTACACACACACACACACACACACACAAGCACACACAAACACACAGCCCTGAAACATTAGCGATAATTAATGTGACAGGTTGTTGCTGAGCACCTCTTTTAAATGGCTGTGCATATGTGGGTAATGGTGAGTGAGGCAGCTCACAAATGAATAAAGCATGACCTTTGCTTTTCCCAGCGGTGGAACTGGACCAGGTCCCAGGGCCCTGTGTTCTCTTTCTAAGTATCGGGTTCCTCGGCAGGAAGGAATGATGTCAGTCATTTTCATACACTCCGCTCCCCCGGGTAGAGTACAGTGTGGAACAGTGCCTCGTACATGGGGCTCCCGGGGATGGACGGACAGATGGCTGCACCAGTAGGAGAAGGCTTCGGATTGGACACCGGAGCCCCTGGAAGCAGAACTTAAATTCACAACACGGGCCAGTGCAGTGCTTCTAGAGGAATAGCTGCTGAACGCCGACAGCCAAAACGGAAGTAAAACCACCAAAGAACCTGGACGATCAAGGTGCTAACAGGTGTGCCCCGCTTGAAGTCAATTCTGTACAAAGCCCAGAATTTCAGATCACTCTTGAAGTTTATTGTTGACCATTAAAAAAGTAAACACATTCTTTAGAATTTGGAGGTCCAGACCAGCAATGCATGCAAACTGTGAGATACCTGTGTGAATACGAGACCTCAGTAAGGTGACCAGATGTCCCGATTTTTAACAATTTGTCCCGCGTCCCACGGCGTTTTAAAAACCGGGACTGTTTTAAAACGTCGTGGGACGCAGGACAAATTGTTAAAAATCGGGACTGTCCCGCCAAAAGCGGGACATCTGCTCACCTTACCCTAGTGGTTAGACACCACCAGCTCATTCACTGCTGGAGTACAGAAATCTCTGTTCCCGCCTCCCCAATAGGGACAGGCACTTCAATGAGCATGAAACCTGATCAGCCAACTTCTAATGGGTCTAGAGAAGCCAGCTAACATAAGGTGACCAGACGTCCCGACTTTTAACCATTTGTCCCGTGGTGTTTTAAAAAAGTCCCAATTTTTGGAAAGATTGCACGACAAGCTAGGGTACGACGGGAGAACAGGAAGGGAATATACGGTTTTTGGCAGCCGTGTGGCTATTTAGCCAGGATATGAGTTTTATATTATTTTTGTTAATTTTATAATGTTAAACTTTAATGATAACAAATAATTGTTGAGAACTGATTATCGAGAACTGCTTATCAAAGTTCGCATTGATGATCAGTTGTTAGAATTGTGGAATACTCGCTGTCCTTACCAGGAACTAATGCTGCGACTGAATGCGTTTTTTTCTACAGTAAATAAAGTGTGGACATGGGAAAAACCACAATTAAGTATTGAGACTTTGAAAGCCATTTTATGTGTGAAATATAATTTAACAAATTCTTGTGAAAAATTTCATGACCTTTTAAACAACAGCAATCTACTAAAAAAAATTCACTCAAATGAGAAATATGCCAAAGAATAAGATACTACACATATTTTTTTAATTTATTATATTTGTAAATTGTACTTATGTTGAAATTAAAAAAATATATATTACAATACTATTTTTGTGTTCTATGGACATTTTTGTTGCTCCATATAGACCAAATTTTTAATCAAGAACCCCCCTTCCCCGGTCAATGGTGTCCCGATTTACCAATGTTAAAATCTGGTCACCTTAAACTAACAGGCAAATTCCAATTTATCCAGCATTGAGAAGTCATTTCCGTGGCTAGAAATAAGGAATGTGTAAGCCAAATGAAACTCAGAAAGGTAACATTTTATTTTCAGAGCAGCTGATGCCATAGAGTCAGGTTTTCACAGATAAATAAGACAGTGGCTGTTTGCGTATTTCTCTAGTGGAAGAATGCCCCTTGGGTGGAACTGCCACAGTTTCTGTGGCTCTGACCAGAACCTTTTCAGCCGAGTTCTCCCGGCTCTTTCTGAAAATAAATATTGTGATAACTTAAAGAAAATGCTACCACTTGCGGGGAGACCAACATGGAATGCCCAGATGCTTTTGTTTTAAAGGAATGCACCTTTTTTAGGACAAGTCTATAAAACATCTTTATTTTTTTTGTTACATGGGATGTTTAAATATAACTTTGCTTTCAAGCTTCGAACTTTTTTTTTTTTAAACCCCTGGTAAAATAAGACTTTTGGTTCGCCTTTTAACAAAAACTGACCTAGGAAGAACATTTTTAGCAAAATGTGTTATAAAATCACTAGAAAATACTGTCCTCTTTTTTTTGCCCAAATGTTACATAAAATCCTTATTAAAAATACACACATTACAAAAGGAAAAATTATGAATATGCTATACATAGTGCTCTTGATATGGACCAAGGGGCCTGCATTCCGGGGGGGAAACACAGTTCAGCACACCAGATAGTATGATGTCAACTCATAGTGCAAACCTGAATAAATTACATCCTGGAATGGGGAGGCATGCAAGTCATTTGCCGAGAATAGAACATAACAAAGCCAGAACAGGAAGCAATCGCCACCGCTATTTAAAAATGTTTTCGTTTTTATTACATTAATTTTTTTTTTCAAAAATACTTTTCTTTACAATAGAACTCCTAGAAAATATGTACAACCTTCCTCTAATAAAATATAACAGCAGTTAAATATATTTGAAAATAAGATGGGTTTTTTCCATAAAATATATCTGTTAACTTTTTATATACAAGCTCCCTCAGAGAGATCTCAATTCACTAATGAAAAAAAAACCACCCGATAGTAAACAGTGACAGTGTAGAAGCGACCTTGGCCTTCAGGAAGGGGTTCTGCGGGGTGGGGAAGGCTGGGAGGTGGGGAGGGGAGCTAAAACACAACACATACATGCAGGCAGAATCATTTCAGGAAAAAGAAAAAAAAAAAGTACAAAGTTTTCCTAGGAAGTCAATTCTTTTAAGTTGATCTTGTCCAAAAAGACTAATCCAGGAATTTGAACTGTCTCATTCAGGAGGAGTTCTTTGGTTATTTCAAGTCAAAAAATGCTTACCCTATACTGCATGGAAAATCAACATGGGATTGTGCATTATGTTTTCGCCTTGGCAACACTAGTTTATTTTTAATGTTTAAAACTGGAGCGGCTGGGCAAGTCTCCAAGCATAACGAATACGTTTGCTTTATAAACATTTTTCTGGGTGTTGGCTCCTTTGTTAGATAAGCTTTCCTACATCCGATAGCAGAACCTTTCCAGAATCACCCTCAGACACCCGCCAGCAGAGGGCGTGGTCTCTGGGCCAGGGGCCGTGGGCCAGGGTCGCCCCTGGAGGGTTCTGAAAGAGTCCTGCCGTGAGGCTGACGCAGAGCCAGGCAGGCCTGGGCTCAGAACGAGGAGGACCTGCCTGAAACGGAGGCAAATGAAACACCTCGTTGCCCCCTAAAGAAAAGGCAGAGGGAACGTCCACGATCTCTTTTCAGAAAATGGAGCGACTGAAATGAAAAGAACCTTTGTATTTATCACCTGCCCTTGGCTTTCCTGAGATTCAGAGAACACTGCTTGGGTGGGGCTGTGAAAATGTGCTAAATGCTTCTGCGGAGACAAACTCACCCTCACGCTCCTCACACGTTCTGGGGACCCTCCCCGCCAGGCCTTGTCCCATCTGCGGGGCGCTCGCTGGCTCTGACGGTGGGACAGGCCTGTCTGACTCCGCTCAGAGCCTGAGCCAAGTGGCATTTCTGAAGGATTGCAGGTTTATCACCTTCAAGTACAAACAGAAGCCCTGAAGACAGGGACCGCAGGAGGCAGAGCGATGTGGCTTGGAAGATTGTGGAAGTGCTTTGGTAAATGACTAACGAATACATTCACTGTTTGAATGCAAACACTGTAGCGAAAAGTGGCATGTGAAACCGTTTTTTTTGTTGGCCTTTTCGTGCTCTATCCCTCGAATGTGCTATCATATTTCTTAGAAAACCCTTCTCTTCCTAGTTAGCATCAAGGTAACCTTCGGTCCAGCACAGAAGAATTACGGCAAAATCGCAAGCGGGTGCGGTTTCACGGTGCTCCCCAATGGCGCGGAGCCGTCTTGGAGCGCCACTGACCACTAGCAGCGCTGCGAAAACAGAACGGGCTCTTCCCATCTAGTTTTTGGGCCAAAGAACGCCTCTCGGCATTCGAGGGACTGCAGTGTGTGCCTCTCGCCCTCCCTCCCTAAACACAGCCCTGGAACTCACTAGGCAGGGCTGTTTCCTTGCAGATGGGCCTTGGTGTGTGCTCACCTAACGCAGGTCTGCACCCAGGGACACTGCTCGGAGGACCGGGCCTTCGGTCACGCCGCTTGGGGGAGCGTGCCGTACTCGGTTCCTAAACAGGCCACGGGGCAGGCAAGGCAGCGAGCAAACTTCCTCTCCCACCTGGCTAACTCTCCAAATGGCGTGTGCGCGGAGGCGCTGCGTTCACGGTGCGCTACAGAGTGAGGTCAGAGCAGAACCAGAGGAAGTCTCGCCGGGAGAGGGCGGCCCAAGGCCCCGGCGGGACGAGGGCAGCCTGCTGCACAGACACGGACACGGACACGCACACGCACCACCAGCTGTGGGACCAGAGGCAGGCGGGATGGTTGGCGTCTGAAAGCAGAAGCACATCAGCGCCAGGCTCACGCCCGGCCCAGAGCGAGCTCCCGGGAACGGAGCCCAGATGAAACACCTCTTCAGAGAGAGTTGTGCCAATTATTTATTCCCCCCAACCTCCCACAGAAAAATAAAAACAAAACAAAATTAAAAAAAACAAAAAAACAAAACACAAATTTAAATAAAAGGAAAAGAAACCGGATTCCCCCCCACCCCCCTTCTAAACCTGAATAAAACGGCCATTTTTTAAACAGGTAGTTTAAAATGGCTACAGAACAAGCAGGCAGTCCAGGCTTCCTGACGGCGGAGACGGAGGCCGGGACGCGGGCCTTCACAGCTCCGCGTCGCCCTGCAGCAGCGCGGGGTCCTGGCCGTCCAGGAGGAGGTCGGCGTCCACGCCCTCGGCCTCGCCCATGACGCCGCCCAGCTGCTGGACCACGTCGGCGTCCAGCATGTCCACGTCCTTGAGGGGCTTGAGCAGGCCCAGCTGGTCCAGGGGCAGCAGCCGCGGCGCCCCCGCCGGCCCCGTAGTCCTCTCGATCGTGGCTGCCATCTCGGCCGCGAACGCCGCCTTCTGCGCCTTCTGCCTCTGCTGCTCCTCCTGCTGCCGGTGGGTCTTCATGTGCGCGTTCCGGCTTTTGATCTTGAAGAAGACTCTAGACGTGGAGAGAGAGCAGCGTGTGAGACCTAGGCGGTCTGGGCACGGGGGGCCGTGGGCAGCCCTCTGTCTGAGCCCTCTGCCTGGCTTGGACAGCGTCCTCGGCTCCTCAGCTCCTAGGACTTTCTCCTCTTGGGACCTGTCATCTCTCCTGTCTTCTCAGAGCATGACAAGGAAAGGGGGTGGGGACAGAAACACACTGGGGTGTGTCAGGCTTCCCCCCGTCCACCTGCGGTCGGGGACACAGGCCCTCTCTCTGCCCATCACTGACCGAGCCTGTCCGACCCACCTGAGCATCCCCAGGCCGTGCCTCCGAGCGCTGGCAGCTCCCATCAGAAACACCCGCCACCCCGGCCTCTGGCCCCGCTCTCCCGCAGCCAGGATTCTCTAGGGTCTGCACACAACGGGACTGTGTCCCCTCCGCTCCAGCCCAGTGCTCTTCTCAAGGTCACCGGCAACTCTGTGTGGCCAAAGCCCACACCCCTCTGTCCTTATTGTACCCGACTTCCAGCTCATCCACCAGTCTCTCGCCTGAGACCCCTTCCTGTTGGCCGATTCTCACTGTTTTCTACCGTTCGCTAAGAATGAAGCAGTGGTTCTCGCTGGGGGGACTGTCCCCCCCGGGGAGCACCCGGTCATGTCTGGAGACATTTCTGATGGTTTCAGCCATGGGAGGAGCTCCTTCTGGCATCCAGCGGGCAGGGGCTAGTCCCACTTCCACAAACAGGAACTGCTCAGCCCCACGGTCAGTGCTGGGGCTGAGGGACCCTGGGAGGAGAGGGCTGCAGGCTAAGGCCCGTGGGCCCAGGGCAGCCAGCCACTGCCTGTTTGTAAATAAAGTTTTATTGCAATGCAGCCACGCCTGGCCGTCCTGTGAACCTGTCCCATCGGGATCTTGTTCGGAAAGCTTGCCTAGAGGTGAGACTGCCTGCTTATGGAGAGGGGGTAGCGTCAGGACTCAGTACTCATGGCTGAGCTCCCAAAGGAAGGAAAACCGAAACAAAATCAAAAGCTGATCCCTCAGACAGGAGTCAGAGTCGGTGAGTCACAATCGGACATACGGAACACTGAATTTCAGCAGCTGACAGGCATTCTGCAGACATCTGCCTAATGTTACTCCCAGCTGGGAAAGCCGCAGAAATCTTTACTGGAGTTGTGGCAGAAAGGGGTTCCAAGCAACGTAAGAGGAGCCAGATGTCCTGGGAGAGCCGGGAAGCTCGAAACACTAATTTTTGTTAAAACGCCCTTTGTCTCCGCCCTGCGGAGCAGAGGAGTGGACGGTACTGTCTCCTCGCAGTGGAAACTGGCGAGACCCTGACATCCTCCCCATCACCACACACACACACCGCCCCAAAGCAAGCAGGGGGAGGTAAGGAGTCAGTCCGAGGAGGTTCATTATTTCAAGCCAACAACCCTGTGATCATTGCAGGGCCATTTCTCCCCGGGGCACGAAGATGACAGCACGCCTGGCTCTGAGGGACATCGGAGCAGAGCGGAGGGCCTGGCGCCTAAGTCCACCTGCCCGCCTCTGCGCGGCTCAGAGGGAGCGCGCCGCCGGCCCCGGCTCTCTGTGGTGGGGCCCGGAGCCGAGTCCAGTGTCCTCAGGGGCTAAGAACCCGTTCGGGCCAGCCTGCCCGGTGCCCATCTCCACTCAGCTATGCGCCGTGACCAACCGCTTAGCCTTTCCGTGCCCCCGTGTCTCTGCTTATAAGAAAGAAGCTACTAAAAGGACCTACTTCACAGGGCTACTGTGAAGATTCAATTAAGCAAAACGTGCAAACGTCCTTGAGAGGAGAGCCAGGTGAGGAGTGAGCGCCTGATGAGGAGCAGCTGCTAAGTTCCCCGAAATATTCCTCGAGAATGTCAACCATAAAGCTGGCCTCGTACATCCAGCGAGGGATGTTTTCCTGGTAGATGCCAGCAGCTACCTGGCGGCCATCTCTCCAGGTCACATTCCTCCTCACGTCTGAGGCCCTGGAGGTGGGGAGAGACTGGGCGAGGGCCCTAAGGGTGCCACTCTCAGCGTCTCACGGACCCCGCCTGGCTGGGCAGACTCAGGAGTGAACTGGAGTTCTGCACTGGATGCCGTGGGAGGGAACCGTGTGCATCTCAACCGCCAATGGTATTTTCTCTCTAAAGTGAATGAGTGAACAATGCAAGCCAACAGGAGGGAGCAGCGGCCAGGACCCAGGCTCTGCACTGGAACACCGCTGGGTTCAAATCCCAGCTCTGCTCTTTTTTTTTTTTTTTTTTTAAATATATTTTATTGATTTTACACAGAGAGGAATTGAGAGGGACAGAGAGTTAGAAACGTCGATGAGAGACAAACATCGACCAGCTGCTTCTTGCACTCCCCCCATTGGGGATGTGCCTGCAACCAAGGCACATGCCCTTGACCAGAATCGAACCCGGGACCCTTCAGTCGGCAGGCCGACACTCTATACACTGAGCCAAACCGGTCCCGGCCCAGCTCCGCTCTTTCTGGTGGTGTGACACAGGGCGAGTCATTTTGCCTAACTTTCAGCCCTCATTTGTAAAACAAGTATAGAGGCGGGATTTGTGTCCCGTGGAGTTTCTGGGTGAGGATTCAATGAGCTCACGCACATGAAGCATACAGCCAAGGAAGTGCTCAGTAACTGCTAGCTGTTACTATTACTACCCGCTGTCAGTTTCCCCCTCTCCGCTGTCGTTTTAAATTATACTTAAAAGGGCAGGGATGCTAAATAGGTGTTCTCTTGCGAGTCAACTCTGATCAACTGACTGGGCCAGCTTGAAGCATTATGACGAAAAGGGTTTGAAGTCTTATCTTACAGCGGGAGCAAAAGTGCAGCGACTGACTGGTGATGTCTGCCTGGGCACGGGAATGAGAGCAGGGTTAGGGAAGCCATCTCTGCTCCAGCGAGTTCCTGAGCAGGTGTCTTAGAGCCATTCCAAACTTCACAGGGGTGCAGAGAGCAGTGCGAGTGAATATGGTTTGGGAGTGATGGGCAGAAGTTGGAAAATTTTACTCTTCCAACCATTTTGGAAAAGAGTAAAATTATGTCACTACAGGTTTGCTCTCTGAAGACATCCAACCTCATTAAGCTGTGAGACACCAGACCACATTCCCTTTCAGAGACTTAGTCCACACCCCGAGGCCCCCTGCGGAGTCCCTGGGTGGCATCAAGGACATTTCAGGGTTCGGGTTATTTTTTTAATTGAAGAAACCTCAGGCCCTCACAGAGCGCGTTATCCATGGCAAACTCAGACCCGGTCTCCGTCCGATCCACCTACTTGCCGCACTCCTTGCAGGGGAAGATGGTGGTGGGGTCGGTCTCGCCGCTCGTGGTGCTGTGAGAGGGCGAGCTCTTCACCGAGCCGTACCCGCTCTGGGCACCGCCGGGCTTCTGCTTCCCGGACGGGACGGCGCCCCGCGCTTTGGCCACCTGGTTGGTGCCGCCGTGGATGCGGGCGTGGCCGTTCAGGGCCTGTCGGGAGCTGAACACCTGGGGAAGAAAGGGAGTGACATGACATCTACAGTCCTGAAAAGGAAATTAGGGTTGTTAGTGACATGATGGTAAAACACGAGATACCTGAAACAGTGTCTAACGACGGGGCACGGGGCTTCACACACCTAACTCTGATGCTATGCCACCCAAGCCCCACGGCTGTGCTAGCGGGAAGGGCGGTTAGGTGGTGGTGCTGAGGACCAAGCTGACGGCTGTAGTTAAGAGCTGAGAGCCAGATGCAGCACCTGTCCACCAGGGGCGCTGTGGGGCCACCCTCTCCCCTCAGTCCACCTTATTCTCCCCGGCACCCCCACCCCCCATGTGTATAACAAGGGGTCGGGCCAGCTTTCAAATTTTTTTTTTTTTTTTTTTTATGCCAAACTCTTTTTCTTTTCTTTTCCCCTTTACTTTCTTTCTTCACTTAGAAAGGACAAAAGAAAAAACAACAAAAAAAAACCAGGTCTTCCTCAAAAGCTGCAAGTTAAAAGCAGAGGTGCATGCGCTAGTGGAAATGGAGCCAGCACCCCAGAAAGGAGCCGATTTGCTCAGCTCCTCCCAGGAAGCCCGAGGGCCCGAAGGAAAGACACCCCACAATGGGAAAGACACCCCAATCGGCAGCCCATGACGGAAGCAGCATTCCAGACCCCCCACTTTGACTACGGGATGAGAAGGGGAAGGACCCAGACGTGCTGTGAAGCTCGCCATCGAGCAGGCTTTCCCAGCTCAGCGCCCCCGTGTCGGGGGCGGGGTTACTGCTGGGGGGCTGCTGGTGGGGCATCAGCAGCATCTCTGGCCTTGACCCACGGGCTGCAGCAGCACCTCCTCGGCTGTGACACCGTCTCTGGACATTGCCAGACGCCCGGGGTTCTCAGTCAGTGGAGAGAGAACCACCGCTGTAAAGGCTCTTGGAATTCAGGCTCTTGGAATTTGTGGTCTCACAGGGAAGAAAGATCTAGTGCTGACTTAGCAACCCAAACTGCCATGGTTCGGGGCAAGGATTAAAACTGCCACTTCCCCCCGTCATTTTTAAAAGTTATTAAAAGGCATGCACCTTGCCGAGCCCCTCTGATTGGAAAGCGTAAAAGATGACGTCCCATTTGGTAAAGAATTTACACCTAAACTATGAATGGAGGAAGCATTCGATTTCTAAACAAATCTACACAGAAATACTGTGAAGATGTACTGAAGTCACATCTTCAACATCCCTGAATGGAAAAGCTCCAGACAAACATTAAAAAAAAAAAAAAAGCCAGCAATTCTTATGTTCTCTTATG
This sequence comes from Nyctalus aviator, assembly GCA_036971965.1. Classification (NCBI taxonomy): domain Eukaryota; kingdom Metazoa; phylum Chordata; class Mammalia; order Chiroptera; family Vespertilionidae; genus Nyctalus; species Nyctalus aviator. Next base: position 77,088,582 of record CM072925.1, on the reverse strand, counting down.
TGTGTGTGTGTGTGTGTGTATATATATACTTATTTTTTTTCCCTTCTCATTTTGTCTGAGATGTAAATTAAGTGAATTTCTGCTTTAGGATCTAAGTGTTTTAAAGACTGTCGCTTTCTCCATCTCAGGGACAGCCAGGCTCACTGAGCAGCATTCAGACTCCCTGTTCCTAGGACGGACAGGGCTCCTTGGGAAAGAAGCAACAGTCTCGTTTTTCGGGTGACGCTTCTAGACCCTGCCTGTCCAGGTGTGCCTGGCTTTAAGAACCCTGATTTGGGAAGAGCTCGATAATTCAGACCAGTGGAGGGACCAGGGGGGGAGAGTCCAAAGTAAAGAACTGTTAAGAAACAGCCTTTGAAATACACAGGGAGCCTTCGCCCAGGCAGGCACACATTCTGGAAGGCCTTCCTCCTGTGCTCGGAGTGACCAAATGGTGAACCGGTTTTATTTGAGCAAAATGAGGCTTCTAATGCGCTTAAGGTTAAGTAATTGCACAGACTCCCTTTCAGTCTATTTACATGATTCATTTTGCTTGGTAAATCTGCTTCGCCTCCCCCAAGGAACACAAAGATAAACTTGAGCTAGGTCTCTGTCATTAGGCTGCAGAAGGATCATGCTCTGTGGGCTTTCCCAGGGCGACTAAATGCGACAGGGCAGGAGCCGGAGTGACAGGGAGAAGTGAGCCATGGAGGCCACGGCTCCCTGCCGAGTTCGGGATCTCCCGCTTCCCGAGGGCAGGGCCCCACTTGGTGTCCTCTGAGCCTGTAGCTCAGGGCCTGATACAGGGTGCCCACTCCGGGAATATCTGCCGGCCGAGGGAGCCGACGGGATAAAGGACAGAAAGCCATGGCAACATGGAACGCCTTCTGCCCAACTTCTCCTCAGAAAGCCCCTCCTTTCCAAAAGGCATCGTCTCAGAGCCTGGCCCTGGACCCCGGGAGGACACACAGACACTTACAGCCCCGCAGTTGGGCATTTCACAGATGAAGGAGCCTGCGGGCTGGCCGAGGGCCTGCAGGGGCGGCCCCTCCGCGGGAGCCAGGACAGGGCCTGGCTGCGGCTCCGGGGACTTGGGCACTTCACTCTCCTCTTCTCTTGTGGATTTCCTATCTTCTTCCTGGTCCTCCTCCTCCTCCTCCAACTCTTCTTCTTCTTCACTTGTCTAGTGTTGGGGCAATAAAAGCAAAAAGGGGAAAGTCCCCAAATGGCATTTTTAGTGAACGGAACCCACAGGCCAGGAGAGGGTGGAGGGGCAGGAGGTGGGCGGCACCAGCTTCTCCCTGCGTGAGGGGCGGCTGACGGAACCCTGGGCTGGAGGTGGGAGGTACTGTCTCACCAGACGCTTGGAATTCTGAGTCAAGGAAGTCCCGCCCCACTCTGGGTCCCTTCTTACTTAAATAAAAATATTTTAAGGCAGGGAGGAGAGATTTCTGTAGGTAGAGTTTCTCCCCCTGGTTTGAGACTGAAACCCAGGCAAGGCTGCCCCGCTTGGGTCTGTCTGCCCCTGTGTCCCCAGAGCCGAGTGGAGGGTTTCCAAGCAACAGCAACACTGTGGGACCCCGTGGAGAGAGGCTAAAGACCTATCGGATTCGTGTTCTAGGCCTCGTAACCCACTTCCACGCAAGATGCCCGAGATGCTGATTTGACCTGGGGAAAGCACGTGACATAGGGTGTCCCAGTGCCTCCTGCTCTGATCTTGCCAGAAAAGGGAACCAGAGTGACCACAATGACTGTAAAAAGGAGAGGAAACACAAGGGGGGGTATTCTTTCTTTTAGATATATTTTTATTAATTTCAGAGAGGAAGGGAGAGTGATAGAGAGATAGAAGCATCAATGATGACAGAGAATCATTGATTGGCTGCCTCCTGCACGTCCCGTACTGGGGTATCATGTCCACAACCCGGGCATGTGCCCTTGGCCGCAATCGAACCTGGGACCCTTCAGTCCGCAGGCCAATGCTCTATCCACTGGGCCAGACCAGCTAGAGCTATCATGTGTTTTTCTTATCCTGGTCTCCGGTCATGAGCTTGTAGAAATGCCTTCCAGAGGCATTCTAGGAAAATGGAAGTATTTTCTATGAATGGTTATCTGCACTACTGTGTCCCCTCCACTTCAGAATAGCAGCCAGCCTGGGAATTAAGCAGGAGGCCCACGCCTTCCTCAAGGTTAACGAGATAGTGAGTTAACAGAGCAGCCTGGAGGAGGCACCGGGGCGGGTTGGGATGGAGAGCAGGGATCTAGGAGGCCCTCATTCTGCCTCTTGTTTAGCTAATGACCTTATTCTGCTCCCATCTTCATTGGGGAGGAGTGGGGGAAGGCGAGGAAGGGGAACAGACGCTGGCTCCTCCACCCCAGTAAGGACTAGGGACCAGAAAGAGGGAGTTCTATGTTACATCAGCCTCATTTCAGCTCCTGTTTTATAGCCCTTTACAAAGTGCATTCACACTGCCGTACCCCGGAAGAGTCTGTGAACAGTCTCCACAGTTTACAAGGAGAAAGAAAGGCATGCCCAACCAATGGCGCATTCATCTCTGCCCTCCTCCTCTGTCTCCCTCTCTCTTTTTAAGTTTTATTTTGTTTGAGTTAAATGTTTTGGGTTGACATTGGTTAATAAGATTATATAGGTTTCAAGTGTACAATTCTATGACACATCATTGTGTCTACCACCCAAAGTCAAACCTCCTTCTGTCACCGTGTCTGACACTGCCACGCCTCTTTGCACACCAGGCTGAAAGCACGTGGGCTCCAGTTTGGTTTACCCCAGGCTCCGACATCACCCGGAGTGAGCCTGTGATTCTTAGAACCCAGAAGCAAGAACTCCTGAGAAGAACAAAGATTTCTGAGAGCCGTGGAACGGCTTCCGGAACCACAGCTCCCCCTCTCCAGTTTGGACTGGGCTTGGGAGAAAGACAATGCCAGCACATCCGGGGCATGTGGCACTCCCCTCCCCGGGTCAGCAGGGTCTGTATTTAATACCACTTACGCATATTTGAGATGATGTAGTAACAGAGTGTATTTAAGAACCAGTCCCAGTTTCCAGTGAGTTAATTAGGATTAATTGGTAATAATTACATATGCTGAAAGACTTCAGTGAATACAGATGGAGGACTAACACATTTACGTGATTTATGTGATTTATGACAGAAGCTGTAGGTTTCATACAAATATACGGGTTGACTTCATTTAATTGGCATCATTTCCGTATGAATCCTCCATCTTCCAGTCCCTAGGACTTTCAGCTAAAACCACGTTATGTCAAACTGCAAGGGTTCACTCCATTCCGTCATAGAGCTGGAACTTTGTGGTCTCCAATACCAATGTATTAAGCAGCCCAAGGCCTATAGCTTGGCTTTTAAAATAGATTATATAATAACTAGTAGCCTGGTGCATGAAATTCATGCATGGGTGTCCCTCAGCCTGGCCTGCACTGTCTCCAATCTGGGACATCCCTCTCCCAATCCAGGACTGCTGGCTCTTAACTGCTTACCTATCTGCTTGCCTGATCACCCCTAATCTCTCTGCCTGCAGGCCTACTCACCCCAACTGCCCCCCCCCCCCCCCCCGGCCTTCTCGCCCCCCAACTACCCTCCCTAGCCGGCCTAATCACCCGCAACTGCCCTCCCTCCCTGGCCTGATCACCCTTAACTGCCTCTGCCTAAGCTCTGCCACCATAGCTTTGTGTGGAAGGAAGGTCTCCGGGTCTAATTAGCATATTACCCTTTTATTAGTACAGATTTTAAATGACAATGGCATTACTTCCTGGTACTTACTATAATTACATTTTCTCACAGTGCTGTTTTGTTTTGTTTTTTGGCTGAAGGACTCTGAGAGGCCTGGCCAGTATGGCTCAGTTGGTTGGGCATTTTCCCATGTACGGAGAGGTTGCCAGTTTGGTTCTCAGTCAGGGCACATGCCCGGGATTTGGGCTTGACCTCTGGCAGAGCATGTCCCAGAGGCAACGGATGGCTCTCATATTGATGTTTCTCTCCCTCTCCTTTCCTTTCTTTCTAAAAATCAATAAAATAGTAAAAACAAACAAAAAAATAAAACAAAAAACAACTCTGAGAAGAAACATTCCAGATAGCCACAATTATATATTCAATTATACTATCCTGTGATTATATATGTCTTAGAAATTTAGATGATTTTATTTCTATAAATGGCAATCTATAAATGCTCACAGAATGATTTATCATTAAGCCAAATGGCTCACCAAAGTGACTAAGAGATACAAATACAGGAGGACAAAATCCCGACACGTAGAACTTCCTATCAACAAGTTGGCTATTTTATGATGTACTTTGAAATAAAACATTTATTCATATTCCAGATTTTAAGTTAAAATACAAATGCTCAACAACCCATATTTACTCCAAGACACAGATCTCAGTGTTACAGTCACTAATGATGGTGGTGACAACATATGAATGACACACACATTGCTAGTTCTCACAACAGCTCTGCACAAATCTTCCTTCCTTCCTTCCTTCCTTCCTTCCTTCCTTCCTTCCTTCTTCCTTCCTATTTATTTATTTATTTATTTTTATATTGATTTCAAAGAGGAAGGGAGCTAGAGATAAAAACGTCAATGATGACAGAGAATCACTGCCTCCTGCATGCTCCCTACTAGGGATTGAGCCCACAACCCGGGCATGTGCTCTTGACTGGAATCGATCCCGGGACACTTCAGTCTGCATGCTGACACTCTATCCCAGTGGTCGGCAAACTCATTAGTCAAGTGAGTGGTAAACTGCGGCTTGTGAGCCGCATGTGGCTCGAGAGCCGCATGTGGCTCGAGAGCCGCAGTTTGCTGACCACTGCTCTATCCAATTGAGCCAACCAGTTGGGTCAAATTTTTTTTTTCCAAACAAATGAGGAAATTAGCTAGATAACTAATTGTCCCAAGGTCTCAGGGCTGGTGAAGAAGTTGAACTGAGATTTAAAACCTGGGCTATCTGATTCCCAAACCTCCCCCTTCTTCTCCCCTTGGCAAATGCCCACAGCTCACAGAAATCCCAAGCCTCTCAGAACCGCTGGGACCAGCTGCCTTTATATAAGGGAGGAGGGTGTTTTCCTGGCTGGTGGACCATGAAGTGGATACCCAAGGTGCACAGACCACGGATGAGCTTTGCCTTAGGAGCCTTGACCGCTGTCTTCCAAAATCAGTGAACTGTGTCAGCATCCTGAATTATGTTATCTTTTGGTCACAGTCAGACCCACAGACTTTTCCGGAGTGGAATCATGGGAATGAACAGGGCACAGGAAGGGGAAGTCAGCACACTCTGCTCCCATCTCCGTATAGAGCCCTTTTTTCCCTTCTGCCGCCTGCGAGGGTGCAAGGGCCTGTGATGGCTTCAGGCCAGAAGGCAGACTACTCTGCTGGCTCCTCAAGACCCGCTGTTCCTCACAAACTCTCCTGCTCTCCCCTCTCCCCACACACGTCCCTAAGCTACCTGAGCATGCTCCAAGGTGGGGAAATGGCCATCTGTCCCTTTAATAGCACACTGAGGACATGTGATCAGCAGAGCTACCCCTGGTGTCCAGGCAGGCTTAGAGGACAAAGAGCAGGACCCTGTCCTGGGAGAGTGCCTTCTGCATCCTCCCCAGTCCTTATTTTTTTATTTAATTTTTTTTTTACAGAGAGGAAGAGAGAGATAGAGAGTTAGAAACATCGATAAGAGAGAATCATCCACCAGCTGCCTCCTGCACATCCCCTACTGAGAATGTGCCCGCAACCAAGGTACATGCCCTTGACCGGAATTGAACCCGGGACCCTTCAGTCCCCAAGCCGACGTCCTATCCACTCAGCCAAACTGGTTTTGGCTCCAGTCCTTACTTTTCATCGTAAACCAGTGGTCGGCAAACTCATTAGTCAACAGAGCCGAAGTTTGCTGACCACTGTCGTAAACTATCCTCAGAAGGTGGAGCCCTCACAGTGCCCCAGAGGGAGCTGGGAGCTACCACACTGGCCTCAGATGAAGGTTTTCTTGTGTTTGAGGGCCCGAGTCATCCCTGCACATACCTTCCTATTCTCCCTAAGCTCAGAGGTCATGAGGGCGTGTGTGCTCCTGATCCAGCTTAATAGTGGCTCCTGGTGATTAAGTCCAAGAAGGTGTGGCCCCTCAGGCACCAGCTCAACCCCTCAGAGCTCCTGAAGCTGTGGGCTGGCCTGGCTTTTCTACTCACTTCGCAGCCCTGTTGGCCCAGGAAGGCGCCTCTGCCTTGCATGGCAACCTCTTCCTTAGCAGCTCTCCTCAGGACCACTGCTCACCCTGCCTCCCTCCGGGAGTTTACAGAGGGATTATTACTATGCACCTCAGAAATGTTCATTCATTCATTCCTTCAGCAAGTATTTGTTGAGTGCCTCTATGATGCCCGACACTGTCCTAGGCACTTGATTACACCCAAGCCCAAGAGACGCCACTCTGCCTAAGAAAACCCTACCCTCTGGTTTGGCCCTCTTCCAAAACATGGTTCTGACAGTCCTGAACACTCCAGAGTTGGCAGGAGCTTTCCAGATCATCTAAGTCCTTTGCTCCATTTTCAGCCCAGGAGCCGGGTCTTGGGTCTCCAAGGGCAGGATTCTCTGTGCTTCCTTGTTTCCTGCCTATTGGACCCGCTCAGGAAGCAATGCTGGGTGTGGCCTGGGGCAGGCCTCCCCTCCTCTCTGGGCCTCAATCTTTCGGTGGTGGGATGGTGGTGCTGGATGAGAAAGAGATCGCCTGAGGCCATATCTAAGAACTCTGTTCTCATATTGCTTTTAAATACCCTTGTTTATGCCACATCTTCCCAGTCAGAACATATGCTCCCCTGGGGGAAAAGAGGGGCAGAAGCCATTTAACAGCCCGGAGTCGCCCACTGCGCCATACATATTGCTGCTTACGCTGTGGCAACTCAACTGGTCTTGGTTGCTTGAAGCACATGAGGCCACGTTGCTCCTTTTATTTTTTATTTTATTTTATTTATTTTATTTTTTTAAAATATATTTTATTGATTTTGTACAGAGAGGAAGAGCCAAACCGGTTTCGGCTTATTTTTTATTTTTTTCAGGGCCTGCTGCCTATGGTAGAGGCAGGCAATGGCTCAAGGCCCCCGTTTGCTCTGGCATGGGGCGCCATGAGAGAGCCCGGGGGACAGGCCTGCCATAAACCCAAACCCATGCATCACACTGCTTTTTCAAACATTAGGCAACAGATGAGCAAAGGCTTTCCTGCTACAGACATTACTCCTTAAGCCAGCCAGCCAAAGCCTGGTGCAGGAAATCCTCTCCTCAGACACTGTCCACTTCCGTCCAAAGGGCAGTCCCATTCTACCCACAGATGTCTATTTTGTCTGCTATTTGGGTCCAGATATGAACTTACATACGTATACTTATATCAGAGCTAGGTTCCATAGTTGGTTAGGAATGTGGGCTTTTGAGTGAGTCCACGTGTTTTTACACTTCTTTAAGAGAATCTGTGTTTGACTTAGGTATTACATGAGGGAATCAGCTCAGACAACACACTCACCAGCCACTGACCACCGCTAAGTTTCTCTGTGCCTCGGTCTTTTCCCTCATGGAACTGGAATGAGGGGTAAACGAGCCCACATTGGTAAGTGCCTGGCAGAAAGCCTGGCACACAGCAAGTGTCTTTTTAAGAACCGACTGCTGAATCTCAGAAGGAAGCCGGGGTGGGTGGGTGACGGGGAGAAATTAACCGGAGAGCTTACATGCATGTACGCATGGCCCGCGGACACAGGCCACAGTGCGGACAACGCCTGGGAAGGCAGGTGCGGGGTGGAGGGGGTCAATGGGGAAAAAAACAAAGGGGACATCTGTGATACTTCCAACAATAAAGATTAAAAACACACACACACACACAAAATGTCTTTTCAAGAACCCTGCTACCTCCCCGCCCCCCACACATGTGCTAGCATTCAGACTGGGGCACTGTGGGGAATGACAGTATGATGACAAATCTTCACCCCATTCATGAATTCTAACCACGCCCCCTGATGGTGACAGAGGCGGGGTTTAGTGATTTGTGGTAGACATGGACCTTTTACATACATACATACGTGGTAGGGAATGTGTTCCTCAGCAGCTGGGATTGCCCTGGCCATGGACAGAGAGGAGCGCTCCCCGCAAGGGTGGACGTGGCAGTAATGACCAAAGCCGCACAATACCAGGGTACATGGCGATGTGAGGGCTGGATCACCCCCTGCTAGGCAGTTCCTCAATGACCCAGCGTCCCCAGCCCTATCGGGGGGCACGCTCCTTCAGGCTGTGCTTTTGGGAAGCCACGGCCAAGCCGAGGCACCTTCCTCGTTGGGAGGCACCTCCTGTTCTCTGGCCAGCGGCGTCTATAACGGGGAAGGACGAGGAAGGGGTATGCCAGGGGGTCAGGGCACCTGTTTATAAAAAAACCACCCACTCAAGGGTCGGGCCAATCTGGCTTAGCTCTCTGGCTCCTACCAGCCACAGGCGGAACCCGAGCTGCCTTCCGCCTTCCCTCAGCCTCTACACCAGAAAGTCAGAGCCTGAATCCCGCCGGGGAGCGGCCTGTCGGCCCCTCCCTGTGGCCAAACCAGCCAGCAGCCGCTCACCAAGCTGGGAGTGGGTGGGAGCAGGGCCAGCGTAAGCAGTGCCGCAGCGGCTTCACTCACTGTGCACGCGTCCGCGAGCTCCGTGAGGCGAGTCCGGTGCTTCCGCCCCAAGCGCATGATCTTCTTCCACGTGTAGTAGTACTCCACACACTGGGCCACCGTCTTAGACTTCACCTGCGGGCCGGGAGCAAGCTCTGCTGAGCGCTTAACCTGGCCTCAGGCGGCAGGCTTACGCGGTTTAATAGAACGTGTACGGAGGAAAACCTCCTTCTCACGCCTGTTCTCCAGCCAGCCAGCTCCCTCCCCACCCCTGCAACTTAGCTCTCCCCTCTTACTGACTTCTAGGATAGGACTCCAGAATTTTTCTTTTTTTTTTTTAATAATATATTTTTACTGATTTCAGAAAGGAGGAAAAGGGAGGAGAGATAGAAACATCGATGAGAATCACTGATTGGTTGCCACCTGCACACCCCACACTGGGGATCGAGCCTGCAACCCAGGCATATGACCTGACGGGGAATCGAACCGTGATCTCCAGGTTCATAGGTCGTTGCTCAACTGCTGATCCACGCCAGCAGGGCCAGAATTTCTTTACTATTACTGTCACTACGACTAGGGGCCCAACTCCAGAAACTACTGGCTTGGGGCGGGGGTGGAAGGAGGGGTAAAGGCACACATCTTCCCTTCTCTAACTTCCCAGAAAAAAATTCTGCTAGAAACACGATAGATTGGTCAAACATACATGAATAAGTTATGTTAATTGTGAATCAGAAACCCCAGGTCTAGCCGAAACCGGTTTGACTCAGTGGCAGAGAGTCGGTCTGCGGACTGAAAGGTCCCAGGTTTGATTCCAGTTAGGGGCATGTACGTTGGTTGCGGGCACATCCCCGGTAGGGGGTGTGCAAGAGGCAGCTGGTCGATGTTTCTCTCTCACTGATGTTTCTAGCTCGCTCTCTCTCTTTCCCTTCCTCTCTGAAAAAAAAAAAAAATCAATAAAATATATTTTTTTAAAAAAAGAAAAAAGAAACCCCAGGTCTATATATTCCAATAGAATACATAAATGACACATTCTTTTGCGTATACCAACAAACACAAAACCAGTCCTGCCCCGCCATTTTCCGCACAGAAGGTGGCACATACGCATTTTGCAACTGGATTTTTTCGCAGGATAGCCTGGAGACTTTTTCCTCTCAGTCCTCTGAGAGCTCATTCCTTTTGTTAACCCACGAAGCAGCAGCGTGCTTTTGCATTAAATGTGCTGGAATGTGCCTGGGTGTCTGACTAGCTGACCTTCAAAACCATCTACGGAGAATGTTCCTTAGTCATGGGACAGGAACGCGAGGCAAAGCTATAACGACAAGAGCTGAGTTTTTGCAGGAATCAAGCCTTGCTCTGCTCTCCCCCAGCAGGGAAAAGGTAAATGTGTTTTAAAGAGAAAAAGCTCCTTTCCTTAGCCCATGTATCTCTAAGCTCAGAGTGCAATGTGGGTTTTCTGGAGGCGGCTACCGAAAAAGCTGTCGGCGCCCTCGGGGGCGGGAACAGGCCACCGCACAGTAAGATGACACCACCAGGAGCCTCGTCTCCTCAAAGCTGCCCCTTCACATCCACCTGACACCTTGCATTTCTACACTAGAATCGCCCGGGGGTGAGGACAGTGTCCCAGAGAGCCCTGGCTTAAAAACCTGTGCTTCCTGAGGAGCACACACCAGGAATCTATCCTCAGTCAACAGGTGTGAAGCCTGCAAGGAAGGAGGACTAGTCCTGGCCAGTTTGCTCAATGGTTAAAGCTCCGGTCTCTGGTTCAGTTTCTGAACCAGAGACCGGTTTCTGAACCACATGGTAATCGAATCTGGTTCAGTTTCTGAACCAGAGACCAGTTTCTGAACCACATGGGAATTGAACCTGCAACTGAGGTACATGCCCTTGACCGCTCACATTGATGTTTGTGTGTCTCTCACATTGTGTCTCTCTCACATTGATGTTCTCTCTCTCTGCCTCTCTCTCTCTCTCTCTCTGCACCCTCCCCCCCCTTTTATTCACGTTCTCTCTAAAGATCAATGGAAAAAACATCCTTGGATGAGGAAAAAAAAGGAAAGAGGCCTAGGGCAGGTGGCCCAAGATCTGAGCATGGAGCTGGCACAGAGAATGTGGTGGCCTCCAGGGCAGGGAGCGGTGAGTGATACAGATCTGGAGACGAGGCAAGCTGGACAGAAAGTCCACCTATTCATATCTCTGTTCATCAAGGCCCTCCATTAAGGCCATGTACCCAGGACACCCCTGGTACTACTGGTCCAGCTCGGATCCAGGGGAGCTGCCTGTCACCTGTGAGCCTGTTCTCTGTGGACCTGAACACCTTTATGAGCACGCAGTAAACATGCTCCATCACTCAGCGATCTGCTGGACCCACTTAGAGTCATTTTAACTTCTAGCCTAAACCACCTCTGAGCCAAGTAAGGCCGATAAGGTTTGCCATCTGGTGCATAAAGTGCTACTGTGGCTATGTGCAAGAGTTCTATTGTGCTGTGAAGTGTTACATATATATAAAGCATTATTTTTACTACTAGAGGCCCAATGCACGACATTCATGCACAGGGGTGTGTGTCCCTCAGCCCAGCCTGCACCCTCTTCAATCTGGGACCCCTTGAGGATGTCTGACTGCCCGTTTAGGCCAAATCCTGATAGCCTAAACGGGTAGTTGGACATCCCTCTCACAATCCAGGACTGCTGGCTCCCAACTGCTCACCTGCCTGCCTTCCTGATTGCCCCTAACTGCTTCTGCCTGCCAGCCTGATCACCCCCTAACCACTCCCCTGTCAGCCTGATTGATGCCTAACTGTTCCCCTGCCAGCCTGATTGCCCCTAACTGCCTTTCCCTGCAGGCTGGTCATCTCTAACTGCCCTCCCCGGCAGGCCTGGTCACCCCCAACTGACCTCCCCTGCCAACCCAGTCACCTCTAACTGCACTCCCCTGCCAGCCTCATCATCCCTAACTGCTTTCCCCTGCTGGTCTGTCTCTCCCCCAACTGCCCTCCCTTGGAGGCCTGGTCCCTCCCAACTGCCCTCCCCTGCTGGCCATCTTGTGGCAGCCATCTTGTGTGTTGGAGTGATGGTCAATTTGCATGTTATTCTTTTGTTAGTTAGGATTACTGTCATTATGATTAGGGGCCACACCAGAAACAAATGGTTGGTGGGAGGGCACATCTCCATTCTCCAGTTTCCCAGAAAACAATTCAGAAACATGATAGGAGTAGTCACATGTACATGAAATAAATTATGTTAATTGTGGCTCAGAGGCCTCAGTTCTATTTATTCCAATAGAATGCATAAATTACACATTTTTATGAAGATAAAAATAGACCCCCATCACTGTCAAAGAGTCCATGTCCTCCCCTCTCCTCCAACCCCCCGCAACACTGGGGCCATGCCACCCATCACCAATGCCACCCTTCCCCAGCAAGGGATGGAAGACACCCGTGGAAGAGCATGAGGACAGTAACCAAATCCTTCTACACCTCTCTACGAGTACAATTACCCAATTCAGTTTCAAGTGAGCAACAGTGAAGAGCATACTTACCATCTTCTGTACAAAAATAAAGTCCTTGCTGTAAGTGGCGAGTGCTTTGTTAAACAGTTTTCTTTCAAGGGAGGTCCACTTGTCCGAACCTACGACAAAACACACGCTTCGTAAGAACGGCTCCCAGCTCTCCCCGCTCTGCTGCTCCAGCTTCACAGGGTTCCCCGCCTTAAGAGGCTGGTTCGCTTAGTTAAGTTACAGAACGAAACTGTTCAACATACAACAGACTATCCATCAAACTCCTTTCTGAACAAAAAGCCAGTGCAGTGTAAGGGCCAGCAGCCATGACACCTGGGCTCGTCTCTGTTGTGGCCTTGACCTTAGCATATTACTGAACCTAAGACTCAGTTTTGTTACCAACAAATGGAAATAATCCGAATAGTCCCACTTTTAGGGTATTTATGAAGGTTAAAGATAATGCACAGAGTGCCTAGGTTAGGAACTGGAAAACTGAGCGCTCAGCACATTTTAGCTCCAGTTTTTATATCATTATGATGTTCACGGGTGCAAGCATCCATCCTCACGGTGTGTGGAATCAGTACCCTCCACCCTCCGGAGGGTCACAGTCCAGTGCGAAGGCAAACCAGGAAGTCACTGCACACAAGGTGAGGACCGCAAAGAGGAAGGCAGAAGTCAAGGTGCCCGTGGGATGCCAAGGAGGAGCACATACTCCGCTTAGGGCCGGGGCACTCAGTTGAGTTTTCAAGGGCACAGAAGCAAGCCAGGCAAGGAGGTGGAAGGGAATTCCAGGGAGAGGGAGTGTGTGCGCAGAGCCAGGGGCCAGCAACGAGAGGATGCATCTCATTCACTCTTTCCTTCGTCTGCCCATCCACTCAAGTGATGCTTATTGGGTGTTTACTACATGTAAGAAGCTGTGCTGGGGGGAAAAGCTAACACTTCTAAAGTGCTTACGATGTGCCGGGTTCTGAATACTTCACAGAAATTAGTCACTTGGTTCTACCAACAACCCATATGGGTGTTGCCAACACCCATCTTACAGCTGAGGAAATGGAGGTGTTCAGGGAATAAGCAGCGATCCAGTGTGGTTCAACGACAGGGCTGCGGCAGAGGGAGCGCAGATGATGCTGAGGGTGTGGGACGGGGAATTGACAGAACCGCAGACCAATGAGGAAGAGGCCCCGCGAGGCTGGGCCGGTGCTTCTGCCTTGCTGGCTAAACTTGACATTCCTGTCTACTTCCCCCCAAAGGAGAAAGCAGGATATGCAGATGATCATAGAGAATGGTGCTGGGCTCTTAAAGTCGGCCTCATTCTTCAGGCTGTTTGAAGTCTCTAATTCTTTGGACAGTATGTGGATGAGTTTTTGACATTCCTCTCCTTCTCGAAACGGTAGTCCCCCAAAATATGGTATTTTCCCTCCCAACCAGGACAAGCCCATGGTGTTCACTTTGCTATGGTTGACAGATGGGGCTGAAGTACAGGAAACCTGAATTGCTTCTCTGTTTGGAAGATTCTGCCAAAATTAGTGAATCTGGCGAAACCACTCTGGACAGGCAGGGGTTGAAGGTCCTGGAATATGTGACTCAGTGATGTACACTCAGATTTCTGGAATAAACATCTCTCCACGTGGGTCCTCAGGCCAGGAGCTCTGACTCCTGACTCAGAATATGCTCTCCAGAGCTGGGCTGGTTCAACCCTCAGGGCCATCAGGATTTCGCTGATCTCTTTACTTCTAGAAGGAAGAAGGAAATCAGTTTTCTGATTCATCCTCCTTAGGTTCTGGAGGCGGGGCACCCCTGGCTGTGAGAGTCACCACAACAGAGAGAGGAGGGCAGGCGTGTGGAGCAGCCTTGCAGGAGTGGGCGTGAGCGGAGGAGGGTGGCGGGAGTTGGGCGCTGGGGTCCCAGCTCCTAAATGCTCCCCCTACCCAGGGGCAGATACAGGAAGGCAGAAAGGATGAACCAACAATGGAGTGGACCAACCGAAGAGGAGTCATGGTCGCTCTCAGGTGCCCATCAACATCACAGCGAGAGCTCAGGGAAATGACGGTGGAAGAGGGACATGTCACGGCAGCCGAGTCCCGGGGCAAGTTTCGAAAGCGGCGGATGTGCTGCCCGGCTGTAGGTTCAGGGTCTGTGCAGCTCTGGGTTGCATCTCAGACGAGGAGCCAGAGGACATTCTGTTGATGAAACCCCTAATGAGGTCAATGAGGATCCTTTCCACTGTCAGCCAGACCTTATGTGTCCCAAGTCCGAGTCCAGCTAAGATAAGGTGACCAGATCATGACGCTTTCCAACAAATTTTCTCGCGGGAAAAATTGTTAGAAATCGGGACTGTCCCGCCAAAAGCGGGACCATCTGGTCACCTTAAGCTAAGGCCTGGTGAGACACGTGCAGGGCCACACAGCCTGCTTCGGCCAGCGCCATCTCTCTGGTGGATCCGCTCTTCTATCCCACGTTGGGCTCATCACCTGGTTACTGCAACCGTGTTAAGTTCCAGGTCAGGTGTCTCCTGTGAGAAGCATGCCCCTTCATGTCCCCAAATGGCTTGCCAGCTGCAACCTTACACAGGTGAGGCGGCTTCCTGGACCATCTGTTACGGAGGATCCTCAAGCCTCGTGCCGACTCCTTGTGGTTTTAGAGCTGCTGCTCAGTGGCGGGGTCTTCTGTCTTCCCCATCTGAGAGGGTTCATTCCGCACCCCCGTTTCTGGCTGGAAGTCTGCACTCTCACGCTGTCCTCTGTCACCCTCCCATTCCCAGGCTGCAGCGGTGGGGCAGGGAGCATGCGCTCAGAGCAGGCGGCTGCGAATCCACAGGCACAGGCACCCTGGTCACGGGATCTGAGAATCCACCCCTGGGCGGCCGGCCTGAACTTCCAGGTTAAAGCCTGTTACACAAATATAACACCTAATGTGTGCTCCCCAAATAATATCGCTGAGCTGTGATACAAAGGGGGTGACTTTCATCAGGACACCACAAGCTGTGAACCTGGTTCTGCCACTTACTCCTTCTGTGACCCCCGGCACCTTTCCTTAACTTCTCAAGTCTCCGTTTCCTCTCTTGTGACAGGCACTCTGTGACTGACAGCATCTGGTCCCGAGTGAAATGTCTTACACCCTAACTGGCCTGTAGCTATGGGACACGTTGTCTCCTGTGACCCTTGCAGTGTGGCACTCACGAAGACAGCGGGGCTTGGCCGGTGTTCCCTGCTCTGCGTATGAATGAACAGCCTCCCTCCTGCCTTCCACTCCGGGCCCCCGATGGCCAAGGAGAAGCTCAGGCCTCGCTCACCCCTGCGGTCTGTCTGACAGAGGAGCGCTTTCCTCGTTCTCGTTCTCTGACAAGGTTTTCTAAGCCAGCCCCTCCTGGACTGTGCATCTTGGACAAGGTCCAGGAGAAAATGCAAAATCGAGGCAGCAGGCTGCCTCAAATCCTCCGCTGGCCTTGCTGGCCTTTCTCTCAGACCCCGCTGTCCGCGCGGCAGGCACGCTGTGCGCGGGCTGGCAGCCCCAGCTCTCATTTGTTCTACCTGAGATTCCTGGCTCTCAGGCTATTATCAGCAGGGGCCCTTAACAAGGCGATTAAGGCTAATTACAAAGAGCCTAATTAACTGGAGGAAACTGGCGCTGGAACAGTATCCAGAGGAAAAATGTTCTGAGTGCTTGTTGCCGGGAAACAGGCTCTGGACCGAGGCTAAATGTGGGGGCAATCCATAGCAAATCCCAGCAATTGAAGGGACATGGAGAGGAGAAGTCTGGGCACGGCATCTTTTCAAGAGGGCCTTCCCGTCTTCCTTCCAAGATTCACAACTTTTACTGACACGGTTGTTACAGTTAGGTAAGAAAGATACTCATTGTAGAAAGAGGACTTTTCACCCCAGATTTTCACTTCCGGGAACAGTTTTCCATCGTGGGTGCAGGGTGAAGCAGGCTGCCCCCAAATTCCCTCAGGAGGCATGCGGAGGGAGGCCTCAGTCTGAATCCAGAACTTGAGCTTGTCCCCGAGCCGAGAGAGGAGCGGCTGTCACCTCCCGCCCTTCCGGGGACCACTCTGCAGCCGGAGGCCTGTGTTAAGAATGCCTGGAAAGTGACATCACAGCTGTGTTTCTTGAAAAGTATTCTCTTGAGTATGTCATTCTGTCTCCTCATTAAACTGGGGCCGCTTCCCAGACAGAGCAGGCTTCCTCTGGGTCTCCCTCCTCTGAGGCAGGTCAGGCTTCAGGACCCGGGGACCGGTGGGCTGTGGTGGGAGCCGAGAGTGGCTTCTGTGGAGCCCAGGGCCAGTTCTGACACCCCCTCCACTCCACACCCACCTGTAGGAATGTCCAGTCCATCCATGGAAAACTAAGGACGCTGTGGGCTCTCTAAGCTCACGCCCTCCTCACCCCATCCACCTGCCACTGGGGAGCCATTGCAAACAACTGCTACCCGACCTGGGTGGAGGGCGCTGGGAGGGCGGGACTGAAGAGCGCCGAAGCCTCGGCAATCGGCCTTTCCCCCCCGAGGATCTCCACAGGGCTCCTCTGGCCCCGGCACGCAGCCCCCGACCTGGGCGAGCTGCCCACCCAGACGGGTGTCTCCCCACAGCCCCTGCATCAGCACTCTTTCCCTCTCTTACTGAATCTCTTGGGATGGAGTGGGAAAGAGAAGGGCATGAGTAAAGTGAGAGAAGTGACTTCCACAGGCTGGCATCTTGGTCTATCTCCCCCAAATGTGCAGCCTCTCTCTCTGCCTTCCCTCCAGGGCACAGCCAGCCTGGAAGACCCGACGTAGCCACCTCTCAGGACAACTGGGAGAAAGGGAGTCAGGGTGGGCGACACTGGCCACAGCCACAGGGACAGAAGCCAAAGGACAGCCAGGAGATGGTGTCCCAGTGAGGAAGGGAGGTGACAACAGAACCACCAGAGAGCAGTCCGGTGGGGCTTGGCACAGAGTCCAACGCAGTGGGGCCACGGGGACGGGATTCACCAGCATCCAGAGACACAAAAGGAGGGGGCAGGGAGCGAGGGGCTGGGAGCCGGGCATGTGAGGGGCTAAGTTCTGTGGCCTCCGCTGTGGCTTGGAAGGGAACTGTTAAGGGAATGGAGTCAGGTCGGACTTTGCCCTTTTTGCTCATAATTCTAGAAGGTTCTCTGGGGGACCAGTCTGGATCACTCCTGGACTGGCGGATGTACCAGACAAGCACTCTTTTCTCGGGGACACACAGCTGGCAAGACAACAGCCCTTCACACTGCAGCTCCAGCTCTCTTGCCTCCAAGGGGAGACAGGGTTCCAGGAGGAAACGGGGTCCTTCCTGGTCTGCTTGTGGGCTGAGGGGGGGGTGTGTCAAGGTCAGCTAGGAACCCCCAACCCCAACTGATCAATTCACTGCAGCAGAGTTTAGGGCCCCCTCATTTCAAAGTTCTTGGTATTATCTTAGCGTTTTTGTTTTGTGTGGGGTGGCTTCTGGTCCCCAGTTTTCTAACCTTTTTGATGTCATGTCTAAGGTGATCAGACGTCTCGATTTTTAACAATTTGTCCTGCGTCCTGTGGCGTTTTTAAAAAGTCCCGATTTTTGTTTAATTGGGACGGTTTAAAAACGCTGTGGGACACGGGACAAATTGTTAAAAATTGGGACTGTCCCACCTTAGTCATGTCACACATCAAAAATAACAATGTTTGCTTGGCAGTGGGAGGAGCTGGAGGGGATTAGGGTCTCAGGTGAGGCTGCTCACAGCTGGAGCTGACCAGCCTGGGGGCACGGCCACTCCAGGCACCTGAGGGCCAGAGCAGCCGCATCTGCCAGCCGAGGGCTCAGAAGCTCCTTCTCGTCCACCAACGGCCTCACCTGCTCTGCACAGAAGCTTGAGGCTCCAGGAGCCGGGCAGCCTGACAGGGTCTAATGGGCAGCAGATGACACTCGGGATTAGGAGAGGATTACACCACCTCCGAGGCAGATTAGGGAGAACTCCCACATCTCCCCACCCGCACTCGGCGGACACCCAGCAGGAAATGATGGAGACAATATTAACCTGTTAACCGAGCGGGACTTATAAATACGTCAAACGTAAACAATATCTGAAACAAGGAGGACATATGAATACGTCCTTGAAATATATGTTGCGCCCTGAAACGGACAGTGTATATTTTTTGTAATCTTTATAATTGTTGGTAAAATTTTTAATTTTTTAATTCGATGTTTCCATTTTTTTTGTTGGTATTCTTTTCTATTTGTTTGTAATTTTGTATTTTCCTTTGTGCTTTATATATAAACGAAAAAATATATATTTCATTTATTTTAATTAAGTATAGATAAAAATAATAATATGAAATTACGTCCACCAGGCGTGACGTACTGACACGTCCTAGTGAAAGAGTATGCGCCCGTTATACGTTGTGTAATTAAAAAGGGAACTCCCCGGTTAACAGGTTAAGAGACTGCCGGTGAGGCCACTGGCTGAACGATGCCTTTCTTATCCCCTCTGTCTATTTGTCCTTGCCCAGTTCCAGTGGCGGCCTGTGTGCTCAAGTGAGCGGCTTGAGGCCTCTCCACCCTGAGATGACAGGCAGGAAGGAGCATGTGAAGGGAGGCAAATGGTGGTGGCGACAGGATGCCCACTGGGAGCTCCAGGATTTGAAAAGCAGCCCTCACCGTAGGCCTACCTGGCCGTCTGGACCAAGGACTGGAAGAGGTATTCCGAAGTCCCCAAGCCCACTGATGTACTAGGCACCTGCCTATGCAGGGTCTGCCCAGGGCACCAAGGGAACAAACAAATGATTAATAATCAAGGGCCACGGGAGGGGTCCCTCAGAACGGAGGGGTTCACAAGTGTCATCTCTTAGGTTCCCCAAACTGTTTCCTTCTCTCTGGTGATGCTCACTCCATTCAACTCTCAAAGGTGCTTACTCCCTCCCTCCCTCTTCTTTTAATTTAATTTTTTTTAATTTTTTAAAATTTTTTATTTTTAATATATTTTATTGATTTTTTACAGAGAGGAAGGGAGAGAGATAGAGAGCTAGAAACGTCGATGAGAGAGTAACATCCACCAGCTGCCTCTTGCACACCCCCTACCAGGGATGTGCCCGCAACCAAGATACATGCCCTTGACCGGAATCGAACCCGGGGCCTTTCAGTCCGCAGACCGACGCTCTACCACTGAGCCAAACCGGCTTCGGCCCTCCCTCCCTCCTATTGGCGATGCCATCGGTAATCAAACCCTCAAAGACACACTCACATATATGTATGTGTGCTTTGTATAGGTATGCATATATGTGCCATTTCTCCCGCTCTTGGCGTAACCCATTGTTTAATAACTGCTGCCATCTCAGACTCTGCATTGCATGAGGTAGGAATCTGACAACGTCTGTCTTAGTCACTGCTTCATCTTAGCATAGTCCTTATATACAGTAAGTGCTCGATAAGTAACTGTTAGATAAGTGAATAATAGTTGCCTGTAGAACACGCCAGGCATTCGGGCTAGATACGCCATCTTGAATCTTTACAAAACACTGCAAGAGATGGAGCTTAAGCCCCATTTTACAGGAGAGAAAACGAAGGCCGCAGAGGCCACGGGAACAAGTGAGATCTGAACGCACATGTACTGACTCCAGAGCTGAGGGGCGGCTGCGTGTTGCTGCCTCTGCGCTGTGTCCCACACGCCTTCCCCCAGACGCCCAGGTCTGCCTGCCACATGCGCAGGCGCTGTCCCCTATTGCCCAGCCCCTGGCACACCCACAAGGGACAGGAGCCCGTACAGACAAAACTCAGCAGTGCCCAACAGACACGGCTGCCCCGTCAACTCCCCCAGGAGGCCCTGAGATCGAAAGCGCTGATTAGCACGGAACCACGCTATCTTCCATTAAAAAGGCAACAACCAAACATGCACACAGCCCACTCACAGGAAGCAGGGGGGGGGGGGGGGGGACGACTGGCTGCTGGCGACCTACCGGCATAGTGGTAATTGGCTAAAGGATGGCACTTTAACCTGACTGGCTTCCGCAGCAGCAGCATTTCCAGAGCAGCCTGTAGACCCAGGGAGAAAAAAGGCGAGAGTCAGTAATGGGTTCGTGTCCTGGGGAGACCATCTGCCTAACGGGGCACAGGGACCAGCACTGCAGAGTGTGGGGCTGCGGGCACCAGAAGGAAAACCAGAGGGAGAACCCCTAATTGGGAGTTCCTTTCTGGTTGGCACCCCGCAGGGCTCGCCACTCTAACCATCCTCCAGCCCATGCCTGCAACCAGCTGGTCAGGCCTGAGACCCCAACCCCGACTCCCTGGTGAGGGCCCAGTCTCAGAGAGATGGTGGGGCCCCCTTCTAAAAGGAGGCTGAGAATCTGGGGAAAGAGTCTGAGGAAGTGAGTGGGTGATTTGAAACTGTTTTTGCAGAAAAATGGTATATCATTACAGCTACACATCAGTAGCTTTATTAGTGATAACTGCACTAGACACTGTCCTCACAGAGAACCCAGCGAAATACATCCTTTCAAATCTGTCTCCTTAGCCTCGCTGCCTTTTTAAGAAAAGCGCTGCAGGTGGAGTTGAGCAGTGCAAGGCTGATGGGCAGAGCAAGATCCAGCGTCGTGGTACTTACTCCAAGTGCGGTCCACAGACCAGCAACACGGGCATAGCTGGGAGCTGGTGGCAAAGGCCCCACCTCCAGAACTTTGGAATAAAAAACCCCTGCACTTTAACCAGGTTTCCTGAGTGACTCGTGTGCATGCTAAAAGTTCGAGAAGTGCTACTCCTCAATACTAGTCTGAAAGGGTTAAGGAAAGTTCCCCAAGATTCTAGAAAACTCCTGAAGGGTATCAATAACCTCACAAGAAGGGAGCATTAGGGCATTTGCTTACTCTCAGGTTTTCATGAAATAAGAAAGCAGGAAGCTAGATCTGGTACAAGAATCACATATTTACTGAAGAGGAAACTGAGGTTAGTTTAAGTGATCTCGCCTGGAGTCCAGGTTGAGCGGGGAAATGGTCAGCTCTGATTCTGGAGAGAGGGCACCGAAGTTCTGGTTTGACCAAAGAACTGTGCCAAAGGTGAGAGAGTGTGCAAACACTCCATTTAGGTCAAGGGAGGTTTTCCTGACTTACTGAGATAAGAAGCAGGAGGTTTGCTGACGGCACATTATCTCATGAATTAGGTGTATGGTACATGGGACAACCCAGAAATTTGGGGAAATACTCCCCAGAATCCTGGCACGGAGAATGGGAACTGGGAAGATGACTTTTCGTGGCTCCTTACCATCACATCACCTTTGGCCTCAAAGAGACAGTGCAAAGCAAATTCAGAGTTGGTCCCTCCGCCTGGCAATGCACTTGAACAGCACAAATTCAGGAGATTCTCCACTGCGGGGGACAAGAGGCCACTGGTCAGAGAGCTCAGAGCCACGGAAAAACACACAGGCCCGGGAGCCAGCCCCTGTGACAGAATCAAGCCTTCCTGCACACTTCCTCCCACGTGACATGACAGTGGAATATCGTTTCTCGAACTTAATTCTTTCCGGAAAAGAAACTGTTCGAAAACCGATTTGTTGGAAAGCCGAATCATCTTTTCCCATTAGAAATAATGCAAATTGAATTAATATGTCCCAGACCCCCAAAGGACTCCCTTTTAACCTTTCCTATAGACAGTACATATCTAATGTACTGTTTAATTTGTAAATAAACACATCTTTTTCTTAAATTTATAGAACCACCCCCTACTAGCCTTAAATTTTTCACATATCACTGCCTTGGAAATGCTATCACCAACTAACTGCTTTTCCTTTATCCAATCAACAACAGTTTTTCTGCGTATTCACTCGCCTGTGATTGTTGTTTTGTGAACACTTTCCCACCCTTAGCAACTCCTTTAAAAAAATATATATATATTTTTATAGATTTCAGAGAGGAAGGAAGAGGGAGCTGGAAACATCAATTACGAAATCACTGATTGGCTGTCTCCTGCATGCCCCCTACTGGGGGGATTGAGCCCGCAAAGCAGGCACGTGCCCTTGACCGGAATCCCTCTCAGGATCCTTCAGTCCCAGCAGGCCGATGCTCTATCCATTGAGCCAAACCGGCTCCGGCAACATTAGCATTCTTGATGGCCTCTTTTATGTTTTAAAATTGTGATTTCACTAGCAACAAAAGCACTCTCTTCTTTGTTTGTTGCCTGAAGGATGCTTTTTGTTATGCTGAAGTAACAGCATGAAAGGGCTGCCAGGTCAAACACGGAAATTTGGGTCACAACAAGGAGACATTTTTACAGGCAATAACTTGGTTGAGAACCGAACTGTTTGAAAAGGGAGACGTTCGAGAACTGAGGTCTGACTGTACCTCTTTGCTGGAAGTCGTGGTTTTCCAGCTCTGGCCAGGGCTTCCAGACCAAGGTGGCCTTGTGTGTGTCCTGCGCCACGGCAGAGACATCCTGCAGTTCTGGGATCTCTGCTTGGAATCTCAAGCCAATGTTGATGCGCCTTTAAATGACAAGAAAAACAACAGTGTGGTCTTCAATTTGAGGCCAAGGGCAGCTGTTAGGAGCTTGAAAAAGAAGGAAACCAGTTCCTTCTGCAAGAAGAATGCAGGGGCATTTCCTGAGTGTGATCCTAAGATTCCAGGCACGGCCTTTTCACTAGGATAAGGGGCAGCTTTAAGATTGGGGGAAGCAAGGGAGAAGTCAGCTGGGGTTCATCTCCCTCTCTGACGGAAAGACGGAGGGTGCTAACTCCGAGGGAACAGCTGCCAAGAGCATACGGATGGTGCCATTTAATGGGGAGAAATGGGACAAATACGAAGTGCTTATTTCATTTTTTATCTCTTTCAGATCACTTTCACATACACCATCTATCTCATCTGAAACTATCAAAGTACTATAACATAATCAAGGCGGTGAAAAATATTCCCACTTAATGAGTGAGTTAACTAACGCCTACAAAGGTTAATCTGATTAAGTCCAAGTAGCACAATGGTGCTAAAACTCAGGTTTTCCGATTCCGGTCTCAATCTACTCCCCACTCCACCTCAGTGCTGCTCCACGCAAATAACCACGGTTTCCTCCCACCCACTACTCAACAAGCCCATCGGGAGGGCTGCACGAGAATCCTAGGGAAGCAAGGACATTTGGAAGAAGCCTCGAAGAGAGCTGGGCACCCGGAGAGCGATGCCTCAATGTCCCTGGAGATGTGGAAGCATCTGACCACAACCCGAACGGTCCATGGAGCCAGAGATGGGGTGCTAGGTTCTCTGAATCCAGGGCTCCACGCTTTACTATGCACTTAACACGCAATTATAGAGAAACAAAAGCACTCCAGAAATAATCACGATCCTATAATTTCTACAACCTCTCTGTCCGTGGCAACTCGGACCCCAGAAATATTAACCCCACTTCTCAAAGCTCCTCATCCCTTTCCTCAGCCGAGGCTTCTGCTCTACAGAATCACTGGCTTTTTCTTACGGTTCAACATCGACGGTCTGCTCTCCAGGCCCGGGGGTGACCGTCACGTTGCTGCCATCGATGCTGTCTGAAGCACAAAAACCAGAGTCACCGGTCAACAGGGGAAGGGTACTGAGAAACTGAAGCAAATAACAGTTACCTACAGTCACAGAGAACCCTCTCCTACCCGCCCATGCCAGTCACTCCCAGTGGCCTCCAGGGAGCTGAGAGCAGTGTGGTGCTAACCGGCTTAGGGTAACCATTCTCACAGGTAAGGGCTAAGCTATATGTTTCTCTGAAACTATTTTTGATCCAGAAAGAGATTCTGGCCACCGGTCTCTCCATCTTTTTTTTTTTTTTTTAATAATCTTAAAATCTTTATCGTTTAAAGTATTACATATCTTCTTCCTACCCTTCCCATTCCCTCCCTCCCCCACCCCCACGCCCCCATGTCTAGCCACCCCAGCCCCAGGCCTTCCTCACTCCATTGTCTGTGTCCAGGGATTATGCATATATGCACACAACTTGTTTGGTTGATCTCTCCCCTCCCACTCACCCGCCCCGCCCTCCCTCCTGCTAAAACGTGGAGGCCTGATCTCGCACATCCTACCTGGTCCTAGTTAGACATCTTAGCACTTTTCTCTGGGGCGTCTTCCTCGAATACCAGGGCACAGTCTGACTAAGTGTACGCACACTTCAACAGTTTCCTTATCCCACAGAGGCTTCATTATCGCCCTCTGTGCCTTGGCCCCGTGGCTAGACGGAGGCTCCCTGAGGGTGAATGCTCCATGCTTTTGCAAGTATTTCTAGCAACTAGCACAGCGCCTGGGACACAGAGGAGGAGGCGTGCCCCAGAAGTCCGTGGTGCAGAGACAACCACAGAAAGTGAGACCCCCCCCCCCCACCGTCCCCAGTGCAATGCCCAGCCCGGGCGGGGCGGCACCCGGGGTCCCCAGGGCGGCGCAGGGGGGACTCACTGGAGCGGCACAGCAGCACGCGCGGCGTGGGCGTCAGGGGCGTGAGGGGCAGCTGGGCGTGGGCGCCGGGGTGGCCCGCGAGGAGGACATTGCTGAAGAGCCCCGAGCCCTGGCGCACCGGGCTCAGCATGGGCGGGGGCGTGTAGGGGGGCAGCTCGTGGGCGGGGTCCAGCAGCAGGTGGTCGCCCAGGACGCGCGGGGAGCGCAACTGGCTCTGGTAGAGGGTGGCGCCCGAGTGCGAGGCGGGGCCGGGCTGCAGGGAGGGCGGCGGGATGAAGAGCGGCTGCGGGCGGTGCCGGAACTTCTTCCTCTCGGGCGCGGGTGCGGGTGCGGGTGCGGGTGCGGGCGCCGGAGCGGGTGCGGGTGCGGCCGCGGGCTGCTCAGCCTTGGCGGCCCCGGGCGGCGGCTTCCTGGGCGCGTCCTGAAACGGAGAAGAGGCCGGTTCCAGCGCTGCCCTCAGGCCGCTTCCACAGCCTGAGGGGAGGGCAGCTGCCCTGCGGCCGGGGACCCCCTGCCGCCGTCCGGCCCGCGGGTCCTCCGCCTGAACCCGACAGCCACGGCCATGGCCGCCGGGGCCAGCTCCGGGGCTCCGGGAGGAGGGAGAAGGAACGTCTGGGAGGGCGGGGGCCGGCAGGAGCTGAGGTTGGGCAAGAAGGAATAAACTCGCATTCTCTGTGGCTTATCAACGCATTCCCATCTGCCTGTATGGAATCCAGCGAGCGGCCCTTTAAGGCCCGCAGGCTCCCTGAGGGCAGGCGTGGGGGACAGAGAAGGCGGGGACAGGGACCTCCACCGAGGGCAGCTGGGCAGAGCCTGTGGGGCAGGAAGAGGGGGCAGGCCCGGCCAGGCCCCGGGCTCCCCTTCGAGGCACCTGGGGCTGAGGAGCCATGGGTGCTCCTCAAGGCCCGCCCCACGGCTCCCCGGAAAGCTGCCCCGCCCCCGCCCCCCATGCTGCCCAGCCCCGAGGAGGCCAGGCGCATCTGGCAGCCCTGGCTCCGCTCGGCGTCCTGTCAGAGGGGCGTCCCCATCACGGCATCGGAACCAGGACCAGGACCGGGCCCCGTGGGGAGGGTCTGCACGCGGGCCCGTGGACGGGAATACGTCGACACGTGCACGTCCATGGAGGAGCAGGGCATGCCCGAGCTGGACAGATAGCCCGGGGGTGTGCCAGCAGCAGCCCGGGGAGACCCGGGGCTGGGCGAGGCGGGCCGGGCAGAGGTGAGGCCGGGAGGGGCGGCGGAGGTACCTGCAGGAAGGTCGGGGCAGTCTGAGGGACCCTGCCCGGTCCTGCAGGCCAGCGCCTGCCCCAGCTGCAGCCCCTGGCAATGCCTCAGCCCAGGGTGGTGCCTGAGTGGAAGGCAGCGGGGGCTGATGGGAAGGGCTGGCCATGGTCATGTGACCAACTGCCTCCCTCCCGGCCATGTGACCGGCCCTAGTCCCCAGTCCCCAGTCCTGGGCTCCTTACTCGCTCTAGGCCCCGGTAGCTGCCTTCAGCACTCAGGTGGCGCCCTTTCGGTCGTTCCCTCAGCTTCCCTCTGGCCCCGGGTGCCCTCCCAGCCTCTGGGGGGCAGTCTAGTGAGGAGAGGAGGAGGAGCAGAGAGCCCCAAAGCTCCCAGCTCCTCCCCAAGGGGCTCTGCTGAGGTCAGGGCGTCTCCAGCTGCCTCCTCTCCACTCCAGAGGGTTCTCCTCAGCCTGAGGGGGGAGGGGGGCTGAGTAGAATGAGGAGAGGTTTGAAACCTGTTGGGGAGCAATCCTGACGTTTTACCCCCCATTCCTGGGCGACTAATGGGGGCATCTGAGCACACACAGACTTCAGTCCTGCACCAGAATCCAGACCCCTGGTCACAGGGCCAAAGGTCCCTTTGGGGCTCCTCTATTATTGAGCCTTCGGTTCTGTTCTCTTCCAGAGACACTGGGCCCGGGAAGCCACCCATAATGTCCGCCCTGGATTTCACGGGAGAGGAAGCATAGACAGTGTTCCACCCCACCAGGCTCTGGAGGCGGGGCCACGCACTGAGAGATTTCAAAAGCTCTGGGGGGGAGGGGGGGGCAATCCCTGGTCAGTGGAGAACCGGAGGCTGTGAGAGAGGAGGGTCTCGGCCGCCTGCATCCCGGGCTGGCTAACAGCAGAGAGTTGGGACTAGAACGCGGGGCTCCTCCCAGGACATTTTCATTTCCTTCTAGCAAATGCCAGGACCTGGCTCACATTTCCTTAGTATCACCTACAGGCTTCCACTTCAGCTTATCTCTCCCCACTTAGGATCTCTCTCTCTCTCTCTCTCTCTCTCTCTCCCACAAAGCCACGTTTATCTCTGCCTTCAAACCCTGCTCAGACTCCCTCATGATGATCTGAGCAAACTCCTACCAAACCTCCTAGTCTCTCCCCCCAGCCCCTAACCACTCTGGCTTCCCAGGTGTATACCCCTGCACCCACGGCTTCCCTGCTTCTCACCCACCCCGCTCTTCATCTCACTGTGGGCAAGTGAGCTGCCGGGGGCTCTGACCCCAGGGTGACTAGGAACCTCACTGTCTGCAGCTTCAGGCTGAGAGCTCTCAGAAGGTAGAAACAGTGCCGCTCCCACCAAATCAGGAACTTCCCTGGGCAAAGGGGAAGCGTGGCTCTGCATTTCACCTCCCCGCCTGTGGCTGACCTTCAGTCCTGCCAGCCACGAGACTCCTTACCCCCAGAGTTCTCCATCACTCTCCTCTTCTGAGGCTTGAACCAAAAAGGCTCTTTATCAACTTTTCTAGTTCTCTTAATTACCCTCCCCACTTATCTGGCCAGCCCCACCCTCATGCCTCCTGGAATCCCAGGAGCTATCTATGCTCCCAAGGACAAAAATGACCCAGAAACCACTTGTGGGGAGGGGACTAATGTGAGGTAGTTAACCACAGGTGTTGCAGACAGTCGTCATCCCCCCCCCACCCCCCTTCTCGGGGAGACAGACTGAGAGACAGTGAGATCTCTGCTCCAGAGCCAGCTGAGCTGCCTGGATGAAGCACTGGGATTTGAGAAAGAGAATGAGAACTTGACAGGGAGTGAGAAACACAATCTCTTTGCTTTCCTGAGGTTGGGGGTGGGTGTCTTGTCAGTGGAAGTGCTTTGGGAACCATAACCAATGAGCTCCTCCAAAGGTCTATTACACAGGTGTGGTACTGAAAATGGTAAATATCTGGTAAGGCTGACCATCATAATGGACGCCAGGGCTGCTGCCAGAAAGCCCTGCCGTGCCAGGGGTTATAGCTTTAGTTGCTGGATTTGGGGAGCTCCTGAAGGGGGTTGGAGGTGGACAGGGCCCTGGGCAACAGCTTTTTATTGTCTAGGACAGTACTTGCGTATTTTAATAACTCTGGTTAGGAGCTGAATTATCATCTGTTTCAACCTGGGAAACCTTCGGATCTCTTAGGAGCTTACCCAGACCGTCAGTCGGGTGAAATAACAGGAGCAAGGCTGGGATTCTCGAGGTGGCCTTAGGGGCTCAGTCCCCGAGAGGCCAACCCATCTCTGAGCTCAGGCCAGTGACCCTGGGAGGCCCGCCCCCATCTCCAGGAAAGCAAAGGGATGTTCCCGCCACAGGCACGGCACACGCACGAGGGGCGGAGCAGCAACTCACAGCAGGCGTGCAGGGGACAGCCCCTGGGGGTGAGTGCGGGGGAGAGAGGGTCATCCTCACGAGCACGGGCATCTCGTCGTCCGACATCGCGCTGGCTGGCTTGTCTCTGGCGGAGGGGGCGGCAGCGACGCTGTTGGCGAAGCCCTGCGAGCTGGGCTTGGGCACGAGAAGCTTGACAGGGACAGACACGGGCATGACCATAGGCGTGAGGCTTTCCGCCTCAGGAGGGAGCTGCGGCGGCAGTGGAGGCGGCAGTGGCTGGGGCTGCGGTGGCGGGGCCTTCTCTCCTTCCTCCTACACAGACAATAAAGGCTTTGATCCCGGGCGGAGGGCAGCTCTCACAGGGGGAATCGCTCCGCTTTTCCTGTCAGGGTCCAGGACACCATGCAGGGGGCCGAGGACCACTGCAGGGCGGCTTCCTTCCTGCAAACGTGTGTTCCTCGGCCAGTGGGCAGCGGGCAAGGCCATGCACTCTATTGTTTACGTTTTAAAAGTCTTGACCAGGTATCACTTTTGTATTAAAACATGTTAACTTTTTTTTGGTTTTGTCACTGCTTTTAAAGAAAAGGATATGGACTTGCAATCCGGCAAAAACAACAACAACAACAACACACCCTCTTGTGTAGGGCCTTTGAACTCATTCTATGGGCCTCAGTTTACTCCTCTGTTAAACGGAAGACAGAGCTTTTATCCGGCAAGGTCAGGAGATGGAGTGCACTGGGTAATGCAAAACTCTGATGAACAGGCGGTCAATCTCTCCACAATGCTCAGAGAATTGAGAAATTCTTTGAATTTTAGTCTAACCCTAAAACTGCTTGGATGGGTCACGACATGGGTATCCTACCGGGATAATCCTGAAGGTGCTTAAAGATCTTTGGATGCTCGAGTCTAACACTGTTGCATTGGAGAACAGAAGCAGCTGGCTGCCAGCCTGGTGGCCACATGCTGGCCATCGACTGCTGATCTGGAAGGCCCACATGACCTTGGTCTTGGCTGCTTTAAGCAGACATTAAAAATAATATTACATCTACATGTTTTCTTGGCTGGGAGGCTGGCTTCCCTAAGAGGATTTCCGGCCCTTCTGATTGGGGCCTCATTCACGGGGCCGGTGGGTGTGCGGGCTGCCGCACCTGACAGGCTCCCGTGGCTAAGCTTAGGCCTTCCCGTTGGGAAAGTACTGTGCCTCCCCAGATGCCCGCACGGGGCTCACCTCACTCTGACGGCAGCAAAGCAAAGCAAGCAGCACACGGCCGGGGAAGGGTGGGGCTGGCGCGGGCTAACCTGTTTGATGCTGGGGGAGGCCCTCATGCCCCCGTGGGACCGCATGTGGCCGTTCAGGGCGGGCAGGCTCTTGAATTCCTTCAGGCAGATGGAGCAGGTCAGCTTGCTCTTGGCGTCCATCTGGTCCCCGAACACTGCTTTCGGCTGGCCGCTGCTCCGGGGGAGGGACACGCAGGGGACACGACACGTACGTGAGGAAGCGGAACTGATTTACCTCAGGACCTCACACCCGACCACAAACCCATTTTGTTCACTCAGTGCTCCCATAACCAAGGCCCCAACTGCATCTCCC
This sequence comes from Nyctalus aviator, assembly GCA_036971965.1. Taxonomy (NCBI): domain Eukaryota; kingdom Metazoa; phylum Chordata; class Mammalia; order Chiroptera; family Vespertilionidae; genus Nyctalus; species Nyctalus aviator. The sequence goes on along the minus strand of CM072925.1, from coordinate 77,058,905 downwards.
CAGTACTCTTCAGAGAGCCACACCCAATATACGGATGGAAAACAGGCTCACGAGTGGGGAAGGGCTTGTTCAGAATCATGCAATAGTTGAAGAGAATGCTCTTCTTCATCCCAGGCCTCAGGTGCTAGTTTTTTCCCACCTACAGTGGCCTAGTACCTTTCTAGAGTCAGCTGGCTCACTTCTTCCAGAACCTTCCCTCAGAGACGCAGCCTCTGCTTCAGCTTCCAGACTGCACATTTTAGTGCTTCATCAGGTTCTGGCTAAGTCTTTAATTGTTTACCATCCCCACGAGGGGAGGAAACGAGTCACCTATTCACGGTGGCATTCTCAAAGCTTAGCTCCATGCCTGGCACACAGTAGGTACTCAATCATACTCACGGACGGAATGAATGGACGGCAGATAGAACACAAGCTTTGCTGTTTGCCTGATGTGCACCTTTAAGCTCTCTGAGCCTCAGTTTTCACGTTTGTAAAATAATAGCCAACAGTGGTTGCATGCTTGATCTTTCTAGGCACATGGTAATCACGCCCACCCTCGCTGGGTTACCTGATCACGCAGAATATAGAGTGCCTAGCACATAGTCAGCGCTCTACAGCTGCTATTACTTATCCCTAGAAACTTCTTGGAGGAATTGACTTTGAATTTGGAAATGAATCATGAGAGGCAATGCAGGAAAAACCCCCAGTCTCCCAAAATGCCAACAAGCCACCTCACATCCATCCTACCTTGACTCAGGGGACCCTGTCTGGGCTCTGCCATCCGGTAGGTGCATCTAATGTTGAGCCATGCAGGACACCGAAAGAAAGAAAAGAAAAAAAACAAAAGTGTTTTTGACGGGAGGAGTCCTCGAGCAGGGGAACCCCGGGGCTGTTCTTCCCGGACCCTGCCTACTCTCTGCCTGGCACTGCCTGCTCTCCGCCTGGCACTGGCCGTGCTCACAGCTGCTCACTCTGCACTCTTCCACTCCGGAGGCTTCCTTCCTGGGACTGCTCCCTAACCACGCCCACTCTAGGAGCTGCCACCAGCCACAGCCCAGCAGGACGCAACTCCCGACTGTGCACAGCCAGGCCCCATTCCCGGGAGAGACACAGAATGGAGGGCTGTATGAAGCCACATCCGAGACCTGCCGCTGAAATTCTTTCCCGGCCTTGACCATGTCATCTTATTCTTCCATCACAAAGGCTCTCAGTTACTGCTGGGCCCGAGCGCCCGACTAAACAGAATCAAGGGGAGCTCACCTCTGGCCTTCAACCTCCGTCAGAGCCCTCTCTCCATCTAGCCTGTCCTCATCACTGCCCTCTCCTCCCCTGACCGCACGGTCATACGAGTGTAGCACTTGGACTATGCTAACCCATGAGCAATACCCAGCACACAGCTGGCTGCTTTGCGGTCAAATACATTTGGGAAACAAGCAAGGTTTAATAACTGTGGCCTCCAGGCTAGGTCTGGCCAATGGACTGTTCGGTAAAATATTGAATAAGAATGCCATTAGAGGGGGCACATGCTCTCCAGGCCCCTGCAGTCACCTCTCTGCCTCTGGTCTCATCCCAGGCCATTTTCCTCATTCACGTTACCTGCCTGGGTCCTGTGGGGCCGCTAAGGGTCCATCTCTGTAACCACAGGCAGCACCCCTTTGGGAGAGTCACCGTGCACATCAGCACCTTAGAGGTACCGAGAAGCCCTGCAGCATTGCAACCGGTTTCACTTTAAGAAACCCCAAACTTATTCACCCACAGAACCCAGCCCTTCCCCGGCCCCAGCAATATCTATTCAACAGTGAACAGTCTATGGAACTCCTATTCTGAACAATATACTTGGAGAAGTGCTATCATAACATGACCTTCCTCTCAAAAGGGGGACGATTTCACAAGACCGCCCCAATGACAGATCGAAGGGGAGCCAGACACTTCCACCGCGTGGTCCCCAGGGCACGCGACTCAAGGCCTTCGTCATCACATACATCCTTCAGGACCGGATGTGGTATTTTGGCCATTTTCTTAGTGAGATTAGAAGGTTTTATAGGCAAAGGACCAGGTCAGACCTGATTCTGTATTCCAAGTACCAGACAGAGAAGTGGCTGGCACAGGTAGCACAGGTAGGTTAAGGTGTGTGGAATGAATAGAGCCAAAGGGTTGAAGGGGTCGGGAGAGAGGACTGGGCCCTGTGTAGACTCGGCCCTGGAGCGGAGACGCTGGGAAAAACTTCCACGGTGAGAATACCTGGGGCCACATGGCGCTGGGAGACAGCTGCTGGTGCGGAGGCCCCACGTTGTTGAGATGGATCCCACTGGGGGACAGGAGCGGCCGGTGGGGGAGGGCACCGCTGACCCGGTTCAGGTCCAAGCTGGCCGGGTCTCCCATTCCTGTATCAGATGCCCCCAGGTCCGCATGGGAGCTCAGCATGGCCTGGGCCTGCCTCTCGCCCGGGTACGTCTTGGGCTGACTGTCCTCGCGCTGCTGGTGCTGGGACAGGTGGCTCTGCTGGTAGAGGGGGTGGCTGTAGGGTTGCTGGGGCTCCTGGTAGTAGTACTGGGGCATGGAGCCCAGCTGGATCAGCTGCACAGCGTGCGCCTGCTCCGGGGTGTACTGGTGGGGGTCCCTGTGGTAAGAAGGGGGCTGCAGGTGCATCTGTGGCGGCTGCTGCTCTTGCAAGTGCTGCATCATGGGTGGGGACTGATAATACTGAGGTATCTGCATTGAGCCCTGCCGCTGCTGCAGCTGCTGCGGCTGTGGCTGCGGCTGTAGCTGTGACGGGCGAATCTGCTGCTGCGGCTGCATTTCCTGCATGGACATACGCTGCTGCCCAGCTTGCTGCTGCTGCTGCTGCTGCTGTGGGTAATACTGGTGCTGCTGCATCTGCTGCATGTGCTGGGACAGCATCTGTGGGCCCTGCAGCGGCTGCCCCCCCTGCACTGGCATCTGAGCCAGGGGCTGCTGGTAGTCATAGTACAGGTGCCCTTGGCTAGGGAGCTGCCCGACCTGGAGAGCTGGTTTGGACAGCCCGCCAGTGAAACCGGGGTGAGGCTGCTGGGGCAGCTGCTGGTAGCGGGAAGGGACAGACGGCGCTGGGGGCTCCATGGGCTTCTGGGACAGCAGCTGGCGGAGGGCACTGTCGGGGGTTCCATCCATCACTGCCGACTGGGTGTGCAGCACCTGGGCCATATTGTTGACCTGGATCCGCAGGTTTTGGTTGGCAAACACCTGGGTGAAAGAGTCTAGCTTGTGCAGGACACCGCTGGTGAGCTTCTGGGTCCGGATCTCGCTGGCCTGGGAGTAGGTGTACTGGTAGCCCTCGGTGGGCTCAGCCTGGGCTGGTGCCCCCCACATCATGTTTGAGTTGGTCAGGTTGCCACGGAGCTGGACGTGGTTTCCAGGCCCTGCGTGGCCACCCCAGCCTCCCTGCCTCGAGGTATCCACTTGGCCAAGGTTTTTGGAGCCAACAGGCAAGCCTAGCCCATCCCGAGTATCTTGAGGGAAGTGGGGGGAAATGGGTGATGCCTGAGGGGCATCCATGCCAGCCCCCGTGACTGTATTCCCATAGTTGTGGTTCAGCCCGCCGTGGACGCCGAGTGGTGGCTGTTGGTAGAACAGGTTCTCACTGCCGTGGGCCACGTGGTTGGTCTTGTACAGCTGCTGATCCCCCATGGTGCCCGCCTCGGTGGTGAATGTCCAGCCACAAAACCATAAAAAAAGGTCAGTGAAACAAACCCAAAAGGACAGAAACCCTGAGAAGGTTAGAGGAAGCGTCCACACTACTCCACGGCTGACATGTGCGTGTCCGTGGCTGGAGCCAGGTGTTCCCGTTGACCGGCACCACTCATGTGCAGAGTGGGGGCTTTCACATCCCCGCCCGGGCTTAGGTACGGACCGAACACCACCGTGGTGAAGAGATGCCGCTCACACCTGCAAGACAGAGGCCAAGAACAGGGAAGGATTTACGTGATGTTTTACAACGAGCCATTATACCGACCGCGACCAGTTACAGAAATAAAGAAAAACAGGAGACTCGGTTAGAGACAGTGTCCTACACACCACACCCTTTCCACTGGTTCTACACACCTTGACCCTCACTTTGAAGCCGTTCACTACCCCGTGGCTCATTAGTTTATTGATCTGTTAATTCATTGTTTTGCTCACCGAGTAATTAATTCATCATCCATTCTTCTGGGACCCTGCTATGGAAATCCCAGCATTATTCTAGGCCGCGTGGGAGATGCGAAGAAGTTTAAGACATGCGTGAATCCATTTATCTGCTCAACAAATACTCATTAGACACCTCCTCAGGGTAAGGCACAATGCTAGGAAATGATTAAGAGCTGGGCCAGCTCTTGAGGAGCTTATAGTTAGAAAAGGTGATGGGTCCATGAATAAGCACCCGTAATACAGAAGGAAAGAGACGCATGTATGTCAAAGGTAAAAATCACAATGTGGGCCGAAACCGGTTTGGCTCAGTGGATAGAGCGTCGGCCTGCAGACTGAAGGGTCCTGGGTTCGATTCCGGTCAGGGGCATGTACCTTGGTTGCAGTCACATCCCCAGTGGGGGGTGTGCAAGAGGCAGCTGATCAATGATTCTCTCTCATTGATGTTTCTAACTCTCTATCCCTCTCTCTTCCTCTCTGAAAAAAAAAAATCAATAAAATATATATTTTTAAAAATCACAGTGTGGGACCTCACAGACTGGAGAGCATATTTCCAGCAGAACAGAGCTGGGGAGAGTACTTGTGAGAGTACTGCCCTCGTTCATTTGCCTGTGAGGTCAACAGAGTTCCTGCTTCCGAAGCCTAGGATGTGGCCTGGCACAGAAACCAGTCTGGCCCAGTAGGTTCCCTCTCTTAGAAACATGAACTAGAAAACGTGACAGGCTGGTCTAGTCTGGTTTGAGTCCGTACAGGTTCTTTCGTGGACTTCAAACTGGGGTATGCAAACCCCTGGAAGTAAACGAAGACTTTATAAGCTACACACGCCCTCCAGGTTCTCAGAGAATCAATTTCCAGATCTTCCACGTCCATAGAAACTCTTCTAGAACGATGGCTGACAGGAATGCGGGCTGTCCTTTCATACCTGCTCCTTCACAGCAGCCCTCTTTACAAGGGAAAGGCAAACCTCTTACCCTCCCAGCCGAGTCTCAGCGGAGTTCCCTGCCCAGGGATGAAGCTCCTGGCCACCACACAAGAAGACTCTCAGAAACTTGAGAAAGCAAGCAACTCTCATCCAAGCTGGTTAATATATTATTTTTTTCATGCTGGGTGGTCTCCAATTCCTTTTTTATTTGGAAGGCCAAACAGAAGTAATTAAAATGAAATTGTCAGTGATCACTATGTGATTTTTGGCGTATAACTTAGAAGCAGATCAAGAACGGAGTGACCCTGCTTTATCTAAGCTTTCTTTCTTTTCTCTCTCTCTCTCTCTCTCTCTCTCTCTCTCTCTCTTTTTTAAAATTTTATTGATTTTTTTTATAGAGAGGAAGGGAGAGGGATAGAGAGCTAGAAACATCGATGACAGAGAAACATTGATCAGCTGCCTCCTGCACACTCCCCACTGGGGATGTGCCTGCAACCAAGGTACATACCCCTGACCGGAATTGAACCCGGAACCCTTTAGTCCACAGGCTGATGCTCTATCCACTGAGCAAAACTGGTTAGGGCTCCAAGCTTTATTTCTACCTACGAGTTGATATGAATGTAGGTTTTCAGTGCATATAAATAAAAAATGGAAAGACAATCGGTGCTGATCCTTGTCCCCTGTCTCATGCAATAAAACAATATTCTTCTTTGGATAAATAAACAAGTTGAAGAAATAGCCCAGAACCAGCAATATTCTATTTCGGGAACTGGGTGATAACCACATGGGGGTGCTCACCGTGGGATAACCCAAACAGCATACTCCGACCTGGTCACATACTGAGGTAAATAAAAAAAAATTTTTTTTTTAAAAAGCATTAAAAGGAATTTATTTTGTGTCACGATGGTCTAAACTCTCTTACCATCTTGCCCACCGTAGGCCCCGGCTCTACCATGCTGCTCCCTCTCTCTGGATTGTTCTTTCATTCTTTCCTTACGTGGCCAACTGCGGCACATTCCGCAACTCCGACCCTAACAACCACTCCTAAAACATGTTCCTGCCCTCAGAACCCACTGCATTACCTGCTCCACGTACTTCTGTTAGCATTTAATACAATTAAATTAAAAATATTCGTGGAATAAAAGTTATTTTTAAAAATCACCATCTCGCCGAGACCGGTTTGGCTCAATGGATAGAGTGTCGGCTTGGGGACTGAAGGGACCCGGGTTCGATTCCGGTCAAGGGCATGTACCTTGGTGGGGGGCATATCCCCAGTAGGGGGTGTGCAAGAGGCAGCTGATCGATGACTCTCTCTCATCGATGTTTCTAACTCTCTATCTCTCTCCCTTCCTCTCTGTACAAAATCAATAAAAATATATATTAAAAAAAAATCACAATCTCACTAAGAGATGCGTTTTCAATATAATTTTAGTTTTTATGCTTATCAATTATTTATTGAAACGAGTAATACATTTGTGTCATTTTGATCAACTATACACCATTAATAATTGTAACAATAACTCAAACTAGAAGAAAATGTTAATACTTAGAGCTTTATGATTTCAGGAAATTAAAAAACTTTTAACTTCATATAAAATTGTTACAGAGAAATACGATAGGGAAACAAATGAAAGAACTTTAAGCATAAAAATATATTACATATATTACATTAGGATAAAATTCCATGGGGGAAGTGAAACAGAAATGAAATTTCAAGGAGAAAAGGAGCACTATTAACAAAGAGTGTGCTCATGCATTTTTAAAATGGGTAATGGTAGGTATCAGATTGCTAGGGTGTTTAGATTTTACTGGATAAATTGCAAACGGTGATGTAATAGTTTCACTTAAAAATACCAATGCTTGTCACATACTGGGAATTGCACCTTCTACAACTGTATGATTAAAATGTAGATGTAAGCTTGAGGATGGGTGAGGGGGTATGTAGTTTAACAAAATCCTTTGACGGGGATTTCAGGCAGAAAACTTTGAGGACACGGCAGTGGTGCCCCTCCGACTGCAGGCGGCCTCCGTTGACCTCTGAGCCTTCTAACAAAAAGGAGACGGACGAGTTCAGAGTGAGGGCTTTGGTTTGGCGGAATGAAGGGTGGATGAAGGGAAGAGATGGGAAGGCATGCGTGAGCAGGGAATGGCCACTGAAGGCTTATGAGCAGAGGCAGGGGCTTCTGGTGTAAGGGCAGGGGCGTCAGGAGCAGGGACACCTGGCCCCTCACTGCTCAGTGTGGGCTGTGTCACTGGGAGCTTCAGCCCAGAGCTATTCACCAAAGCTGCATTTAAAAAATATATATATATTTTATTGATTTTTTACAGAGAGGAAGAGAGAGGGATAGAGAGTTAGAAACATTGATGAGAGAGAATCATCGATGAGCTGCCTCTTCCACACCCCCTACTGGGGATGTGTTCGCAACCGAGGTACATGCCCTTGACCGGAATCCAACCTGGGACCTTTCAGTCCACAGGCCGATGCTCTAGCCACTGAGCCAAACCGGTTTCGGCGAGAAGCTGCATTTTATCAAGACCCACACGTTGCTAGTGTGCATACTGAAATCTGGGAAGCAGTGGGTTAGCAGGCTCTGGCTGCATCCAGGTCAGACACAGTGAAGACCTGAACGTGGTGAGCAGGAAGAGATGAGAAAGGAAACACCCCCCATGCCACCAGTGGGATGGGACTGTGCTTCCTCCAAGTGCCCCGCCCTTCAGGGGCTGAAGACCCAGGCTGAGGACACACCCTCCTTTTCTCACACATGCTCTCTCCCTTGACATCTGCACCCACCACACATACCCGTGACACCCAATGACTCCCAAGCTCAGAGGGCTGAGGTCCCGATTGTCTAGGATCCTATTCCCAAGGCTACTCCTCATCACCATTTCCAGGTTCAGAGGCAAACTCAACAGCATCTCCTCCAAAGTGGACACTCGTCGAAAGTCTCACCCTTGACTCCTCCCTCGCCCTTAACTGACCACCACAACCTATCAACTCACCTCTCTCTCTCTCTCTCTCTCTCTCTCTCTCTCTCTCTCTATATATATATATATATATATATATATATATATATTTTAACTCCATCCACCGTTTCTCTGGTTCCACTACGATCACCTTCGTCTAAGACATAGTGTTCATCTTCTGGACGATTTCAACCGCCTTCCAACTCGTCTCCTTGCTCTCAGCCTGCCCGGTCTCCAGGTAACAGCAGCAGAATGGACTTTCAGAACCTGACTCTGACCCCGTCAGGCCACTGCTTAACCCCACCCCAGCATACTAGCGCTCTCAGGTCAAGATCATTAAGGTCCCCAGCCTCACAATGAATCCCTCCTCTTTTCTTTTCTTTTTTTGGACAAGTTTTCACTGATTTTTAGAGAGAGAAAGGGAGAGGAAGAGAGAGATACAAACATCAATGATGAGAGAGAATCATTGATCAGTTGCCTCCTGCACGTCCCCCACTGGGGATTGAGCCTGCAACTCAGGCATGTGTCCCGACCGGGAATCGAACCGTGATCTCCTGGTTCATTGGTCGACGTTCAACCGCTGAGCACCTCTGGCTGGGTTTCCTCTTCCGTTCTTTACAAACTTACCATCCCTCACCGCTGGCTGTTCCAGTCTTCTCTCCATTCCCTGAACCTGCCAAGCTGCCTCCCATGGTAAGAACTTTGCACATGCTGGTTCCCCCAATTATGAGACACCTGCCCCCCCACCCCTTCATCTATCCAAGACCTGAGCATTCTTCAGACCTCAGCTCAAACTATACTTTCTCAGAAAGTCTACCCTGATCCCCACCCCCACCCCCAAGGCTGCATCAGGGGCCTTGCTTATATGTTCTCTAAAACCATCTTCTTTTCCTTCGGCCACTCTTCAGTTTGTAATTGTGCTCCCACCAGTGCGATCATTTGATTCATGGATCTTTCTGTACTGGAGCAGGGATCCCATCTTTTATTGTCTAGGATTCTATTCCCAAGCCCAGGCCTTTGTAGCCTCTCCGAGAAGGGGCTACCTGTTGATGAATGAAAAAAAATAAGGTGATCAGGAGTCCCAATGAATGGATAGGAATAGAAGAAAAAGACACCCCGTGCAGGCTGAGTGGATGGTACGTTTCCTTGGAGAATTTCATTCCGGTCCTGATGGACAAGTAGGGCTTACAGAGGTGAGAGGACCAGGAAGGGTATGCCAAGTGAGGGAACAGCAGGCACGAAGGCATGGAGTCAGGTGCAGGGGGCCATGCTGGGGCACCATGTCCTGGTCAGGAATACACCGAGGACCAGGCTGGATCTGTCTGGTGGGGATAAGTGATGGGAGCCTTCTAATGATGCCCATCAGGGTCATCCTGTGGCATTGGGCCCGGGGATGTCACAGTGCCCGGCCAGGCTTACCTTCTGCCACGTCACCTTTCTCGGAAGCCTGGCACCAAGCCACCTCCTCCCGGAAGGGTAACTTGTTGAGACTCACCAGACTCAGACCGGGCTCTGATTTCGTGTCCCTCCTCCCTGTCCCTGGGGCAGAATGGAAGCTCGAGGACTTTACTTCTTTGGCGTGCCTGCTTTGGGAAGTGCTCCTAACTGCTGGGCAAGAGGGACCACTCTGTGTTCTGAGCTTATAGAACTATTCTTTTTTAAAAAAATATGTATTTTATTGATTTTTTTACAGAAAGGAAGAGAGAGGGCCAGAGAGTCAGAAACATCAATGAGAGAGAATCATCAATTAGCTGCCTCCTGCACACCTCCTACTGGGGATGTGCCTGCAACCAAGGTACATGCCCTTGACCGGAATCGAACCCGTACCCTTCATTCCGCAGACCGACACTCTATCCACTGAGCCAAACCGGTTTCGCCAAGAACTATTCCTCATGCATCAGTATTTTCAGAACTGACTGGAAAGGTCTTTTGTTGACACGCACAGCATCCTAGGAAGTCAGAGGTGGGTCCCCCACGTGTGGTTCCGGGACCAGCGGAATCAGCAGCACCTGGGAACTTGCTATAAATGCTCACTCTTGGGCCCTATTCAGACCCACTGAGTCAGAACCCTGGGGGTGGGGCCCAGCAGCCTGTGTTTTGATGAGCCCTCCTGTTGAGTCTGATGCCCTCCCACGCTGAAGGCTGCCTTAGCGGTCCTCTAGTCTCCCCACATTACAGATGAAGAAACTGAGGCCCAGGGATGCAACTGCCAGGCCTAGAACAGTGCCTTGCTCACAGCAGTGGGCAATCAAGGACCATATGTTAGCCCTGGCTGGTGCAGCTAAGTGGTTAGAGTGTCATCCCACCACAAAAGGCTCATGGGTTTGATTCCCAGTCAAGGGCATATATCTGGGTTGCAAGTTCAATCCACAGCTCCAGTAGGGATGCACACAGGAGGAGGCAACCAATGGATGTGTCTCTCTCACATTGAGCTTTTCTCTCTCTCTCTTCCCCTCCCTTCTACTCTCTCTAAAAAAAAAAAAAAATCAACGGAAAAAATATCCTCAGGTGAGGATTAGCAACAACAACAACAACCAACCTTATAAAACAACAACAAACCTTACGTTAAATGAAAAAGAGGGAAAATAACCTCCCTAGAATGACATAAGGAAGTTATGGCGAAACCACGTGCTCTTTATTTTACATTAAATTCATAATCAGTTTTGAATAGATACTATATTCATTCAAAATCCAAAAGGCACAAAGGAGTACATAAGAGAGTGAAACTTAACCAAGATAAATGCTTGAAAGTAAAGTGGAAAGTTAGAGCAAAATTTCAAAATAAGGGTGCATGCGGAAGGTTTTGCTTCCGCTTGCCTGTCTCCCGACTCCCAGCACCCCTCCCGGGAAATCACGCAGGTTCTCGTACGCTCCGGAGACATTTTCCGCTCGTACCACAATGCTCGTACGAACCCCCAGTTCTCCCCTTTCACACAGGTCAGCATCTGTCAAAGGCTCTGTAAACACGGCAAGGGAAACCTGGAGACACCTTGGTGGCTGAGTCACTCTCACACAACCGCGGTGACCCCTCCCAGGATCGACAGCCTTACTGCTTTCCCAACAGGGCAGCATGTGCTCATCGTGCACATGTCCTATCGGGCGACTAGCACCAGAGCTTCTTCATTCAGGAATGAAGAAACACAACTACTACCTGCACATTTCTTTGGTCAATTCCTTCCTTAGAGCAAGACTCGGGGATCCTGGAGTAGGCTCTACAAATGCCTGCTCACAAGCCAAGGGTCCCCCTACAGTTAGGTGACCAGGCATCCCGATTTTTAATTATTTGTCCTGCGGCGTTTTAAAAAAGCCCCGATTTTTTAAAACGCCGCAGGACGTGGGACAAATTGTTAAAAATCAGGACTGCCCTGCCAAAAGCGGGACGTCTGATCACCTTACCCTACACGCCCCCCGAAAAATGACCTGCTTCCCGCTTCTGTGTCCTTCTCCCCTCTAGCTGTCCTGTCATTCCAAGGCAGGAGCAGCATCCTACCTGTCTGTCCCCAGTGACTGCACAGCGGATGCCCAGTAAACACGCGCTGAATGGAAATGCCGAGCTGGGCAAAAGGGAGCGGGAACGGCACTCCCCCACCAGGTTTCCGGGCTCCTGACCAGACCCGAGGCCTGGAGGCTGCTCCGTTCTGTTGCGGGCAGTGCCCTAAAGCAGGCAGACTGCCCTGGCCGATGTGGCTCGGTGGATAGAGCAGTGGGTAGAGAATTGGCCTGCAGACTGAAGGGTCCCAGGTTCGGTTCCTGTCAAGGGCACACGCCTGGGTTGCGGGCTCGATCCCCAGTAGGGGGCGTGCAAGAGGCAGCCAATCAACGATTCTCTCTCATCATTGGTGTTTCTCTCTCTCCCTCCCCCTTCCTCTCTGAAATCAATAAAAATATATTATTTTAAAAAAATAAAGCAGGCAGACCTCCAGCACGGGGCTTTTGTGTCCATCGGACCTCTGCCACGACCCTGCGGTGGCAGCGGGGAAGCAGCCCCTGCAGACCATGTACATGACGGGCGTGGCTGCGTTCCCACGCAACTGTATCTATGGACACAGAAATGCAAATTTTACGTAGTTCCACGAGGCGAAAAAGAGTGTTCTCCTTTTGACTTTTCTTCATCCATTTAAAAATGCAAGAACACTCCTTAGCTCACAGGCTGTACGAGAACAGGCCTGGGCGGGATTGGGCCAGAGCCAGTTTGCTGCCCTCTGTTCCCAGCGCACGGAGGTCCCTCTGCCCTCATCCCTCCACCCCCCCAACCCCTGTCTCCCCCCTTCCCGGGGCACCAGGAGACGGGAGCACAGGCTGCCAGGCGAGACCGTCCAAAAGGCCATCCTTTGAACCAGAAAGAGAGAGAAAGAGAGGAAGTTGACTTTGGCCAAGGTCTCGGCAGGACTTGTTTGCTTACAATTCGGAAGGGGTAACACCCTGCTCCGGCCAGACCACCACCGCTTGTCTGAGGAAGAAAAACCAAAATGATTTTCCTTTTCCGACACCGGGCTGTCATTCAGAGGCTGTATGCACAACTCCCCAAATAACTTGGCCTGGGTTTTGGAGCAGCCTTCCTTGCAGGTCTGTCCGGGGGCTGACCTTGGGAGTCTTTAAAAAAAAATAAAATATATATATATATAAATATAAATATATATATATATATATATACACACACACACACACACACACATATATATATATGTGTGTGTGTGTGTGTGTGTGTGTGTCAATTGATTGATTTCAGAGGGGAAGGGAGTAGGAGAGAGAGATAGAAACATCCATGATGAGAGAGAACCATTGATTAGCTGCCTCCTGCCACCCCCTACTGGGGACTGAGCCTGCAACCCGGGCATGTGCCCCTCATGGGAATCAAACCCAGGACCCTTCAGTCCGTAGGCTGATGCTCTCTCCACTGAGCCAAACTGGCTAGGGCTGGGAGTCTTTTACACCATCTCTCTCTCCCCAGCTCCCCAAGGGAGGCGAAAGCCGAGGCACTTCTCCAAGACCCGGTTCACGGTTCGCGGTCTCCTCTGGAGCAAGAACGTTGTTCTACACGCTTTCTGATTAGCCTGCTGCGTGAAGCCAGCGGGCAGTTCATAATCCAGAAACCCAATTACCAGGCCGGAGTTCTGCCAGCAGCAGCGGTCGGCGCCAGAGCCTGCCTCCACGCAGAGACGGCTGAGCCCGGCTCCTTCGTGGCCCGGCTGCTCCCTGTGCCCATTTCATGAGGACTCTCGCTCTGTTTTTATTTTTTAACTGGTTTCAGAGAGGAAGGGAGAGGGAGAGAGAGATGGAGACATCAATGATGAGAGAGAATCATGGATAGGCTGCCTCCTGCATGCCTCACACTGGGGATTGAGCCTGCAACCAGAGTATGAGACCTAACCGGGAATCAAACCATGACCTTCTGGTTCATAGGTGGGCGCTCAACCACTGAACCACACCGGCCAGGCTTCGGGGGCAATTTCAAGCTTCCTTTGGGCAGCAAGGGGCATCAGTTTCTCCGACCTTCAGCCTCACCCTGTGGCATCCACCGCTCCCTCCAAGCCCGGGGATCAGGAGGGAGCCTGAGAACCCGCCGAGGGGGGCGTGTGGACTTCTCTTCCAGGGCCCGTTCTCCATCAGGAAGTGAAGAGTGACGCCATTTCACTTGATTGCTCCTGGTCCTCACTGTAGCTGTGCTCTCCCCTCGCGAGCAGTCCTCTCTACCCGGGAATGAGCACCGTCTTCCCTGGTGACGGCCACATGCCACCCCTCGCCCCTGCTCGCTGGCACGGCGGGTGGAGGCTGAGGACATGGGGAGAGAAGCAGGGACTGTAGGAGTCTCGGGGGGCTCCCTGGAGGAGGAGCCATGGTCTGAGGGGGCCTCGTCGACATACTCCTGGATATAGCTTTTCACACCGCCCCCTTCCACACGTGGGACGTGGCATTGATTCTGAAGCGTGTGCGGTGAGAGGGGCATTGGAGAGCTGAGGCTGACAAGAGGTTTGCAGAGGGGAGCGAGGCAGGGAGACACCTGAACAATGCACACGCATTTCGGGCTGACCCAAACCCTGGCTATTTCATAGTCACACGTTCCTCTTCAGGAGGAGCTGCTACCGCAGGAGAATCTCAGGATCCACCAGCAACCGGATTTGCACCACATTTGACTAGACCATGGCCAGTGCCCTCAGGGCCCGGAGCCGGGCATCTGTGCCCTGTCCTGTCTTTCCTACAGACTCACACTGCGGACCTGCTGTGCCAGGGCGCTGCAGGGGCGATAAAGCCCGCGATCCTGTGTCTCCAAGCTCACAGTCTGGGGGCGCAGGGGAAGGCTTCCTGAAGATTCCAAGACATTTCACACGGAAGAGCTGGAGGAGGGTCTTGTAGGTGGGGGCGGGGGGGGGGAGGAGTCACTCCAGCCAGGGACCAGGATCCACAGTGGCCAGACCCCGTCTGGTAGGAACTCAGGGAGGGCCTCAGGGAGGGCCTCAGTGGGGTGCCCGCCGGAGGGGTCTGGCCTGCAGGGCGGATTCTCCATGCCTGCCCCTGAGGACATAGGGCTCAGAGCTCATGAATCATGAATCAGTACTTGGGACGTGGGCCAAAGAAAGGATGCTCATCCCGCAGCTGTCCTGGGAGAGTTCCCCCAGTCGCTTTGATGAAGCTCCGGGGCAGGGGGAGAGAGTACGGGGAGACAGAGGGGAAGGGGTGCTGGCTGGCAGGTAGATCTAGCCCCCTTGCGCCCCCCTTCCGCCCCAGCATCAGACTGAATTATAAACCTAAGAAAACACAAGCAGAGCACATGGGGGTGCTGGTGATGTCCCTCAAGCCCACACCTGCTTGCTGAGCTGCAGAGAGAGCCTGCAGCGGGCTAGACTGGCTTCTACTGCAGGGCGCCGGGGAGGGGAGAGGCCAGCACTGTCACCTGGGGCCACCCCCAGAGTTCAGGGGTTCAATTCCCAAGTGGAGCAAAAGGCTTGGCGTGGTCTGAAGCCTTCAGAGACATCAGACTATATGGAAATCAAAAGCCCCTGGGTACCGGGGCCCCGGGGAAGGGCTGAGTGTCTCCCGGGAACCCCGCCCCCCCGCTTTCTGGAAAACAGCTCAGGTTACTGGGCAGCAGGTTCGCTGGGCAGCAGTCTGTGGTGCTGCTCATGCCGGTGTCTGCAGGTGCCTGGCTCTCCTGCCCGCGGGGCATACGGGAGGTCCCCCAGGCATTCTGATGGGGCAGCAACAGGGACTCCATCCGCGGGCAATGCCAGGCCCGCTGGCTCGGAGCTCTAAGACTTTTGGGCACCTTCTTCCTCAGAGAGGGGCTCCTCATTCAGGGCCCGAACGGTGTGGCTCAGTGGTGGAGAGTCACGGTTCATTTCTGTCAGGGCACGGGCCCACTTGAGCCCCAGTGGGAGGCATGCAAGAGGCAGCCAATTGATGATTCTCTCTCATCACTGATGTCTCTTCCTATCTCCCTCTCCCTTAATCTTTGAAAAAACAAACAAAAAAAACAAAACAAAACAACAAAACCACACACACACACACACACACACTAAGAAGCCTCGGGGAATTAGAAGGGACTCGTGCCCTTTCCCGGGCTTGCTCCCTCCTCTGGAACCATTTACCTGCCCCCCGGGAAACCCCCAAACCTGGCTGGACTTGCTCCAGACACACATCCTGCTGGTCACTGTCCCAATTTCTTGCCAAAACAACTTCCTTTTGCTGCTACAAACCCGGGGCCCTGCAGAGACTGTGGAGACACTGAGAGGACCAAACCCGTGGGGAGGGCTCCCCAGGCCCGGGCACGCACCCTATTATTTGTGGGAAACATCACTCCGCCAGGCCGGTCACTGGGGGGCTGTGTTTTCCAGCCAACGCTAGATGTAGGGTCTACAGGCGTCCGCTGTCTCAGTGCCGCGTGTGACTGCCTCTCTTGTCCCACCGTGCCACAAGCCGTGTGTAAGCCGAAGCAGATTCACTCACTATTTATGAAATGCATCAGGCGAGTTTGTCAAACACCAGCCCGATGTACAGGATGCAGAGCAGGGGAGAAGGAGCCACCCCCTCTCAGGGAGCTGGAGGCACCAGCCTAGGAATGCCGCCGCCGCCACCCTCAGGCATCCTCCCGGCCTGTGTGGAGATGGATGCCGAGGGATGGCCCCGCAGGAAAGACACCCGCCCTGTGCTGGGAGCTGGGCGGCCCTGCGGCTGAGCAGACGGAAGGAGGAATAAGGATGAGGGCTCACAGGGGCGCTAACCCCAGGCCGGGCAGGGAGCCGAGCCCTTCACGTGCCCCTCACAATAACCACTTTCCTACCTGCCTACGTGTGATGAACATTCTCAGACGGGTCCCCTAACGGGCCCTGTGAGAACTCCTTTAGGACGCACACCAAGCAGCTCAGAGTCCCCTTTCTGGTAAGTGGGTTACAGCAGAGACTCAGAACGTGGGACCCATACAAGTGACTTATAGACATAGGATGTATGCACTGCATCACTGTTTGAAGAGCCGAAGGCTGAAAGTACCTCAAATTCCTATCAGTAATTCCTATCAGATTCAAGAGAATCATGGACTAAACATACCGTGGAATAACCACACGATGGAATACTATACAGCTGTTAAAAATGAACACAGAAACTACGAACTGGTATGAAAAGATTTTTCAAGGTTACAGTAGTATATATATAACTACCTTGAATATTGAGAATCAACTATATATATAAACCATATATAAACTATATATATGTAAAATAGTATATATATAACTACACTGAATAATGAGAATCAACAATATATAAACCATATATGTAAATCAACTATATATATAAAAATAGTATATATAACTATATATATAAAATATTATATACAACTATATATAAAATAGTATATATACAAAACTACCCTGAATAATGAGAATCAACTATATATATAAACTACATATATGTAAATCAACCACATGTAAAACAACTATATATGTAAATCAACTATATGTAAATCAACAATAGTGTATATATATAACTATATATATAAAATAGTATATATGTAACTACCCTGAATAAGAATCAACTATATATAAACTATATATATGTAAATCAACTATATATAATAATATATATGCTACATATGCATAGTGTATATATAATGAATAATGAGAATCAAATATATGTATATATATATATATACACACACACACACACATGTAAATAATGGGTTCTCATTATTTAAGGTAGTTATGTTCTATAAAGTTGCCATGAACACTAAATTAGCCAGCACTGTACCACTGCTTCTAGGGGAAACACAGGGCCCTGGTGGTAACGTTTTCACCAACCGATGCATACATAATCCTGTCTGGGTGAGTTTCTGTTTAAAGACACCTTGTTTGATGCTGGTAGACACTGTCAGTTTGTTCGCAGTGAACTCCTGACCCCCAGCACCGTAACCCACGCCTGAACATCACGGCCTTCCCGCCCTCAGCAGCCTCACACAGCACTCAGCACCGCGCGTGGGGGCCGCTGAAAACAGCGAGATCGTCAGCAAACGTGAACAAGCCAACGTGCCACTGCACAGAGCGTGAGAGGGACACTTGCTGACGGCGGGAGAGCTGGCATGAGGCGGCGGACTGTCCCTCGGGTCAGCCTCACGGGGTGCGGGCGGCTCGAGCTCTCACTGCTCTGCGCGCCGCCTCGGACAGCGAAAGCACCGCGCGCTCCGATTTTGAGGTTACCGATGGGTGTTAGAGAGTGGGAGGATCTGCGAACATGGAATCCGTGAATAATGAAGACCCGCTGTGTGTCTATAGTTGCTTATTTTGCACAAAGAAAACCTAGAAAGACTCAAGAACCTAGTAGCAGTTGTCTATGGGGAGGGCGTGTCTCTGGGCTGAATGGGAAGAAGAGCAGGAAGGGAACGTTCCGTTGTACAGCTTTTTATATTTTCCTAAATGATCGTGCCACAGAGTCTATGACTTCTTAAAAAAACACAGATCTAATAAACCAGCGGGAAAACCTGTATGTCCACTTAAAAGCGGCACACATTCATGCCTTCACGTTTTATGTTAGCTTAAACACAAACATCTCAGTGATGTTCGGAGGCCTTTTCTTTGCTCACAGATCTGCAGAATGGACTCTGCATTTGTCTTTTATGCATAAAACCCTCATCACGCACGACCGGCCGCGTTCCGGGACCGTCCTGTGAGAGAGCCGGGAGCCGGGACCTGGTGACGGGATGAGGGTGACACCCCGCTGACCTGCTCAGGCTCTCCCCCCGCTACGGCCGTTCCTCACCACCGTCCCGCTCACCCCTCATGTGGCAGCGATGTCTCTGGGCGCCTCACTGTGTAAGCTCTCTCCGGAGCATTCAGATCCCTTTTCCTGGAAACAGCGTTTCCCTTTCTCTTCTGCATCCATAGGCCACCCGCTTACATAACGGTTACCGAATTCATGCCGTTACTGAATCTAAGCCGCGGGTATGACAGGCATCAGCCGGTGCAGGGGCCGGGGGTCTGCGGGAGGTCAGCTGCCATCATCAGGGAGAAGGTGGGTGAGACAGATTTGCTGGCGTGGGAACGCACCGAGGGAACTTTAGTACAAGTACTTCTAATTTTTCATCCATTTTTCATCCACGCCGAGGCAAGACCCTCCACCAACAAAAAGATGACCGTTTGCTGAAGGCTCCGAGGCTGGTTAGCATTTTCCTTTGCAATAAAGTACTTATAGTTAAGGCACGTACGTTGCTTTTTGTAGACATCATGCTACTGCGCACTTCGCGGACGGCAGTGTAGTGCGATCATCGCTGCCGTGCGCGCTGGGAAATGGAAGCACCCGTGTGACTGGCTTCGCGGTGCCATCCGCTCCGCTGCGGGGCCCGGAAGCCAACCTGGGGCATCGCCGGGTGTGTGGGCATCAGCAGAGCGCTGGTGTCCTTCCACATCACGCTGTGTGTCTGCAGACCCGGCACTGCCTCCCGGGGCAGAAAGCTGGGCTCGCCGGGGTGCTCGGAGCAGAGCTGGTGGGGTAGGCCCTCAGCGGACACTTTCTGAGGTGAGGGGACCTTCCTCGTGGGGTTCCTGACAGCTGGCGTCGGACATCAGGTTTGAGGGACAGGATGCGGAAAGGCAGGGCTGCACGATGTCCTCACGGCCCTACAACCCCCAGAGGAACTGGCTGGCAGCTCAGCCCCAGCCTGACCCCCCAGCTGCTCTTGGCTGATGCAAACCCCCCACGAGTTTGGGGACCAGGGGCAGCCTCGGCTGGCCAGAGCGGAGAGACCATCGTGCACGCATGACCTGAGCCAACAGGCCTTGTCTCCGGGAATGGCCCCGGCGCCACTTCACAGGGGAGACAGAGGCTGCAGAGAAGACGGAGGCCTACCCCCGATCCCCTCCCTTCCCCCCAGCCCCTCGCTCTTCACTCATCCTAAGGACCAGAAACCTGGGACCCCAAGGGCCCCTCGTCTAACAGGTTCTCAATTCCCACTGACCTCTCCTCCACAGCATGTCCCTGTCCACCTCGCATCCCGCTGTCTGATTTATGGTACAGACTTCACAGGCGGCCTCGACCCCTCCAGCCCTCCCACCCCTCAGCTTAAAACCGCCGCCGCTCACTCTGCCAGCGGGACGAGCACCCCAACAGCTCAGCCTGGCACAGGAGGCTCCTCAGGGGTTGGCCTCACCCACCTTTCCAACCATTCACCCCATCATTCACCTCCCCCCACCCCAGCTCCTGACCTACAGAGCGACACAGCGTACAGCGTGCTGGGCAAGGCGGCTCTGAGGGAACGTGGTGACGAGGGGGCATGGGCTGCAGGAGCCGCCATGATGCCTGGGTGCACACCTGTGCAGGTGGGGGCGGTGTGAACGGACCGAGGACCCCGAGGCTCAGAGAGGTCTGAGTCCCCCAACTGCAGGTGGCACGTGAAGGCAGACACACTAGGAAAATGCCAGTGAGAACGGGCCAGGGCTCAGCCTGCAGGTCTGCATGACGCCACCCAGCACCCTGCTCCCACCCGTTCCACCTGCCTCCGCCATCAGACTGGGGCTTCTTCTGAGAAGTGCAGCGCCAGCCCTGTCCTCAGGAGTGAGCATAAGCAGGGCACCCACTGGGTGCTGAGGACACCAGAGAGGAAGATCCCCCCACTCCCCATGGAAGCTGACTCCCACTTCTGCTCTGAAGGGCTGGTCACATCCTGCGGCTGACCCTCCACAGGAACTGCTCAGGAAAAGGGCCGCTGCCCCCTGGCTGCCCCTCCAGCCACTTTACATCACCCACGTGTGTGCACACACCCGCACACACCGTCTCCTCCCCACCAACCCTGCGAACGTGATTGGTGGTGATGCTGTGTTGACAACACACCCGTCAGCTGTCAGCCAACATGTCTAAATATGATGTTCCATCCCCCAGAACGTCATGGTTTTTTTTTTAATTAAAAAAAAAAAAGTTAAATGGGAATCCCATTTGTAGCAAGCAAGGGAGAAAGAAAAAATATAATACAGGTTAAAGAGAGCCATTCTGCCCCAGATGCCCTTTTCTTTCTTTCTGAATGGAAGAGTGAGAGGCTCACGGTTCCTTCTCTAACGGCTGTGGGAGGAGGAGGTCAATCCCGAGAGGTCACGTGACCTGCCCCGGGCAGGCAGCCCCTCTCTGGCCCAACGTGGAGCCTCTGACAGGGACACTGAGGAGTCCATGGAGGGTGTGCGTGCCCTCGCAGCCAATGGGAACATTCTGGAATGTTCAGACATCCACTATTTCATTATGTCCCCACTACAAACCGGTGAGGTCAAAATGACTTGATTTGAAAGAGGAGGAATTCGCTGAAACCCGTTTGGCTCAGTGGTAGAGCATCGGTCTGCGGACTGAAAGGTCCCAGGTTCGATTCCAGTCAGGGGCATGTACGTTGGTTGTGGGCACATCCCCGGTGTGGGGTGTGCAGGAGGCAGCTGGTTGATGTTTCTCTCTCATTGATATTTCTAGCTCTCTATCTCTCTCCCTTCCTCTCTGTAAAAAATCATTAAAATTTTATTTTTTTAAATAGAGGAGGAATTCACATGCAGATGACCTGCCCAAGGTCACACAATCAGCGACGGAGGGCTAGGGCGCCACCCGTGGGTGCCAGTATGATACTGACCCTCTGCAGCGCCCCGGTACACCCACTGCAGGACTGAGGAGCATCGAGCAACTCCTTCCCCCTCTCCCACGGTGGACCTTCCCTGTTCTGTCCTTGACTCCTGAAGGGTGGCAGAGAGCTAATTTATCCCATAGTATACACACGCCCTGGGGCCCTGGCTATCAGCACCTAACAATCTTCAACCCTCTGGCGCACGCATGTCAAACTCAGGGCCCAGGGGCTGCATATGGCCCACAACAAGTGACCCACTGTCCATCTGATGGACTGGCCGACCGGCCGGTACATACAACTCAGACTGGCAATTTAAAAATAAACATTTACCACACAGATCTTTCTTCCAATTAATTTCCTTTCAATGTGCATGAATCTGTGCGCCGGGCCACCAGTCATTAATAATGAACTACAACGTTCGCTGATGACTGATTACTATAATCGTGTTGCTTTCCTTTCCCTTATGCACCTTATGCACAGATGCAACATTTCTCTCCACTAATACTAGCAGCGAATATTTTAGCAGCCGATTGCCACGTCATTAGTCTTGGGAGTGACTTGTTTGGTGTGCGCAACAGGACATATTTCCCTTTTGGAAAACAAGGAAAATAGGTTTATTTGTGTTATGCTTATTAATTTGTGCAGTTATTCAGTGTCTGGTAAGTTAATGTTCAAGAAAAACTATTAATTTTCATTTAAATGTTCTATTATTTTATGTTAACGATGACTCATTTATCTTAGCCCTTTGTATTCAGCATGGCTCTATAGAAATAAACTTACGCTTCTATAAAAATCGATGCTTTTGTTTCTTTGTGGCCCACATAAACTTGGAATTATGAAAAATAAACTGATGTATTTTATTCCAAAAAACGTTCTAGGCATTAAGGGCTGAGCTCCGGCTATCTGGAACATGGTGTGTTTTTTTTTTTTATCATTAGGAACTTTCACTGGAGAGAAACCACGGCGTTATGTGGCAGGCACTATCTTCACAAAAGTACCGAGATCACCGGTTCTGGAGTTGGAAGGTCAGAGTTCAAATCCTAACCTTCCACTAGCAAAGGGAGACCCCACAGGCCGATACAATCCTTTTTCCTGAGCCTCAGGTTTGACATCTGTAAAAGGGGAATAACACTACCTTCTGGCCCAGGCTTTTTCTTTTTTTTTTTTTTATAAATATATTTTATTGATTTTGTACAGAGAGGAAGGGAGAGAGATAAAGAGTTAGAAACATCGACGAGAGAGAGTCATCGATCAGCTGCCTCTTGCACACCCCCTACTGGGGATATGCCCGCAACCAAGGCACATGCCCTTGACCGGAATCGAACCCGGGACCCTTCAGTCCCCAAGCCGACGCTTTATCCATTGAGCCATCCGGTCTCGGCTGGCCCAGGCTTTTGGAGAAGAATGAACCGGAGACTGCACGGGACCGGCGTGGCCCTTAGCGAGGACTCACCTTGCGGTGGGGCTCCTGTGGGTGGGTTTGACTTGGGAACAGGGTGGGTCCGGCTCAATGACTCAGCTGTGATCGAATCAGTTTGGTTACTTGTTTCCAGGGAAACCTGCAGCCCTCCCTTTATTTCAATGAGCAGACGGAGCTTGGGGGCAGGAACGGGTAGAAGTGGACACAGGAGAGAGGGAGACCTCAGTAGCCTGGGCCCCTTGGGACCAACAACCCCTTTCCCTGCCCCCTGAGAGCCCTGCTGCCTCGGGAGACACTGCCGGTCTCCATGACGGAGACCCCGGGCACCAGGGAAAGACAACAGTGACTTCGTGCATGGGTCACTAGGCCAGCGGTCGGCAAACTCATTAGCCAACAGAGCCGACTATCAACAGGACAACGACTGAAATTTCTTTGGAGAACCAAATTTTTTAAACTTAAACTTCTTCTAACGCCACTTCTCCAAAACAGATTCGCCTGGACTGTGGTATTTTGTGGAAGAGCCACACTCAAGGGGCCAAAGAGCCACACGTGGCTCGTGAGCCGCAGTTTGCCGACACGGAGCCAGGCAGAGAGACACCAGGAGTGTGGGTGCCTGTGTGGCTTGCCCGTTGGTGGAGGAGGTTCTGGGGCAGGTCAGCCTCGGTGAGGGAGCCCCGCGGTTCGCCAGGGGCCCATGCGATTCAGGGGGTGCCCACGAGGGCCTGTGAGTGTGGCCGGGTCGGGCACGCTGCCCAGCGCGATGGCTGGTAACGAAGACGCCGTCTGCTCTCTGGGGCCCAGCTCTCCAGCAGCCCGGGACCCCAGGAGAGGGAAGGAGAAGTCCTCACCAGTGGCCATCTAACGCTTACAATCTCTGTGGTTTTCACTAAAGAAGAAAGTGTACAGGGGGCGCCCCGGTTCCCTGGCCAGAGTCATTTCACTCCCTCCGTGACACCGATAAGGAGACAGTCTGCTTTCTTTCCTGTCTCAAGGGGGGCCCCCAGCCCTCAGATTCCAGGAACTTGGCAGTGATTTCTGTCCACATCTGCCTCTCTGCCTGCCGAAAAAACCCCACACAAACGGCCCCCTTTAAGGAACTGGGACACTCGTCAGGCAGGGCTGTCCAGGCGAGCAGGCTGGGGGGAGGGGGTGTGGTGGCCACACCTGCTACCTGACCTGGTGGGCAAACGAGAGCCCTCTTGGTGGATGCTGCTACCCCCTCAGAGCCCACGTCAGCCTCACAGACGCCGGAGAAGAGGAAATGAGGCCACCCTAACCCCGAGCAGTGGGTCACCACGTCACCTGAGCACCATTCCCACTGGCTGTAGTGCGCTTGGGACTACACTAGGGAATCTCCGAGGGAGGAGGAGTTCTCCAAAGACGGGGGAGAAGACAGACGGAGACGAGAGCCAGAGGCCAGAGAATCCCCAGAAACCACAAAACCACTGCCACTCCGATGAGACCAGCGCCCCTACGTGGCTTGAGTGTTCTCCAGAAATACAAGCAGGATGGCATCCCAGAAGAAAATAAAAAATAAAAAAATCCTTTCCATTCTATCAACGAAGCCGTCACATCTGAACAGCTCCTTTTCCCTCCTTTGTTGGCCCCCTGGACCTAAACCAACCTCCCCGTCCCCTCACTGTGTGCACACGGGTCATCGCCCTCTTCATGGGACACTCACAGGAAATTTAAACCTTCTCAGATGGGGCTCTTTCAAGCCCACTTGCCCCGCCCTCCACCCCGCCCCCACCCGGTTGCTGTGTATTCAGGAAATGCAAACCCAAAGTAGAGATAACTGGACCAGGCAGAAAAGGAGACGGGCCCTGTGACTTAGTTGGGCAAATGACTTCCCCTCCCTACACCTCAGACTCAGCTTCCGCAGAGCGAGGGGCTCGGACCCGATGGACGCCCCAAGGAGGTCCCTGTGGCTCTGACCTGTGAAGGCTCAGCTGAAGGAACCTTTCCAGACCCCACAATCCTGAGCCAGGAGCTGGGACAGGACGGTTTCCCACCACTGACCCCTGACCCTGACCCCTAGGAATCCCAGCCTCATGATGGAGAGCGCTGGATTTTAGTCCCAGTTCTGCCATTGAACAGGGTGAGTGGAAGAGCTTATCAGAGCACCTTAAGCTCCAGCTAGAGTGTTTTAATATTTTTATATACTTAGAAAATACACATTATTAGTATAATAAAAGCTTAAAAAATATTTTTTCGAAGGGAGACCACCCAACAGCAAGGAGCTAATGGTCAATCTCCAAGCAGCATGTAAACACTCAGATTATAACGGATTCCATTGGCTTTTACGTGGCCGTGCAAGCAAGAGTCCTTTGCCCGGGATAACCCCGGCTCCCCAAACTCCTCAGAGAGCCCCGACATCAAATGTCCCAACTTCCTGGTTCTGGAAAACTTCACCTCTGAGTTTAGGACAATCCCTTGTTTCGATGTGCAAGACTCGGCTGACAACGTGGAGGCATCACCGATAATCTACCAGTTAGCTCCTCATGGGCAAGGCCAGTCAGATGGAGTAAGACACATGCGGCTCTTTGGCCCCTTGAGTGTGGCTCTTCCACAAAATACCACGGCCTGGGTGAGTCTATTTTGAAGAAGAAGTTTAAGTTTAAAAAATTTGGCTCTCCAAAAACAATTTCAATCATCATACTGTTGATATTTGGCTCTGTTGACTAATGAGTTTGCCGACACTGGAGTAAGTAATCAATCTCGGCTCACAGCTCTGAGTAATGAGCGTGGAGGTGGGACAGGAAGCAGGAGGCATGTAGGAGAGAGGCTGTTCATAGACTGAGGTTTGCAGGCAGGATGGGCGGGGCCCCCCAGGAGGGCCCAGAACATCCCGGACATTGTCTTGGGAGCCACGAGGAGAAAGCACCCCCACTCCCCACCCCTGCAAAGGCCAGCACCATCAGCGCTCAGGCTCCCAGAAACCCGCCCCCTTGGGGATACCTGAGCAACCCTTGCAAAAGGAAGATGAGTGGTTGCCTCCAGATACCTTTTGGTGTCACAGCCTGAATGTTCCTTAAAGAAAGGTGCCAACTCCTATTTTACAAAAGTGAGTTGGTGGCCTGGAATGAACGGAAGCATCTGTTAGAAGCCAAATGCAACTCCATTAGAGGCCACTAAGCTCATGGCCATGTGGTCAAAAGCACCAGGGAAACCCGGACACCAGCTGCAGGGCTTCTCCGGGCTTGGGGTCTGCTCGTGGAGGTGGCTGTCCAGCGGGGCCCCGAGGTCCTCTGTGGGGCTGGACAGCCCCCCGCGTCTCACCGGCTCAGGAGGAGGCAGTTTTAGGGTCATGGCCACCCTATGCGTTGCCTATACCGCAGATCTAGGACCAGTGATCTAGAGTCTAGCACGGTGATGGTCACAGAGGAAACTCTTGCCTTGTTTCACACTTCTCCACCCAGAAGGTACCAGGTTCCTCCTCAGCTGCCTTGTCAGGCCAGCTCTAATCTCCCTCCCCCACATCCCTCACCATTCAGAGGTAGGGTGCTCTCCCTTTGGACACCCACTCTGAATACCTGACACCTAACCTGATGGAGATGGTTTATCATTGGTGCACGTTTTGGCCAGAAAGTCTTTTTTTTTTTTTAAATGAACGGAGTTTGTTTGTTGGAGCAGTTTTAGGGTCACGGCCACCCCGTGCGTTTCCTATGCCGCGTTCCCACTGTACACAGCCGCAGCGCCACAAATAGCGGCTGATATCGATCAGATCAGGAAGTGATGCAAACCTGAGCAGCAGAAAGCCACTTGCTAGAAGGGAGTGTGTAAAGGGAGGTGCCAAATCAGAACGAAGTGAAATGGACAGGAAAGACCCCCCTTCCCCGCCAGACAGGCGTCCAGCAGGGGCCCCACAGGGCAGCGCCCCGGTGCCTGAGGCGCCAGCCCCCTCGTGGCTCCGTGGCAGAGGGGCTGGAGGGGAGGCCGAGGTGCTGGGCGCCCCATTTCTAGAACCTGTGCCAACGCGGCCAGGCCAGTGGGTACTGTTTTCCCTCGTATTATTCAAAAGACAAAACAAACAAACAAACAAAAACAAACAGCTTGAAAGCAGAACAGTGAGGCTGGGAATCCCTCACTGACCGTGGCCTTTATCACCTCTCATCCGCCAGCTCTGCCAGCGGGGAAGCGCGGCTGGGCGAGAGCAGGGCCTGCAGGCACCTGTCCTCGGTCACAGCAACGTTAGTTGCACCGCGGACTGAGTGCCGCCCGTGCTCCGAGCTCATGGGATGAGCTCTATGTACACCCACTCATTTGGTCCTTGTCCCCATGTCACAGATGAAGGAACCGAAGCGCAGAGAGACGAAGCTAGTGAGTGGCAGAGCTAGGTTCAAACCCAGCTTTTCTCTCTGCCTCCAGGCCCCCAACGTCTCACCTCCGTGCCCGGAGGCCGTCCCTCGGCCCATGAGACGGAAAATCCAATAGCAGGAAGGACTGGGGACGTGGGGACTTGGGAGAAGAAGAAGGGGAGAGCAGCATGAGGACAGGAAGCAGCTGCGGTCCAGGGGGAGGTGCACGCGGGACTGGCTGGGGGTCCGGGAGGGCGTGCAGAGCGGGAATGAGGCAGGAAAAGTGCTGGTGACCGCCAGAGAAAGAACCACAAAATATGCAGAAGCCATTTCCTCTCTCAGGGAAGATAAACAATAACTCATAAACACATTTAACAAAGCCGTTCCAACTATTTAAAGCGTTCCGGTGGCGCTCCTCTCCTTGGCGAGCATAAAGCGAATCCCCCCAAAAGCGGCCACTCTTCGGGGAGGAAGGAGAGAGGAAAGGGACACACTCCTTCCCAGGCCGCACCTGCTGCGCCTGTGCTGGCAGCCCTCCCCGGTCCTCTCTGCGCCTGGGCCTGCTCTCCTGTGAACAGGGAATAGTCGTCTCTGCCCCCAGAGCCACGCTGGGGGAAAAACAAAAAAGATACACTTTTCAGCCAGGTGCCCGACTTGACCTTCCCAATGGAAGCAAATAAAATGCTGGATAAAATTTAAAGTATACGAATTGTACACACATTGCTAAGCCGGTACAAATGGAAGGATTCTTCCAAGACCAAACACCAACCGAAAGCAGGAGCCTTGGGAGGCCGTCCCGGCGGGAAGCTGGCTTTTGGCTTGAGGCTCCCAGACATTCTGTGTCCCAGGGGAGCGGGAGACCCAGCGCAACACAGAGGGCGCGGCAAGGAAAGCTGGCGTTGGGCTGCGGGAAGTCTTTATCGAAATCGTGTGCCGAAAGCTGGACTTTGCACAGGTTTGCAGTTTGAGTTCAGGCCACGTCTGTAGCCAGAAGAGCCTTGGGTAAAAAAAAAAACACACAAAAAAACAAAAAAACAAACACAAACACACACACACACACACACACACACACACACAACAAACAAACAAAAACAAAACAAAACAAAAATACACCAAAGTGCTTTTTGGTTGGTAGTGCCCCCAGATGACTAGCAGAAGTTAATGCAAATCCTCCCCAGAGAAGTCAATGTCAACCCGGACCTCAAAGAATTCTCAAAGATAAAGTGGCAATGAAAACGAGCAGCTCACAGAGTCAACAGAAGAGCGAGGAGGTAGATACCACAGCGGCACCCTCAGGCCTGTAGAGATGGCAGACTCCGGGATTACCGGACATGGGATCCTACCATTTTCCAACAGCTACTTCAATATGTCAGAGAAATGGAGAAAGAAATGTGGAATATGGACAAGAAATAAGAGGCCAGAAAATCACCACGCAGATCTGAAAAATAACGAACCAGAACTTCTAGAAATAATACAAAAAGGAAATGAAAGGAAAAAATTCAATGGATGAATCAGATAGCCTTTGAGACACAGGATAAATTAACCAAATGGAAGACAGATCCGAAGAAATGATTCGGAGTTCACAGAAAGACAGAGATTTAAAATATGAAATAAAAGATAAGAGGCACAGGGAATAGAACGAGAAGGTCTACCATACATCTAACTGGAGTCCCAGAAGGAGATATTAGAAAGAATGGGGAAAAGGTGATATTCAAAGAAACGAAGGGTGGGGACTTTTCCAGAATTGTGGGAAGATACCCATCTTCAGCTCCAGGAAGCCCCACGAACACCACACAGAGTAAAGACTGAGAAGCGTACTCCTCGTTACACCACGGTGAAGCTCCAGAACACTAAAGAAAACAACAGTCTCTTGAACACGACCGGAGAGAACCGCCGGGTCAGGTACAAAGGAACAGCAATCAGGCGGACAGCCAGTTTCTCGGCTGCAGCATCCCGAGCCAGGGCCGTGGACTAACAACGTCAATGACCTAAGAGACTATATCCAGTAAAGCTGCCTTTCAAAACCGAGAGCAAAATAAGATATTTCAAGCCAACCAAAACAAACAAACAAAAAAACTGAACCATGCCAAACCAAAAGGAAAAAAAGCTTGAGACTTTACTACCAATAGTGTCTCACTAAAGGATGATGCTAATAGATTTATGTTAGGAGGAAGGAACAGGATCTCGGGTTCATGAAAGAATGGTGACTAAAGTATTAAGTGTGTGGGCAGTCTATACAAACACTGTATGAAACAATGATGTCTAACGTGTAGGTGAAAACAGGATAGAATAAAAACAGGGTAGTAACTCTATGCACACGGAGAGGCAGTGGTTAGAAGTAAAGCCATTTATGGTTCTTGCACGGTCTGGGAGGAAGGTAAAGACACCGATTAATTTTAGACTTTGTCACCCATCTATCTGTTAAAATAGATGGGTGACCACTGAAAGAATAGATACAGAGCATATAACATCCAAATAAGAAGATAAGGTAGGGGTGCATGGAGGGCAAACAGAGGTGGGTAAAGGGACACCTACAATATGTCAACATTGATTTTTTTTTTTTGATGATAGAATCTCTAAAAAAAATTCACTCTAATTTCAGAAAATGCAAAACACACTTAAATATGGATGTCCAGACAGATGAATGCTTACTGTATGTTTTTTAAAAATGGAAAATAAATGAGTACATGATTCTGGGGGAAAAAAATAGAACAGCAGATGAAAATACCTCAAGCAAAAAAAAAAAAGCAGAAAAAAATGGAAAGTATGTAAAGATGGTAGAAATGAATCCCAATTCATCAATAAGATATACACTTAGTTTAAACATCTTTGCACCAAATTGCCTTAAAATACATAAAGCAAAATTTTCAGCACTGCAAGGAGAGATTGACAAATCCAATGGGAGATTTTTAGCACATTTCTCTTAATAATTAATAGATTAATCAAACAAAATCAGAAAGGAACATATTATAGGTGAGTTGAACAGTTGAACAGTTAAACAGTACAGTGAACTAACTTAGATGCTTATATATAGAAAAACATCTATCTATCTATATATCTATCTATCTAAAAGAGACTGTTACGACTGAACGACCAAACGATTGGTCAATCAGTCACTTTGACGTGCACGGACCCCAGGGGGCAGATGCTAAACACAGGAGTTGCCCCCTGGTGATCAGTGTGTTCCCACAGCCAACCTCCTGTGTGGGCCAACCTCCTGCGGTCCCTCCCATGGCCTGCCAGTCCTGATCAGCCCCTCCCCTCCTGGCTGGCCAACCTCCCACAGTCTTCCCCCACCTCAACCCGCTGGGCCTGATTGCCCCAATACGGACTGGGTGAAATAGCCTTGATAGGCCCTGATTGCCGGCCTCCCACCCGTGCACAAATTCGTGCACTGGGCCTCTAGTATTCAATAATTACAGAATACTCATGCTTTTCATTCATGAAACGTTTAAGAAAAAAGTTGGAAAGAGACAAAATATAAAGAAGGAACACACAGAAGTGGTTTAATGCTTACTTCAAACTCCCTTGAAGAATCCAAACCTATATTTTCTTTATATATATAATTGTTTTTGTTTTTGTTTTTTTTTTAATAGAGAGAAAGAGAGAGGGACAGAGAGTTAGAAACATCAATGAGAGAATCATCAATTAGCTGCCTCTTGCACACCCCCCACCAAGGATGTGCCCGCAACCAAGGTATGTGCCCTTGACTGGAATCAAACCCGGGACCTTTTCAGTCTGTAAGCCGACGCTCTATCCATTGAGCCAAAACGGTTTCAGCTTAACCTATATTTTCTTAAAAAAGATAGAGACTCTGTCTTGTTCACTGATGCACCTAGAGCAGTGGTTCTCAACCTTCCTAATGCCATGACCCTTTAATACAGTTCCTCATGTTGTGGTGACCCCCAACCATGAAATTATTTTTGTTGCTACTTCATAACTGTAATTTTGATACTGTTATGAATTATAATGTATACATCTGTGTTTTGTGATGGTCTTAGGCTCTACAGCAGCAGTTCTCAACCCGTGTGTCGTGACTAGCAGCGTCGCCTGAGACCATTGGAAAACATAAATATTTACATTACGATTTGTTACAGCAGCAAAATTACAGTTATGAAGTAGCAATGAAAATAATTTTGTGGTTGGGGGTCACCACAACATGAGGAACTGTATTAAAGGGTCTCGGCATTAGAAAGGTTGAGAACCACTGATCTAGAGTCTAGCACGGTGATGGCCACAGAGGAAGCTCTTCATGCGCACAGTAAGTCCTCACTTAACATCACTGACTGGTTCTTCGACTTCAAGTGAAACGAAGTAAAAGGAAACTGATTTTACTGGAGGCGAATGAATATAAACAGGAGTTAAGTGACTCCAGCATCTCAGCAAGGCTGTATTGGAAAGGTGGTGAAGGAAATGACGTTCCTCCAGGACCAGCTGCACCATGACTAGTGCATAAAGGGTTCTCTCTGGGGAACAGCCCGGGTTAAGTGAGCAACCGCAGGTAATGAAATCCTTCCCCGCACGGAGGGAACGAGAGGACAAGGTGAGTGGCGCCAGGCTCTGGGGGAGAATTTATACAAAACAGGAAAGCAGAGCCAGGCAGCCATCTTCACACCGGAAGGGAGAGTCCTGTGGAAGCGTCTCCGAAAGCCGGTTTGTACGGCTCCACGGGGAAAGATTGCAAAAGCATATAGAATACGTCACGACGAACACCCCTACACCTTCCAGGAGAAGGGACGCAAGCTCACCGTGCCCTCCGCAGCAGATGGCTGAGTTGGGGGCCTGGCTCTGGGGGCTTCTCCTGCGGCTGGCCGGTCATGCTGCTCTCATGCTGCTGGGCAGGTGGGCAGAGGAGACCTGGTTCTGTGGGAACAAGAGGAGGAGAGGTCACTTCTTCATCGCTTGCTCCCAGCCTTCCATCACCAGCCCCAGAGGACACTACCCAGAAGCCCTGGGGCTTCCCGGGGACGGCCTCACCACTCTGGGGTCGCTGTGTTCAGGCAGGCCTATGCTGGACACCATTTCCCATGCCTTCCAGTGCCAGGCAGGGCTCTACGGGATGATGAGCCACACGCAGTCCCGGCTCTTCTCAAGAAACAGCCCAGCAAGACTAGTTTTCATTGCAATATAACGTGGCAAGTGCTGTGACTTCCCCAAATTCACTCAACAGCCCACCTGTCCCACAGGGGAGGAGGGCAGAGGCTGCTTACACGTCGACAGCACAAGGCTTCTCAAATTACTACTGTATTTGCGATGAAGGGCCAGTTGTCTTTACTTTCGAACCCACCACAAATGAACACTTCTATAAAACACCAGAGGCCTGGTGCATGAATTTGTGCACAGGGGCAAGGGCCACAGACCCGTTGGCCGGCTGGCCCCGCCCTCTGGTTGAACTCCCAGTCTCTAGGGGACAATTTGCATAATAGTCTTTTATTATATAGGATAATGAAAACGGGCCACTAGAAAAATAAAATAAAAAATGTTCAAAGTACTAGCCTACTTTTTTTTTTTTAATATATTTTTTATTGATTTTGTACAGAGAGGAAGGGAGAGAGATAGAGAGCTAGAAATGTCGATGAGAGAGAATCATCGATCAGCTGCCTCTTGCACACCCCCTACTGGGGATATACCTGCAACCAAGGTACATGCCCTTGACCGGAATCGAACCCGGGACCCTTCGGTCCCCAAGCCAACGCTCTATCCATTGAGCCAAACCGGTTTCGGCAAGCCTACTTTTTAATTGCTCAATTCAACTAATGACTGTGACATCAGTGTGAAAGTTTCGAAGTGCTTACTCCCAATATCTGTACTTCCTATGGACCAGTGACGTTTGCAGGCCAGCACCATCTCACGAACCAGAGCTGAGGAGCAGCACTATAATGAGAGCTTATAGAGTACCCCTTTTCCCAAGATGTCTGGCTGGTCTTGGTTCCAAGAGGGTGGCCAGAAAGAAAAATGTCCAATTTGCCCTCTGGACTCGCCTTCGGAGAGTCCATGAGTCTCTCTCCGGGAAGGAGAGATATGGCAGGGACTTTGGGAATGTGTGCAGGTGGGGTGGTGGACAGAGGCAGTGGGTTCAGGGAGCAGGAGCAGGGAGCTCACGGGCCCTGGTCAGAGCGGTGCCTGCAGCCCTGTCCTGCTCCATCCGGGACTCCCCACCCTCTGGGACAAGCCCGGCCTGAAAGTAATCATCTCCAAATGCCGGGGCAGCTGAGCTGCCGGTGTTCGTTCCTCCTATTTAATGCTATAAAAATGATTTTTAAAAAAAATTTTGAAATCCTTTGTGGCAGCCAGCTCCAAAAAAAGCCTGTGAGTAGCTATTGCCTTAATACTTAAGGAAGAGATTACAAGTCATTCTCACCCATTTGAATGTTTAAGGGAAAGTACTCACTCCTCTAAGCTCTCAGCTCTTAAGTAGTTCTTATTTTAAACTTTATAAGGAAATAACTCTACCGAAGAAAAACTCTTTTCAAAGTCTTTTTAAAAAGAAAAAATGCAAACACACATACACGCTCACTCCTGGCTTCAAATGCTAAATCATCTGCAATTTGGGAGTTTTTGTTGCTCATGAAATTCGAGCGATAAGCACATCATAAGCATTCCAATAGCAACAGAATGCTTTTGAAGCCGTGCCTGCGATGTTACAAAGATTGTGTATCATTATCTCTGAATGTTGGCCAAGAGAAGGTTATGGAAATAACTATTTACGTGCAAATAAGTCAATATAGTAATTGGCGACCTGAATAGCAGACCCCGGCACGGTGGGAAGCAGGGAGGCAGTTCCCTGCGCTTCCGCTTCCGGGAAGAACTGCGCTGTCCTTACCCTCCACCTGGGAAAGCAGCTCTCCAAGGTCCCTCACAGCAGCAGCTAGTCTCAAGGGCAAGCGTTCGGCTTCGCCACCTTGTACTGGCCATCTGCTGGATGCCAGGTGCCTGGCTAGCCCTCAGGGTTCTCAAGGTGCCCCAGAGAGACACAGCATCAGGCCATTATGGTCCCCCACCCCTGCTAAGAAGAGCCTTTTGGCTGGACTTCAGGAAAAGGAAGGGAAGGTAACGAGCTCAATCCACCCATCCAACCAACCACCCATCCATCCCATGTTGACTGCGAGGCTAGTAGGTACCAGGCATGTACAAGGTGCTAAGCGTACAACAGTCAAGACCAATGCGGCCACTGCCTTCATGGAGCTGATAGTCTAGTGGTTCAGATTAAAAAGGACTCGAGCTACAATAGGGATATGCCGTAACAAAGGGGGCTACTGCTATAAAAGCCTATGATAGACCACGCACGGGAAAGGGCCAGGGGTCTGCCCCAGGGAATCAGTCTCTAATCTGAGCCCAAAGAATAAATTAGTGAAACCAAATAGCGGCAGAGAACCTGGGCAGAGGTCCTGTGAGGAGAAGCACGGCCCGCCCGCTCCAGCCAGGAAGGAGGTTCTAACAGGACCAAGTGGGATCCTGACCTTAGGGCACGCTTCTGTCACTGCCGCCTTCAGGGCAAGCATCAACAACGTGCAGGTTCTTTAAAAAGTGCTTAAGACGATACCAGGAAAATCAGGTGCCAGCCTGCTCACTCCTCCCTTATCCTAGCTGGCACCCACTTATACTAGTGTTGGGGCTCATCTATGTTCTCTTCAACGGCAGCAACCTGGCTAAACCCAACTGGGCCAGTGGTGACACTGGCTGGTCAGTGCCGACGGAGGCTGTCAGTGAGTGTGGGCGTGGGGAGGTGGGCGAGCATCCTATCATTAAGCTCTCGGCGGGAGAAGCCTCAGGACGGCTGAGACTCGACAGGCCATACACTTTAATGCACAGAACATCAAACCTAGGTTCACCTCCTTCCCGCCCCTCACTGGCCACTCTTCGGTAAGACGGGTGAGCAGTGCCCTCCCTGCATGGTCCCCAGCCCACAGCAAGCACGTGGGTCCCAGACCGAGCACACTGCCTGGCTCCTGGGACATGGGGCCGCGCTACTGTCACCTCACACCAGAGGGTGGGGACAGCCAGGCCTCTCCCTGGACTGGAGTATCCACAGGAATCCACGAAATGACTTCCCATCCAGTACAGGGGCTGCAGGACAGCTCTGCAAGGGCACAGGGGACAGCCGCCGCAGACCGGCCAAGGGGCCTGAAGACTCACCATGTCTCAGTGTGTGCCCTCAAGGGTCCCCACCTCTGCAGCAGCCCGTCCCTCACCGAGCCACACCTCCGTGTTCCCAGGTCAGTCTCCCCAGAGGAATCCAGATGCCAGCCCTGGGGACTTATGGGTAGGCCCCCCAGGAGCCAGGCTGGCAGCCAGCAGAGTTCTGGTTCTGGCTGCACCAGGAATGACCGGGTTCCCTCGGACAAACAGCCAAGTCCCAGGTGACAGGGGAGATGTAACGGCTACGCCATCCTGACGGCCTCATACGGGCCAGGCGTGTATGACTTCATAGACAGCTACAAGCCCTCCTGGGGCATCAGCAATGTCTGATAAAAAAGAAAATACCACCCAAGGATACATTTTTATTGATGAGAGAGAGAGAGAGAGAGAGAGAGAGAGAAACATTGACTAGAGATTGAACCCAAAACCTAGGAATGTGCCCTGACCAGGAATCGGACCTGGGACCTTTGTGGCGTGTAGGACGACACTCTAACCCCCTGCGCCACCCGGCCGAGGCAGGGCCTGCTTTTTCTCACCACCGTGTCCATGGGCCGGCAGAGCAGCTCTCAGGCCTGGCGGCACAGAGCTGAGACAATCAGCGGGTGAGGAAACGGTGGCACCACAAACCCAGGTGCGGGGCTGGACCGGGAAGCTGGCAGGTGCGCAGGATGGAAATCTCACTTATCTCTTTCCCACGGGACCAGCGAGGACACAGCCCCGCAAGGACCCACAGCCGATACGCCATCGGGGAGGCCGGGCCTCGGTTCCCTTCTGCACCCCGGGGGCAACAACGCCGCCTTCCACGCCAGAGTTTAGGGGGAAATGAAGACTGAAGAGTCTTGTCCTAACCAGTTTGGCTCAGTGGATAGAGCGTCGACCTGCGGACTCAAGGGTCCCAGGTTCGATTCCGGTCAAGGGCATGTACTTTGGTTGCGGGCACATCCCCAGTAGGGGATGCGCAGGAGGCAGCTGATTGATGTTTCTCTCTCATCGATGTTTCTAACTCTCTATCCCTCTCCCTTTCTCTCTGTAAAAAAAATAAAATAAAAAAAATCAATAAACTATATATTAAAAAAAAAAAAAAAAAGATGTAAGAGTCCTGGGGAAGGGAACAATCAATATACAGAAAGGAGCACTCTGTACAAGTACGGAGAGGCCCAGGCCAAAGAGGAAGGCGCTCCTGAGCCACAAGGCTGTTTGAAGGGTCACAGGTCACTAGGCGGAGGCGAGGGGAGAGAGGCAGGGGAGGGAGGGGGTGTAAGATGTAAACTGTGGAGCTTCTGAAACGGGGAGCGGGACCAAATGAAGTGTAAAGCGTTCCCGTGCCACCCACCGTGCATTAGGAGTTGGCGCAGACTTTTAAAGGCAGGAAAAGGAGGAGGGAGAAGAGGAGGAAAGCCAGGAGGAGGTGGAGGACAGGGAGCTGGAGGAGGAGGAGTGACATCTGAGGATTTAGTCCAGGAACACCAAGACACAGTGGGGAGCATGAACAAGCCAACGAGAAATCTGAGACTGCAGTCCCTGGGGGAGGGCTGGGGGGAGTGCCCTTCTGTCCCGTGAGTCCTCCTGTGTGGGGGCGATGGGGACCTGAACTAAAACCCCCAGGAGCCTGAAAGCTTTATGGATGTGGGGGGAACTCCCAGCTCCTCTCCAGTTCTTTGGAAGAAGGGATTCCTGCCCAGCCCACTCAGAGAGAGAAGCAGACCACCCAGTCAGGCCTTTGTGCAGCGGAGTGCTCCAGAACTCAGAGGCCGGGCCGTTCACATCAGTCTCAGAGCAGCTCACACTTGGTGAGCGAATCAGAATGGCTCCTTGTAGGCTGACGTGGATGGCAGGCTTCCATCCACTCTGCAGCCTCCTCTGGCCTCAGCCCCTTGCTCAAGGGCTCCAGCCAGCTGGTCTTCCAGGTCATCTCTCTCTCTCTCTCTCTCTCTCTCTCTCACACACACACACACACACACACACACACACACACACAGCTCTTTCTTGCCCCAGGGCCTTTGCACATGCCGGTCCCGTTGACTGGGATGCTCTTTTCCTAGCTCCCCGCTCATTAATGTCAGCTTTCAGGTGATAGCATCAGTGAGACTTCTTTGGCCCTCCAGAAATCTAAGCACTTACCACAGTTGCCATTAATTAATTATGTGCTAAACAAGTTGGTGTCCGAGACTGTAAGCCCTACTATGGCAAGGGAAATGTCTGATTTTCCCCCCCACCGTTATGAGAGCTACCACAGTAACTCTCTCACTCTCTCTCTCAATTTTTGAATTATTTTACACAGGCCCTGAAATTTAAAATTTTTGGATCAAACGCCTATGTTTACATGGACAGTTGTTTACAAGCTTTCAAACAAGGGAGCATAGACCACACTTGTTGTAGCCTTGTGTGAATTCCAAATGACTTTCCACAGCATCTTTTATTTTTACTAGTAGTTCTTAATTGTTGAAAGTATTACACGCCTCCTTCCCCCCCATTGACCTCTCTCCCTGGCTGCTCCCCCCCCCCTCCCGCCTAATGTCTGTGTCCGTTAGTTATGCTCATATGTATGCATACAGGTCCTTTGGCTGTTCTCTTACCATCCGCTCCCCCGCCCCCCCCCCACCCCGCCCCCTGAGGTTTAAGCATAGCCCAGACCATCAAAAGCACAGCAGTTCTCAATCCTGCTTGCACACCAGCATCACCTAGGGCAGTGGTCGGCACACTGTGGCTTTTCGGCCCCTTGAGTGTGGCTCTTCCTCAGTCGCACATACAGTGAGATTGAAGCTTCGTGGCCTGTGCGCAGAAGTGGTTTTCGGCTCTCAAGAGAAATTTCAATCGTCGTACAGTTGCTATAATGAGTTTGCCAACCACAGACCTAGGGAGACTTAAAAACACAGATGCCTGGGTTCCACCACAGACCTACCAGCTAAGCGTTAAAGCTTGCCAGGTGGTTGTGACACATGGCCGAGGCTGAGAACAGCTGACAGGAGGCCAGGGCCCTGCACTATTTTCCACTCCCACCGGCAATGTGTCCAGTTCCCACTTCTCCAGTGGGTATTTTTGGGTTTTTTTTTCGTTCCTTTGGCCAATCTAGTAGATTCTAAGGGAAGCTTCGGTCCTCCGGGCGGTCCCCAGGGACATGACTAACGCCACTGCCTGAAGGAGAGCTCACCCTACAAGTGTTTCCGTGACAGTCTGCTTCGCACGGGGCCGTGGGACCCCGCGAGCAGTCCCCGGGTGGGGCTTATAACACCATAAGGAATGGGAGCTGTCCGTGTGCCATGAAGAGGTTGGATTTTTTCCCGCCCATCTTACTACATCCATCTGGGCGGCTGTTGTGAAATGACACGGCCTGGATGGCTTAGGAGCAACAGACATTTGGAATTTGCTGCTGGCCGTTCTGGAGGCTGGGAAGTCCAAGCTCAAGGTGCCAGCGCGGCTGTGTTCTGCTGAGGCTGTCTCCTCTGCAGGCCTGGCTCCTCACGTGGAGGGCGGGCCCGGGAGCTCTCGGGAGTCTCTGTCCTAAGAGCGTCCATTTCACTCCTCAGAGCTCCAGCCTCGTGACCTGAGCAGCTCCAGCGGGCCCACCTCCTGACACCATCACTTTTGGGGGGCTAGGATTTCAACAAAGGGATCGTGGGCCGTCAGACCATGGCGTCCTCCCTCCCCATTAGGAAGAGTCATGGAGCGGGTGGGACAGTTTGCTCTCTGCTCACCCTGGGAAGGCCAGGTCAGCTGAGATGCCTGACCCCATGCATCCATGCCTGACCCCGCTGCCCCCATAAGTGACCTCCCCCACCCCGTGCCCCATGGGCTGAGTTTTTGCAAAGCACCTACCTATGGCCGGGGGCCGGCCGGGAGGGTCTTTTCCCAGCACGAACTGGCTTTGATCTCTTCCGTCTTGATGACATTTAAGGTGAAGTTTTGCATTGAACTGCATGGGATAGCTGGGGCTGATTTAATTTTTTATAAATAAGGGATTTCGCCCCACCTATGTAAGGGTAGGTCCTGTGGCCTTGAGGAGAAAGGTGATAAACCAGTCAGTGACAGAGGGGTGGGGGCGGGGCTGCAGGAGGAGCCTGCATGAAGGGAATAATAGTATGTCTGCTGACAATGGGCAGTGTGTTCCCCTCCTCGGGTACGTCCTTACACGGAATCTCTGGGGTGGAAGAGAACATTTAAGTTGTACATTGTATCCACACGAGCTGCTGTAACTGTGGGCTGCTGGCTCTGGGGCACTTTATTTTTTATTTTTAAAATATATGTTATTGATTTTTTTTTTTTTTTTTTTACAGATAAGGAGAGGGATAGTTAGAAACATCGATGAGAAAGAATCATCGATCAGCTGCCTCTTGCACACCCCTTACTGGGGATGTGCCTGCAACCAAGGTACATGTCCTTGATCGGAATCGAACCTGGGACCTTTCATTCCGCAGGCCTATGTTCTATCCACTAGGCTAAACCGGTTTCGGCAGATTTAGGTACTTTAAATGGTCAATGGTTCATTTTATGTTATATGAAATGTACTTCAATTAAAAGAAAAAAAAAAAAAAGCTTCCTGAGCTCTGACTCAGTAGGCTGTGCCCAAGGACCTATTTTTTAAAAGAATATGCGGGTGATTCTGACTTGGGGGATCCCGGTGTGGCCTGCAGATCAGGGCGGATTTGTGTAAATGATGTGTTTCCTGTAGGTGAACGGCTGCTGTTTCCTGAGTGCCAAGCCTGTGCCAGACCCTGGGCTTGGTGCTTGCAAACATCGTGTCTCAGACTCACACGGCAGGGCAGGAATGAGGAGACGGAGGCTCAGGGAGGGTAAGGAGGCTGCCCAGGGCACACAGCTGTTAAAATGGATCGGAGCCAGCATCTGTCTAACACCACAGACCACACATCCCCACCACCCCACACGCACACCGCTGTGCCCTTTAACGAGGCTCCAGGTGGCAGAAGTGTCACCGTTGTGTGTATAGGTGCAAAACGCTCTCTGTTAGAGACTTACATCATCCCGCTCAGACTGTGGTCCTCCGTATCCCCTGGAATTTACCAGAAATGCAGACAGCCGGTCCGCACAGGCTCGCAGACTCTGTCTGTGCCACCCCCAGGTGTCTGTGGGTGCACTGCAGTATGAGCCGGCAGCCACCAGCCGCAAGTAACTCTTAAAATTAGTTAAAATGAAACGAACTTTAAAACTCAAATCTTTAGCAGTGCTAAAGGCTCCCCCATGGGACAGAGCAGAAGAGAACATTTTCCCTGACGGCAGAGTCCCCCGGCCAGTGCCATCCCCGGCGGGGGAAGATGCCCTGTGGTGTGGGGCACATGCCAGAGCAGGGGCAGTTCTCAACCTGGGGTGACTCTGCCTCTCAAGGCACACCTGGCAATGGAGGGGAGACCCTTCCCGGGTGTCACAGCGGGGGGACAATATTGACATCCAGTGGGTGTGGCCAGGGCTGCTGCTAAGCACCCCATCACGCACAGGACAGCCCCACGGCAGACCCATCTGGCCCAAATGTCAGAGCGGGCCGGTGAGAGCCTGCTCAGGGTGGCCACGGAAACAGCCCCCGTCAGTGAAACAGAGGCAGGGGACTCAGGACCGCACCGGACCAATTCGGAACTCCTACGCGGACGGGTGTCTGTTAGCGGAGAATACAGAATAGAATAAAACAATCTACAAACTCATCGCGGAAATGAAGTCCCTGCCTCTCACACCCGGGGGCTGGGAAAGGCAGACATGCCCCGTCGGCACTGCTGTGTGGAGTGACTGGTGCGTGCCACGGGGAACCGGCCTGCCTGCTGGTGAGGAGCAGGCAGCATTCATTCGCTGGTTCACGCATCCAGGTATTTAAAGGCGCTTATCGAGCACCTCGACGTGTCAGGTGCATCCTTCCGTGTCAGAAGCGGCAGTAAGTAAATGAAACCAGGCCCCTGCCTTTGTGAAGGCGAACGGCAGTACCCAAGTAAACAAGCACACCAGCGGTGGCACGGTGGGTGGGGTAAGTGTGACGAAGGAAAGTAAACCGGGGTGAGGGGACAGGTGTCTGGGAGCCACCAGGGAAGGCCACCTGAAGAGGTGACATCTAGGAAGAGACTTGAATGAACTGAGCTTGAACCGGATAATGCAAGGTGGTGAGAGGACTCCAGGCAGAGGGCCCAGCAGGGGCGGGGTCCTCTGGGGAGAGGAGATTGGTGGAGGGGAGAGGGCTGACACGGAGGTCCTTGAGGTAGGCAGGGGCCAGCCGGTGGGAACAGGACGCCACGGGCAGCTCTGAGCGGAGGAGAGATGGGCTTCGCTGACTTTTTCTGTGGAAAACAATCTATAGGAGGACAAGAGTAGAGAGGCCAGACCAGTGACGAGGCTGGTGATGACTTATTACAAATGAATTAACGAAACTATTACTATTAAAACTAGTTCTCTACTCGGCTGGTGCTCTCAGTAGTCTATCTCAGATATATCATGGGTAGACCATGCATCAAGTTGAAGCTACTTCTGTGGAGAAGTGCATTCTGGGTTGCCATGGCCACGCTGGGTTGTAAGCTGGGGACAGTGAGAACTGGGGGAAGACAGAGGGAAAGGAAGGCGGAGCCAATCGTCGCCCTTTCTCCGAAGCCACCAGAGGAGAGGCGTCTGAGGGGCCTCCCCACCCCACTTCTCAGGGCCCCACAGCGGCTGGGGGAGGCCCAGCTCTCCCGCCGCAGGCAGAGCAGAAAGGAGAGGACGGTCCCGCTCAGATGGCACGGCAGCTGTCGGTGGAGGAAGGCGTGGGAGTCTTTTCCAAAAGCAAGAGCGACGCCACGCCTGCGGTGTCTGAGGGTTCAGGGCCACAGAGCCACGTCGGGGAAACGGCCGCAGAGTGGGCAGATTCAGGGCACAATGAACCAGCTGTGCCTCCTCCCAACCGCACAGCACCGGGCGCGCCACCCATCCCCCGACGCTCTGTATGGTGGAAACGGACCGGGCCTCCCAGGGTGCCTATGAGGTCTGATCCGAGGGCCTGTGCCGGCAGGGAGGGCACTCCGGTCCAGCTGCGACGCCGGGCACACACGCCTCCTGCAGCAGGTGCAGGGTGCCCCTTGTCACGGGCACACGGTCTGTGCTGTCCTCCTGCCCGGCAGCCCAGCTGACCCCTCACTCATTC
The DNA here is from genome assembly GCA_036971965.1 of Nyctalus aviator. NCBI lineage: Eukaryota > Metazoa > Chordata > Mammalia > Chiroptera > Vespertilionidae > Nyctalus > Nyctalus aviator. The sequence continues at coordinate 77,016,842 of CM072925.1, read as the reverse complement.
GTCCACTCAACACTCGTTTACCGGGATCGGTGCCGGCCACGGTGCTTGGGAGAAGCAGAGAGGAAGAGACAGGCCCTGCTCTCCAAGAACACATGGGCGGTGCCTGGTAACCACCACCCAGGGAAACTGCATGCCTTTTGACCAGAGCCACTAGCCCACCGGGTCCACAACCTCCCCGCCCCTTAACTACCAGCTGCCTGTGGCCTCCACCTGGGCACGGGGACCGCTGTTGCTCTCCAGGCTGGGAGGCAGGCCTGGTCCTTTTCGCTGGAGTGGCGAAGGATGAGGAAAAGGCCGGGCTGGCTGGGCAGAGAGAATCCGGAGAAGCTGTTGCCTTCAGCAAGGCCTCTGTGAGCCCCCACTTCCTCCCTCCAGGGGACACGCTCCAGGAGAAAGGGGAGCCTGGATGGTCCGGGGCCAGGGCCGCCCCTCCTAACCTCCCGCTCCTGGGGCACAGCCTCTCTCCGGAGCTCCCCGGGGATCATCGGAGAGGGCTCGGCTCTGAGTCACCGGGAGCAGAGGAGGCCTTGTAAACACAGCTCCAAGTGTGAGGCTCTGGGCTCACATCATCCAAGACACAAAGTGCCGAGGAGCAGGGCCGGAAGCAGAGGAGGGAAGTGTCTTCCCGTCAGTTTCTCCCCATGACGGGCTGCCAGAAACACACCGGCTGGCTCTCCCCTTCCTCCCGCTCCCTCGCGCCCCGGAGGGATTGCATAAGTGGGAGAGGGTCTTCTGTGCGACCTCCTGACTCTCCCGCCCACCCCTCTTCATCTGCAGCCTCCCAATCTGGCCTCCGGGCAGCCCTGACAGAGGGCTCGCTGGTGCCTCCTCTGATGTCTTCCACGAAACAGGGGGTCCCCGTGAAGCCCCAAGAGCCTCCACTACGCCCCCGGGGCCTGGCCGAGCGAGGGGGACGCCAGCAGGGTTGGCCAGATCCCTCACGGCACAGGCGGGGCCTCCTCGTAAGATCATGGATGTAAACATGCTCGCACAGGCGGCAGGAGTGGCCATGGGAGCTTCCTGGTCATCTTCGGGGCTTGCTGGGCTCCGAGGGGGGTGGAGGTGGGGGATTGCTGGGGCTCATTTCCACTCAGCCTTCCGGAAGGTGTGTCTTTAGGGGTCACGGAGATGAGGATGGGGATGTTTGAGACAAGGAAGAGAGCCCAGTAAGAGGACAAGCAAAGGAACAAGACGGGAGCAGGGAGAGAGGAGGGATAAAAGGACGCTGGGTGGAAGAGGACAGGCGGAGGCGTGGCCATCACGCATTTAGCGCCTACTCAAGGACCCTGCATAGGCAGCCAGGAGCGTGGTGGCCCCCGCCTCTTGAGGCTTACAATTAAGAACTAAGAACTACTTTTATTTATTTTTTATTTTAAAAAATATATTTTATTGATTTTTTACAGAGAGGAAGAGAGAGGGATAGAGAGTTAGAAACATCGATGAGAGAGAATCATCTATCAGCTGCCTCTTGCACACCCCCTACTGGGGATGTGCCCAAAACCAAGATACATGCCCTTGACTGGAATCGAACTCGGGATCTTTCAGTCTGCAGGCCGATGCTCTATCCACAGAGCCAAACCGGTTTAGGCAAGAACTAAAAGCTACTTTTAGACAGACGCACGTACACATGAGGAAGTAAAACCTCAACCAAGGTGTGGTAAATACAAGGCACAGCCAAAGTCCTCTGCCTGGTGCCAGTGAAAGCACTACTAGCAAATCCATCGCTTTGTGCTTTGTGAACACCCCCATTCACAAGGACATTAAGTGTCTGGCTTCACAACCAGAAGCCAACCTCGCCCCGGTTTTCTTTCTTTTCTAATACAAAATTTTTGATGAGTTTATTGATTTCAGAGAAAGGAAGGGAGGGGGGGAAAGAGAGAAACATCTATGATGAGAGAGAATCGTCAATGGGCTACCTCCTGCTCACCCCCTACTGGGGATCGAACCCGCAACCCAGGCGCGTGCCCTGACCAGGAATCGAACCATGACCTCCGGGTTCATAGGTCAACACCCAACCACTGAGCCCCGCCATCTGGGCTCACCTGGCTTTGTAAATGTCCACAGCCATGTTAGGGCGCAGACACTAACAAGCCTTGCAAAATGAAGCTCACACACCCCAAAAAGTATCCGTGGAATGTCTGTTATGTGCTAGGCATTGTTCTATGCGGTCAGCACACTGTGGACAGCAAGGAAGACAAAACTCCCTGCCCTCCGGAGCTTTCATTGTAATCGGGGACACAGAAATAAAGGGAATAACTAAAACTCATAGTCTGTCAGGTACCATGGGCAGAAATAGAGAACGAAACGGGCAGCAGTCCAAGAAGGCCGCTATGAGAAGGTGACATCTCCTGGAGAACGGCCTGAAGGGGAGGGAACCAGGGGTCGGCGCGGGGGAGGGGCAGCCCAGGCGGAGGGAACAGCAAGGCCTGGCCCCAGGCGAGTGCCCGCCTGGTGGGACGGAGGAATCGGGAGAAGGCTGGTGGGGCTGGAACGGAGAGAAGGAGGAGGAAGTAGTAGGAAAGGTGGCCACAGAGCGTCTACAGATGATTTTAAAGTGAATGCAACGGAGAAACACAAACACGATGGCGCAAACAGGTTGTTCGCGGGGGCGCCTGGGAAAGGCCTTGGTAAGGAGGCGTTGGTTGAGCTGAGCCCTAGAGGAGAAGACCTGAGAAGAGAACATTCAAAGCAACAGGGGCAGTGGGAGTCAGCCCTGAGCAGGGATGAGCGAGCACATGGCAGGTGCACAGGGGTGAAGGGAGGGGAGAGTAGAGGTGGGGGGGGGGGGAAAGAGGCAGGGGGTGGTGGGCGGGGGTTTCCCGGTGAGGGCAGTGGCTCACACCTGCAGGGATTTTGCCTGGAGGCATATGTGGTCTTCACAACCGGGGAAGTGCTTTGGCATCTGGAGGGTGGGGGACAGGGATGCCCAGGACACAGGATTATCTGCCTGGAAACAGCGGTGGTACCGAGGATGAGAGGCCCCGGTGAGGGGCCTTACCAGTCACAGGAAGCCTGTGTGCGCACAGAAGCAGGGACCGAGGACTAACGAATGCTTGTGCCTCATGTCCTCACATCCACCCCGTCCGGTCCCGGGTGCGTGTGCGGAGAGGAAGCAGAAGGCTGCGAGGATCAGCTCTGAGGACACAGGAGACAGGGCGGGGACACGGACACCCCAGCCTAAGCTGGAGCTCAGAGGGAGCTTCTGCAGCAGAGAGAGAGGAGGCTGAATGTGGGGAGGCCACGCGCAAGCTCACCGATGGCACCACGGCTATTTCCAAGCCGTGGATGTAGCTGAAGGATGGAGGCAGGGCCCTGGGTGATGGGGAGAGGAGCCACTGAAAGGGCGAAGGACCGGAGAATCCTCCAGGTGCGGACAGCACAGTTCGAGGCCAGCGTGTAGACACCCAGGACTCAGGGATGAAATTACCAAGCGAAACAGCCATGGGTTGGAGAAAAGGGGCTCAGGAGGGTATGACATGGGGGGAGGACCCCCAAACCCACCGGCACAATGCCAGGAAGAGGTAACTAAGAGGGGCCCAGAGAATACTTAGTAGATCTCGAATTTGGTTACAACTACAGAATGGGTTGTTCTCTGCTCCACAGGGAGTGAAGGCACCTGGAAGTCAGGCCTCCTCGCTCTGGTCAACGCGGCCGGCCCTGCGGGTCACAGAGATTGATTTCATCTCTCCCCGCAGTCACATCAGTCCGCGGATGGACGGGCAGGGACATGGCCCAGGGGACCGAGGACTCTGACAGGCAGTGAACCCCACGCACGCCCCTCCCCCTCGCCCTGCCGATAACCCCGGTGAGTCATCGGAGGAGCTGGCCCACCCCGGGGGAAAGAGGCTCTAGGCGAGGTTTCCATCACTTAGAGACGAGGAAGATTCCTCAGTGTAGGAGCAGGAAGGCCTTCCCCACTGGGGGGGAGGGAGAGAAGGGGCTGCCTCATAGCGACTTTGTTCCGACAGCCTTTCTGGGGGCACTGTCAGCTGGGGGTGCGGGCTCAAGGAGGGGCCCCCCTCCCCGGCACCCACTCCGTGCTCGCTCCCTTCCTCCCGTTTTAAAATCACATCCATTTTTCTCCACCGGCAAAGCACGCGCGCTATAAAAATGTTAGTTCACATTTACAGCATGAGAAGGGAAACCACTCATAATCCTGTCACGTTGAGGATATTTCCACCTCCCCCCCCCCAACCTTTTTCTGTTAAACTTTTAAGACACTATGGTTGAGATCACGTTGTGTACATAATTTTGCATCCTGTGTCTAACATAAGCGTATTGCCTTGTTATTGAAAGCTCTTTGTAAACACCAGCTTTAATCTCTGAATGACAACCCATCGACAGTGATGGTGCATTTCCTCACGCCAAGAGAAGCATTCCTGCAAGGGTCTGTGTCCCCTGGCTCAGGCCCTGTACGTGACCCTGCAGCCCTGAACACAGGGAAGTGTCACCGTTTTCTAGTATTTACTACAAAGTGCCAAGTACGCTGCCTCCTGCTGTGTCAGATAGCTGTGGGATTCAATGTGGGGACGGCCTAATGTCACACTGTCGCACGCAGAACGTTTTCCAGACTTGGGGCCTCTATGCTCCATGTGGCCAAGGGTCATGTCCCATCCCATTCTTGTAGGCAGGGCAGCTCTCACGCTGCCCCGGTGGCTGAGGGGAAGCCCCAGGCCCTGGTTAGGCCCGGGGAATGGAGAAAACATGGCGTAGGTGCTGAGAAGCAGAGGGAGTGTGGACAATGGAAACGGCCGTCAGGGGCAGGGACGGGAACATGTTGGTCAAGCCCAGCCTGCAGGCCCATCAGCCGCCTGGTTATGTAAACAGAGCCCGAGAGGCACACCCGCGCCCACTCATGTCCATGCTCCTGTCTAAGCAGCTCTCAGCCCCGAGGAGAGGAGCAGTTGTGATGGAGACCAGATGGCGCGAGAGCCTAGAATATGTACCACTTGGCTCTGCAAGACAGTCCGCTGACCCTGCGTTTGGAGGCCAAGCGGCATCCTCCAGACCCGTGCTCCTCACTCGGCTGAGCGTTGTCACCGAGAGGCCGGGACGCCATCTCCCAGCTCCCCCTGCGGCAGGCGGGCCCCGTGACTAGTTCCCGCCAACAAAATGTGGGCCCAGGGCCGAGTGTCCTTTTGGGGCCAAACTGGTTGGGAAGTGGGCGAACCTCCGCTGCCTCCTTTTCCCTTCCACCCGAACCCAGGGACTCCTGGCACTGCAGTCACGTTCCTCATCGTTTTTTTTCATGACTCCCCCTGAACGGAGCGTTTTTAGACACTTTCCCCAGCCTCCTTCCTCCATGAGGCTGTAATGCCAGAGACTGACATCTGTCTATCTAGGGGTCACAGGTATATCTTTTTTTTTAAATTATTATTATTTTTTAAAATATATTTTATTGATTTTGTACAGAGAGGAAGGGAGAGAGATAGAGAGTTAGAAGCATCGATGAGAGAGAGTCATCGATCAGCTGCCTCTTGCACACCTCCTATTGGGGATATGCCCGCAACCAAGGTACATGCCCTTGACCGGAATCGAACCTGGGACCCTTCAGTCCCCAAGCCGACGCTCTATCCATTGAGCCAAACCGGTCTCGGCTAGGTGCCACAGGTATATCATGTAGGATTCCCCCCCTTTAGTGCAATATAGTCCTGGCGAAGGAGTGTCCTCCAGAGCGGGGCAGGTCACAGGGGGCAGGGGCCCAGGTCCCTGAGTCACCTTGTGGGACATGCTGGGCGCATGTGGGTGGCACCTGCGTTTGCTATAAGAGCAAGAGTGACTTCTATTGTGTTTGACCCCAAACCAGGTGATGGTCCTGGCAGCTCACACTGCCTTAACAAAGTTAATGCAAGACCTAGATCGGATCATTAAAAAAAAAAAAAAAAAGAGTACAAATTGGATAGGAATGGTAGGCGTGTAATATCATAAACAACGAGGAACCTCGCCTAAATCCTAGAGGGTCCATCTAGGACAAAGAGCCCCCACGTCAGGTGGGGGAGAGGCTAGCCTGTCAGCTCTTGCCGTGGTGCAGGCGGGAGTTTAAATCAGGCTCAAGATGAATTCATGAAAGACAGACGGCAAACCCACCGCACTCACCTGCATCCCCTCCGTCTGGACACATCATCGCCCAGATGAGAGTGGAGGGATTTTTTAAAGACGTAGTTTCAAGCAGCACAGGAAACAGGTGAGGGCTCCCGGGGAAGAGACTGAAACGACTTTCTGGGGAAGAGACAGACAGACAGACAGACGGCGGGAGACCGGGACTGACACTGCCCACAGGAAGCCTGAGCTGGAAGGGGCTCGGGCGCTACGGGAGCTTGTCAGCTGGCAGGACAGCCCAGAGGCGTGTGACTCAGAGACGCCAGGAGTCAGATGTGAGGCTGGACGGGGGGAGCCTATCAAACCTGAAGCCACGCAGCTGAATCTGCCGTGGGAGGCTCCTGGGGCAGCCAGGCAGGCACTCTCCTAACCCAAAGAAAGGACTGTCCTCCTCTGAGGAAACAGAACGGACCCACAGAGAAGGCATGCGGTGCAGGCAGCAGCGGGACCAGCCTGGTGAAATACTACAGGAAACCCCCGACGACAGCTGGGAATCAGGCTTAGAGCGGTGGTCGGCAAACCCATTGGTCCACGGAGCCAACTATCAACGGTACAACAATTGAAATTCCTTTGGAGAGCCAATTTTTTTTTAAACTTAAATTTCTTCTAACGCCACTTCTTCAAAATAGACTCCCCCAGACCGTGGTATTTTGTGGAAGAGCCACACTCAGGGGCCAAAGAGCCGCATGTGGCTTGCGGGCCGCAGTTTGCCAACTTGGGGCTTAGAGTAACCAGGTGAAACTTGAGGGAAGGAAGAATACATAAAAGGCCCAACAGACTAGAGAGTTTAAGGAGGAAACGAGAAAGAAGAAAGGCAATGAGATACTCTTGGAAAAATAAAAAGCTGTTTACAAGGGGGGAAAAAAGGGATTCATAACATACTCCTTGTCTCCAAAGAGGATAAGAGGTCAGTCGTCAACCTCACACCCTTAAAAGTCTTTGGGGACAGACTAATACGTAAATGAGCCATGCAGGCTAGGTATGAGGGCGCACTCACTGTGAGTGGCAGGGACTATGCACACTGGAGTGGCCCTCCCACGGGAGAGCGGGCACCTCCGGCAGCGTCACCTTACGTGCCAGATCGCTCAGCTTTTAGAGCAAGATCTCAAACTCTCAACCTTTTGTGAAAACTCCCCCTTTTTAAGAACACTGGCTGATTTTTTTTTTTTTTTTTTTTTAATCACTAGGCAAACCAAACAAGTATGTCAGAGAGTTCACTATAGATACACAACTTGCTTATACATTCACAGCAACAGAAACTCCATCTGCTGGTTCTCCAGCCTTTAGGGTCAGCCTACAGGTTTCATGGCAGTTACAAAATAAAGATGTTATCCCCCTTAACAATGCACAAGTAAAGCCCTAGCCGGGTTGGCTCAGTGGATAGAGCATCAGCCTGCGGGCTGAAGGGTCCTGGGTTCGATTTGGTCAAGGGCACATGCTCGGGTTGTGGGCTCGATCCCCAGTAGGGGGCGTGTGGGAGGCAGCCGGTCAATGATTCTCTCTCATCACTGATGTTTCTTTCTATCTCTCTCTCTCCCTCTCCCTCCTCTGAAATCAATAAAAATATTGAAAAACAAAACAATGTACAAGTAAAGATAGAGAGGACAAAACTGGAAAGTGGAAAGCAGCGGGGGTAAGGACACTAACATCTTCCGTCGTCCTGAACAGGGAATCAAGAGATGTGGTTGTTAATGAACAAGAAATATGACAGGAAGAATCTCACTTCTCAGGCTAACCAAGCCGAGGAAATATAAATAACAACACCGCTGTGTTGTGAGGATGTGGGGAGGGGTAGAGGGTGGTATAAGGGAGCTAAATCGTCATCTCTCACAACAGGAAGTAGGCTGATAACTTCTAAAATAGGAGTAAGATAAAAGCACGTTATTTAAAAAGATGGAGCCAGAAAAACAACGGAAAGGATTAAAAGTGGCTGGCCCAAGGGAGTGGGACTCAGTTAGGCAGAGAAGGGGCCAGGAGACTTGTTTTTATTATAAACTAGAGGCCTGGTGCACGAATTTCAGCCCAACCTGCACCCTCTCCCATCTGGGACATCCCTCTCACAATACAGGACTGCTTCCAACTGCTTGCCTGTCTGCCAGCCTGAACACCCTCTAATTGCCCTGCCAGACTGATTGACACCTAAATGCTCCACTGCCAGCTGAATGCCCCCAACTGCCCTCCCCTGCAGGCCTGGTTGCTCCCAACTGCCCTCTCCTGCCAGCCTGGTTGCCCCTAAATGCCCTCCCATTTTGGCCTGATCACCCCCAACTGTCCTTCCCTGCTTGCCTAGTCACCACCAACTGCTCTTCCCTGCTGTCCTGGTAGCTGCTAATTGCCCGCCCCTGCTGGCCTGATTGCCCACAACTATCCTCCCCTTATAGGCCATTTTTGACTTCTTGGGGGTGGCCATCTTGTGCAAGGGTGTGAGGGTCAATTTGCACATTACCTCTTTATTATATAGGAGTCTTCTGAATGTATCCCCTCACCCCACTCCAGAAAAACCACACACACCAAAACACCTTTTGCAAGAATAAGAAACAAATCCATACATGGGGTTGGTTACTAGGCCACATAATTAAGGCTGCAAAGTGACTCTCAGCAGAACACTACTGATGCCACTCCATAAGGGTTTAAATGAAAATAATTTGGTAAATGGACCAATTACAGAGGTGTGGGGAGAGTCAAGGTGCCATCGACGGTGCAGCACCCAGACACCGACACCAAGGAGCCTTTGGGGTTTCCCAGTGTGAAAGCCAAGGCCTCGCTATTCCCAAGTTCCCGGAGCCCCATTGAGCAGGAGGTATTTACACTCCACTTTCTCTTTCCTGCTGTTCTTGGACCTCCTGCTGGTGTTTCCTACCGGCCAAGCCCCAAACCCAGCAGGTCAAGTAAAGGAGCCAGCTGATGAGAGCCACGGGCCCAGGCTCCCAGCCCGCGGGAGGACAGAGAATGGGACTGGGAGGAGGGGGCAGGAGGATAACCAGCCCATATTCTCATATTTACCTTCTATCGATTCATGAAAAAGTGGACTAGAGAAAGCACACATTTGCCCAGGGCAGTTATTTTGATCTTCTCTAGTTCAGCGGCAGAACAAAGAGATTGCCTAAAAGACGTGTAGTAATTCCCAATTTTAATTAGTGAATATAGATGAAGGACCTTCACAGGTAGGCCCTACATTTAGTCAGGGCAGAAATAAGATGGATGAAGCAAGAATCCCATCAACTAAGCAAAGGGGAGCGAGGCAGACCCGCCCAGAAAGAGGGTGACACACGTGGTGTGGTGAGCATCCAGAGGAAAGTCCATCGCACACAGCTCCCAGCCACACGCCAGGAGGCAACACGTCCTCCCCCCACCCTCCCGCCCCCTGGCTTTTGTGAACAGGGGAGCCTTGTGGGTAACAGTGCAAATGAATGAAAAGGCAAAACCAACAGGATCTGACCCTGGATGCTTCCCAGATTGGGCAGGCCTGGTGCCTGTCTCTTGGCAAGTGGGAGATTCTAACATAAGGGCTTTATCACTCAACAAATAGTCACAATTGCTTTATCACTCCCCAAACATGCCCAGCTTGTGAGGGCACATGTGGTGATTAACAGCTTGTACAACACATGAAGACACAGGAAACCAACCGTGAATGAGAGGAAGGCGGGTGGGACCCGGGGAAGAAGCAGAGACCAAAGCACTCCTACGTACGATGTGAGGGGGTGGGCTCGGGCGCGTTGGCTGCTTTCCTTAGAGGTTAGATCACTCACTCTTTCTCGTCCCTTTCCAGAGGACGACGAGGAGCAAGAATCCCTTTCCACAGAGCCGTTTCCCCACCACACCAACATCTCATCTAGTACCCCGGGCCTGTTGTCAGCTAACGGTCTTGGCAAAAATCACAGAGAGCCAAACAGTGCTCCCACACGAGGCTCCAGAACAACAGCAGCTGTTGGAATTCAACGGCCAGGCTGGCAGCCTGATGACGAGACGAACAAGAACAACTTCCTTCAGAAAAGTGCCGTGAGTGGGCAAGGAGGGACTTTGGTTTCCTGGACGAGAAAACCCACCGCTTCCAATCGGATGGATGCTGCCCCAAATGTCGTAATCCCATAGGCCAGTTGTTATGTAAGTTCAGGGTCATTTCCATCGGTGGACCCAAAAAGGATTTTGAGATCCTCACTAAAACCTTTGAGGCGTTTAGGAATCCTGCTTCCCACCCCTCACCCCCAGGCCCTGGCTTGTGTGGCTCAATTGGTTGGGTGTCATCCAGCACACCGAAAGTTTGCTGGTTCGGTTCCCTTGATTCCCGGCCAGGGGCATGCAGGAGGCAGTCGATAGAGGTTGCACTCTCACATGGATGTTTCTCTTTTTCCTTTCTTCTTGCTCTAAAAATCAATCAACTATTCTTAAAAACAAGAGTTCCCTGATACTATAAAGTGACTACACATAAGGCGGTGGACTCTGAGAAGAACTTAGTACCAGCCAGACACAGATGAGTGGTGGCTCATTCGTGACCTTTCCTTCCTCCGGGGAATGACTCCCAGCCTCAGAGTGTGGGTGCCCAGCGACTCCTGGCTTTTGTACCATCGTGAGCATCCCCAAAGTGAGCTTACCAAGAGAGCTCCCAAGAGCCCCGAGGAGTCGCTGGGGCAGGTGCCTTAGCCCCGCTTCAACAGATGGGAAAATTAAAGCACGTGTCTCTGTGCAAGCAACTTGCCCCCGGGCCTCAGGGAGCAGCCACTCACCCAGCTGGCGTGGAACACTGGTCTCCTGATGCCCAGGACGCAAAGATGGCGACTTACTCATCTCTGTACCCCCAGAAGCCAGCACAGAGCCTGGGCCCGGGCCATACAAAGGGCTCAGTACATGTGGACGGAAGAGAGGACTCCCAGTGCCAAACGGCTACATTAACCTCTCTCGGGACTGGGTTTCTTTACCCCCACAAAGGGGAATGAGAGTGTGCTTCGCAGAGGGGTGCTGTGAGGCTCACACGCATTCACATTAGCAAAGCTTTTACCCCCCTGCCGGGCATGGGGCTGGTCCTCCAGCATTAGCGCCACCACTGTTGGTGTCAGGATGGCTCCCAAGGGAAGAGAGCAAGGTTGTGAGGACAGATGGCAGGAATGCGGGCGGCCCCGCCTGAGCTGGGGGTGCAGGGAAGGCCTTCCCGAGGATGCCGCACGGGAGCAAGACCCTGTGAGCGAAAGGCCCGCGCTGCCGGGCAGGGAAGGGCGGGACGGGAGGGCGAGGCCGGGGCGAAGGCTTGGCGCTGGGACGGGACTCGGAGTGGCTGAGGAGCAGAAGGAAGAGGCAGTTTTGTTGATCACAATCCACCTTATTGTGGTTTTTATGTCCCAATTCCTAGTTCTAATTTCCAGGAGGAAATGTGGAATTACCCACCTGAACTACCAGCTAGGCCAGTGGTCGGCAAACTCATTCGTCAACAGAGCCAAGTATCAACAGCACAACGATTGAAATTTCTTTGGAGAGACAAACTTGTTAAACTTAAACTTCTTCTAACACCACTTCTTCAAACCAGACTCACCCAGGCCGTGGTATTTTGTGGAAGTGCCGCACTCAAGGGGCCAAAGAGCCCATTGTGGCTCTTGAGCTGCAGTTTGCCGACCACAGCACTAGGCAGTCTTAAGGCCATGCTGAAGGTTTGGTCAAAGTACCCCAAAAAGCCGAAACCGGTTTGGCTCAGTGGATAGAGTGTCGGCTTGTGGACTGAAAGGTCCCGGGTTCGATTCCGATCAAGGGCATGTACCTTGGTTGCGGGCATATCTCCAGTGGGGGATGTGCAAGAGGCAGCTGATTGATGACTTTCATCGATGTTTCTAGCTCTCTATCTCTCTCCCTTCCTCTCTGCACAAAATCAATACAATATATTAAATTTTAAAAAAAAAAGTACCCCAATCAGGTCTGAAGGACCCGCTTTGTTGAAAGTTTTTAAAAACCGCTCAGCACTGCTCACACGGCTCTAAAGCCAATCTTACTGTCTAGCCCACGGACGACCCAGGCTGGGGAGCACGAGGCTCCGAGCCGCCTCCATCCGGGAAGTTCCCGCTCCACTCAGCAGCCGCCGCTGCGAGGGACTCCCCAGATCCACCCGGGCGCCTCCCTCGTCCCCAGCAGGTCTCACCAGGAGCCGGTCTGTACACGCGGAGGAAGGAGGCGCCAGGTCCGCGCCCGGGGAGAGACACGCTGGAGGAGAAGCCTGCGCTGAGCACACTGGCCTGTGTCAGCCCGGCTGCTCTCCGCCAGCGTCACAGGAAGCCTGGCCTGAACCGAGTCATGGGCCCTTTAAGTGCTGGCCCCACTTGTCTGGTCCTAACACGCTTTCAGGCTCCATCAGTGGCAACTTTGGTCAGGAACAGCCCCTCCTTGGACCACCGGCCCTGGTGGTCAACACTGCCCCCCGAGGCCAGCTGCGGGTGGCCCGAGGGCGTACAGCGTGTGCATACCTCCATGACACTCGCCTCGCCTCTGGTTCACCCAATGGGAGGGGGGTGCTGGAACACGTGGCCAGCGGCAGGGCAGGGATGTGGAGTCCCAGGCTGGGACTCCCCAGGACCCACCTCCGGCCCTCCCCACCCCCACACCCACCCCCAACCACGGGTCAGCAGCCCTCCCAGAAAAATCCATAAATGGTGAGCTTGCCCTTCTTCCGAGGACCTAAGGACCAGGCCTGCACCAGCCGCCACTCCGGCCCCAGCAAGGGAAGGAAAGGAAAGCCAGGAAGCCCCGGGCTCAGGTCATTCTGGAAGCTCACCACAGAGGCAAAGGGCTGGCGAACTGTACTGTGTGAAACATAACCGCTGTATGTGGGCACAAACAAAGAGGAGCAAACAAAATTAAATGTCAAAGGAAAAAAGTTATTTGCCATATGCATTATTAATATCCTTAATATATAAAGAAAGCTTAAAAAAATCAATACGAAAATGATAAACACACAAAGGGAAAAACAAGTTACAGACAGCCCACGAAAGGAGAAAATAGAAATGGCACAAACACATGAGAAGTTGTCCGCCTCGGGAGAAATCAATAAAGCGTAGATGAAAATAACCTATCAAATCGGAAAAGGTTCTCGTATCACACTGCGGCATTGGCGAGAACGCGGCGGCAACGAGCTTGCTCACACCCTGATAGCCAGTTCACCAGCGTCTCTCACGCGCATGCCCTCTGACCCGGGAGCCTGGCCTGCAGAGTGCGCCCATTACACACACACACACACACATACATGTTCAAAGAGACCCGGCACGGACAGTGTGGAGCAGCAGGCACATTCGTGGCGGGAATGCAAATGAGTATCAAGTTTAGGAAGAGAACTTTAGCATGATGCACGAGAAACATGTTAAACTTCTACCTATCCTCTGACCCAGAAATTCTACTTATGGAAACTCACCCTTAGGAAATCGTCATGAATATGCCTAAAGCGTTAGTGACAAACGATGCTCATGCACTGTTTTATTTCTTTTATACATATTTTAAAGCATAGAGGCAGGAGTTGCAGTTTTTAAGAGGTGTTTTATTGCTTTCAGAGAGAAAGGAAGGGAGATGGAGAGAGAGAGAAACATCAATCAGTTGCCTCCCTCAGGCACCCCGACTGGGGATCAGACCTGCAACCTGGGCCTGTGCCCGGACCAGGAATTGAGCCAATGACCTTTCGGTTCCCCGGATGACACTCAACCAACGGAGCCACACCGGCCAGGGCTCAGGCACTGGTTTGATGGGCGGTGGAGGGGGCAATACAAATGTGTAGAATGAGACACTGGGTGAGGTCCAGGCAGAGGATGGAATACTATGAAGCTATTCCAAAGCAAGCCGTGGGCTTTCTGCTTAAAGTCAGCAGATGGCAACCATGTCTTTTACCTCCTTTGCCTTCTACGACCCACAAAAGTGACAGTAAAGGAATCCTTTAATTGTATAAATGTAAAACATGGAAAAGAACAGAGAAGAGGCAATCAGCGACACGCTGTAGGAAGACAGCTGATGGACAGGCGGCGGCACAGAGGCAGCAGGACGGGATGCCCCGAGAGGGTGTGGAGGGTCCGGAGAGTGAGAGAGGCAAGGTGCCAGGGTGGTGAGGGGTGGAGAGTGAAACAAGACTGCAAATGGGACTCCCTGTGCCTCAGAAGCAGACATACACACGCTCCCATTCCCTGCCCGCCCTCCGCCCAGCTGCGTGCACCCTGCCGGGAGGAGGCGGGAGGCTCCTTTCCCGGATGACTGACAAACAGGCCATCCCGAGCCGAGACCAGCTGCCTGAGGGTCACCAAACAGTTCCCAGCTGCAAACCGCCACGTCCGAGGGGCAAAGGCAGAGACACGGAGAGTGCAGGGCAACTGGGTGCTCTGAAACTGAGCAGGGACTCGTGGGATTCGAAGTCCGGGGCGGGTGGGATCTGAGCGGGGAGGAGGCTACCTCTGAGGGGCCATGGGCTAGTGCATCCCTCCCAGCGTGACCTCCGGGGCCTCTCTGAACACTGGGAAAAGCCGGACTAACATGTGCACCCCCCAGGCCACTCCCAATGGACAGTCCCTTCTGCCCTCAGACGCTCTCCTTCCCACGGGCTCTGCAGGAGCTGGGAATGGGGGACTTGCCAGGTGACTGAAATATGCGTCATCAGCCGTTCTCTTCCTGAAGAGCCAGGAGATGTTGTAAACCAGGTGTGACCTTGCAAAGAAGAGGCCCAATGTGTGTGTGTGTGTGTGGGGGGGGTGTGTATGTGGGGGGAACATGGGGCATGTTAGTATGGTGCTTGGGGACTGAGCTCAAGGAAGCTTTGCCCACCCTGGCTCTTCCTCACATCTCTACAGAGAGGGCACAAGGGCTCCGAAAACACACTTCATTACAGGATCCCCTGGGACATCCAGGTTCTCCGGGGGCTGAGGTCACAGCAAAGCCTCTTTCCCTCCGGGGCTGCGGGCGGAGCGGAAAGGGACAGAGGCTCCGGCGGGTGGGGCTGCGGGCTGGCGCCCCTCTCCTCAGCCCCTCAGGCAGGCGACAGGCTCAGCTGCCCAGCCTCCGCTCCCACTCCGGGCAGAATTCAGATCCGAGAACGCCTCCCCGACTGGACCTCCCAGCCTGGCACTCACGGCTCACGCAGCCCTTCTAGCAAAACACTTCCAGGAAGGTCTGCCCTCTGACCTTCTCGGTCGGGCCCTCCTTCACACACAGGGCGGCCTCAGGCCTCCAGCCAGTAGGTCCCCCCCCCTCGCCCCCCACAAATGAGGGAATAAAGAAATGAAAGTCCACGCTAAACTCCTGGATCAAAAATGAATTGTTTAATGTCCTATGATTATGTTTGCGATTCTGACTTACGGGAGAAGGAATGTTGGCATTATTTCAGTGGCCTTCGTGTGAGTTATGGGGAGTTTTTCGTAAATAGTGAAATTTCTTGCTATGTAAGACGCTTACGACATCTGTGCACATGGTGTGAAAGGTACAGAAGTGGGCAGTACAACACACAGACTCCTAACACAGTGGAGCTCAAATGAGCAATGAAGAGAACCCAGGGGTCTCACTGTCGGCGGATTTTAAGAAACTCCCGCCCCCACCCCCAGAGATTGGTTTCCTGTGGACTGGAGTGGGGCTCTGGTATTGTGTGTGTGTGTGTGTGTGTGTTAAGTTTCCCAGTAATTTTAATATGCACCCAGGGTTGAGAACCACTGATCTATCGTAGATAAGAAATTGAGATCTGAAAAAAATTAAGGTTCAGTCCAAGAATGCTCAGCCAGATACAAAACCAGAACAAAATCCGACATGCATAACACCCGGTTCAGTTCTGCAGTGTTGCTCATATCTCTAGTATTCACAGATTTGTTAAAATACTTATTTAATTTGGGGAACTCACAGAGAGTTGCTGACTTTTTGTTTTGTCAAGCAAGGTATATTTTTTAAAATATATTTTATTGATTTTTTTTACAGAGAGGAAAGGAGAAGGATAGAGAGAAACATTGATGGAAGAGAAACATCAATCAGCTGCCTCCTGCACACCCCCTACTGGGGATGTGCCTGCAACCAAGATACATGCCCTTGACCGGAATCGAACCTAGGACCCTTCAGTCCGCAGGCCAGCGCTCTACCCACTGAGCCAAACGGGTTAGGGCTAAGCAAGGTATTTTTATAAATAACTACCAATTAGTATCACTGCTTCCTGATGGCTCTCTTGCTCATTTGCATGCTCACTCCCTCTCAGACAAGGAGACAGCCTTGTTTCCTTTCTAGACCCCCTCCCCCTCTCACGAACCCGACGGTGAGTGTGCTCGGGGGCTGTGAGAGGAGGCCTGCTCCCACCGCTCCTGAGAGACGGGCAGTGTTGTGTGGGGTGTTCTGTCGCAGGGACCACTCTTCCTACGAGTTCCAGAGGGCGGCGTTCTGGCCGTGAAGCTCTAGGTCAGGAAGGGGACGTGCTTCCCGCTGGGTAAGAGGAGGTGCCCTAAGGAGCCGCTGCCTCAGGCACGCCAGGCCTTCCTGAGAGCAGAGCGAAGGGCGGGAAGCTGGCCTGCTGTCGTGTTTCCAACACATCTGCACAGAGAGAGCATCCATGGTGGCCCGGGGACTGCTGGACGGCCAAGGACAGTGCGGCCGCAGGGAGGTCCCCGTGGGCCGGGGGAGGGGTCAGTACAAGAGCCAGTGTGTGAGCGAAGAGAAAGAACCCAGCGCAGACACCCACTCTCGGCCAGCGACTTCTTTCCGCGGCCAATCCCAGCTGGCGGGGTTAGCTCAGAGGGCTCCCGATCAAAGCCGTCAGTACATGAAAACATGCCTTCCTTTTCCGAAGCTTCTTTCACGTCTCGCCGGTATCTTCCTCGGGTTCCTGTGAACCGGGGAGCTGGGTTGACCAACGTTCTGGGGAGCTCACCGCCAGAGTCAACGCTCACGGCCTGGCATGGGTAAGTCGCCATCGCCTGGTGAGCAGCGGGAGGCATCCCGGGGGCAGTCCTGCAATGAGTCTCTCCGGTCCCCGGCTGGTCGGCCACTGAACTCCTTCCCGGCTGGTGCGGGCCTTGGCCCCTGAACCAGGATGCGGCGTTCCCGCCACCACTGGGTGCAGCCCGGCCCCACCCCCATTCGGACCGGCTCCAGGCGGACAATGACCACAGGATCCCGGCCCCGTTACAGACGTTGGCCTCCGCGGGGGGGAAAGCAGCAGCGCCTCCTGGGGCACACGGGCCCCTCGGGCGCTTACCTAACGTGAAGAGGAAATTGCCCCACAGACACCCGCCAACCGACGCAGAGCCGCCGCGGCCGAGGGCACCGAGGCGTCCCAACGGCCACCCGCACTCCCTCTCTCCGTAGAGACGGGAATTTCAGGGATGCGGCGAAGGTATTTTGTCTTTTAGGCTGGAGCTACTAACACAAAAGTAGACACAGGGTATATATAAAAATAAGTATCATACTTAACAGCTGATCCTATTACACTTTGAAATGTACTTTAATAAACTCTGCCTTTAAAATTATTCAAAGTGTGCCGAAACCGTAGAGCGTCGGTCTGCGGACTGAAAGGTACCAGGTTCGATTCCGGTCAAGGGCATAGACATTGGTTGCTGGCACATCCCCGGTAGGGGGTGTGCAGGAGGCAGCTGATCCATGCTTCTCTCTCATTGAAATTTCTAGCTCTCTATCTCTCTCCCTTCCTCTCTGTAAAATAATCAATAAAATATATATTTTTTTAAAAAAATATTCAAAGTGTGTATACATTTTGGGGGACACCTGTATATGGAGGCTAATAGACTGTATAAAGTATTACATAGAATACAAACTGTAATGTACAAACACACGTGTAGAGGTTAATACAAAATGTACACACACACTCAAAGGGGCACACACTCACACACACACACACATACATATTCATGTGTGCATGCATCTTATAGATAAGCCAAGAAGCCAAGAGGGATAGATGTGGAAATCTGAAAACCAAATGAGCCCTAGCTGGTTTGGCTCAGTGGATAGAGCGTCGGCCTGAGGACTGAAGGGTCCCAGGTTCAATTCCAGTCAAGGGCATGTAACTTGGTTGCAGGCACATCCTCAGTGCAAGAGGCAGCTGATCGCTCTCATCCATGTTTCTAATTCTCAGTAAAAAATCAATAAAATATATATTTAAAAAAATCAAATGAAATGAACTCCGGAAGGCAAGCAAACCACTGACTGAAGGCGGCGGAGTGGCGGGGTCACGGCAGGCTCCAGGCGGAACCCGAGACCCACCACGGCCGCTGCCACGCCGGCTCCTGCCAGAGCCGCTTCCGCATCATGGCCCGTTTTCAATGTGCAAGCAACGCGGTCCCAACTCTAATGTTCTCAACCATCATGTCACCTGGCAGTATTGTCCAGGCCACTCTCAAGTAGCAAGACTCGTTGTAGGAAAGGACTCGTTGTGGGTGGGCCAAGTCACGCGATATTCCGATCTGGTCAGGAAAATCCCTCTGGGAACGAACCCTATGCAGCAAGTCCTCTTCCCAGGCCTGACTACGCACAGCGGCCATGCGCCACGCTGCCCAGAGCTGGCTCTGGGCGGGCAGGAGGGCAGGCCTGAGAGTGGGGCCAGGGGGATGGCATGGATCCCCCAGTGGGAAAAGGGGCTGAACTAGGAGGTCCCAGCCAGGCAGGGCCCCACACCACAGGCCCAGAGACGAGGTGAGGGAGGGGGGGTGGGGGGATGCTCTCTCTCTTTTCAGAGCCGCAGTGAGTGACCCGGCCGTGGTAGTACCAGATAACAAGACGCCCCACGTGCACCTGGGTCCCCTCTGAGGGACAATCCTGGCCCACCTGGCTTCCCCACCATGAGAGCGTCCACCTCCAGAGCCCTGACACTCACAGGGACGTGAACCTGACACACTGGGGTCAGCACCGGCCCTGCTGGGGGGTCAGCAGGCTGCGTGTTGCACGCGGCCGCAGAAGTGACTACAACTGCTGTGATTTGTGGGGTCAGCGATGAAGATCAGGAGCAGAGGGGAGGGAACTGGCAGCAGGGAGCCAGAACTCTTAGCTCACCTGGCAGGGGGGCCAAGGGCCAGGAAGCCATGCCTCCGGGTACTGGGGCTAGCTCCAGGCCCTCCTCCGTTCTACAAGCAGCTGCCACTGAGAATGACAACAGTAATCATCACAACCACCACCACTTCCCAGTGCTCCCGGGTGCTCTGCCTGTCTTACAGGCCTCCACTCATCTTATCCTCCAAACTCCGTCGTGCACATATTATCTTGCCCATTTGATAGCGGAGGCAACGGAGGCGCCAGGAGTTGCAGCGAACAGATTTGAAGCCAGGCGCCGTGGACCCGGGGCCGGCCCGGGCCTGTGATTTCACGTGGCTCAGGACCAGCCATCACCGAGAGCAGGCAGAGGGCCTGCCCTCTGCCGCAGGCGGAGTGAGGGACTCGGGGCGCTCAGGGTCCGCTCAGCTCGTGCTTACTAAGCCCCACTGCGTGCAGGCGGAGTGAGGGACTCCGGGTGCTCAGTGTCCGCTCAGCTCGTGCTTACTAAGCCCCACTGCGTGCAGGCGGAGTGAGGGACTCCGGGTGTGGTAGGGGGAGGTGGTGTGGTTCCTGCCGGTCCTAGCAGGGATGGAAACAAGGAAAGTATGTGCTGGTTTTCTTTAAGGAGGGCAGCTGGGGGCAACGGGGTCCTGGAGGGGTGGGCGAGTGGGCACCTGGAAAGGGGAGGGAAGTAAGGGAGGCAGGAGGGTGCCAGAGAAACCCCAGGTTCCGATGCATCCTTGGGGCGCCCTGAGCTCAGAGCAAGTGTGAGCATGAGAAGCCCGGGCAGGCTTCCTGCAGAGGGGCTGCCCAGGCCCAGCGGGGAGGCAGGGGGCGGAGACCATCTCAGACTGAGCTGGAGCAGCCCTGAGCAGCCCAGAGGCAGTGAACTGTACCGTCCTCACCCTCTCCACTGGGACGTTTCCTCCGGGAAAACTGGGCTTCCAGTTCTTATCCCCTCCTGCTCCCCAGAGAGACGGGAGAATGAGCCGTGGGAGGTCTGAGGCCCCTGCGGGTTCTCTCGGCCCAGGAACAACTTGACTCACCCTGAGTCCCAACATCAGAGCTCATTAGAAGCTCCCCCAGCCCTGACCCGTTTGGCTCAGTGGATAGAGCGTCAGCCTGCGGACTGAAAGATCCCAGGTTCAATTCCGGTCAAGGGCATGTACCTTGGTTGCGGGCACATCCCCAGTAGGGGGTGTGCAGGAGGCAGCTGATCCATGCTTCTCTCTCATTGAAATTTCTAACTCTCTATCCCTTTCCCTTTCTCTCTGTAAAATATCAAGAAAATATATTTTAAAAAAAAAAAGCTCCCCCCCCCCAAAAAAAAAAGAAAAGAAAAGAAAAGAAAAGAAATAAAAATAAAAGCTCCCCAGGGCTGAGATCCTTGCTCCCTGGGCCGGCAGCATCAGCGGCCCCTGGGAGCCCATTAGACATGCAGGGTCCGGAGTCAGAATCTGAATTGTAACAAGCTGTCTGCCTGGGTGATGGAGAAGCCCTGCTCCAGAGCACTAGAGGGAGAGAGGTGTTACATCCACACCAGCAGCTTACAACCGTTTTATATCAAAGGCATCGGGCTCCCTGCTGGGAGGAAGTGGCAGGACCCCCACAACGACAACCCAATGACCAAAGGCAGCGAGGCCTACCTGCCAGAGGGCTGGCTCCACGGCGCACAGGGGAGCGAGGGCACCACGTGCCACAGACAGAGGCAAGGGGGCAGGAGGCCCTGGGGGGCGGAGCCAGGGTCTGACAGGCTGGGACTCCGTGAGGTAATGGGGAGAAATGGGAAGATCTGGGTCGTAGGGATGTGAATAGAGGGTGTGTGCGTGCACACACACACACACACACACACAGGCATGAAATTCCAAAATGGCACTAGAGAAGCATCAGACTCTGAGCTACTACCAGGAGCCAAGTATCCTAAATTAAATGCGTCTGTTTATTAAAATGGGACTTAGGAAGACATTGGCAGGTGTCCTGGTACTGACTTCTGAAAGCCGCAGTCTTGCGTCTGAGAATTAAGGGCTGAACCTGGAGCCAAGGCAGGCCCACAGTGTGCTCGCTTTCACCGGCAGAGGCTCCGCCTTCGGAGCACCCGCCCCTCTCCCTGGACCCGGGCTGCATTCCACACCAGACCGTGGTGGTGATGAGCTGCGTGGCCGGAGTGAGACCAGAGGAGGCCCCTTCACACGCTCACACCGGATTACCGTCTGGGACTCCATTCCCAGCCCACCATAGGAAACTCCCGGACCATCAGGCTATTCTGCGGTGATGATCCAATGACTATTTGTGTTTTGCTATTTATTTATTTATTTATTTATTTCCCCACAACTAGTCTGTGCCCAACAATTGACCGGATAACCCACCACCCATTCCTAACCCAACTTGCTCACCTCCACTACCGAGACGGGAAAAGCTACATAATCCCTTCACCAGCCTCCCTGGCAGCTAAGGGTGAGCACGTCCTATTGCTAGAGCTGACGAGACAAGAAGCACGAAGACAAAAACGCCGAAACATTAAGGAGGGCAAAGCAGAAGGACAGGAAGAACTTCTACCCTCGATGTCACTGCTGAGCCGCCAGAGAGGATCCCTGCTTCCGTCCCACTCCTTGTGATGAGAAAACGTGCTCCTAAAGCCAGAAGCGTGCCCGTGTCCTTTACCTACCCTCCCTCCGCTCCCTCCGCTTGCTTCACCTCCTCTACTAACAGCGGGGCCAGAGGCCATGCTTGAAATGTCAGGCATGAACGTCCGTTCTCTGGTCCTCACGCAGCAACCTCTGCCCGCTCTGGACACATTCCCACGGCTACAGATTTTACCCAGAGCTGTGAGAGCAGCGAGTAAATCCCATCACCAGATCTCTACTTCTTAGATTACCGTTATGAGCTAATAAAAGTACACAAGGATATTTTTTTAAGTGTGTTTATATATAACACACCTTGAATTTCACAGCAGGGATCCGGACTCAGCCAACTCATCCAGGCTGGCACACCAACAGAGACAGAAGGCCTGGAATAAGTAGCGACGCCCCAGGACGTGTGCAAACAGAAACACAGTTTATGAATGAGCTCCATGTTCCTGGTAATCTGGGCACCGCCTGGCTGGGCCCTCGGGCCTCCCTCCAGCATTTAATTGGATATGTGATTGGGGAAATATATTTCTTTTAATCTTTGTGAAGCTTCAGATTTCCGTCTTTCAGTGGGCCACGTAACCCAGGTTCAGACCGACATGTTTTCTGCAGCTACCGACGCGCCTCGGCCTCCTCCGGCTGTGAGGAGCTCACAGACAGGAGCGTGTCCGAGGGGCGCAGTGTCCCTCCGATGGCGCCCCCCGCAGGGCCGAGCCGGATCCCGTCTCCAGAGCAGCAGCGACCAGTCAGTTAGAAATCGCACGGCCGCTGCCAGTCACAACCAAACCGCCGCTTCTTACCTGTACACACTCCAGAAATTAGTCACATTCTCGGGGCTCCCTCATTTCAAGACTGAGGCACAACTCTTTGTGACTCAGACGCACCGCCCATTCCCACTCTGGCTCCTGAGGAGAGTGGACAGGAAGCTTCAGGGGAGGGACAAGCCGCGGACGAGGGCCCGGGGCAGGTGGCCGCATGCGGGACAGGAGGGCGCGGGCCGTCACAGCGGCTGCGTGTCTCCAACCGCCACGCCCAGTTTGCCCCACAGGAATGGTGCTCTGTGCTCAACATGGATTCCCCAGCACATGTTGGTATTCTCTTCCCTCCCCTCCCCCCAACCCTTCTTAACGTCATTTCTTCTTCACACAACACACATGAAGCTTCGGAAGGACCACCTTTCCCCAACCATAAAAATGAGCTAAAAAAACCCACATACACAAAAACAAAAAACAAAAAAACACCGGAAAAAAAACTCTCTCATCAGATCACAATGAACATTCTGAAGATTTCCTGAAATGCTCTATTCGTTCTTTCCGGAACTTTCTCTGACTGGTTCTTAAGGGCTGTGAGTGCTGGGAAATTGTTCAGAACCAGTTACTCCAAGGCCCCCTGGCAGTTAAGGTGCTGAGAGCCCATGGGGAGTGGGGGGAGACAGGCTCCCAAGCCACCCCCCGGCAGTGGTGAGCCCAGCCTGGTGGCTTCCCCCCACGTCCTTCCCGATTTGGGTGCAGGACTTTCATGACCCCAAATCATTTACCAGCAGAGCTGGGGGAGGAAGGGACACGAGGCTTTATAGACACAAGGTTCTAGGTATGAAGCCAGCTTGGGCGGCCCCTGGCATATTGCTTACCTTCCCCAAGCCCGGGTTTTCTCACCAGCAAATTAACGCTGCCCTGCAGGGCAGGGCCAAGGATTACCAGCAGCGTGGGACGCTTCTGGCCCAGAGGGGATGCTCAGCGCTGGTCAATTACCAATAATCAACATACTTATCCCTGCAGTGAGAACACGCCAGAGACTCCCTCACTCACTCACCGAGATGCCGCTGAGTCACTGCAGCGCGGGTGCGGACTGGTCTGTGGGTCTGCCTTAGAGTCCCAGCCCCGGGGATGGGAGAGGGTGAGACAGGATAAGTTTTAGGCAACACAGCAGAGAAAGGAGACGGGGCGCTGTTATTTTTCTGGGAGATCTGGTTAGATCTCACTTGCTGGTTAGATAACTGAATGATGCTGGGGCCCAGGTCTGACCCTGACGTGACTCCCTGCTCCCCTCCTCCCTCCCCCCCCCCACCCCCACCCTCCCTCAAGCCACAGAGCCCACACCCTTCCATGGCCAGCTGTTACACGCAGAAAGTGATCACCAGGCTCAAAGAGCGAATCCCCACAACCCGCTGGCACTGCCAGGAGAAGGGGAAAACCTGTTCCTCCATCCATCTGGGACACAACTGGGGGTAGGAGTTCCAACGGTGTCTGTAGGATGGCATTTAAAGGTTCAATGCCAATTCCCAGGCCCACATGCCCCCTCCCACCTGCAGCCCCAGGCTTCAGTAACTATTAGTGGAGCGAGCCATCTGCTCGACCTAATGAAATGTGCAATCTCCTGTACATACAATTAGTGGGTTCATTTTAATTAATTAAACAAATTAATTAATTGCAAGGATACTGCAACCATTTCCCGGAAACTGCATTTACCTCATTTATTCTGCATGTGTGTACCAGGATCCTGCCTCGGGCAGAGCCCAACTCTCTGAGGGATGGTCATGGAGCGCCCTGGCTGGTGGGGCTCGGTTGGTTCGAGTATCGTCCTGTGCACCAAAAGGTGGTGGGTTTGAATCCCAGTCAGGGTACATACCTAGGTTGTGGGTTCAATCCCCGGTTGAGGCATAAATGGAAGGCAACCAATCAATGTTCTCTCTCACATCGGTACCCCTCTCTCTCTCTCTCTCTCTCTCAATTCCCACTATCTCTAAACAATCAATAAGGATAGCCTCGGATGAGGATTAAACAAAGAAACAATGGTCAAGACTCGCTACGAGTAGAAACAGAAGCCCAATACGCAGTCACGGACAACCATCGCAAACAACCAAACCAATTCATCCTGGTTTCCCTGGGATTCTAAGTTTTAAAATTAAAAGCCCCAGTCCCTTGGCCCCAAGCAAACCGGGATGGCTGGCCCCCTACTTCCGCTTGACCTGAGTCAAGGTTCACCAACGATCACCTCTGGCAAGGAGGGGCCTAACACTGGCCATCCTGCAACTGGCCCCATCATGTCCGATATTGCTCATCGATTCAGGAGCTCCTTAGCCCAGACTGAGCGGCCACACACCCTTCTCACCCTGCTCCACGCAGCCTCTATTAATCACTCTGAATAGGAAGCCCATAAAATCCATTTTCCCTCTATGCCCTGGAGTCACCAAAGGTCTAGGCTAGCAAAGACCTTAGAAGTCTGAGTTTAAATTCATTCGGAGCTTAAATCCCCTCTCTAGTATCCTCCTCTACAACTGGCCTGCTGGCCTCTCCTTGCATACTTCTAATAATGGGGACCTCACTGTCTCTTACAGCAACTCCTCTGATCTTTAATGATTTGGGCTGTTAAACTCTTTTCTGTAATTATTAAAACCTCTCTCTCTCTCTCTCTCTCTCTCTCTCTCTGTTTTTGTTTTGTTTTGTTTTAATATATTTTATTGATTTTTTACAGAGAGGAAGGGAGAGGGATAGAGAGTTAGAAACATCGATGGGAGAGAAACACTGATCAGCTGCCTCCTGCACACCCCCTACTGGGGATGTGCCTGCAACCAAGGTACATGACCTTGACTGGAATTGAATCTGGAACCTTTAGTCCACAGGCTGATGCTCTGTCTACTGAGCCAAACCGGTCAGGGCTCTCTCTGTGTGTTTTGTTGTTGTTAAGAAAGGCAGACCACCACGTGCAGCATCTCATTCGGATGCTCCTGGAGACTTGGGGACTTGACTCCCCTCCTGTCTCCTGCAGGCGGACCTTGAGAGCATGTTTGGAGGTTCCAGCAGGGGAGCACAGCTACTCCTACGGCCCCTCCTCTGGAGGAAAGGCTGTCCTCTCTGACCCAGCGTGTAGCTGGATTGGTGAGGGAGGAGGGGGACGCCCGCCTGGCCAGCCAGATCAGCCAAATCAGCCCTGGCGATCAATGGGGTGACAGATGTCGCAGCCAGATTGCCCCACATCCAATGTCTCTCTTATCAGTCTCTTTTTGAGGACCACATGATGCTTCAAATAGTGAAACACTGTCATCAAAGTCCTCCCAAATCTTCTAATTTCCAGGCCCAGTTTCTTCACCCGTTACCCACATGGCTTGGTTTAAAGTTAGAGCCCCGGCCCAGGCTTAGAACACCCCATCTCAGTCCCTGTTGGGGCCTGGTACTCTCCTTCCTTGCCAGTTACCTTGCTCCCCATGGGTTTTCTGCTCTGCCTCAGCAGCTGGCAGCCCCACCACACACTGACTCATCCCACCACTGATGCTGTTTCTGAACGTGCCGCTGTTGAGCCACAATGCCATCCGTCTGCCACAGGACTCCCCAGGAGCGCACGCTCCAGCTGGAATCCCGGGATACGAGGTGGTTAAGAAAACACACTGTAAATTGCCGACTGCCAATTTCCCTGTTACAAACAACCTGCCGCAAGAGTTTGCTTAAAAGCGATCTCTTTAGAACCCTGCCAGCAGGCAGCCACAGAAGCCATACTTAAAGTGATGGTTAGGCTCCCAGGCCAGCCCACAAAGGCCTTCTGAACTCACACTGTACCTGCAGCACAAAACCAAGAGCGCTATCTGAACGACACGCAGCCACCACTTACACGTCAGTTTCCACGGTAACACACGCTCTGCGTTCCATTCCAGAGAAGCAGACACCAGGCACGGATAGGCTGTATGACTCGAGGTTGCCAGAGTGCATGGTGCAAGGAGGGGGGGCGAGGGGCAGGATGCTGCCAGTGTGCATGGGTTGTGGGGGGTGGGGGCAGGACATGTTGACCTCAGAGGAGAAATTTCTCCTGGACATCAGTCCCCCACACTCCGTTCAGACCCATGGATCCTTCCAAGTGCCCTGCCCTAAGGGTAGGACCCCGGAGATCTGAGACCTGCTGGAAGGAGCCCGTGGTCACGGTTATGGGGTTTGGCTGTGCCGGTGGCAGTGATGTTTTACAACCATCTACTACAAGCACGCGCGTAGGGGTATTTATTTCTCAAAATCAGAAACTTACAACTAGAAACCTACAACCTGACTGTTATGTTCCTTTCTGGATCCTCTAGATCAGTGGTTCTCAACCTTTCCAATACCTCAACCCTTTAATACAGCTCCTCATGTTGTGGTGACCCCCAACCATAAAATTATTTCCGTCGCTACTTCATAACTGTAATTTTGCTACTGTTATGAATTGCAATGTAAATATCTGTGTTTTCTGATGGTCTTAGGTGACCCCGCTAGCGGTTCTCAATTTGTGGGTCACGACTCCTTTTACAGGTTGGGAGTCACTACCACATGAGGAGCTGTATTAAAGGGTCGCGGCATCAGGAAGGCTGAGAACCACGGCTCTAGATGGATCTGCACAAGCCGGTGTCCACGGGGACTGGAGGAGGGGTGGAGATGCACTGGCACCAGCCTGTCCCCCCCCCCGCTGCTGAGCTTCCACTCTTCCTGTGGAAGCTCCCTCTCCTTCCTCCCTCCTTCCCAGACCAGCCCGGCCGCCTCCACCCGAGGCTGCACCTCTCCTGAGGAGTCAGCAGAGCCATCAGGAAGGAACTGCGTGGGTGTGTGGCCACATCCCCAGCACCACCTGTAGGAGCAGCCGTGCCCACCTGGAGGAGGGCAGGGGCTGGCATGGACCAAGCTGGGCGGAGTCTGAAGCCCGGGGTTGGAGACCCGGCTCCAGCACCCACTAGTGCTCGCTCTGAACTTGGAAGCCAGTGCTCTCACCTCCTCAGGCCCCAGCCTCCTCATCGCTGAGCTGAGCACAGCAGCCCCCCGCAGGGCGGCCCGAGCGGTCCACGAAAGGCGGTGACATATGGCCGTACTTCTTGGTAACAGCTCTTACCAGCACTGCTCTGTGCGAGTGATTAACTCATTGAAACTGTACAAGAATCCTTGTATTTCACAAGTGAGGAAACGGAGGCCGAAAGGCTGGGTTATTCACTGGAAGTTGTGCGGCTGGTAGGCAGCAGGGCCAGGAGAACGGAGGAAAAGCTGCTCTGGAAACGGACACGTGACGTCCATGCTGCTCGTCCTGTCTGTGAAGGACCAGCACAGGACAGTGCTGGGCACTCAATTCCGTGTTCGCCCCCACAGGGATGTGAGTGGTTCTGCCAGCACTCCTGGCACTGAGCTTGTACGTCTCCCCCAGCCGTCGCCGCAGACCTCAGCCCAGCGGTCACCTAAGCGGTACGTGCCGCTCGCTCAACACCACAGCCTCACGGCTCGGCCCCCCCTCACCCAGCCGCCCTGCTAAACTGCAAAATGCATTCCCGCCTTCACTCCTAGTCACCATCCTTACCTCATTTTCCCCATCACACCGATGACCTTCCAGCCTACCGCATACTGTATGTATTAGTTATTGCCGGTCACTCTACCTAGACCCGTGGATGGCAAACTCATTAGACAACAGAGCCGAATATCAACAGGACAACGATTGAAATTTCTTTTGAGAGCCACATTTTTTAAACTTACACTTCTTCTAACGCCACTTCTTCAACACAGACTCGCCCAGGCCGTGGTATTTTGTGGAAGAGCCACACTCAAGGGGCCAAAGAGCCGCATGTGGCCCTCGAGCCTCAGTTTGCCGACCACGGAACTAGGCTATAGTTTCAAACAGTTTTATCTTTTTTTTTTTTTTTTTTTTTTAATTTTATATCTCAGCGCCCAGAACATTGCTGGACACAGGGTAGGCATTTAGTAAGGATTTGATGGATGAATGAACGAATGATAAATTAACCTTTTTTTTTTTTTTTTTTTTGCACAGAGAAAAATGTCCATCATGTATGTGAAGCAAAAGAAAGCAGAACCCTCAATTGTACAGAAAATGACCCGAGGTGTGTATATGCACTACTGCCTGTGAGTATGTGTGTGTCTGAGCACACGTGTGAGAGCACAGAAAACATCCAGAAAGATATGCATGGGAAGGTTCACTGTGGTTATTCTAAGGAAAAGGAGTAGAGAGACTTAATTGACTTCCTTCTAAAAGTTGTACAGAGACCACGCATTGTTTCTGGAAGTTCCAACAGCCATTCACACTGACGGTAAACGCACGTGTGCACACAGCAGGGCGTGCAGGTGGCTACAGGAGACCCACACGCTGGAGGTTAGGACGTGGACCGCTCAGAGACCCGCCTTCCTGGGGGCAGCCAGGGCCACGCCGAGGGAGAGGGTGGGCAAGCCACAGGGCCTGGGACCGGCCTTGCCTCCTTCCAAACTTCTCCGAACGGGGAACGAGTGGATCCAAAAAGAAAAACTGTAAAAACCACCCTCCTTCCTGCCCCTTGGAGCAGTCTCAGAACCATGACAATTTAGAAATGACATCTGAATGTTCCAAAAACTGTAGAGCTAACCTAAAACATACCGTACAACGAGGCATTCTGCCACTAAAATGTCATGTGGATTTTAAAAGCCTCATTCTCCAGTGTCAGGTGTTAACGAAGAAGCCGGGGAAACCAGATCCACCCAAGATGCTGGCCTGGCCCGGGGGCACAGCCTCAATGCCTGCCTCCCCCACCCCCCCTCCTCCTCCTCCTCCTCACGCCCACAGGGAACCAGCCCACTGTCCCTCCAAGTCCCCGAGGGCTGTCGGTCAACAACAGGTACTCGGGGAGGCCCGCTGAGGGCCCACAGGCCAGGTGAAGGGAGGCGGAATGAGAGGAAACGGCAGAAGCCTGCCTTCAAAGCAGCACCAACACCTGACAGGCGCGGAAGACAGCAAGCAGTCCCCTCCCCTCCCTTCGTGGGGCTGTGCTGGCTGCCTGTGAAATGAGTTCTGAGAACAGGCGGCTTCGGGGAAGAGGCGGGCCTGGCTGAGCGCTGGGGGCCGAGGTGCGCGGAGGAGAGGAGCTGGGGGCCCAGGCCGGGGCGGGGGCGGGTGGCAGCGCCCGCCGCCCGGTGCTGCTGGCAGAGCCTGCTCTCTGCTGAGCCCACCGACCCGAGCGCCTCGTGGGTACGAAGAGCCCCGCAGACGGGCAGGCTCTCCGGAGGGCAGGTGGTGAGCTCTAGCTCGGACAGCCGCCCTCACGGCTCCCTGGATTCCAGGAGCCAAGCGGAGCCGGAGGAGAAGGCAGCATCTACAACTCCGTCTAGCTTAAGGTGACCAGACGTCCCGCTTTTTGACAATCTGTCCCGTGTCCCACGGCGTTTTAAATCGGGACTTTTTTAAAACGCCGTGGGACGCGGGACAGATTGTTAAAAAGCGGGACTGTCCCGCCAAAAGCGGAACGTCTGCTCACCTTAGTCTAGCTTCGAAGCTTCAAGAACCCCGGGCAGCCCCCTGACTCAGAGCGCTGCCCTGCAAAGGCCGTCCCGAGGAATGCAGGCAGGGCTCGCGCACAGATCAGCCTGGAAGAGTGAGGGAGGAAGCAGGAACACAGGAGGGAAAAGGCCAAAGCGGGGACCTTGCGAGGGAAAGAGAAGGAACAGAGAGAGAGAGAGCTGGCCAGGGCAGGGGAGGGGGCAGGTGGCATCTGAAGGGACCATCTGTCCTGATTTTTCAGGGACTGAGGACCTTTGGGATAAATCCAGGACAGTCCCAGGCAAACCAGGATGAGCTGGTCAAGCCAGTGGCGCCATACCCCTCCCGGGTGCTGAGGGGCAGCTGTCTCCTTCCCCATCCCGTGTCTCATGAGCAAACCCCGGGCGGCGGGAAGGAGGAGGTCACCACAGGCAGGTGCCGTGGGCCCCTCCCGGCCTGCGTCCTCTCCTCTCAGCCACCCAGACTTCTAACGCGGTTCAGGTAGAAAAGAACATTCTTTGTTGTTGTTGTTGTTAACTTAAACCCTAAAATCATAGCCACTGAACGTACTCCAGGATTCCTCAGGCACGGAGCTCCCCAGCGGCCCAGCGGCGGTGACACAGCGTCTGCCCTGCGAGAAGGGCCTTATCTGTACTCAGAAATCAGAAGCAGCCGAGCTCTCGAGCCCATCCGTCCAGTCTCAGTCCCCGCGCCCCCTCAGAGCTCCCGTTCCCCCCAGCCAGCTCCACAAGGCAGGTCCCAGGAGGGTCCTGATGCTTCTCCCCGAGTACGAGATCCAGTCGCTCAGCCAGGACTTACGGAGCGTGTCCTGTGTGACAGACCCTGTAGGTACCACGGAGAACACAAAGAGCAATGAGATACGGTCTCTGCCTTCAGTCCTGCGGTGGGGGTTGGGGAGTGGGGGTGCAGGGGAGGGTGAGAGGGTGGGAGTGGTGCAGAGAAGGTGGACATCATCCATCAGTCAACACATGTTTCCATTGCTCTTAGCATGCGCCAAGAGCTGTCCTGGAGAGACAGGGACAGGGAACTAGACAGCTGAAGCAGGATGGTGGAAGGGGAGCACTCAGGAGGAGCACCCCACCCAGTCACCGCACCAAGCACCGCCTCTTCGCCGCTTCCCTGCAGCGCGGAGGGACGCGCTGTGGACCGAACGCGGACCTCAGAGAGTTAACAATGACTAAGGAGGCGAAACCCACACAGGCGAAACCGTGAGTGTGTCACAGGAAGTGGGGTGCAGGGCTCGCTGTGGGACGCAGGCCTTCGGCACGGAGAGAGAGGCAGGGCTAGAGAAAGTCCGCCGAGCTCCCAGGAGGAAGTGGAAGTCAGGCCACTTGACGGGGAAGGGTTTTCCAGGCGGGGAGACCACAGCAGGGACCCAGGACTTTCTCAAACAAATGAAAGACACGTGTGTCGGTAGCACTCAGGATGCTTCCGAAGGCACACCTACTCACAGGCCTTAGGTTTGAGCAGAGGGGACCTTGCCATTGGTGGCTTTCACCGTGTAAGTTACAGTGAAGTGGAAAGACAGGCATGGAATCTCATTTCAGCAGCCCATGCTAAGGAGGCAGGGGATTGAAACATATCTTTGTAACGCAGGTACATACTTCCATACACACACACACACACACACACACACTCACCTTGGCTCCTTCTTCCTATACATCTATCCTCAAGCGATCCAAACTCTACCTTTTTGTTAGAGGAATCTCATAATGCAGGGGGAAGAGGAGCTGAATGACCGGGGACGATGTATAACTGGGCATTGACCACCTTGGTTTTCTGCTATAATGATATTCACAGAGGATGAGCAGAGAGACCACGTCTAGTCTGATGGCAAGCTGGTCCCTCGGGAACAAGTTCACAACCATTGACTGTCTACTTAACGGAGAGCCCGTGCTGGGCGGGGGGAGCGGAAGGAGGAAATGGGAGGAGGGATCTCAGTAGAAAGAAGGCAGGACACAGAGAAGAGAAGTGGAAGCCTCCTAAGGCACCGAGTCTGCCCTACCACCACCGCCACCACCACCACAGGCCGTGGGTCAGCTGATCCCACCGTGAACCTCACTCCCTCAGCCATGACTGTGTCCTCCCCACCTCTTAGCGCCATTTACAGGGCAACTGAGAGAATGTCAGCCCAGGTGCTTGGGAAAACACTGTATACTGCCCCGTGGAGGCTGTGTACTGCCCCGTGGAGGCTGTGTACTGCCCCGTGGAGGCTGTGTAATGCCCCGTGGAGGCTGTGTGTAATGCCCCGTGGAGGCTGTGTGTAATGCCCCGTGGAGGCTGTGTGTACTGCCCCGTGGAGGCTGTG
Organism: Nyctalus aviator; assembly: GCA_036971965.1. Classification (NCBI taxonomy): domain Eukaryota; kingdom Metazoa; phylum Chordata; class Mammalia; order Chiroptera; family Vespertilionidae; genus Nyctalus; species Nyctalus aviator. The sequence goes on along the minus strand of CM072925.1, from coordinate 76,984,595 downwards.
TGTAATGCCCCGTGGAGGCTGTGTGTAATGCCCCGTGGAGGCTGTGTGTAATGCCCCGTGGAGGCTGTGTAATGCCCCGTGGAGGCTGTGTAATGCCCCGTGGAGGCTGTGTGTAATGCCCCGTGGAGGCTGTGTGTAATGCCCCGTGGAGGCTCTGTGTAATGCCCCGTGGAGGCTGTGTAATGCCCCGTGGAGGCTGTGTGTAATGCCCCGTGGAGGCTGTGTGTAATGCCCCGTGGAGGCTGTGTGTAATGCCCCGTGGAGGCTGTGTAATGCCCCGTGGAGGCTGTGTGTAATGCCCCGTGGAGGCTGTGTAATGCCCCGTGGAGGCTGTGTAATGCCCCGTGGAGGCTCTGTGTAATGCCCCGTGGAGGCTGTGTGTAATGCCCCGTGGAGGCTGTGTGTAATGCCCCGTGGAGGCTGTGTGTAATGCCCCGTGGAGGCTGTGTAATGCCCCGTGGAGGCTGTGTGTAATGCCCCGTGGAGGCTGTGTGTAATGCCCCGTGGAGGCTCTGTGTAATGCCCCGTGGAGGCTGTGTGTAATGCCCCGTGGAGGCTGTGTGTAATGCCCCGTGGAGGCTGTGTAATGCCCCGTGGAGGCTCTGTGTAATGCCCCGTGGAGGCTGTGTAATGCCCCGTGGAGGCTCTGTGTAATGCCCCGTGGAGGCTGTGTGTAATGCCCCGTGGAGGCTGTGTAATGCCCCGTGGAGGCTGTGTAATGCCCCGTGGAGGCTGTGTGTAATGCCCCGTGGAGGCTGTGTGTAATGCCCCGTGGAGGCTGTGTGTAATGCCCCGTGGAGGCTGTGTAATGCCCCGTGGAGGCTGTGTAATGCCCCGTGGAGGCTGTGTGTAATGCCCCGTGGAGGCTGTGTGTAATGCCCCGTGGAGGCTCTGTGTAATGCCCCGTGGAGGCTGTGTAATGCCCCGTGGAGGCTGTGTAATGCCCCGTGGAGGCTGTGTAATGCCCCGTGGAGGCTCTGTGTACTGCCCCGTGGAGGCTGTGTAATGCCCCGTGGAGGCTGTGTGTAATGCCCCGAGGAGGCTGCGTGTAATGCCCCGTGGAGGCTGTGTGTACTGCCCCGTGGAGGCTGTGTAATGCCCCGTGGAGGCTGTGTGTAATGCCCCGAGGAGGCTGCGTGTAATGCCCCGTGGAGGCTGTGTGTACTGCCCCGTGGAGGCTGTGTAATGCCCCGTGGAGGCTGTGTGTAATGCCCCGTGGAGGCTGTGTGTACTGCCCCGTGGAGGCTGTGTGTAATGCCCCGTGGAGGCTGTGTACTGCCCCGTGGAGGCTGTGTGTAATGCCCCGTGGAGGCTGTGTAATGCCCCGTGGAGGCTGTGTAATGCCCCGTGGAGGCTGTGTGTAATGCCCCGTGGAGGCTGTGTGTAATGCCCCGTGGAGGCTGTGTGTAATGCCCCGTGGAGGCTGTGTGTAATGCCCCGTGGAGGCTGTGTGTAATGCCCCGTGGAGGCTGTGTAATGCCCCGTGGAGGCTGTGTGTAATGCCCCGTGGAGGCTGTGTGTAATGCCCCGTGGAGGCTGTGTAATGCCCCGTGGAGGCTGTGTGTAATGCCCCGTGGAGGCTGTGTGTAATGCCCCGTGGAGGCTGTGTAATGCCCCGTGGAGGCTGTGTGTAATGCCCCGTGGAGGCTGTGTAATGCCCCGTGGAGGCTGTGTGTAATGCCCCGTGGAGGCTGTGTGTAATGCCCCGTGGAGGCTGTGTGTAATGCCCCGTGGAGGCTGTGTGTAATGCCCCGTGGAGGCTGTGTGTAATGCCCCGTGGAGGCTGTGTGTAATGCCCCGTGGAGGCTGTGTGTAATGCCCCGTGGAGGCTGTGTGTAATGCCCCGTGGAGGCTGTGTGTAATGCCCCGTGGAGGCTGTGTGTAATGCCCCGTGGAGGCTGTGTGTAATGCCCCGTGGAGGCTGTGTGTAATGCCCCGTGGAGGCTGTGTGTAATGCCCCGTGGAGGCTGTGTGTAATGCCCCGTGGAGGCTGTGTGTAATGCCCCGTGGAGGCTGTGTGTAATGCCCCGTGGAGGCTGTGTGTAATGCCCCGTGGAGGCTGTGTGTAATGCCCCGTGGAGGCTGTGTGTAATGCCCCGTGGAGGCTGTGTGTAATGCCCCGTGGAGGCTGTGTGTAATGCCCCGTGGAGGCTGTGTGTAATGCCCCGTGGAGGCTGTGTAATGCCCCGTGGAGGCTGTGTGTAATGCCCCGTGGAGGCTGTGTGTACTGCCCCGTGGAGGCTGTGTGTAATGCCCCGTGGAGGCTGTGTAATGCCCCGTGGAGGCTGTGTGTAATGCCCCGTGGAGGCTGTGTAATGCCCCGTGGAGGCTGTGTGTAATGCCCCGTGGAGGCTGTGTGTAATGCCCCGTGGAGGCTGTGTGTAATGCCCCGTGGAGGCTGTGTGTAATGCCCCGTGGAGGCTGTGTGTAATGCCCCGTGGAGGCTGTGTGTAATGCCCCGTGGAGGCTGTGTAATGCCCCGTGGAGGCTCTGTGTAATGCCCCGTGGAGGCTGTGTGTAATGCCCCGTGGAGGCTGTGTAATGCCCCGTGGAGGCTCTGTGTAATGCCCCGTGGAGGCTGTGTGTAATGCCCCGTGGAGGCTGTGTGTAATGCCCCGTGGAGGCTGTGTAATGCCCCGTGGAGGCTGTGTGTAATGCCCCGTGGAGGCTCTGTGTAATGCCCCGTGGAGGCTGTGTGTAATGCCCCGTGGAGGCTGTGTAATGCCCCGTGGAGGCTGTGTAATGCCCCGTGGAGGCTGTGTGTAATGCCCCGTGGAGGCTGTGTGTAATGCCCCGTGGAGGCTGTGTGTAATGCCCCGTGGAGGCTGTGTGTAATGCCCCGTGGAGGCTGTGTGTAATGCCCCGTGGAGGCTGTGTGTAATGCCCCGTGGAGGCTGTGTGTAATGCCCCGTGGAGGCTGTGTAATGCCCCGTGGAGGCTGTGTGTAATGCCCCGTGGAGGCTGTGTGTAATGCCCCGTGGAGGCTGTGTGTAATGCCCCGTGGAGGCTGTGTGTAATGCCCCGTGGAGGCTGTGTGTAATGCCCCGTGGAGGCTGTGTAATGCCCCGTGGAGGCTGTGTAATGCCCCGTGGAGGCTGTGTAATGCCCCGTGGAGGCTGTGTAATGCCCCGTGGAGGCTGTGTAATGCCCCGTGGAGGCTGTGTGTAATGCCCCGTGGAGGCTGTGTAATGCCCCGTGGAGGCTGTGTAATGCCCCGTGGAGGCTGTGTAATGCCCCGTGGAGGCTGTGTGTAATGCCCCGTGGAGGCTGTGTGTAATGCCCCGTGGAGGCTGTGTGTAATGCCCCGTGGAGGCTGTGTGTAATGCCCCGTGGAGGCTGTGTGTAATGCCCCGTGGAGGCTGTGTGTAATGCCCCGTGGAGGCTGTGTAATGCCCCGTGGAGGCTGTGTGTAATGCCCCGTGGAGGCTGTGTGTAATGCCCCGTGGAGGCTGTGTGTAATGCCCCGTGGAGGCTGTGTAATGCCCCGTGGAGGCTGTGTGTAATGCCCCGTGGAGGCTGTGTGTAATGCCCCGTGGAGGCTGTGTAATGCCCCGTGGAGGCTGTGTAATGCCCCGTGGAGGCTGTGTGTAATGCCCCGTGGAGGCTCTGTGTAATGCCCCGTGGAGGCTGTGTGTAATGCCCCGTGGAGGCTGTGTGTAATGCCCCGTGGAGGCTGTGTGTAATGCCCCGTGGAGGCTGTGTAATGCCCCGTGGAGGCTGTGTAATGCCCCGTGGAGGCTGTGTGTAATGCCCCGTGGAGGCTGTGTGTAATGCCCCGTGGAGGCTGTGTGTAATGCCCCGTGGAGGCTGTGTAATGCCCCGTGGAGGCTGTGTGTAATGCCCCGTGGAGGCTGTGTGTAATGCCCCGTGGAGGCTGTGTAATGCCCCGTGGAGGCTGTGTGTAATGCCCCGTGGAGGCTGTGTGTAATGCCCCGTGGAGGCTGTGTGTAATGCCCCGTGGAGGCTGTGTAATGCCCCGTGGAGGCTGTGTGTAATGCCCCGTGGAGGCTGTGTGTAATGCCCCGTGGAGGCTGTGTGTAATGCCCCGTGGAGGCTGTGTAATGCCCCGTGGAGGCTGTGTGTAATGCCCCGTGGAGGCTGTGTGTAATGCCCCGTGGAGGCTGTGTGTAATGCCCCGTGGAGGCTGTGTGTAATGCCCCGTGGAGGCTGTGTGTAATGCCCCGTGGAGGCTGTGTGTAATGCCCCGTGGAGGCTGTGTGTAATGCCCCGTGGAGGCTGTGTGTAATGCCCCGTGGAGGCTGTGTGTAATGCCCCGTGGAGGCTGTGTGTAATGCCCCGTGGAGGCTGTGTGTACTGCCCCGTGGAGGCTGTGTGTAATGCCCCGTGGAGGCTGTGTGTAATGCCCCGTGGAGGCTGTGTGTAATGCCCCGTGGAGGCTGTGTGTAATGCCCCGTGGAGGCTGTGTGTAATGCCCCGTGGAGGCTGTGTGTAATGCCCCGTGGAGGCTGTGTAATGCCCCGTGGAGGCTGTGTGTAATGCCCCGTGGAGGCTGTGTAATGCCCCGTGGAGGCTGTGTGTACTGCCCCGTGGAGGCTGTGTAATGCCCCGTGGAGGCTGTGTGTAATGCCCCGTGGAGGCTGTGTAATGCCCCGTGGAGGCTGTGTGTAATGCCCCGTGGAGGCTGTGTGTAATGCCCCGTGGAGGCTGTGTGTAATGCCCCGTGGAGGCTGTGTGTAATGCCCCGTGGAGGCTCTGTGTAATGCCCCGTGGAGGCTGTGTGTAATGCCCCGTGGAGGCTGTGTGTAATGCCCCGTGGAGGCTGTGTGTAATGCCCCGTGGAGGCTGTGTGTAATGCCCCGTGGAGGCTGTGTAATGCCCCGTGGAGGCTCTGTGTAATGCCCCGTGGAGGCTGTGTGTAATGCCCCGTGGAGGCTGTGTGTAATGCCCCGTGGAGGCTGTGTGTACTGCCCCGTGGAGGCTGTGTGTAATGCCCCGTGGAGGCTGTGTGTACTGCCCCGTGGAGGCTGTGTGTAATGCCCCGTGGAGGCTGTGTGTAATGCCCCGTGGAGGCTGTGTGTAATGCCCCGTGGAGGCTGTGTGTAATGCCCCGTGGAGGCTGTGTGTAATGCCCCGTGGAGGCTGTGTGTAATGCCCCGTGGAGGCTGTGTGTAATGCCCCGTGGAGGCTGTGTGTAATGCCCCGTGGAGGCTGTGTGTAATGCCCCGTGGAGGCTGTGTGTAATGCCCCGTGGAGGCTGTGTGTAATGCCCCGTGGAGGCTGTGTGTAATGCCCCGTGGAGGCTGTGTAATGCCCCGTGGAGGCTGTGTGTAATGCCCCGTGGAGGCTGTGTGTAATGCCCCGTGGAGGCTGTGTGTAATGCCCCGTGGAGGCTGTGTGTAATGCCCCGTGGAGGCTGTGTGTAATGCCCCGTGGAGGCTGTGTAATGCCCCGTGGAGGCTGTGTGTACTGCCCCGTGGAGGCTGTGTGTACTGCCCCGTGGAGGCTGTGTGTACTGCCCCGTGGAGGCTGTGTGTAATGCCCCGTGGAGGCTGTGTGTACTGCCCCGTGGAGGCTGTGTGTAATGCCCCGTGGAGGCTGTGTGTAATGCCCCGTGGAGGCTGTGTGTAATGCCCCGTGGAGGCTGTGTGTAATGCCCCGTGGAGGCTGTGTGTAATGCCCCGTGGAGGCTGTGTGTACTGCCCCGTGGAGGCTGTGTGTAATGCCCCGTGGAGGCTGTGTAATGCCCCGTGGAGGCTGTGTGTAATGCCCCGTGGAGGCTGTGTAATGCCCCGTGGAGGCTGTGTGTAATGCCCCGTGGAGGCTGTGTGTAATGCCCCGTGGAGGCTGTGTGTAATGCCCCGTGGAGGCTGTGTGTAATGCCCCGTGGAGGCTGTGTGTAATGCCCCGTGGAGGCTGTGTGTAATGCCCCGTGGAGGCTGTGTGTAATGCCCCGTGGAGGCTGTGTGTAATGCCCCGTGGAGGCTGTGTAATGCCCCGTGGAGGCTGTGTGTAATGCCCCGTGGAGGCTGTGTGTAATGCCCCGTGGAGGCTGTGTAATGCCCCGTGGAGGCTGTGTGTAATGCCCCGTGGAGGCTGTGTACTGCCCCGTGGAGGCTGTGTGTAATGCCCCGTGGAGGCTGTGTACTGCCCCGTGGAGGCTGTGTGTAATGCCCCGTGGAGGCTGTGTACTGCCCCGTGGAGGCTGTGTGTAATGCCCCGTGGAGGCTCTGTGTAATGCCCCGTGGAGGCTGTGTGTAATGCCCCGTGGAGGCTGTGTGTAATGCCCCGTGGAGGCTGTGTGTAATGCCCCGTGGAGGCTGTGTGTAATGCCCCGTGGAGGCTGTGTGTAATGCCCCGTGGAGGCTGTGTAATGCCCCGTGGAGGCTGTGTGTAATGCCCCGTGGAGGCTGTGTGTAATGCCCCGTGGAGGCTGTGTGTAATGCCCCGTGGAGGCTGTGTGTAATGCCCCGTGGAGGCTGTGTGTAATGCCCCGTGGAGGCTGTGTGTAATGCCCCGTGGAGGCTGTGTGTAATGCCCCGTGGAGGCTGTGTGTACTGCCCCGTGGAGGCTGTGTAATGCCCCGTGGAGGCTGTGTGTAATGCCCCGTGGAGGCTGTGTGTAATGCCCCGTGGAGGCTGTGTGTAATGCCCCGTGGAGGCTGTGTGTAATGCCCCGTGGAGGCTGTGTGTAATGCCCCGTGGAGGCTGTGTGTAATGCCCCGTGGAGGCTGTGTGTAATGCCCCGTGGAGGCTGTGTGTAATGCCCCGTGGAGGCTGTGTGTAATGCCCCGTGGAGGCTGTGTGTAATGCCCCGTGGAGGCTGTGTGTAATGCCCCGTGGAGGCTGTGTGTAATGCCCCGTGGAGGCTGTGTGTAATGCCCCGTGGAGGCTGTGTGTAATGCCCCGTGGAGGCTGTGTACTGCCCCGTGGAGGCTGTGTGTAATGCCCCGTGGAGGCTGTGTACTGCCCCGTGGAGGCTGTGTGTAATGCCCCGTGGAGGCTGTGTGTACTGCCCCGTGGAGGCTGTGTGTAATGCCCCGTGGAGGCTGTGTGTAATGCCCCGTGGAGGCTGTGTAATGCCCCGTGGAGGCTGTGTGTAATGCCCCGTGGAGGCTGTGTGTAATGCCCCGTGGAGGCTGTGTGTAATGCCCCGTGGAGGCTGTGTGTAATGCCCCGTGGAGGCTGTGTGTAATGCCCCGTGGAGGCTGTGTGTAATGCCCCGTGGAGGCTGTGTGTAATGCCCCGTGGAGGCTGTGTGTAATGCCCCGTGGAGGCTGTGTGTAATGCCCCGTGGAGGCTGTGTGTAATGCCCCGTGGAGGCTGTGTAATGCCCCGTGGAGGCTGTGTGTAATGCCCCGTGGAGGCTGTGTGTAATGCCCCGTGGAGGCTGTGTGTAATGCCCCGTGGAGGCTGTGTGTAATGCCCCGTGGAGGCTGTGTGTAATGCCCCGTGGAGGCTGTGTGTACTGCCCCGTGGAGGCTGTGTGTAATGCCCCGTGGAGGCTGTGTGTAATGCCCCGTGGAGGCTGTGTGTACTGCCCCGTGGAGGCTGTGTGTACTGCCCCGTGGAGGCTGTGTGTAATGCCCCGTGGAGGCTGTGTGTAATGCCCCGTGGAGGCTGTGTGTAATGCCCCGTGGAGGCTGTGTGTACTGCCCCGTGGAGGCTGTGTGTAATGCCCCGTGGAGGCTGTGTAATGCCCCGTGGAGGCTGTGTAATGCCCCGTGGAGGCTGTGTAATGCCCCGTGGAGGCTGTGTAATGCCCCGTGGAGGCTGTGTAATGCCCCGTGGAGGCTGTGTGTAATGCCCCGTGGAGGCTGTGTAATGCCCCGTGGAGGCTCTGTGTTATGCCCCGTGCAGGTGTGAAGGTAACCCTTCCCGCACCCCCGGCCCTGCTTCATTCACTACCCTCCATTCCCAAACGTCTCCTGTTCCCCAGACAGCCAGCGTGTCCCGGTGCCCCAGCCCCTCCACCCAGCACTGGTTCAGGAAACCACAGGAGCCGAGTCAAGCCCCCAGGGGCAACCAGATCACCTTCCAAACCCACCACGGAGGCTTCTTCTTTCCTCCCAGGGGATGAGAACAAAGACACAGGCCAGCCCTGGGCCCGCGGGCTGCCTCTCGGGGCCGGGAGGCTAGATCGTAAGAGAACAGAAGCGGCCCTAAAGGAGGAACACGGGGTCTGGGGCATCTCACCTGGGCCTCAAGATAGCCCGCCCCCCTACCCCCACTCCCCGGATGCCAGGACAGACTCCTGGGTTGCTTGGTCACATAAGCCAACATGTTTTCTGGTTTTGCTTAAACCAGTTTGAACTGGTTTTCAGTTCATCTGTTACCGGACACAACATAGGAGGAAATAGAACTAATGTCATGCTGTAAACTTCTCCAGGAAGCTCACCAAATCTCTGGGGCTCCGTTTACTACCCAGGGAGCCGTTTCCTACCTAGAGTGTCCTCCTGGGGGTGTGAAGACATTAAGGAGATCCATCTAGGAACAGAAAGCGGGAAGGCACCCTAGCCGGTGTGGCTCAATGGGTAGAGCATGGCCCTTGGACTGAAGGGTCCCGGGTTCCATTCCCGTCAAGGGCACCTAACTTGTTCCCTGGCCTTGGTCGGGGTGCATGCAGGAGGCAACCAATGGACGTGTTTCTCTCACATCAATGTTTCTCTCTGTCTCTCCCTCTCCCCTCCACCAATGGGAAAATATCCTTGCCTGGGGTGAGGATTAACAACAACAAACAAAAAAAATTTAAAAAAATTAAAAAATAAATAGGAAAGACAATCATAAGCGATGAGACTTAAGTGATGAGAGGGGGACAATCACCCTAACTGATAAGCTGAAGAATCAGAATGTTTGCCTCCGCTGGACCTCGGCATGCTTCTTCCAGACACTAAACATTCTCCTTCATGGCAACCACGGAGGAGCCCCGAGGAGCAATGCCAGCATCCTTCTGGTTTATTTTTATATCTTAAAAAATTACTCAGGGCCTGCAGCCCTGAGCTCATCTCAAATTAAGTTTGCCGGGAATCTAATTTGGGATGAGTAATTTAATTTGGCGACTACAATTCAAAGTGGCACAGTATTTGTGTTTTAGAGGAAAACCGTATTACATTCATCTAATCTTATTAGGTGAATATCACATTTAGATCACATTATATCTAGAGCAGATATATACTGGATTGATTTCCTTCATAAATCATGCGGGAGACCAAACAGACTACCCTCCCCCGCACCATCCCCCCCCCCCCCCCCCCCGACTCGGTCAGAGCAGCCGTGCAGGTAAGCGAGGCCCGCGGAGAGCCCCACTGCGCAGCGCTGGAATCCACGCCCAGAACAACGCCCGCCACTCGCCTTGCAACTCTGCTGAGGAGTAAACCGAGGATTCAAGCGGCAGGTGCCTTGCTCGGGGTCACCGTCAGTTAACGGCACAGCCCACACTGTCCTCAGCTCCCTGACCCCTAGTGTGGGTCCCTGCCACTCCACCCCGGGTGCTTTTACCATGATCAGAGGGTCCCTGAGGCCCTGCTGCTACATTTCTTAGCTAAAGCCAGGAAGCCCTCAGAAACCACCTATCGTCCTATCTCCCTGCCCGTCTCAACTATCTCGGGAAGATAACGTTGATTTTACTGTCGCCATGTGGCAACTTGGACTAGTGCCCCAAATTCTTATGCTCAAACCCATTTTCTTAATGATTCCTAGTACCTTTAAGCTCCCTCATTCCTAAGCAACTAAAACGCACGTCGAGAACATCCAAACCACCCTGGCCAGGTGGATCGGTCGGCTGGAACGTCATCGTGGGCACCAAAAGGTTGTGGGTGCGATTCCCAGTTAGGATGCGACACCGAGGTTGGGTGTTCAGTCCCTGGTTGGGGCATACAGGAGGCAACGACGGATGGATGTTCTCTCTCACATCGATGTTTCTCCCTCTGCCTCTCTCCCTCTCAAAACAAACAAACAAACAAATAAATAACATATCCTTTCAGGTGAGGATTAAAAAAAAGAAAAAGAACAACAACAAAAAAAGAACATTCAAACCATATGACCGGTTAGAAAAAAAAAAAAATCTACTTTGCTTTTAAAAATGGCATTAATCTCCGTAGTCCCGTAATTATGCAGATTCAGTGGGTGTGAAATCACCCATTAGGGTAGAGTTCTACCAGTAATCCAAAAAATTAGGTTATGGAGCAAAACCAAGGAAAGGGAAAGCTAGATAAAAATAGTTACAATGTGACAAGTTAATACAATATGCTGCATAAAAATCTCACAAATGGTTGAGAAGTGGAACATTACAAAATGAAAAGGAGAAAGGACACAATGAGGCGATACACACACACACACACACACACACACACGCGCGCGCGCGCGCGCGCGCACGCACGCGAAAATTACCGATGGGCTTAGGAAAAACTGTTCAGACTCATCACGAAGCAAAACTTGCAAATTTAGACAATGCAATACCCCTTTTAACAAATTGGCAAAACGCAAAACAACTCTCAAGGGTGCTCTGAAATGAGACTCCTCAGACACTCCGGATGAGACTGCAAATTAGTCCCCGTTTCTGAAGGGCCATTTAGCAATCTGTATCACCCGTCTTAATTCCGAGCAAGTTCTCTCCCGAGAACTTTGCCTGAGGAAATAATCAGAGGAATACTCCAAGATTTATGCACAAGGACATTTATAGCAGCACTATTCATAATAATAAAAATCCAGAAAAACCTAACTGTGCCATAATAAAAAAATGAATTATGGTCTATCAATACAAGGAATAAATATGCAGACATTAAACCTCGTGTTTTAGAGAAAGATTTAAAGACACAGGGAATGCTCACAAAATGGGAGTTAAAATTCAAAATTCTTAATAGGATGATTCCACTTGGCAAAGAAAACACATATCATGCATATTATAACTATAATAAATGGTGACAGGTTCGATTAAATGTCCAACAAATATTCATGCTCTTTTTTTTTACGGAATGTGATTTTCACCGAGAGGCAGCTGAAGACATGGACTACATTTCCCAGCATCCCTTGTATCTAGGTGAGGCCATCTGACTATTCCCACCAATGGAATGTAGGTGGAAGGGATGTGAGACACCTTCAGGCTGAAGTAGTTAGAAAGTGGAATGTCTTCTCCATGCTCTCTTCCTCCATCTGCCAACCTGGAATAGGACAGCCGTAAGGTGGAAGGACTTTTGGCCACTGAATCATTCACTGAGGACTGTCAATCAGGAGCACCAATGGTGGACACAGTACCGTGTTAAGTTACAATGTGGGGTTTTCGTTATTTCTTCAGCAAGTGGTACTCTAACCCATATACACATAGAGAAAAATTACTGAGGAAAACTACCACATTTTGTCCATTGCACAGCATGATACAAATTATAGGTAAACTTTTTAAATGTATTCTTTTCTACCACAAGCATGTCTTAGTTGATAAACAATAACGTTTTGAAGATAAAAATAAAAAAGCAAACTTTAGAGGGCAGTGCTATATAATGAATTTCTTAGTAAAATATTGAATAAGGTTACGAAAATAAAAATGTAGAGAATTACAAAGGTTTAAAGTGGGGGAGGGAAGTCTAGATTTATTACCTTTAAATACAATTCCAGACAAATGATTGTTCCAGAAGTGACCTAAGGTTAAACAACAAACAACAAAGCAGGGGGGAAATTGGCAATTTATACCATATATGAAATATTAGTATCCGGCCCTAGCCAGTTTAGCTCAATTGTGAAGGGTCTCAGGTTTGATTTCAGTCATGGGCCATATGCCTCGGTTGCAGGCATGATCCCTGAGCGGGTGTGTGAGAGAGGCAACCACATTGATGTTTCTCTCTGTGTGTCTCTCTTCCTCCCTTCCACTCTCTCTCTAAAAAAAAGAAAAAAAAAATCAATGGAAAAAAACATCCTCAGGTGAGGATTAACAACTATATATATTACAGTATCCTTTAATATATAAAGAGTCCTTATGAATCAATAAGTGAGGGACAAATACAAAAATTGGGGGGGGGGAATATGAACATCTACTCATAAAATAAGAAATACTAACTTATACACACATGAAAAGATTTTTAAACCCACAGTAATAAAAAATGAAAATAAGATATTCTTCCCGAAACCGGTTTGGCTCAGTGGTAGAGCGTCGGTCTGCGGACTGAAAGATCCCAGGTTCGATTCCAGTCAGGGGCATGTACCTTGGTGGCGGGCACATCCCCGGTAGGGGGTGTGCAAGAGGCAGCTGGTCGATGTTTCTCTCTCATCGATGTTTCTAGCTCCCTATCCCTCTCCCTTCCTCACTGTAAAAAATCAATAAAATATATTTTTAAAAAAAGATATTCTTTATCTCTCTATCAGATGGGCAAACATTTAAAATATTGTGATTATAGCATCCAACGTTGCTGATATTATGATAAATTGGGTAATCATACACACTACCGGTAGGAGATCAAAATGGTATCACATTTCTAACAAGCAGTGGCATGATAGGAGAAAAGAAGCCTTAAAAACCATTTGACATTCTACCTATTTGTCAAAAGAAATAAACAAGTATGCAGAAAATTGTTTGAATAGGAAAAAATGAAACAACTTAGATAACCATCTGTAAGACACTGGTAAGAAAAATAAATCATGGAGCGTGTGTATTCACACACTAGAATAATATACAGACACAATTTTAAATGATGATGAAGATCTAAATGTGCTAAAAGCACAACAGTGCCCACCATATAGAAAGGTAGGGTATAAAACAATACAGCCTAATTTCTTCATTGTTTAACATGTATATGTATAAGAATATATGTTGGGGGGGAAAGAACAACAACAACAACAAAAAACAAACACCAGAATATATATTATAAATGCAGAAGAAAAAAGTATAGAGTTTTATAAAAATATTAGTAGCTTGGTGCATGAAATTCGTGCACATTAAAAAGGGGGATCCAGAATCAAGTCCCCACCCACATGCACCTCAAAATCGTGTGAGACCCAGACCTGGCTGCCCTCCCCCCCCGCCCCCATTGGGCTCGATCTAGACCAGGCCAGTCCCACCCTTGTCAAGCCCCACCAGGATTGGGGCATGGCCTGAGGTCCCCCAGATGGGGTGGGGGACATACCTTGAGGTCCCCCATCAAGCCTGCGAGGTGGGGGACACGGCCTGAGTTCCCCCAACCCAGCACTGGGATGCACCTTGAGGTCCCCCGTCAAGCCCTGCCAGGTAGGAGCGTGCAGCCTCAGGTCCCCTGGCCCAGTGCTGGGGTGGGGTCCCCCAGCCTGATGCCAGGGCAGGGGGCACGGCCTGAGGCCCCCTGTCAAGTCCTGACGAGTAGGGGTGCAGCCTCAGGTCCCTGCTGATTGTTCATTAAGGCTCCTTAAGGGAACTTGGCCTCAGCTGTGGATGCAGCCATCTTTGTGATGTCAATTAGCATATTCCCTCTTTATTAGATAAGATTGGTAGTCGTTATCTCCAATTAGGGTGGTATTATGAGTGACTTTCATTTCCTTCTTTATACTTTTCTATATTTTATACTTTTTCAATTATAAACATCTATTACTTTTTTCTTTTTTTGTTTCATGATGAAAAATTCCAAACACACACAAAGTAGCAAAAATATATGTGCCCAGTGAACAGCTGTGATTGCTATACCTAGCTGAGCTTGTTTTATCTGTACCCCTCTGTGCCTGGAGTATTTTAACATAAATTCTGGATATATCATTCATTCAATTCATTAATTAAGGATTTTTTTAATGTTTAAATAGTCAAACTCTCTACTGGATTATTTTAAGGTAAATATATGATGTTTCATTTGCCCATAAATACTTAGCATGTATCTTTAAAAGATAACCCTAATAACAATATCACACCTAAAAATTAATAATTTCTCCATATAAAATATCCAGTGTCCCAATTTCCCCAATTATCCCATACTACCTTTATATAGTTGATTCGTTTAAATCTGGATTCACACAAGATTTACGCTTGCATTTGGGTCTGTCTCCTGAGTTTTTCTGCATGTATTACATAATGACCTTTTCCAGGCCATTTAACGTATTGAGCGTATGGGTCCTATGTCCTAAGAACTTCCTGACTGCATCCCCTTGATGTTGTTTAACATGTTCCGCTATTTCCTGTATCTCCTTTCAACTAAGATTTACTTCTGCTGTCTAATCAACTTCAGGGTCTATTATTTTTCTGTCAGAATATTTCAAATAAATCGTATTATTTTTATAAGGAGACAAAACAATAAAGTTAAAAAAATTATTTTAAAGGAACCAGAAGAAATGCTGACCTTGCTAATACATCCATTTCAGCAATTCATGAAAACTCGAGTGTCCCAAGTTTTTTCAGAATACAGGCGAGGTCAGTGCTTTCTCACACAAGAAGGTTGCTCAGTGACTATTCACGGATGGACTTGTCTTTCCAAACACATTCCTTTTGCATTTGAAGTCCATCTCCCCTTCTGACCCGGTGGTGACGCCCAGCACCCTCTGAAGCAGTGCACCCCCTCCCCTGGACACTTACGTCATCATGGGATTGCAGTTATCTTTCATATCATCCCTTTCTTTTTCTTCTTCTTAAGAAATACAGTGTGAGCACATAATTAAAAATTTGGAAATGAGAGAAAAATGAAAGAAAAAAATCATAATGTCACCCCTCTAGAATAGTCAATGATGTTACCTGTATACAAACTTCCTTACCATCTTTATTAGGGATATACATTTTGTACCTGATTATAATCAGTGAATAATGGGTTTTATATTCCTTTGGTTAACATAGAAAATGTGACATTTTTGTAGCTTATGCTAAGGGTATAAAAAATAGTAATAATATATACACATGCCTATACCTCAGCCTGAGGGAGAGAATGTGACCAATCCCCAGGTAGCCCCCGGGGACTCCTCCCTCATCCTATCCTCTGCTCTCTCCACTAACCTGATGTTGTCTTTGCTCATTTGGTCTCGTAAGTCCTGCCACCTGCATCTGGATGTCAAACACTATACGGTTAGTTTTTCATCCATCTGAACTTCATGTAATTGGAATCACACCGTAGCTATTTTACAACTTGCTTTAAAAAATATATATATATATGTGTGTGTGTGTGTGTATTAATTTCAGAGAGGAAGGGAGAGGGAGAGATAGAAACATCAGTGATGAGAGAGAATCATTGACTAGCTGCCTCCTGCATGCCCCCTACTGGGGATCGAGCCCACAACCCAGGACTGGAATTGAACCCAGGACCTTTCAGTCCACAGATCAATGCTCTACGCACTGAGCCAAACTGGCTAGGACTACAATTTGCTTTTTTATTTAACATTATACTAGTAATTCCTGGGTTGTCAAACGCAGCTATGGTTCATTCATTTTAACAGTACAGCCATATAGCTCTATTCCACTGTGAAACTATGCCACAATTTATATTGCAATTTCTGCACATAAAATTCTATTATAAATATCTTGTCACATTGCGACACATCTTCAAAATAATTAACAATTACAGTAGAGTACTATGCTGAGAGAGTACTATTTTATTTTATAGTTACCCAACTGTTGGACATTTATAGTGTTTGTGTGTGTGTTTGCTTTACAAATAATGCATCAGGGAGCATCTTTGCCTAAATAGCTTATTAAATATTTTGTATTATTTCCTCCATGAGAGAATGTGGCAAGATGGTCCACAGAAGTGGTATTACTGGATCAAAGTGTGTAAATGGATAATTTGGCTCTTTAATACACTGTGAAATTGCTTAGAAATATTGTGACATCACCAGAATGGGGATAATCATTAAAATGTTTTTTTGGCTAATATATTAAAATAGTACCCTTCTGCTGTTTTATTCTACATATCTCCTATTACAAAACTGAACACTTTCTGTATATTTAGTTAGTGTTCTACCAAGGTTTTAGTACCTTTCTTTTTCATTTGTTTGAGGATTTCACAACAAAAACACATAATTCTGCCATGTTACTGCAAATATTCCCTCCCACCTATTGTTTCCCTGTTTTGTTTTTAACATGGAGAAATCTTTGATTTCCCTGTAGTTTGATTGACTATTCTTTTCAGTTTTGAATGTTTATGTTGTTTCTAAGCAATATTCAATTCTATAGATTTCCTATGCCTCTACATTTTGCACTTAATTGTTTAATCTATCTGTAATTCATTTTGAGGAAGTCAAAATGACTTTTTCCAAATTGCTAACTAGGCATCAACATTATTCACTGAATAATTTCTCTTCCCCATTGATGGATGATGACTCCTTTGTGATTTATTTATTTATTTATTTATTTTAATATATTTTATTGATTTTTCACAGAGAGAAAGGGAGAGGGATAGAGAGCTAGAAACATCGATGAGAGAGATACATCGACCAGCTGCCTCCTGCACACCCCTTATCAGGGACGTGCCCACAACCAATGTACATGCCCCTGACCGGAATCGAACCTGGGACCTTTCAGTCCACAGACCGAGGCTCTATCCACTGAGCCAAACCGGTTTCGGCTCCTTTGTGATTTATTAAATTATTTATGTGAGGGAAAATTTCTGAACTACCCTAGTTAGCTTATCTACACCTCCTCTAATGCCAGCACCACTGTGTTTTCATCACCAAGGCTTCCTAATGCATTTTAATACTTGGTTTGCTATATATTTTCTTTCCGATAAATCTAACTCCCTTCCCCTAAAACCATTATCAAGAATTCCCATAAGGTTCTCATCTATTTAGTTTTCCAAGAACTATCTTGTGAAAGTTTAAAAATCCTGATGGGACTTTGAGAGAAATGGCATTAGACTCATGAACTAATTTTCAGAAATATCCAAATTTTTCATTTTCAATCCCACCATCTAGAAACAGGGTTTCCAGTTAAACTCTTGAAAGCTCGTTGGTCTACAACTGAGCACTCTGTAGTTAATGATCATTTTATCCTTCCTTTATAATATTTAGTCTTCAAGTTACTGTTTTGTAACTTCCTGCATTATCCCTTTGTTTTTGTCTGCACCATATCCCATGATGCTCTTTTGAAGCCCAGTAAGGGTAATGCCAGAGAATGTATGCATTCAGTCTTTCTTATCACATTAAGGAATTGGTGACTTTATATATATAATCGGTCCCTCTTAAAGTAGTTTGTAAAAACATAAGTTGAATGGAGTGAATATACTCTTGGAATTAATGAGATTATTATATAGTTATACTTAAACAATTTATGTGAATCCTATGAAAATATATGTATATGGTGCCAATCCTGCATTCCAGGAATATAACCCACTTGGGTAACATGAAACATTCACATACTCTATTGTTGAAATCTACTCACTAGAATTTTATCTAAAATTTTTACATTCCTAAGCAAGATTGCTATAAAGCCTCCCCTTGGGGGCTGGCCAACTTCGTTATCAGGGTCATGTTTGCTTGACAGAGGATCTGGAAGTTTTCCATCATTTTTATAAACCCTGGGATGGCTTATGTAACATAGGAATGATCTGTTCTTTGAAAGTTTAAAATGATTTTCAAAGGGTCTTTTAATATTTTAAAGTATTCCACCTGGCACAGGCCTGTGTGTGTGTGTATGTGTGTGCGCATGCACGTGTGCTTGCACTTGTGTCCATGTGGACATGACCATGTGTGTCTATGTTCACAGAGAATCCATTCTGTGTTTGTAAAACAACACTGTAAGATATTGATCTCTAATGGAACAAGGGACGGTTTTATTATAATTTAATGCCTTTCTCTCCCTCATGAAAAGGGAGTGAATGTCCAAGATACTAAAATGCTGAAAGCGAAACATTTTCCCAGGCTTTGGTTCTGAGAGCCTCCCCCTCGGAGGCCCAGGACAGAGCCTGCGGAGGGCACTGAACCCCCCCAGCTTCGGGGGGCTGGCCCAGATTAGCGGCCACAGCTCGGGGGACGAGGAAGCCTAAGCTCTGCCAAGACCAGCCGGTGGTCCGTCCACCGCAGGCCGCCTTTGTTTCCGGAGCAAAGGCCTTCCGACTCTCGGTCCACCCAGCCACCTTCTCCAGGTGCGGGGCACTGTACCCTCTCCACGGCCAGAAACGCTGGCAACCCCAGGGCTTTCCTGCCTCCTGCAGGGCTCCGGGACCCATGGGACTGGGAGCACTTCAAGGAGCCGCAGATACATACGCAGAGCGTCATGGTCTGAATGTGGGTGTCACCCTCTCCCCCAAATTCGTAGGTTTAGGTCCTAACCTAAACACCCTTTGGGAATTAATCCGGTTACGATGAGTAACGAGGGTGGAGCCCCCCTGAGGGGGTGAGAAGAGGAAGAGGCCCAGGGCTCTCTCTCGAGCGTCCCAAGGAGGGGCGCTGGGAGCACACCGCCAGGAGATGGCCACCTCACGCCGAGGGGAGGCCCCAAGGAGACGCACCTTGCCAGCACGGTGGTCTCAGACTTCCCAGCCTGCAGGACGGGGAGAAATAAATGAATGTTGTCTAGGCCACCCCGTCTGTGGTGTTGGTGGAGGCAGCCTGAGCTAAGACAAGAGGGTGTGGTAATGCTTGTCCGAAAGGAGGCCGAGCTAGCACCCTGCAGACCACGCAGCCTGCTGTAGGGTGAGATCCGCTGTAGGAGAAACAAGTGGGAAGGAGTCTCCAGAAATGGAGATGGAGTGTCCGCCAGACCCCGCAGGAGCCCCATGAGCATGTGTGAGGCTGTGAACAGGACACCGTGCCCGAGAACGAAGCTGTGAATGGGCAATGCCTGCAGGTGTGAGGGGGCCACAGGCCAGTCCGCTTTTTCTCGAGAAAGACATGTCCTAGCGCGTGTCCTTGTTCACGGAGAATCCCTTACACGTGAGAGCCCAGTGGAAACTCAGGATTAGGACAGGGAAGATAGTGAGCCTTGGGATAGCCTGGCAGGAAGGCAGGGACCTCAAAGCCCTCTTAGGCCCGAGGACCCCACGATGCTGTTGGAATTCCACTCGGGCCCAAGGCAGGCTTTCCCGCCCCTCTCCAGGGGAGGCGGGGGAAGCTGCTCTCACACCAGCCTGGCCTCACTCAGAAGCCTAATCCCTGCCTGGAAGGCAAACATGTCTGTGGCAAAGCCAAGCGGGCGTGTGAAGTGGAGCAGAACGAGGAACATTTTCATTAGCGCTCTGGCTGTTTGGGTTTGTGTTTTCTAACGGCTCCAAGAGGCATCTTTAAAAGTCATGTTTTTTTTGTTGTTTTGTTTTGTTTTTGGTCAGTTCCAAAATGCAACTGTTGCTGCAATACCAACACTTACCAGGAACGGACTGATGGACACACTGCTTTTCTCAAAAACACCCTCGTCTCTCTGGGACTTTTTAGACCGGATTGTGTGTGTGTGTGTGTGTGTGTGTGTGAGTGTGTGTGTGTGTGAGTGTGTGTGAGTGTGTGTGAGTGTGTGTGTGAGTGTGTGTGTGTGAGTGTGTGTGAGAGTGGGTGTGTGTGTGTGTGAGTGTGTGTGTGTGTGTGTGTGAGTGTGTGTGTGTAACTGTGTGTGTGTGAGTGTGTGTGTGTGAGTGTGTGTGTGAGTGTGTGTGTGTGAGTGTGTGTGTGAGTGTGTGTGAGAGTGTGTGTGTGTGAGTGTGTATGTGTGTGAGTGTGTGTGAGTGTGTGTGTGTAACTGTGTGTGTGTGTGAGTGTGTGTGTGTGAGTGTGTGTGAGTGTGTGTGTGTGTTTGAGTGTGTGTGTGTGTGTGAGTGTGTGTGTGTGTGAGTGTGTGTGTGTGTGAGTGTGTTGTGAGAGTGTGTGTGTATGTGTGTGTGTGAGTGTGTATATGTGTGTGTATGTGTGTGAGTGTGTGTGTGAGTGTGTGTGTGTATGTGTGAGTGTGTGTGTGTGTGAGAGTGTGTGAGTGTGACTGTGTGTGTGAGTGTGACTGTGTGTGTATGAGTGTGTGTGAGTGTGTGTGTGTGAGTGTGTGTGTGAGCGTGTATGTGTGTGTGAGCATGTGTGTGTGTGTGAGTGTGTGTGAGTGTGTGTGTGTGTGAGTGTGTGAGTGTGTGTGAGTGTGAGTGTGTGTGTGTGTGAGAGTGTGTGTGAGTGTGTGTGAGAATGTGTGTGTGTGTGTGTCTGAGTGTGTGTGTGTGTGAGTGTGTGTGTGAGTGTGTGTGAGCGTGTATGTGTGTGTGAGCATGTGTGTGTGAGTGTGTGTGAGTGTGTGTGTGAGTGTGTGAGTGTGTGTGTGAGTGTGTGTGTGTGTGAGTGTGTGTGAGCGTGTGTGTGTGAGTGTGTGTGTGAGCGTGTATGTGTGTGTGAGCATGTGTGTGTGAGCATGTGTGTGTGTGTGTGTGAGTGTGTGTGAGTGTGTGTGTGTGATTGTGTGTGTGTGAGTGTGAGTGTGTGTGAGTGTGTGAGTGTGTGTGAGTGTGTGTGTGTGAGTGTGTGTGAGTGTGTGTGTGTGTGAGTGTGTGTGAGTGTGTGTGTGAGTGTGTGTGAGTGTGTGTGTGTGTGTGAGTGTGTGTGTGTGTGTGAGTGTGTGTGTGTGTGTGAGTGTGTGTGTGTGTGTGTGTGTGTGTGTGAGTGTGTGTGTGTGAGTGTGTGTGTGTGAGTGTGTGAGTGTGTGTGTGTGTGTGTTTGTGTGTGTGTGAGTGTGAGTGTGTGTAGATGTACGAGCACAGGTGGGAAGAAGGGGGGGGATCTTGAGAATGTACCTGTACTTCCCCCCACACAGAGGCACACCACACGACTGAAGGCCAAATCAAACTGAACAGATATTTTGGTTTTTAGGGTTAAAATGTGTAAAAAGAAAACCTGTTGACATACGGTTCAATTGGAACGATTTCAGTACTGCGAGATTTTCTTCCCACTGGTGGAAAGCTAAACTAACAATTCTAAGCTAATGACTGGAAATAAACAGTTCCTCCCTTCTAAATCTAAAGTGAATTAGACTTATCAAGACTTGTGTCCAAGTGAAATTCTCCCACCCCTTTAAATCAAATGGAGATGTGACCTTAGAGGACCCCTGGGCTTGAAGAGAGGCTTACAAAAAGTATGACACACACACACACACACACACACACACACACACACCCCGACAGCTGCACAGTAAGTAGGTGCCTCCTGGTCTCCCCAGGACTTGCCATGAATAGACGGCAGGGCAGCGCCCAGCCTGCGTGTAGTTTTCACAGGTGCAGCCAGGAAAGTAAGAACAACGTAGTAAATTCTTCCTAAAGCAGACTATTGTCAATGTAAAGACTCACGTGTTAGTCTTAAATTTCTTCCTTTCTTCTGTTTTAGCATCGAGATAGTCCTTTCTGTTATGACACTGTGGTGACGGATGCTAAGTTTTTAAAAACATCACTCCGTGGAAAAACAGAAAATTGGAAGCCCTAAGCCAACCTTCCAAACGTCTTCCTTTTGGTAGTTTCTCGGCCCAGGCGCTGTGCGTGGGAGAGCGTTTGTCTGCAGCTCCCTCTGAGCCAGGTAGTTATCACAGTGGTGACCAGCCCCGGGGGCAACAAACAACCTACAGAAAATTCAACTCCCACTGTAATCACTGCTCAGGGGAGAGGGGTCAGAAATCTTTGGTCTGTGAGTTCCTGGTTGCTCTAGAACTCTTCCCTCTGCCACAGGCCCCTCGTCGCACCCCATCCACCCCGACCCACAAAGCATCTCCGCTGGTGTGGGAACACGGCTGACAGAGTTTGGGGGTTCTGTAACAGCCTGTGCTCTCCCCATCACCAATCTGGGAACCCCAAATCAAGACCATCTGGGGTCCTGAGAGGTTTCTGGTACCCAAGGCCTAGAGAACGAGTTCCAGTGCTTTGTCCACGGAAATGCCCATGAGACAAATGGCGAAGACTAGCTCCGGCTTCAGCATATTCCCCTCATCCCGGTGACCCAAACCCATCGGCTCAGAAAAGCCCGGCTGCATGGCGGCCGGAGGAAACCAAAGCCAGGAGGATCACAGGCCCCTCCGGGTCTCCAAGCTGAGAGCAAAGGCAAGACAAGCAGCTGGGCCCGAACGGATGTGGCTTAGGAGATAAAGCGTCGGCCCACGGACTGAAGGGCCCCGGGTTCGATTCCGGTTAAGGGCATGTGTCTTGGTTGCAGGCTCAGTCCCCAGTGCAAAGGCAGCTGATCAATGTTTCTCTCTCATCGCTGTTTCTAACTCTCTATCCCTCTCCCTTCCTCTCTGTAAATAATCAATAAACATATTTAAAAAGCAAAAAGGAAGTCAGCGGGGATAGGTCATGACAGGCCATCAACGATTTGAAAGATTTCTCAACGAAGAATACATGAATATGCTAGAGTAAAATTAAAACCCCCTGCTTTTCCAGGGATTCGATACCTACCTTTAGCTGTATGCTACCTAGCATTTTCTTTATTTAGGTTCCCCCAAAATAAATTCTTAAAAAAACAACACTTCAATAAAATAAAATGAAAAAAATCCATAAACACTAAATTTTTAACACCTTTATTTCCTTCGTCTCTAACAGAATTAACCAGTAACAGATAATGTATCTGTTGTGAAGAGAGTTAATTTCCCAGATTAAATATGCACTAAACATAGACCTGTGACAATATTAGGAGATATATGACGCTAATAAAAGTAACATTTATGGGGCCAGCGACTGGGCCACTGGGCACATTACTTAAATTACCTCGGTTAATCCTTACAACAAGTCTATAAAGTAGGTGCTATTCTTATTCCCACTTTATAGATGAGGTTATAAATGAGGAACCGTGACTGCAATTTAATCTCCACGGACCCAAAACTTGAGGTCAGTGTTTACTCTGGCTATAAAAAGGTTGAATAAGCAAATTAGAAATTAAACAGAAATGCAAATGGCATACTTCATCTCCGAGAAGGTCCTAGGTGTTAAGACAAACTGCAAAGCAGAAGCTAATGGCAAGCATTCCAACAGGACTGTTTGGGGAGATTCCGTCTGAAACTGCACTGTGTTAAAACACTTTAAAATTCAGACTTTTCCTAGTTGAGAGCAGGTTTCTTCTCACTACTACACCCAAAATAGTAGTATGGCTACAGGTGATTCAATACAGTGGATGTCAGCTGCCGCTCTCCCAGAATCCATTTTCCTCCCAACAACACCCAGAGCTCTGCCTATTTGTGGCCCTCCCTCCCTCCCCCTGTCCTCCCCTTCCTGGTGCTTTGGAGAAAGCTGACACACTCCCCTCGGGAGAGGGATAGGCCCATCAGAAGCGGGGTGTGTGTGTGTGTGTGTGTGGTATCTCCCATCCCCACCAATCCACAGAGGACATTTGCCTGGCCATTGGGATTGGCTAAGGAATAAGCACATGGCTCAATTCAGGCCAAGGATATGCCAGGTTGGTTTGCTGGGGAGGGATCTCTGGAAAAGACACGTTCTCAGTCTTTTTTTAAAGAGTTATAAAGGATGTTTCTTTACTTCTGTGGCCACAGGGATATGCGACCAAGAGCCCAAGAACTTGCACAGCCATCTGCCTCCTTGAGAAGCCAGCTGGAGAATGACCTGACCCCCCTGAAGAGTGAGCAGAGAGACGGGAAGAAACTGGACAGCTGAGGGCGTGCTGAGCTGCCGTCTCACCTGCCCTGCCGTCCACCCCATGAGCGGATCCATTGGCCCCTGTGCTGTGGGAGGGCTTCTGAGTTTGTTTGTTTGTTGACAGTCACAACCCCGAAGAACCCAGACAGACAAGTGAGAAATAAGTCCTAATGTACCGCCTCTTCCAAACACTGCCTCAGATTTCCCTTTACGCTGTTCCTCGCTTTAAGTGTTCTCAAGAAAACATAATGGACTTTCAAGAAAACACTGCCAGGAACTAACGAATGGCCTTGGGCAAGTCACCTCCCTTTTCAGCTATAAAAAGGTCTAAGTCTGACTAGGCCAGTGGTCGGCAAACTCATTAGTCAACAAATATCAACAGTACAACCACTGAAATTTCTTTTGAGAGCCAAATGTTTAAAACTCAAACTATATAGGTAGGTACATTGTTATTAACTTAATTAGGTTACCCCTAAGCTGGCCTTTGCTAAAAATTCAAGGGGCCAAAGAGCTGCATGTGGCTCGAGAGCCGCAGTTTGCCGACCACTGGACTAGAGGATTTCTGTTGTTCCTTCTGGCCGTGACAGCCCACAGTTTTGATTCCAAAGTAGAAATAGCCTTTATAACACAATCGAAGCAACCTGCAGCTCTTGCCGGGTCAAATATTTTCCAATTGCAACTCCCTATCCATCCCTCCACCCTCCTCCACTCAGCTCTGCGCACCCAGAGGTTCTGATCTCATCGGACAGCATCCACATGACCTCCTGCCTTCCGGCTTCTGGCTGGTGTGCCTAGGGGGGCACCAGCGGGAGACAGGAGGATGGAGGGATGTTCAGTGAGGGTGTGTCTTCTCGTGGCTCTTTCCTGCCATGTGGGTGTAGGTTGGCTTCATCCTTCTACCAGAGAAAGCCTTTCTCTATGGGGCTTCCCTTCCCAGTTCCAGGAGCCAGTCCCACCCTCCTCCCTTCAGGCCCCGGCCAGGGAACAGCACCCTGACACCGCTGTCCCTGAGAAGGTCCCGGATCCCGGTGCTGGTTCCTCCCACCCTGCCTCAGCCCCCATGAACAGTCCCATCCGTGGAGTCTCTCGGGGTTCTCCACTGGAGTGAATCATCATGCTTCCTACCGGATCCCCAGGACACATGGCTTAAATGTTAAATCACAATCAGCCACCACAAAAAAGAAACAGGAGCCGTCTGTTACATCCTGTTACAGGAGTAAAGTGTGGCCTCGCCGAGAAAAAACCTGCACGCACCAAGAAAAAACCTGCACGCACCGAAAGGATCAAAGGAGGCACGAATCACCACCCCCTTCTCCGCCCTCACTGAGGATTTGTGGAAAGCAGCCATCTCTGGCTACACCAGGGTTTTAACCTCCAAAGAAAGAAAAATAATCTGTTTACACACAAACGCATGGACTCTCCGGACAGCTTCTGTGCGGAACCTGGCAGAGGAATCCCAGCTGAGTCTATTTTCTAGACCAGTGTTTCCCAAACTTCTGACATACGTGCACTCCTTCCATAATTTTCATAACGCTGAGTACCCCTCGTACTCATGAGAACGTAGAGTTAGGCGCAGCTAAGCACGGTGCAGTGCATATCCCCACCAAACTCCGGTGCAACGCGTACCCCCACCAAGCTCTTCCCGTACCCCTGGGGGGACGCGGACCACACTTTGGGAAACACTGTTCTAGACGGACACACTGAGCCTGTTAGAAGACAGGGGGTCAGAGCTGATAAATAACCCTGGAAACGCCCCCGAGCTAGTTGAAAGGCTCGCTGGCCCAGGAATCCGCCTCTGACAGGCTCTGGGGAGTGTCTCAGAGCGGCCCTCGGTACTACCATTCTCCAAAGACGTCTGATTCCCTCCCAGTCATCCAGAGGTAGCCTTCATGAATGCCCTTGACTATTCACAACAACTCTGCAAAGTCCAGAGAGACAGACAGACCGCCCTTGGCCCCATTCCAAGTGGCGCTGGATCCCAATGTGTGACCCCACAGTCACTGGTCCTGTCCCAAAGTTTTCCAGAAACCCACGGCTGTCCGAGTCCACAGCAGCCCTCCCCTCCCGCCTGGGGCATTCCCCTCCCCACAGGCGTCAAAGGAAAGATCGTACACCCCCTTCACAAGCCATTCGGACGCCAGGAGTTTCCAGAGACTTAAGCTACCTATTTCGGGAGGAAGAGGCTCAGTCTCTTAGGGTCGTCCTGCTCTCGTGTCTTCCTCCGTCAGCATCCTCCGGAGCCAGGGCCTGTGGGAAGGACCCAAACAGTACATTCAGGACACGTGACTTCACCATGGGAACAGACCGCCTCATCGGGGAGCCTGGAAGCAGCCGAGGACTGAGCCCTGGGCACCGACAGCGGATGGAGGACCCCGCAGAGGCTGCGGAGGTGGGTCCTCGAGGGAGGAGAGGGTTTAGGAGAGAAAGACACCCCCAAACCCAAGTCATTGTGACTCTCCTCCTTCCCCCACACTCCACGTTCAACCCATCGGCCAATGATGGCAGCTTGATCTCCCAAATAGATCCAGGCTCTCACCACATCGCTCCACCTCCACCGCCACCACTTTGGTCCATGCCAGCTGCTTCTCTCCCCCTAGGTCAGTGGTTGGTAAACCTCGGCTCACAAGCCACATGCGGCTCTTTGGCCCCCTGAGTGTGGCTCTTCCACAAGATACCACGGCCTGAGCAAGTCTATTTTGAAGAAGTGGCCTTAAAAGAAGTTTAAGTTTAAAAAATTTGGCTCTCAAAAGAAATGTCAATCGTTGTCCCGTTGATATCTGGCTCTGCTGACTAATGAGTTTGCCGACCACTGGACTAGGTCATTGCAGTAACATCATCACGGGTCTCCCTACGCCCACCCCCGCCTTTCTACAGTCGAT
Source organism: Nyctalus aviator (assembly GCA_036971965.1). Lineage (NCBI taxonomy): Eukaryota > Metazoa > Chordata > Mammalia > Chiroptera > Vespertilionidae > Nyctalus > Nyctalus aviator. Next base: position 76,958,303 of record CM072925.1, on the reverse strand, counting down.
AGGATGCGAGCCGCATGTGTCATAGGTCGAATTGTGCCTCCCCCAAGCCCCTATGTTGAAGCCCTCACGCCCGTCCCTCAGAATCTGACCTTATTTGGAAATAGGGTCATTGCCGATGCAATCGGCTGTTAGGACGCGGTCATCATCCCGGGATGGGGTGGGTCCCTCCTCCAGCCTAACTGGTGTCCTTGTCAAAGGAGACATTCGGACCGCGGCACCCAGTCCACACGGAGCATGAGGTGGAGACTGGCCTTCTGCTGCCACCAGCCAACGCGCCACCGCCGCTCGGGGTGAAGCTCGGCCAGGTCCTTCCCTGGCCCCTCGAGAGGGAGCGTGGCCCTGCCGACACCTTGACTTCGGACTTCTAGCCTCCAGCCCGGTAAGACAATACACGTCTATTTTAAGCTGTCCTGCTCGCGGGGCTTTGTTACTGCAGCCCTAGCAAACTATTGCACAATGTTCCCCCCAGCAGCCTCGGGGACCATCTAAAGATCACTCTTGTACTCCAAACACTCCCATCGTGTTTCCTTTCCCTCGAAGTAAGAGACAAAGTCCTTGAGATGACCTACGAGGCCCACGCATCCCGGCCCAGCCTCTTCCCAGGCCTCTTCTCCTCCTCGTCCGCTCTTCCTCCATTTTCTCTGCCACCACGGCCTCCTCCTGCACCCCACGCAGGCTCCTGCCTCAGGGCCTCTGCACAACGTGCCTCTTACACCATGAGAGGACCCCGAGTTTTGAGCACCTCCTGTGTGCAGGGTGGAAGACAAGCTAAAATCCTCATACAACAGTCCTATTTATAGATGATGAGCTGAGATTCGGAAGCCTGCTCAAGGTCACGGGGGTCGCAAGTGCCCTCTGCCTGGAACCCTTGTCCACTAAGATCCTTTACCCCCTCCAGGTTGTTGCTCCAACTGCACTTTCTCAGGGAGGCCCTCCCCCGCCACCACTGCCCGCTCCCGCCCCCTGCCACGGCGACATTTTCGGTGCAGCTCCATCACTACCTGCCATCGGTCCCTGTGTGCATCCCTGTTCTCTCACACCGGACCATAAACTCGAGAGTGAGGACATCGCCATATGTTCCCACCCCCTGCGATGGCAACATTTTCTGTGCAGCTCCATCACTATCTGCCATTGGTGCCTGTGTGCATCCCTGTTCTCTCACACCGGAACATAAACTCTGAGAGCGAGGACATCGCCGTATGGCATGCCCCAGAGGCCAGCACAGAGTAGCTGCTCAAGAAACAGTTGCGGGGAGACTGATTTGCGGGAAGAAAGAAGACGCGAGAAAAGAGAGTTCCCCGAGGAGGAAGTTGTCCCCGTGTCAAAAGCAGCGAAGAGCCCAGAAAGATAAGGGCCGAAGTGGCCGTTGGGTGTGGTAACCTCGGAGAGGGCAGCTCCTGCGGGCGGCGGAGCCTCTGCAGCCCGTGCACCGGGTCCCTCCCCTGGGCCGGCACCCCGCCCGGGGGCCAGGGCAGCGAAGGAGCAGACCCTGAGGACAGAGGCCCCGGACGTTTCCGTCTGTGAGGGGAGGGGAGAAGGGGATGCGAAGTGGAGGGGGCTGTACGTGTGAGGAGAGGGTTCGGTGCCGGATGCTACAGGAGAGGGAGGGCCCGGGTGCTGGGAGAAGGCTCTCGGGGTCGGGAGCGGAAGGAAGCCAGGTTGGGATGAGCCCAGATGCCAATCACCACCCCGGGGGGCATGCAGGGACCCGCGGGCTCACGGCTGTGGGAGGACCTGCGGGCGCGGGCTGGCCCTGAAACGGAGGGTCTCTCTCCTTAGCTGTTGTGCCCTCACCCCGATGCCCTGACTGGGGAGAGCTGGCTCCCGGCCTGTGCCTCGGAGGGCCCAGCTGACAGGAGAAGCCATGGTTCCTGGCGGCACAGTCCCTCTGACTGTGGGGTTTCAGGGACAGGCTCTTGGCAGCCTTAGTTCGGGAGGAGAGACCTCCTAAGACTGAATTCAGAGCCCCCACCCCCAACAGCTCCAGCCATTTCCATCAAAGCTGCGTGCTCCTCCCAGCCCCCAAGCCCATCGCGTGGAAGCCTTCTGAGGCCTCTCTCCCACCCCTCCGGGTCCTCCCGGTCAATCCCAAACCGTGTCTCGCACACGACGAGAGGACCCCGGGCTGGCTGAGCACCTACTGTGTGCAGGGTGCCGATACGCTAAAACCCTCATCCAACAATCCTGTTTCCCGACGACGAACTGAGATCCGAGGGACTCGGAGGCCTGCTCCAGGTCACGCGGGCAGCAGGCGACAGAGCTGGGATCTGAGACCTTCCGTGTCTCTGTCCTCCTTCCTGGATTCATGTCTCCACCCAAGTCCAAGCCCTCAACATCTCATTCCTGAAGTTCGGTGGGACAGAGGCTTCCTCACTCGCCCCCAGCACCCCCCTCACAGTGCTCGCCCCGACGGGCCTCCTCCAGCCCGGTTCTCACCGTCCCGTCCGCTCAGCTCGGCTCGGGTGGCTCCCAGACCGAACATTCCAAACGCTGCCGCCCTCCCTGGGGGTCCTTCCTGAATGATGGACACCCCCTTTGCAAGCTCGCTTCCCGCAAGCACCCTCCGCCCCGCGCCACCCCGGGGGGGGGGGGCTTCCCCGGGCGCCACCCCCGCGGGGACAGACGCAGCAGACACCACGCACAGCCACAGCGGCAGGAGGCGCTCCGGTGGGCCCGCTCCTGCCCAAGCAGCTGCCACCCTGAGCGCCCTGCCCCCTGCAGTCCCGAGCAGCGTCCCCCAGTCTGCCGAGCTCTTCCCCGCTCTTCTGTGCTCACAGCATTTAGTGACTCTGTAGACCGCACACCCCCGGAGGCTAATTAATAACCTGTGTTGGGGACACCAGGAATCGCCCAGACTCAACATGGGGGGGAACATTATGTGACCCACAAAACAATGCCAGTAAAGTTCAGCCAACGTGCTTCTAGAAGTTTCTCAGAAAACAGAAGAGGCCTGGGATGAACACGGGAAGGGGCGCACGGCCTTCTGGGAGGTTTGGGGAGCACGCCTGCTCTCCCTCTGCAGGAGCACCCACCGCCTGGCACCCCGGGCCAGCCCCCCTAGCAAGGAGGGTGGCTGGGTTCAGCCCGCCCCTCCTCCTCCGGCCCTCACACACTCCAGGCATTCTGGGTATCCTTCCTCAGCTCCCCCTTCACACACACGCGTGGACACAGACAGAGATCCAGCTCCTTCCCTCCTCAGGGAGAGAGCTGGAAATGTCAGACGCCTGGCTGCGGGGGTGTCAGATGTCATGGGGACCAGCAGGACGGTCAGTGCTGGGCACCCAGAAGCAGGAAAAGGGATTCCCCGTTTCCGGGGAACTGGGAGCCGGCCTTCACACACTCCGATGGTCAGCACGGGCCACGAGATTCCGGGATTCCCAGAACCACAGGCGGCGGATGGTGGGGAGACGTGACCATCAGCAAAGCCCTCGGGCCATCCGATGGTACCCCCACGTGGGCAGAGCAGGCAGCACCCGGGCAGTGAGTCCCGGAGCCCAGAGGACGCTGTCTGCCCGGATCCCCAATAAGGAATCAAGACCTCCCCGCCAATGGCACGGAAGGCGGGTGTGGGCCTCAGGACAGGGTGGGAAGAACAAGAGCGCCGGAGACGGGCCTGGGATCAAACCCTGACCTCGAGGCTCTCCTGCCTCGGCCACTCGGCCTCTCTGAGCCGGGTTCCGGGTGTGCTAACGGGAGGCCTTAATAAACAAGGGATCTACAGAACATCCAGCACAGCACCCGGCTTTCTATAAGGGGCTCCAGGAGTGCTGCTCCCCTCCCTCCTCCCAGCTCTCAGCCCTCCCAGCTCTCAGCCCTCACGCACAGGAACAGGTACTGAGGCTACAGAGCCCTTCCCAGCCAGGAGGCCGGCAGAGGACAGCAAAGGCCAGCAAAGGGGAGGGCCACCAAAGGGCCGCCCGCGGCCGCTGAGAGAGAAGCTCTGGACCCCTGTGAACGCCCGGGTTTCAACACACACAGGGCTTCGGGCCTCACACCAAACCCCAACAGGAAGTTTGTGACAAACGCAGCAAACACGCACGCACACTGCAGGAGCGTGCTCACGGCTCAGAGGAGATGAAAGCCAGCATTGGGGGTGGGGGTGGGGGATCGGAGGGGGTGGTCTGTGTGGAATGAAAGGAGGCGCCTGGCTGATGCTCCAAATGCACAGACGGCTTCCTGGGAGCCAGGAGCTCCTCGCCCCCAGCCCTGGGCCCGATCCCAGGAGCGGCCGGGGCTCCCAGCCGCTCCAGGCCCCTCCTCTGGCTCCTCAGGCGCCAGGGGCCCTGAGAGCTCTGAGCAGCGATCGGGGCCGGGGTGACACAGGCGTGTGCCATCGGTTTCTGGCTGGAAGACCCGGCACAGAGTGGGGAGGGGCGGGTCCTCACTCGCCCCCTGCCGCTCCACACCAGGGTCTTCAGCTGCCACTGACCGCGGAAACGCTGCCCGCACTGCCACGGGCGTGCGGGCTGCTCACACAGGCGCGAGGCGCTAGGACTCCACAAGAGCAGGCAACGGTGGGCACACCGAACCTCCACGACCGGGTCCCATCGCCCCGACCGGAGTGCAAACCTGCGGCCTGAGCCGGGGACGGGCCGCGTCCGGTGGGTGGGCCCCAGAAAATGCCTGGTAAATGAACAAACATCAACACCATGTCTACTGTTCCACCCCCACCGGGGTGTGTCCCACTCCGCTGGACCCACCCCCAGCCCCGCGGACAGGTACCCGGTCCCACCCCTGGGGGAGGGGGGACGGCCCAATGGTAACCCCCCCCCCCCCCCCCGCTGTTAGCCCGCCCCTCCCTCAGCACCTCACGCAGTGGTTCCCCCCTCCTCTAAGTCAGGTTCCTTAAAAAAAAAAAAAAAAAAAAGTGACTCATTTAGGAAGAGACAAAACCAAACACTTCAATGGTAAAGATAAAACAGCACCGAGTCTCTTCAAACACCTCCCACTCCGAGCAGAATTTAGATCCGAGAACGCCTCCCCAGACTGGACCTCCCAGCCGGGGACTTACGGCTCACGCAGCCCTTCTAGCAAAACACTTCCAGGAAGGTCTGCCCTCTGACCTTCTCGGTCAGGCCCTCCTTCACACACAGGGCGGCCTCAGGCCTCCAGCCAGTAGGTTCCACCCCGCCCCCCCCCCCCCAAAAAAAATGAGGGAATAAAGAAATGAAAGTCCACGCTAAACTCCTGGATCAAAAATGATTTGTTTAATGTCCTATGATTACGTTTGCGATTCTGACTTACGGGAGAAGGAATGTTGGCATTATTTCAGTGGCCTTCATGTGAGTTATGGGGAGTTTTTCGTAAATAGTGAAATTTCTTGCTATGTAAGACGCTTACGACATCTGTGCACATGGTGTGAAAGGTACAGAAGTGGGCAGTACAACACACAGACTCCTAACACGGTGGGGCTCAAATGAGCAATGAAGGGAATCCAGGGGTCTCACTGTCGGCGGATTTTAAGAAACTCCCCAGTCCCACCCCCAGAGATTGGGTTCCTGTGGACTGGAGTGTGGCTCTGGTATTATATGTGTGTGTGTGTGTGTGTGTGTGTGTGTGTGTGTGTGTTAAGTTTCCCAGTAATTTTAATATGCACCTAGGGTTGAGAACCACCGATCTAACATAGCTAAGAAATTGAGATCTGAAAAAATTAAGGTTCAGACCAAGAATGCTCAGCCAGACACAAAACCGGAACGAAATCGCCATGTACAACACCCGGTTCAGTTCTAAGGTGTTGCTCATTTTTCTGGTTTTCACAGATCTGTTAAAATTTTATTTATTTTTTAGTTTGGGGAACTCACACAGAGTTGCTAACTTCTTTTTTAATTTTTTTGTCAAGAAAGGTACTTTTAAAAAATATATTTTATTGATTTTTTACAAAGAGGAAGGGAGAGGGTAGAGAGTTAGAAACATTGATGGAAGAAAAACATTGATCAGCTGCCTCCGGCACACCCCCTACTGGGGATGTGCCTGCAACCAAGATACATGCCCTTGACCGGAATTGAACCTGGGACCCTTCAGTCCGCAGGCTGGCGCTCTATCCACTGAACCAAACCGGTTAGGGCCAAGCAAGGTATTTTTATAAATAACTACAATTACTATCACTGCTTCCTGATGGCTCTCTTGCTCATTTGCATACCCACCACTCTCTCCACCCCAAGCCCAGCCCAGGAGGTGAGGTATGACTATAGCAGGCCCTGGTCTAGTCTCACTCACCTCTCCTCACCCTGCTCCTCACCAACACCCACGTCACAAATCCAAACAAAACGCAGGCCTCGGAAATTCTCCGTCTGCTCCTTTCCCTAATTCCACAATATCCACTTCTGAGAGTCCCTTCCCTAACCCACAAACTGCTTCCCAGTTCCGCCAAGCCCACTCTACACCTTCTTCCTGACTGTCACGTGACAGCTAGCACTTGCACAAGTGACCACAACCAGTATTTACAGCTTGCTATCCCACACATATTATCCCTTCTACAATTCCCAGTAATCAAGGATAGACTGGAAGCTTTTAATGAGGGACAAAAGGAGGTAGGGGAGGGAGGAGGGCAAAGGGGGTTCTCCTTACACCTTCAGTTTGAATTTGGGGCAAGCATGCATTTTTTTTCCAATGGGAAATGAAAGATTTCTCCCGACCGGCCCTGGCTTCTGCCCTCTGCCTAGAGCTGAGTCTACCTCGATGGCTGACCCCGAGAACAGAGGTAGAGAGATGCCCTAAGATAGCTGTCACGCCTGCTCAGCATCATCTCCCCCGGGGCCCCCGAGTTTCTGCCATGTGGATCAGCCGTTCTCTCCTAAGTATCGCCGCTGGTCCCCGCCTCCACGTTCCTGCCCAGGCTGAGCCACCCACCCCTGCCTGCTTCCTTCCCGGGTCTTCACCAGGACAAGCAGCCACACCTACGCCAGTGACATTCAAACCCACCACTTGTACATCAGGATCCAGGAAACTCTCTGGGTGACGTGTGAATGACGGGATTCTCCACAGTCCTCACTGCTCCCTCATGTGGGATTCTCCCCAGTCCTCACTGCTCCCTCACATCTAAGGAGGAGGCAGTGAAGAGGGCGAGGGGGGCTTCCAGGCAACAAGAGCCACAGCCTCAAAGGCCGAGAGGAAATTCCAAAGAAACTCAAAGGCAAAGAGAGGCCTGAGCGAAGGGTTATCAACCTGCCCTCTGCTCCGCGTCCACCCAACTGCCTCCCCACAAGTCACTCTTCCCTTCCCGCCTCCAGCTGGGCCGAGGCTGGCGGGAGCGGGTGGAGAACAGGAACAGAGCAAACATAAACGCGATGAGGCAACACGACACGGAGGCAGGCCGGGGTCCTCCCCGGGCCACCGGAGCGACCGGCCCTGGGTGACCGTGAGGGGTCAGGGGACCCGGTGCTTAAGCCTCTCCTTGATGTCACCCCCACATGTGAAGGCCGTCTGTCAATGACCCAAACTCCCGGGGACCCCACGAGACTTTCCTAAAGAACGTTAAACCCTCTGCACTGCCCAGACACAGGCTGGCCAAGCTCCCCCGGGTGTCGCTGTGCCCTGTGGGGCCTGGGGGGTAACCCCCGAGGAGGGCACTGGACTAGCATCGCCTCCTGTCCCGAGGGAAGGCAGGCGTGGACAGTTTTGGTTCTTCGACTGCCCGCCTCCATTGGGCCTGACAGCTTGGCTGGTGCTCCGGCTCAGCTTCCCCAGGGAAAGCAGCTCCGGCTGTGTTAGGCGGCAGTGTGCCCGTTTCCCTCCTCCCCCACACACTCAGCTCCTCCGGGCTCAGCTCTTGCTGCTTCTCTTTTTGAAAAACCCTCAATGTTGGTTCTGGGCATTTATTAACCAAGTAGAAAACCCATTGGCTCTTATCGGGTTAGAGTCCTCTTGGAGCCAGGGGGAGCTGGGTCACCGGGGAGGACAGTTAACTGCTTGCTGGGGGAAAGGTGTGTGGGAGGCGGAGGAGCGGGGCTGGAATGGCAGGTCATCTCATAGAGGAAGTGAGATCCGAGTTGGGTGCTTTAAAAAGGGTTCAATTGGGTCAAGTGGAGAGGAAGTGGGAAGACCATCCCAGGCAGTGGGACCAGCACCCACGTGGGTCTGACTACAGGGTGGGGAGCACCCTGCGCGGGGGGGACGGAGGCCACGAGGCAGTGAGAGGCGAGGAGTGTACGCTGAGGGTCAGGCAGACTGGCTCTGAGCCCAGCTATGCCTCTTGTTGGCCAGCGCAGCTCGGCCCCCCAGTCTTCATCGGCAGCATGGTGGAGGTGAGGATGATAACGGGACCGACCTGCCGGGGTTACTGGGGAGATGTGATGAGGGGATGCACACAAAATGCGTAGCACACCCAGGGCCTTCGGTGACTGACTGTTGTGTTATTCTTGCTACAGTCAAAGCCGCCCAGTGCCCATCCCGCTGATGCAGACAAGGCCCTTTCTTCTTTGTGACAGCCATGATGCTGGGGAGAACGGGACACTGGCTGACTGGTTACACGGAGTAACCGAAGGAGTGTAAGAGCCGGCTGTGCACTGAAATGCCCAGGGTACTCTCAACTACACACACACACACACACACCTCTCTCTCCTCTCCTTCTTGGACCACCGACTTCCTTACAAGAACTACAAGTTCCTTTCCCTTTTCCTCCTACTTCTCCACGGTCTGGGAGTGGTTGTCTCTCCTTTCAGCTTCTGTTGTCCTGGGTCGCTTTCCTGGAGAGGACAGCTACCCGCTGCGGCCAGCCCTGGGTGCCTGCTGTCCCTGGGTTTCCCCCACCTGCACACACGTCTAGAAATCCTCCCTCATCAGCGTCTCTCCGGGTAAACCCGCCGCATCGGCCCACCCCCCTGCAGGGGCTGCAGTGCCGACCTGCCTTCCTCTCACTCTTCTCTTCTCCTCGGAGGCAGCGTCAATAGCAGCGTTTAAGATACCTTCATTGACAAAGAAAAAAAGTAAATAAATAAATAAAGATATAAGCACCAATGCGTTTTACCCAAGGGCAACCCATCACGCGGGAATTTAGCACCCCTCGGAATCTAGATGTCACTCAAGAGGCTCAGGGAAAAGCCACGCCCCCCCAGGCGGGGCCTATTCCAAGGCCCTGGCTCTTCCAAGGCCATCACAGGCGGAGCTTATACAAGGCGGCCGGACCTAGACCACGCCCGGCACCCAGAGTCAGTGCCCAGCTATTGTTGCTGCAGGTCCTTCTGGGCGAGGAGGTGAAATCCAAGAGACCTTCCCGGGAAAGGCCCCCCATGGAAGCCGCTGCTCAGTAGGGCGGCTCCAAGATGCCCACCCGGTGCTCATCCTGTCACATGACACGCAGCTCATCCTGTCACATGACACGCAGCGCAGGGACACCCCATCCCCGGCCAGCAGGAGTTCAGATTCCAGTCCTTCCTTCGTTCCACAGATGCTATTTCCTTGTTTCTGATGGAGTCATTCCTGAGGCGTATGGTTTCCTCGAATCTCTCTGGCTGCGTGTATTACTCCCACTCCCTCACAGGGCCAAACTCACCCTCGGCTCAGGGCAAGGCAAAGGCATTTAGTTAGTGCTTACTGTGTACAAGTATTGTGCCAGGCTCTGGAGACCCCAAAGATAATTAAGAAGATAAAGGTCCTGGGATCTTAGAGTCACACACACACTCACACACTCACGAGGGACAAAGGCTCACTACTGACCAAGGGGATTCTCAAGGAGATAAAGCTCAAACCACACTGGGTGCTGAAGGCCGGGTGTGACAATGGGGACGGAGGGGAAGGCAGCCGGAGACGTGAAGAAGCAGGGGGGAGGGGGAGGAACACGGGATGAATGGACAGGGACCAGAGAAGCAAAGAGCTGGGCAAGGAGTCTGTCTCAAGTTGGGACACCCTGACTCAAAAACCAAGCACGTTCCCAGCAGACATGACACCTACCCAGAGGATATCTCCTCCCAGTAGCCCCCGAAGTTAGAAGGCCCCACGTGGGCAAATGTTTGAGGAAGCCAGGCTGGACCTGGGGCACAGGTGCTTGTCCTGAAGGGGTGTCTCTCGGCCTGCCCCTCGCCACAGCGGCCGCACTGGGCTCAGCCGGCCCTCGGTCCAGGGCCAGCGAGAGCGCCCGCCCGGTGATCAACAGAAAGCTTCCCCGCTCGTTTGCCCTTACTGGGAATTCTAAAATTGAAAATTAAATGGTCATTCCTCTCCCCTCGCAGCTTTCCCCCTTTATGAGCTCATATGCAAATGCCCTGGGAGAGGCTAAGTCGCAGCAGCCGCATATCCGCTTAGCACAAACACTTCCAGATCTCTCCTGGAAAACAAGCTTTGCATAAAGGATGCTCAGGAGATTAGCAGTGACGGAGGGGGAGGCAGGAAGGGGGGTAGGGGGCTCCTGCACTGAAGCAACACAAACACCCCCCCCCCCCAAGGGCAAGGACTAGAGAACTAAGTGCCACGCCTTCCAAAGACCTATGCTCGCTAGTCGTTTGTAAACTGAGAGGTAAAGCATGAGCCACAAAATCTACCCTTTACACTGCCCAATGCAGTGGTGTTTGCCTATTTACTCACAAGGCTGTACAACCCTCACTGCTATCTAATTTGGGAATGTTTGGGGAAACCCCGTACCCCTCAGCAGCCTCTGCCCTCTCCCCTCTTTCCCTGGCAACCCTTCTCTCCCTGTGCGGAGGTGCCCATGCAGGACAGCTCAGACAAACGGGACCTGCCATCCGTGGCCGTGGTGTCTGGCTCCCTCCTCCTGGCATCCTGTTCTCAGGGGTCACCCACGTTGGGAGCACGGGGCAGTGCTCCCTGCTTTCTCGTGGCCGGGGAACAGCCCCCTGCATGGACAGCCCACGTTCCAAAGGGCCGCACGCAGGCTGCTCCTGCCGCACGGAGCGCCGGTAAGCAGCCTTCGCAGCCCTCTGCACACTTTCCTCCTCGGCTCCTGCCACCAGCGGGGCAGACGCGTCCACACCCTCCCCGCCGGGCTGGCGGGAGCTCCCAGCCGCCGCCCTGAATCTCCGGGCTGTGATAGAAACCACTCCGATTCCTGCGGAGGGGATCTGCCATGGCTCTTAGACGTATTTTATGGACCCCCGTGGTCCCTGAGATGGCAGAGGAAACGGCGAGCAGAGCCGGCGGCGTCCGGGCACAGCGCGTGCGGCTGGCGGGGCCCCTGCGCTGGCGTTAACGGGCTGCTGTCGCCTCCTCCTTCAAAAGTCTCCATGCTGCCGAAACCGGTGTGGCTCAGTGGATAGAGCGCCGGCCTGCGGACTAAAGGGTCCCAGGTTCGATTCCGGTCAAGGGCATGTACCTCGGTTGGGGGCACATCCCCAGTGGGGGATGTGCAAGAGGCAGCTGATCAGATGTTTCTCTCTCATCGATGTTTCTAATTCTCTATCCCTTTCTCTTCCTCTCTGTAAAAAATCAATAAAATATTTAAAAAAAAAAAAAAGTCTTGAAACTTGTCAAACAAGGGGCCCCGCGTTCCCGTGTTGCATGGAGCCCAGCCAATGGGGCAAGAGGCAAGGGTTTGGAACCGGACACTCCTCCCGAAGCCAGGGCTGCAGAACAGCTGAGGCGGGCCGGCGGAGCAGGAGCGGGGCCGGCAGCTGGCCGGTGAGGCCTCGGGGAACAGCCAGCCCGGCAGAAAGGAGAACGTGATAAGCCGACAGGCCCAGGCTGTAATGCGGGGAGACTCAAACCGAAACCTGTTTGATCTTGTCATCATCGCTTACAGGTGAAGACCAAGAAGAAAGAAAAATTAAAAGGAGGAAAAAAACACCCCCCCTCCACCCCGCTTACTGAAATAACGGGCTCTGAGAAGGCTTTTCAAATAGCCGCCCTGCTCAAAACTGTCACTTTTACTTCCAGCCTGTCCAGGAAGTCATGGGTGCGCCCGGGGTCCGGGGTCCGGGCCCCGGCGAGGGGTGCGTTGAAAACGCAGCCATCTCCGCGGTGTCAGTGCAAGCAGGGGCCTGAGCAAGAGGCCATCCCCGTGGACCCCGGGGCTCCGTCCCCCTCACCACCACCCCCCCCCCCCCCCGTTAGTCCAATTCTGGTTTTGCAGATGAGGAAGCTGTGCTGAGAGAGGGGAAGTCACCGGCCACGGCCACCCACAAAAAAGGGGCCGGACCAGGCAGGGCGCTGCAGCTTCCCCTTCCAGCCTCCCCATCTCACGAGCCCACCGGAACCCACCCGCGGGCGTATGCCCCCGACCCCCGTTTCCTCCTGGGTCCTCCGCTCCCGTCTGCGGGACCTGGCCCTGGGAGCGGGAGTGAGGCCACACGGACAGACGGAAGATGCGCCAACCCCGAGGACGAGCACATGGCCCCTCCCGCCGGGCGCTGGCGAGCCCATCCCTCAGCGAAGGGCCAGGGCGCCGAGGAAGGGCTGCTCGGAGCCTTTCCGTATCCAGGGAATCTGCTCGCACAGGGCTTCCGGGAAGAGTGGGTTAACCGGGGTTTCCCCAGTGAGAAAGGTACAAGAACCACGCAGGGCGGACGGAGCTGGGGCAGACAGGAAGTGCCGCCAGCCCACCTTACCAAAGAGCCAGGCCCGGACGGCCACGGGGACGGGACGGGATGGGACTCAGACAACGCCCGGTTCTGTCCCTCTCCGACGGCACAGACGGACCAAACCATCCTGACCGCCAAGCGCCTGGATTCCTTTGGTTTCAATTTGTGTTTCAGCCTCCCTCCCTCCCACCTCCCCGTCTGTATGCTTCCCTTCCTCTCTTTCCCCCTCTCCTTCCTCGCACAGACACTGAGCACCTCCTATGTGCGAGGAAAGTTCTGGGTGCTCACACAGCAGTGGACAACACAGAGGGAGGAAAGAAGGAAAGAGTTTACAAATCAATGAATAGATACTATGTAAGAAGGTAGAAATTCCCTGTAGAAGAACTCAGCAGGGTAAGAGGATTCGAAAAGGCACGGGAGGCCCTGGCGGCTGTGGCTCATTTGGTTGGGCATCGTCCTTGTGCAGCAAAAGGGTGCTGGTTCGATTCCCAGTCAGGGCACATGCCTGGGTTTGGCTCAATCCCCGTGGGGAGCGTGCAGGAGGCAGCTGACTGGTGTTTAGCGCTCACATCAATGTTTCTCTTTCTCTCTCCCTCTCCCTTCCTCTTTCTAAGTGTGTGTATGTATATATATTTAAATGTCAGGGAAGAAGGAAATTTATCTAGAATGGCCAGGCGAGGGAGGAGAGGGACTGAGCCAGACAGACACCCGGGGAAGACATCCCAACCAGAAGGATCAGCAAGTGCCACGCGCTGAGGTGGGAATGTCCTGGTGCGTCAGGACGGAGGAGGAGGGTGGCAGGTTTGGGGCTGAATCAGGCCAGCACTGAGGCCATGGTAAGGCCTTTGGTTGTACTCCACGTGGGATGGCTCTGGGCTGGGGGATAACTGCTCTGAACACAGGTTTTACGGGAACCACCTGGGGCGCTGCTGTGACGAAGCCACCTGTGCTGGGACCAGACTCCGAAGCCAGACCCTCACAGCCTCTGAGCTCAGCGTGAGAAACCCTTCCCTGCTCTGGGGTCCGCAGGCTGCTCCGGGGAACGGGAGGATGTGACGAGATGCTGTCTAAGGTCCACTCTATGATATTTTATGACAAGAATCGCCGAAAGCGTCTGGAAGTCCCACCCACGGACTGGGGAGAAGGCAGGAACAGCAGCCCAGTGTTGGAAGCCCCCTCGTTCCCCCCGCACTCCCCACGGCCTCCTCTGCCCACAGCGAACTGTCACCCCGCAAAAGGACTGCTCTCTAGGGCACAGCCCAGGAGGCAGCCACGTCAGAGCGTCCCCCAAAGATGACGAAGGGCGGCCACCTAAGACGGCGCGGTCCCCACACCGGGGCAGGATGGGGCTAGGCCACTCCGAGCGCTGCTGCAGCCGAAGCAGAGGGCACGGCTGAGCCGGCGTCTGCGGGGCCGCCACAGTCTCTCCTATCTCCCCTTCTTCTAACACGGAGCCAGAAAGAAAGTTAAGGGGTTCAGGCTGTTCCATCCCATCATTTCCTTGAGGGTTCTGTCTGTTCACAGATCAGACTGGGTCAGAAAGCATGACTCGGTCTCCTCCATCAGGGTGTGTCTCTCCCCCACGAGACTGTGAATTCATTCTGTGCCTCCTCCTCCGCCTCCTCCGTCAGACCGGGGGCCCCATGAGGGCTGAGGTTGTATCTCCCCAGATAGATAGGGGCTACCCCCCCCCCAGACCCTTGGACTGAAAGCTCCCTGGGGGAGAAAGTTTATCTGCCCCTTCCCCTCTATCCTTTCACTTCTACACTAATAAAAGAGAAAGATGCAAATTGACTGTACCTTCCTGACACCACCCAATCAGGAGTGAGTATGCAAATTAACCCAACAAAGATGGGGGACACCGAGCGGGCAGGGGTGGGATGCAGGCGTTCTGCCCGCCCCAGCCGCTCCAGGCCTCTGAGCAGCGTGGGAAGGCAGAAAGGCGGCTCCCAGTTGGAGCAAAGGCAGAAAGGTGGTGCGAGCAGCCAGGGGAAGGAAGGCCCCTTCTTCATGCATTGGGCCTCTAGTATATTATAAACTTTTATTATTTATTGATTTTTTTTCAATCCTCACCCGAGGATATGCTTTTTATTGATTTTATAGGGAGAAAGAGGGAGAAACATTGATGTGAGAAAGAAACATTGACCAGTTGCCTCCCATACAGGCTCCAATGGAGGATCAAGCCTGAAACCGGGGTTTGTGCCCGGAATTAACCCAGTGCCCTGCGGTGCATGGACGCTGCTCCCACCAACCGAGCCGCACCGGCCGGGGCTACTTAGTGACTTCGTAAAACAAGGACTCAGACTGAAGACCCTCCCGAGGCACGAGACCCTGTGGCCCAGCCATTAAAGGGTCCATGAAAACTATCGGAACACGAACCTCCAAGCTGAATGAAACAAAATTAACAGCTGGCCTCCCGAACAGCGCTTTGTTGGCTGGTGGTGAAGGCCGAGGCCCAGCTGAAATGCACCGGGAGCACAAACAGCAGGGGGCCCGCCCGCCTGGCCTGACCAGAGCCGAGTCCCATGCAGGTGGGCAGCCCGCAGCCCAGACACTCCACCCGCCACTGGCAGCTCGGGCTTTCCCCAGGCCGTCACCCCGGGATGTCCTGAGAAATGGGAAAGTGGCTGAGGCCACTGGAATGGGAAGAGGGGGGTGGGAGGAGCCCCATCTTGGAGAGGCAGGCCCATGCCTGCTGACACAGAACGGAGGCGGCCGGGAGGTGGGCAGAGATGGGGACGGAGACACCAGGACAGCTCAGCACCTGCTCCTGGAGCTCCTGGAGAAGCAGATGCGGGGAGGGCGCTCGTGTACACGCGGGCTCCCCTAGAACCTGGTACTCTGGCTCATCCCAAGCCAGGGTTCCACAGACCTGCAGAGGAGGGGCGAGAACTTCCAAAGGCTGAAACCACCAACAGCAATAACAACAACAACAACAACAACAGCTAACCCTTGCAGGCACTAAATCCTTTCCATGTGTGTACTAACTCAGCCGATCTTTTCCTGACGTCTCGGACGCCATGTATTTGACATTGTTCTGTGCAGCTGCCATGCCTCTTTCCCTCGGATCTGCCTCAATGCCCAGCACCCCGGGTGCCCACCTTCGCCCGTCCCGTCCGCGTCCATCCCATGCACCAACCCACCCTCACGTTCAGCACACCGGTGGGCACCTGCTCTCTGCCCGAGTCAGCGCTGCCACCTCTGAAGGAACCCTGCGGGGTGAGACCAGAAACCACAGGCTCGGGGACCCCACGGCCACGGCCACCCGAGAAAACGGCCCCGTTCCCCTGACCAGCGCCGTCCATTCATCCCTCTCTCCCACGCCGCACCCGGACCCCGTCCGCCTCAACCCCAGGAGTGAGCTGTGCTCGACAGACATGGGTCAACGCGAGACCGACGGAACAGACAGACGGCAAAAGACCGACAGCCTGACAGAAACTGAAAGGAAAGCAAATACACGTGGACCTTAAACTGGTGGAAAAAAATACCGAACCGCACTGGTAAGAGGCATGCACATGAAAACGAACTGCGATACTAGTTTTCCTCGATCAGATTGGCGAAGATCAAGAAGGGTGATAGCTCCCCGTGTTGGCATGGCGGTCTCCTTCGCTGAGGGTGCTGGTGTCATTGCCACAACCTCCTCAGAGGACACTGCAATGCCTACCGCAATCACAGCTCTCCTTTTGATTTCACCAGCAATTCCACTTCTAAGAATCTAATCTGCACACACACGCTCCCACACGTGCAAGATGGTGTGAATACAGTGCCACTTGCGGCCCTGTGATCTGTGATGACGAAGGCCTGGAAACAGCCCCCGCCCCCCGCGGCCACCGTGAGGGCCTGGCTTTGACACATCACGGTTCACACCACGGAACGCTACGCAGCTGTGGCACACGGGAGAGCATCCTCTAAGCCGGGCGTGGGATCCTTCCCCGGGTAGTACAGGCAAGGCGCCGAGCCACGTGGCACGGCAGCGGGTGCTGGAGACACCGTGTCCACGTACGCATCGAGACGCACAGAGTTCCCGCGAAAAGGATACCAAGAAGCCAGGGACTGAGGCCGGGGGAGGAAGGAGGCGGAGAATTACTTACACACACTTCCGGCTCTTGGTTCGCTCCCAACTTTTATACCAGGTGCTCGCGTGAACTATCCAATCAACCCGCCAGGACTGTAAGTAGCGGATCTAGCGCTGCCCTCAGTATGCATGTGTGCATGAAGCAGGACTCACAGGTCACTGTCGGTGATCAGTTCTCCGCTCCAATGAGGATCCACGCTTGTCATTTCAAACGCTCCAGGTGTGTGTGTGTGTGTGTGTGTGTGTGTGTTTTGTTTTGTTTTTAATATATATATATTTTAAATATGTTTTATTGATTTTGTACAGAGAGGAAGGGAGAGAGATAGAGAGTCAGAAACATCGATGAGAGAGAGTCATCGATCAGCTGCTTCTTGCACACCCCCTACTGGGGATATGCCCGCAACCAAGGTACATGTCCTTGACCAGAATCGAACCCGGGACCTTTCAGTCCCCAAGCCGACGCTCTATCCATTGAGCCAAACCGGTCCTGGCTGTTTTTAATATATTTTATTGATTTTTTACAGAGAGGAAGGGAGAGGGAGGGACAGTTAGAAACATCGATGAGAGAGAAACATCGGTCAGGTGCCTCCTGCACAACCCAGACTGGGGATGTGCCCACAACCAAGGTACATGCCCCTGGCTGGAATTGAACCTGGGACCCTTGAGTCCACTGAGCCAAACCGGTTAGGGCAAGGTGTGTGTGTTTTTTTAATTCAAAAATAGGATGACCCCACACCCAGCACACACCAGAGACTCACGGTGCTCCCCTCCTCCATCCACCTAGGGAAGCATCCATCCTCAGAGCCACCTGCCTCACCTGAGACACGTGCCTCCGCGGGCCCTGGGTCCCCTGCCCCCCTCAGGTTCCAAACGCAGGCGAGGGGGATCCCCTAACGGGCACCCACGCTTCTCACGGGGCCTCAGAGCACGACCAGCAAGGGCTGTGGGCCCCGGTGGGGAGCGGCTGCCGCCCCAGCATCGCCGGGAACTCCGGGGCCCTGCCCGCGGCGGCGTTTAATGGCGTGTAACCCAAAGGTGCCTCCGCCATCACGTTTAACCCTGCCCCACGCCCGCCGCCACGTCACCACGAAATAACCCTCCTAGGTATTTTAAGCCGTAAATCAGCATTTGTCAAGCTCCAAATTGGGCCGCAGCAGTATTTGTTCATCAAAGGCCAAGTCTTCCCTGCAGAGCCATCCAGCTGCCTAATAATGTGACACGCTATCACTCCTCCCCGCAACGTGTCAGAAAGCGGCCCGACAGAGGCATGTGTGGTACAGCTGGCTGCCGATAACCCCACCGTGTACCAGCTAGTTCACACGGTTAATTCTCCATGTGTGGGAGGGGAGGGGCCGGGAGATGGCACAGGGGGCCCACCCGGTCTGAGGGCAGAGAAGAGCAGATTCCCCAAAGAGGAATGTGTCCAATCAGCCGTAAGATGGTTGGTTTAGACAGAAGAGCGAGAAAAAGTTAAAATGAACAAGCAGATTGTCAAATTTCAGTGGGGAAGGGAGGAGGATCTGGGGGAGATAATAGATTAACCGAAGGACTTGTATACATGCATATAAGTACAACCAATGGACATAAAACTCTGGGGAGGGAGGGGATGTGTGGGAGGGAGGGAAGGGGGCAAAAAAAAAATAGAAAAAAAATAAATAATCAATAAAATATGTAAAAATAAAAAAAAAATTTTTTTAAATGATAGCACTGTGTATGCGGGAGGGGCAAAGACACTAAGTTAGAGAATTCACGTTGGGGACAGCTCCGTGGAGCAACAAGATGGAAAAACATCAGAAGAAAAGGGTGAGATGCGACTCTCGGCTGCCAAATGATGACAGCTGGGCCCGGAGGCCCATCCCGGGCCCCTGCGGAGCTGAGGGGCTGGCGATCCGCGCTGTGGGGGCTGACCGGTGCGCTGTGAGACGTTAGCCACATCCCAGGCCGCTACCCATTGGTTGCCGGTAACACGGCCCAAACAGTTGTGACAACCAAAACTGTCTCCAGGCATTGCCCAATGCCCCCCAGGGGCAAACCACCCCCAGGTGGGAATCGCTGTCCTGAATGGATTTAAGTCTAACTTGACCAAGGTGGGCGGATGGGGCTGGGTCCCCTCCACTCCAACCAACGGAATGTTCCTTCCTGGTGCTTTTTTTCTCTCTGAAGTTCCAAACCACCGCTCTAAGGAGGTGCGGCCATTAGAGCACCCACGCCTCGCTCACACCCTGGGGACCTGCTCTCAGCGGCCACGTCAGACCTGGCTGCGGGCCAGGCATGCCCAGCCGGGCTGGCCCCCTCCCCCCTCCTCCCTCTCCGCGGCCCCCTCCCACCCGCCCCGCCCACCCGTCTGCAGCTTTTACTTCTCACCTGCCCTCGGTTTCCTCTGTGTCCCCACAGCCTTGTGGTTAAGCTGGCACAAGAAGGTGTTTCGTTGGGGCTGGCATTGGCTGGTAGTTAATGACAAGGTGGGTTTCTAAGCCACAAGCGCTGTTCACCAAAACTGCCCGAGGGTGAGCGGGGAGGGGATCGCTCCCCGGTGCTGAACGCAGAACGCCTCACAGAACTTAAATAATCACAAAGACAGAAAAACCACTTTTTTTTTTTTTTGGTGGGGGGGGGACCAAGTTCATATATTCACGCTCCAGGCCACACTTCCCAACAAGAATTTTACAATCCATACATCCAGATGCTACACTGAGCAGGGCAACCTCCGGCCCAGGCTGCTATCTAGCTCCCCAGGCACTAAGACCAACAGGGAGACAACAGAACCTGGGCTGAGCTCAGATACGTGTGGCTTTAAGATTCGGCTTTGATTTCACTGTGGACTTTATGAAAGAAGAGTTGGAACAGGCTGGGGAACATGAAAGTGACACTGGGCCAATGGTTTGGAGGATTTTTCATCTGCACAGACTCACCTGTCGGTCAGAGGGTGCCCCACCTGCAGGAGCAGAAGGACGGGAGCGAGAGGAGCCGGACCCACCTCCATGGCCTTGGCCTTCGGGCCTCCCATCAGGGCTGCCCTGTGGCCACTGACCACAGTCAAGTGGTGCAGGTCTCACTCCTGAAAAACCACCCTCTGCATGTTTGATTCATAAAAAAAAAAAAAAAACAATGGAAAAGTACACTGCTGTGAGATTTGCTTTAAGCTCTATCTTTCTTCCCAAAGTTCCACCCACTTGAAAAATGCCCCCATCATCCTCGACTCCAGACCCTTGGGCTCCTCTGAAGGTGGCACTCCACCGGGAAGTTGTCCAGAACTCCCAACACGAGCCCCTGAAGCCAGGTTTCCGCGGGAGGCCGCCCTGCTCGGCTGTATTTCACACCGTGTAAATGCCATGCCCATCGGGCCCACTCCCTGTGTGCAGGTTTGCAGGACTAGCTGACCATCCCGCTAGCGATGCCTCTGGCCCAACAAAATGGAAGAAACAAAACAGAAATGAGGCCACAAGAAGGCAGGCAGGAAGGGGCTCAAGTCACGGGCCCAAGTCTCACACGTGGAAAGAGTCTGTGCCAAGATGTAAACTCAAACACTCAGAGCAGACCTTACATATGACCTGGTCATGGCAAAGCCAAAATGCCTTCAACACGAACTAGAACCGTGGAGAGAAGAGAAGAGAAGAGAAGAGAAGAGAAGAGAAGAGAAGAGAAGAGAAGAGAAGAGAAGAGAAGAAGAACCTAATTTTCCTTTGAAGTAGCCTGTGTCTGGTGCATTGCCAATGGAATGCCGTTGGCACACATCTGCGAGGTTGTGGCGGGTGGCAGGTGGGGGGTGGCGGGGTGCGCCTGTGTCTGGGTGGCGAGGCTGCCTGTCCAACAGCAAAGCCAATGGCGTCAGGCTCTGGGCATCCCCTGGACCAGCGAGCTTCCCCAGAGAGAGTGTCTATGGCTGGGCCACGGACTACACCCCAAACCCAGCCATTTCAGAAGTGATGCCAGTGGACACAGAAGGTGGCACAGGAGACCCAACCGGTGGCACCAACGCACAGTGAGCCAGAGTGCCTGTGCCATCATTCCGGGTCCCTGAGCGACCATCCCGGCCTCCGCCCCCCGCCGCACGATGGGGTCCCCCCTCCCCCCATTAACTGAGATCATACCTGTGACCTAGCACCAGGCCTTGGGACCCAGAGAATGTACCAGCAAGCACTGGCTCACCGTTCCTGCTTTCATTGTTTCATCATTAGGATTACCTACCCGCCAGCACCGGATGAGTCCCTATAGGTTCTTCCCTTCCAACTCCATGAGCTTGGGAGGAGGGAGATTATGGAAATGCTGGTGAAGCTTCCGCAAACGCACGGCCCTTATCACCAGCACTCACGCACACACCCCCCTCAAAGCCCCAGCCTCGCTCACTCCACCTGAGCTCAGGGGGCTCCAACATCCAAAGAGGGACGTGGTTCCATGAGTAGCTTCCATCCTTAGGGCCACATTTGCTCTTCGAATGAAGAGTTATTGATTCAAGCGAACAACCCCTCTCTCCATCTGGCCAGCCAGGGAACCCCCCCACCCCCCCGCATGTGAGGTGTGTCCCGGGAGGTGTGAAGTGTGCCATCCCCACGGGAGGCATCCGTAGGGGGCGGCAGCTCTCACAGCCACGGCCACGCTCGTGGGCCCTCCCCACGCCAGAAGCTCA
Source organism: Nyctalus aviator (assembly GCA_036971965.1). Lineage (NCBI taxonomy): Eukaryota > Metazoa > Chordata > Mammalia > Chiroptera > Vespertilionidae > Nyctalus > Nyctalus aviator. The sequence continues at coordinate 76,937,134 of CM072925.1, read as the reverse complement.
TCACCGAAGCTGCCCTCTCTCCTCTTTTTAAGTCATTTAAGGAAATGAGAAACGGAGGTAGAGGCAGAAAAAGAAAGAGCGTGGGGGCAGAATTCCACTTTCCCCTCCGACTTCGATTCAGCACACGAGCTAAATCGGTCCTTCGAAGCGAGGGCTAAAAGAGGAGCAGTTTAAATAACTCTCCCGGCCCTCGGCAGCGTGGAGCGGGGCTCACGCGCCCGGAGCACTACGGCGGGGATTTGCACCTTCGCCGAGCCCGGGGGGAAACATGCCTTACGCCCACCACACGGCTCTGCGCCGGCCTCCGGAGGGCCTGGGCCTTGGGAACAAACCAGAGCGTGCCCCTCACCCATGTCAGAGGACTCGACTGTTATAAAAAGAAAGAAAAAGGTCAACGGCGCTCTGAGTGCACCGCACAGGCTTTGTTCTGCTCACGTCCCCACTTCCTGTTGCTTCCTCACCTCGCCACCTTTTCAGTGTTGAAGCCTGTGTGCTGGCTCCGGTGCCACTGTACGGTTTCGGTGGGAGGCTGTCGGGGGGAGAGGGGGCACCAGGAGGACGACGATCCTGTTCCGAGACACGACCGCCAGGAAAGTACGCCCCAAACCTCACCCCCTCCCGCCGCGGGCCGTGGGCGCGATAGGAAAACACTTGTGGGCGCGCTTTCCTTTGTGGGGAGCGTCCTGTGGGCAACGGCCACCGAGCCGCCCGCGAGCACCAGGGGCTCAGAACCGGGAACCACGCCGGAAAACGGCGGCACTCACAGCCCGAGGAATTCCCTGCAGGAGACACATCCCAGCCCTACTTAAGGCCTTCCCTGAAGCAATGGCCACTGGGGAAAGAACCTAAAAGACTCAAATGCTTTGTGTGTGTGTGGGGGGGGGGGGGGGGAGGGTGAGGGGGAGACCCGGTCTAATCTCCAGTTCAGAATAAAGAGCAGAGCAAACAGGGACAGCGAAAGCCGTCGGACCAGCCCCCTCCTGGGACAGAGGAGGATGCCCAGAGCATGGCCTGCGCCACAGCCCATTGATCAGCCTCAGAGCAGAGCCCGGCCCTCACCTCCCAGGCCAGGGTTTCCAGAGTCTCATCAAATGAGCACAGAGCGGACGCGCCATCCATGTCGCTGGACGCTGGCGGGGCCACGTGTGTGGGAGCGAGGAGAGGGACCTCCACATACTGTTTGTCCGTCCCACCTTCTGGAAGTACGTTTTTGGGGGTAGAGGAGCCTGTCCTCATAACCCACTCTGGGGCTGCCCTAAGCTGGCTGACGGCACCCACGCCGCTATTCCCAGCGGGGGATCCAAAATAAAATCCGGGAGACGGTGGTGCTGCCCAAGGCGCAGGACTGGGATGGAAAAGTGGGCCCCGCCCTCGGGGAAATCAAGGCGACCTCGGGGGAGTCTTCCTGCTCTCTGTACCTCCCGACGTCTCTGTGTATCCTGAGAGCACGGACCTCCAATAGCCGCCAGCCCTGGGGCCTCTGATTCTTCATCTGCACAGCCTGTCGACCCCCTGACCACCACAGACTCACTCTCCCCCCCGCACTACTCAGCCCTCCCGCCTGGCCCAGCTGCCCCGCACACCTGGGAGCCCCAGCATGGACACTGTAGGGTCCTGTGAGCATCTGTCCCTCATCTGAGCTCAGCAGGAGCTCTCTCTGGGCCTTCCTGTATCATCCCCATGGGTAAGGCTTGGCTCCCATCACCTGGCCAATGAGAAGCTCCTGTGTGCAGGGTGCTCATCTAGCTACGAGGTGGGCTGTTAGTGTCAAGGGCGGTGAGATAGACACTAAGGGTTAGAATCCACACAGCAAAACTCCAGCCCTGCCCCATGGGTCTCTGTCTCCTTCCCTGATTAATTTTCTTATTAGACCTTGGCAAAACCTGGCATGGTAGTATATGTTTATATGTCACCTGTTTCACTCGAAGAAATAAATGCTCCATGAGGACAGGGGCTGGTTTTGTTCATCCTGGCAGCCAGAGCAGCGCTCGGCACATGGATGAATGAAATGCATACGTGAATGAATGAATACATGTGTGCATGAGTGGATGCATGAATGAGCAGTTAATCCTGGACCTTCCTCAGTCATCACTAAGTTACTTACCGTCCCTAAGTTCCATGTTTTCCTCATTTCTAAAACAAGGGTAATATTAATGCAATCTTTATGTGGCTGGAGTGAGGATTAAACAAGAAAATGATTGTAAAAGCGTTTAGAATGCACCTGGCACACAGCAACCAATCGATAAATGTTAGCTACTCCTTGTTAACCATTATCATTACAGTCACCGATGGAAATGCAGAGAAATAAAGGCTCTTTATTATGCCCCGGGTAGTTTTTACGCTGAATAACCACGATTCTGTGTCTGTCAGACCCATCCATAACGGATCATTAGGAGAGGACGGGGCCCTGGGCCCGCGTAGACACTGTGGATCCCTCAGAGCTTCAGTCTCAGTGAAAACTGTTTTCATGTAGATTAAAGCTGTGAGCTCATTTGTGTACATGCTGCTTTATGGGTCCCTATCACAGCCAGCATCCAAGCAAGTTAAAGTCTTAAAATATCGAATTCCTGCCCTCAAGAGCTTGGGCGTCCAGCTGGGGAAAATGAGACATTAATACAGGTATGCCTCCATTTTACTGGGTGTTGCTTTATTGCACCTCACAGATTATGTTGTTTGTTTGTTTTGTCACAAACTGAAGGCAAGACCCCCTCCACCAGCAAAACAACCCTAACTCACTTTATTGCGGTATTCACTTTATTGCAGTGGTCTCGAACCGAACCCGCAATATCTCCGAGGTAGGCCTGTCTATGAAAGGAGAACTATAAACTCCAATTCAAAACAACATACGTCAACTGTCAAGTAAGTGCACTGGAGACGAGGACTGCCGAGTGCTGGTAAATGCATTAACAACAAGCTCTCTCTCAAAAAAGTCTTCATTCTAGCCGAAACCGGTTTGGCTCAATGGATAGAGCGTCGGTGTGCAGACTGGGGGCGGGGGGTCCCAGGTTCGATTCCGGTAAAGGGCATGTGCTTTGGTTGCGGGCACATCTCCAATAGGGGGTGTGCAGGAGGCGGCTGATCGATGTTTCTAAAATCTCTATCCATCTCCCTTCCTCTCTGTAAAAATCAATAAAATATATATATTTTTAAAAAGTCTTCATTCTAGTGCATGTCACTTTTCATGGTATAAATACTCTCACTAGAGCCAAGCACAAGCGACCAGTGTGAAGGCCAGGGGATAAGGAGCTGGGAAGAGAGATGCACCGTCGACTCTCCTGAGCCGGTGTGGGCCAGCGGCAGCACACCGCTGGGTCCTGCTCCTCAAGGTCAAGGGCCATGGTCCACACTAAGGACGAACGTCTTTGTGGCACTTCAGGCTTCACAGCACACCAGAGGCCATGGTTGCGCTTCACCCTCCCCGTCTGGTCAGAAAGGTACCGCCCTCACTTTCCCTCTAAGGAAACAGTGTCCCAAAGCACGCAGCGTGTGCAGGGTCATTCTGCCGGTGAGCGGCACCGACAGGGCTGAAACCAGGGTCTTCTGGGGCAGCTGTGAGTCCTCACTCTACCGCCGTCCCCGGCAACGAGGACTTCCTGGGGGCCAGGCAGGGTGGAGGATGCAGGAGAGGGACAGTGCTCACCCAGGGCTCACCTGGGGAGCCTGCGAGGCGCGAACACACTCGAAATTAACAAAACCATTGGTTCGGCGTGCCTCACCGGAGAAAGCTTTCAGAAAACAGCGATCCCGTTATCGAGTCTGCCTCTCCCGCTGGCCGCAGCGCGGGCGGAGGAGCAGACGCCGTGCAGGCCGTGTGCGTGGCCACGCGGGGCTGGCTCAGGGAGGGCGCACCCGCATCGCGAAGGCTGCGCCACCGCCCAGTCATTCCGCTGACAGCCGGGACGTCCGCGCAGAATGCTGTTCTCGAAGCACATTACGTGATGCTACGTGCAGTCTGACTCCAGCTTTGTAAAACCTAACAAGAGGCACACACACACCCTATGTATATATGCATTAAAAAAAAAAAGAATGGAGATATAGATTTCAAAATCCTTCCAATTCCAGAAGGGTGGGATAAGAGATGGTTTTTTGTTTTTTTTTTTCTCTCTATGATTTTCTGTATTTCTCTAACATGTTGCTTTGATAACCAGAAAAACGAAGAGTGGATCACATTTTGTTTTCAAAGGCTGAGAAAACTGACGGCAGAGAATCCACGATGTAAGCCCCGAGGAAGACATTCTCTTGGGGCAGTGGCCCAGGCGCTCCGGGTTCTGGTGCCTTCCTCAGACCCCTCAATGAGTCAGGCCGGGCCCCCCACAAACTTCATCTTGCCCCCCTCTTCCCCACCCCCTCCCCCCACGCACACACACAAACGCCAGCACAAGTCTCCACCATTCCTTTGTCCCCCTTCTCAGCCTCCTCCCTGATGCACGCCGGCTTGGGGGAGGCACGGCCTGGAAGGCACCGTGGAGGATGGACAATGGGTCACAACTCTCTCCCTCTCTCTCTCTCTCTCTCTCTCTCTCTCTCCAGTGCCCTCCGTGTCCCACTCAGCGCGCCAGGAGCTTCTCGCGTGCGGGCCCAGAGAGACAGCAATGCCAAAGCACAGGTCTTCCCACCCACGCTCCACAGAGGGGGAGAGGGAAGTCCGGAACCGACAGCCAGGGTCCCACAGCCCACGACGACCGAGGGCTGGGAACGGAACCCGAGTCCAACCGGCACTGGCCTGTGGCTCTGGCCCAACCGCTGTGCTTCCCGGTCCGGAGGCACCGAGGATCCCAGCTCAGCCTGCATTCCTGCAGACTCAGGCTGGGGTGGAAGGCCCCTCCAGTCCGGACGTGAGACTTTACAGATATTTAATAATTTAAAAAAGAAAGGGAAGCGGGGGGGGGGGGGGGGGGAGACCCTCTGCCCTGTGCTCCTCCCTCATTCAGTGAAGCAGAAATAAAAACCGAGCCTTCCCCCAGCACAGCGCTTTAATGGAAGCGCCCAGCCAATCTTCCTCACCGCCACCCACCCCAGCCCACTCCGTTTAAATTTAGCCAGCCGCCAGGCACACGGCACCCAGCTGCTGGGTCTGGGTGAAGTCGTGCAGCCCTCACCGCTTCCCGGGAGAACGGGCGGGGCAGACAGGGCCGGCAGGCATCGCGGGCGGTCTGGGACTGGGGGTCTGGGGCCGGGCCTCGGAAGACCCCGTAGCAAAGAGCTACTTCCCTGGTTGCCTCTCTGCCTGGAGTTGTGTGCTCCTGTGGCTTCCCCTCGGGGGGTCTCAGCCTCCCCTTTACGAAGTCTGGGGCGGGCTGATGGAGGGGACCTCTCGAAGGCCTGGCTCCAGCTCCGTGGGCAGCTCTGGTTCCTAAGACCTGCCACGCCGAGGCAGCCCGCTGGGGGCAATCTGCACCCCCCACCACCTCCCACCACCCAGAGAACGAAGGAGCAGCCGCCCGAGGCGGGGCTGATTGGGGCTGAACGAGGTGGAGCTCTTCAGCTCCAGCGCTGGAGGATTCCGCTCTCAGTAAACGTCTGGAGAGAGGGCTGAGCTGCGGGGGAGGCTGCAGAAAGGAGGGCTCTGTGGCCGGTCCCCCGCTGGTCCCCTCCACCCCCCGAAACCGGCAGGGATTCTGTTGCTGGGACTCAACTAACGAGGAGTCCCTGATCTCCCCTCCTCACACGTGACTTTTCCCATGAGATCCGGCCGGAGAACGGGGAGCACCAGCTGCCGAAACCTCTCTGGTGTTCTGAATGACTCCAAGGCTGGGGGGGCCACGGGCCAGCTGGACTTTCCTGCCATCGACCCAATGCACGGCTTTCTTTTCGAGGTCACTTCCAGAGTCCCGTTGCCTGTGGCTGAGCCCTTGGAGGAGGTCTGTACCCACTCACTCACGCAGAAGCGGGCACCCTGGAGAAAGCGACTGGAATGAGTAGTCACAGCTCAGGAAGCACTGCCTCCACAGGGCGCACCTCCCAGCCCCTCCTGGAGGCAGAGCAGCCGCCCTGTCACCGCTGAGGCCCGTGGGCGGAGGGCACTGTTCAACCAAACCGGGACCCCGCTCTCCGCAATGAATGGACAGGCAATGCAGACCTCAGTCCCATATGCACGCAATCCCCCTCTCCTCGGGCCTGCCTCCTCCACATCTAGAACCTTCCAGGCAGGTTCCCCCCAGCTCCTCATCTGCTGAGCCACGCCCGAAGGACTGCATCAGAAATCCAGCAGAAGATCCAGAAAGAGAGAGAAAGAGAGAGAGAAAGAAGAGGCCAACCAATGGCTGAGTGCTTGAAGCTCTCTGATGTGTGTGTGGCCGGACTGTCCAGCTCCGGGATCTGGGAGGGAAGCCTCCACACCTCTCCCCACACCAGCACCTTCACGGAACCGAGGAAACCGAGCCTGAGCCCAACCCTCCCAGCTCGACCAGTCATCAGAACCCAGCATGCCGGATCGCGGGAGAGCAGTACTTTCCCGGTGAATAAAAGTGAGATCCACATATTACACTGCCTCACCCGGCGCTGAATGTACCCAGCCCGCCTCCCCAAGAGGAAGAAATGACAGCACAGCACACATTTTCAACTGCAGGTAAAAGCAAGGTGGTGCATATGGTAGTAAAAAAATCACGAATTCTAGAATCAGATCTGGATTCAAATCTAGGCCCTTTTACTTATAAACTGTGACAGCAAGCAAGGCACTCAGCCCTGTCCGGCTTTCTGGTCTGGGAAAGAGTGTTAAAGGAGAGAGTATATGTAACTTGGAACTTACTATAGCCCACCAATTGTGTACCTCCGAAGGCTGGAATGAAAGAGGAAGAGGGATGTGCTCCCCCCAAACTAGAAGGACCCCAATTCCAAGCAGAACAAGAGCCACAGGGCAGGGACGTGGCCCAGGTCCTGTCTCCAACATTCCCATGTGCGCCTGCAGCAGGAGGGACAGCCTCCACTCACAGCCCTCCTGGGCCTCCCCTGCAGACAAGGAGCACTGCAGAGATGCTCCAGGCATCTGGCTTTCCAACGTGTTCTTTTAGCAGCCGAATCCCAGACCTCAATATAGAGAATAACGATAAAAGGCAAGATGTTCTTGGAGCAGCAGACTCTAGGACGAACCCATCTGCAGCCCTGGGGAAGTTTTGCAAACTGAAATGGTGCTGTGGTGGAGAAAGAAGGGAGGGAGGCAGAGGGGAGTGGGGACAAGAAATGAGCTGTGTAACGGGGTTTGGGACCTGCCTTGGGGGTGACACCTCACTCTTCACTCGTGACAAATCGGACAGCCTCGGACATACTCATGACACAAAGCCCTCCCAGAGGGTCAAAAATAACAAGGCAGAGGCACCACGGAGGCATGCTCTAGAATCACAGTATTATTTCATTATTGCCAAACATTTGCTAAGAGCCAAACATCCACCCTGCTCCCGGAAAGACAGTCATCCAACCGACACACCCCTCCTGTCTCAAGACCTTCTTGGGAATGGGTCTAGACTTCCCGATGCCCAGTCTACTGCCTCCGCCCCAGGAAGTCCCACCTCCTGCCCAGCCAGTGCCTCTCCCCACTCACTCCCGTTGTTTCTCCTTCTAACGTTCACGGGGCAGCATCGGTCTGTCCAACGATAAGTTCCCCAAAGGGTATGGGGCCAATCCTGCCAGCTCCAACACTCACACCCACTCAGGCACAGAAGGTGACCCGCCAGCTTGGGCAGGTCACCGAGGTCAGGAAATACCGCTCCTCAGAAAACAATAAATGTGGCAATCACCCGAGGAACTGGTCCAACAGCACAGGCTAGGGGGGCGCTGTGGAGAGGCCTCCACGAAGAGTGGAAACATTCCTTCCAGCAAGTACGGAAAGTTTGCGGGATGTGAGTTAAGATAGCAAAATATTTTCACAGGCATGCCTACTGATCAGAAGCCAACTCTACGTTCAACCTGAATCCTACTGTCTGGGGATAACTGGTTAGCACCAGCAACTTCCCAGGAGAAGATGATAAGGCATCAGCGAGGGAAGATCAGAGGCTGTGGAGTCGGAGTTCTGAGTTCGGTCCCGACTCCAGCACTTGCTAGCTGTGTCTCGAGTAGATGATGTATGTCAATTTGATGATGAATGTGAGTGACACACTCGGTAAATACTAGCCCTCTCCTACTGCCAACTTCCACCTCCAACCATAACCCCGAGTAAAAGCAGGTCCCAGCATTCTGCAAAACCATTACTGGGCAAGTACCACTCACACGCAGGCCGGGATGCCTCCGTCTGTGCAGTGTGTGTGGGATTAAGGAACCCAGAGTGTGGCCGTGGCATGCCCTTATTCCTCCCCAAGTGCCTTTTCATCGACTGCCGGCACCAAATTCTATTTGTCCTTCAAAACACAGCCCCATGCATCTCGACAAAAATTACCCCTGGCCATGGGGCGCCCTTTGACCCGTGCACCAAAAGGTCGCTGGTTGGATTCCCAGTCAGGGCACATATCCAGGTTGCCAGTTAGATTCCCAGTTGAGGTGCATACAGGAGGCCACCAATCAATGTTTCTCTTTCAACTAATTGATGGTTCTTTCGTTCTCTCTCTCTCTCTCTCTCTCTCTCTCTCTCTGTCTCTCTCTCCCTATCCCTTCCTCTCTCTCTAAAATCAATAAAAACATATTAAAAAAAAAAAAACCAACCCCCTTCCACTATACCATTTTGCCTGTATGCTTCTTATAGTACCAACTTTGTTCTCTATCATATTATAGTTGTAACCTAGTTCTGTCCCCCAACTCCGAAGAAAAGATACCTCAGCAGTGAGACTTTTGTCCCTCCCAATCCTCAAACCTTCAGCGCCTGGCACGCTGCCTTGTGCAAGCAGGTCAAGAGATACGTCGGCTAAGTGGATGAATGGGGAAGAGATCCATTCAGGACTGCCCCGCACCACTTCCACCGCATTATTATAACAACACTCCAGGGAGAGCTCGGGCACGGAAGCCAATGGAACCCCAGGGGGGACAGGCCGGGGATGTGCACCCGCAGGGAGGCCATCCCGCACCTAACACCCGCACCCGGAGGAGCGGGGCACGGCCTGGCGCCTCAGCGGGGTCACTCCGGGTGGACTTCCCTCGGTCCCCATCCCTTCAGGGGCCCGTTTCTCCATGGCCACACCTACCTGCCACCCCATCGGATGCACACAGAGCGCCGCGACCAGATGGCAGGAAGGAAGGCGCCCTGGAGGGAAAGGGCTGTGTACTCCCCAGGGTCCAGCGTTATTTTTCTAAATGGTTTTGGTTTTTATCGCATGTTGTTTGTGGCGCCCCTAAACAAAAAGCCCAGAGGAAGAGAAATGAAACAGACTGCACAGAATTGTTTAAAATAAAACAAGCACCAAGAGGAAGTGGGTCCCTCTCACAGGTTTCTCATTCAACCCATAGTCACATTTTAGTAATCGGTGTGTGTTATGGTTTCCATTACGGGGGAGCGTGTATTAAACCCGGTGATCAAAGAGAAAGCACAGGCCCCACCGCAGCTAGCTGCCTCCCCCAGAAGCCCCCGGGACGGAGAGGTCTTATCTTTTCCCAGCTGCCCCCCGGGGCCCTGGGGGTCCTCGGGCACCTGCCTGGGGGAGAGGAGAGGAGAGGCGCTGCTGAAGGGGAGCCGACACCCAAGGGCCCAGGCCCTCCGAGGGCCACGGCGCCGGGGGGCCCAGCAGACACAGCGCTGACGCTGCTTTCTGTTAAACACACCCGGACAAGACAGTCCTCGCAGATGGAAGCTTCGGGAAAGGAACGTGGAGAGCAGCGATTGGCACCGGCGTGCCACGAGAATGTGTAAGGCACGCCACACTGGACCGTTTCGGCAGGGGCACCGGCCTCTCTCCCCTCCGCTGTCAAATAGCCAAGGGACAACAGCCAACACAACAGCCGCCCGGTGTGCATGAATCGAAATCAGACCTGTTATTTTTGTGTGTCAGGTCGGCAAACGATGTATTTTTGTTGTGCCGCAGAATTTTAATAACGAGCTAACGTGTGCCAGGAGAGGGGAGAGGCTGAACATCACTGCTGCAGACCGCGCCCGACATGATGCTGATGGGAAGGCACCGGACACTGGCAAAGGGGTCGGAGGTCGGAGATTGGCAAAGGGGTCGGAGGCCGGACATTGGCAAAGGGGTCAGAGGTTGGAGATTGGCAAAGGGGTCGGAGGCCGGAGATTGGCAGAGGGGTCGGAGGTCCGGGAAGCATGGAGGAGAGACGAGCTCCAGGCTCACCAGAACCGGGTGCTGGGGACACGTTCGGTGGTCCCCGAGGGCTCTGGGAACCGGGGCCGGCTTCTCCGCCTCCATTTCCGAGTCCCATCCTCACCGTCAGGTCCTCTCCCGGGGGGCGGTGGGCAGAGACCATCACGTTGGTGACCACGGCCACTCTTCCCGTGCTCCACACAGGTCCCACAGGACCTGGGGTCGGGGCCGCCCACAGGAGAGCATCCCAGGGGCCCAGGAGCCCATGTGAGGCTGCAGAAGGAGCACCTTCCTTGAAGTCAGAGCCGGGTTAGAATCCCGAGCATCGCACACGAGGGGCGAGTTAGCCTCTCTGGAGTAGGTTTTCTTCCCCCTGTTGGAGCCAGTTATCATGAAACAGAGTCATAGGAACCACACCTTCTGGGCGAGAAAAATACTCCTGGTCCCCGACAGGGACTGTCCCCTCTCCCCTGCCAGCCACACCCGAGGCCACACGGTTACTGCACGGGGGAGAGCCACATGGTTACTGCACGGGGAAGAGCCACACGGTGACTGCACGGGGGAGAGCCTAGCAAAGGGAGCTCTAGGGCTCACCGCGGTACCACTGAAATGATGCCGCACAGCCCAGCACACACCTATGGGCTAAGAAGAAAGAGCAACGAATTATAACGCCCCCTTCTTTGGGGTCGGGATGTTTCCTATCTGTGAGGGGCTCTCACCTGGCCCTTCCTTCATCCCCTCCCTCCCTTGCCGCGGGCTTACTGAGGGGCGCCTGAGGGCGCTGCTGCAAACAAGACACCAGGACTTTGGGGGGGGCGGGGGGGGGTGAGATCGGCAAACTCAAGGAGCCAGGGTGCTGTGCTCCCGGTCAGTGACCTCCACCTCCAAAGGCTGGCTCATAGGGTCAGGGGTGAGAGCCCTGGGGATGAGAGAAGGGAGGACCACCCTTAGCCCCACCCGCCTTCACCTCAGATAACGCCCAGCCCTATTCTGAACGCCCCCAAAGTCTCGGTTGCCAATAGTCTGTCCCCACTGTCCCCACATACCTTGGCTACGTCCCAAAGAGCCCCAAGTCTCAGAACCCCAAACAGACGTCCTGAACAGCCTCTTGTTTCGGGGGTGGGTGTGGGGTGGGGATAAAAATCTCAGGAGACCCAGGGCCTGACAGGGCCACAGGATCACCTCCTCTGCCTGAGCGGCCAGAGCACAGAGGGAGGGTGTGAGCTACACCGCGGGGCTCAGGGCCGTCCTCTCAAGATGTTTTATCCACTCAATCGGATTTTAAACTACAGGCCCTGCCAGGGAACCTGGTTTTTGTCCAGGTGCCAGGCACGTACAGGGCACACTGTGTGCGCCTCTCCAGCCGCTCCCTCTCCCAGCCCTGCCCCGCCCAGCCCCACCTGCAGGAGGGAGCACGCTGCGACCACCAGTCTTTTCAGCTCCTCACACCGGGCTCATCCTCAGACTGCAATGCCCCAAGCCCTGTCTACTAGCGGAGACCAAATGGAAGGTTCATCTCTCTCTCCTTTTTAATTCTCACAAAGGAAATGTTTTCACTGGTCTTTGGAGAGAGAGAGGAAGGGAGAGAGGGAGAAACATCAATCAGTGCCTCCAGGACTCTCCCCGACCAGGGATGGAACCCGCAACCTAGATATGTGCCTAGCTATGTGCCCTGACCAGGGATCGAACCCGCAACCTTTCTGGTGTACAGGACGATGCTCCAACAGGGTCCCAGCCAGCGCTCGCAGGTTCATCTCTTAAAAAATAAAACATGGCATGCAGGCAGGGAAGAGACAAAAATGTTTCTACTTCAAAGGAAAAAAAAGGTCTCAGACTTTGGAGCATAGCTCTTGGTGGCTCATCATCAAGAAACAAGCTCTAGCCGGTGTGGCTCAGTGGGCAGAGCGTCAGCCTGGGGACTAAAGGGTCCCAGGTTCGATTCCTAGGTTGTGGGCTCGGTCCCCAGTGGGGTGTGTGCAGGAGGCAGCTGATCAAAGATTCTCTCTCTCCTTTCCCTTCCTCTCTGAAATCAATAAAAAATATATTAAACACACAAACAAGAGTAGGTCCTTTAAATTTATTTTTAACGTTCCACAAAAAAAAACAAAATCAGACTCAAGCATACATCTCCAGTTTAGGAACAAGCGAACACAAATTTGCACAGACTTGTTTAACTGACTTCAAAATATGACTGCTACCGTTCTATCGATCAAAATAAAACTCCGGGGGGAAATGTGAGGAGGAGGTAGCTGAAGGCTGTGGACCCTCACCCACGCCTCCCCAGCTGCCGGAATCGCAGGAATCATTTTATGCCTCTTTTTTAGCCACTCCCGGCCGGACTGCCAGGCTGCAGGAGGCCTTTCTCTCCCGACTGGCATGTGTGTGCCGGGCACCCGAAAGCTTTACAGTAAACGGTGACTCATCCCTGCAGCCACCATCGGGACCGCGAAGGTAATAAGCCGAAGTTTGTTCCATCCACATGAAAGAGGCGCTGGGGGCAGGGCTGTGCGCCTGACTCAAACTGCGACCCCTGCTCACCGCGCTCGTCAGCACTTAGCCGAAACCCAACTGTAATCCCCCGGCTCCCGGGACCGAGGGAGGGCAGGAAGGAGGGGGGCCACGTCCATAAACACACGCATGTCACGTCTCCCCCAGTTACGTCCCCTCACGCGATCAGCAGGTAGTTACAAGCATCTCCGAGGTGCCAGGGGCACAAAGGCAGACAGACAACTACCCCATGGTGTCCTGAGTCTTGCACTAGCTGCTTTTTTTTTTTCTCTCATTAAATTGATTAAATTCTCCTTTAATTGCTCTACCTCACAGATGGGGAAACGGAGGCTGGGCGGTTACAGCAGGGTCGCACGGCTAAGTGGGAAGCCAGGACACGGGGCCTCTGCCACGGCACCCTGCAGCTGGGCTCGACCCCCAAGTGACCCTGCAGGAAGGGGAGACGGGCGGGTCTGTTTCACAGCGAGGAGCTCAAGGCTGGAGGGGACACACACACAGTAAAGAGAGGGCCGGGCCCTGGCTGGTTTGGCTCAGCGGACAGAGCATCGGCCTGCAAACTGAAGGGTCCTAGTTCGAATCTGGTCACCGGCACATGCCGGGGTTGCGGGCTCAATCCTTGCGTGCAGGAGGCAGCCAATCAATGATTCTCTCTCATCACTGATGTTTCTCTATGTCCCTCCCTCTCCCTTCCTCTCTGAAATCAATAATATATATATACATACATATATATATATATATATATTTTTATTATTATTATTTTTTTTAAGAAATCAATTAGGCTCTTTGCAGGTGTAATTAGTTAAGATAAGGCCATAGTCATCTTAAGCCCACCCTGATCCAATGACTCCTCAGGAGAGAAAACTGAGACACGAGCACACACAGCAGAGGGCTAGGTGACAACACAGGCCGACTGGAGTCCACAGCCAAGGGCTGCCTGTAGCCCCGGAAGCCGGGAGAGAGGCAAGGAACCGATTCTCCCGCGGAGCCTCTGGAGGGAACCGGCCTGCCGGCACCTCGAGTTCGAACTTCCGGCCTTCAGAGCTGTGAGAAAATGCGCGTCAGTCGTCGTAAGCCACCCAGCTTTTGCAGGACTTCGCTCTGCACCCTCCGAGGCTGAGCCTGCTCTGGCGGGGCCTCGGCATGGGGTTAAGGCGTCTGGACCCCGCCCTGCGCCCTGCGGTGCAGAGCTTGAGGCACAGCGTGGGGTACGCTCAGGGTGGGGTGTTCTACAGCCATCTCTCATTTGCGCATGGCCGGCCCGTCTGCAGACCCCAGGCCTATGCCTGTGCATGCCCTCCGGGCCTCCGCAGCCGCCTGCTCTGCCACCGCACTCTGCGTGCTGGTCTCACCCACCCCTGGGGGCTTCGAGCACAGAACTGGTTTGCAGATGGCACGTTCTTGCCCAGACACCTCCACCTGCCGTTCTCACAGGTTCCTCAGACGCCGCGGGTCCCGGGCGGGCTCAGCACGAGTCTTCCCCTCCACCTTGTCTCTGCCGGCTCCTCCCTACCAACTCCCAGTCATCGCCCTAAAACCGGGCCCCCCCTCGTCTCCTCCACACCCAGGGAGTCAGACTTGTCCTTCTCTGTGGCTGCGTCCTGGGCTCTCACTCCTAGGAGGACTCCCCTTTCCTTCCTACCCCCCACCCCATCCGCTGTCCTGAATACCACAGCTCAGCACAGCTCTCCTGGCCCCGCGGCACCGGCTGAGGCCCCTGGCTGGTTCACAGGCCTTGGCTCAGTCGGAAGCCCCACCCAACCTCATGCCCCTCTCCCCCCGCCCCGCAGGGTCCTCCTTCCGGCCTCTGGACCCTGCCCTCCAACGGGCCTCTCAGCCAATCCCTCCTTCCGTCCTCGCTGAGCACCCACAGAATCGAAAGCCCTGGAAGTCGATCCAGAACCTCGGGGCTCCCTGTTTCTCCGGGCAGGCGCTCTCACGGTGAGTTAGCCCTCTCTGTCTTCATCCAATGGAGCCGAGCTCAGACACCTCCTCTGGCCTTGCACCAACAGGGAGGTGCAGGGGTCCCTAAAGGCAAACAAACCCACTCCCCAGGCTCAAGGCCCCTCTCCCAGGGGGTGGGCAGTGCCGAGGTGATAGCCACCACTTGGGGGCGCTGTGCTCTGGAGCCTCACCGAAGCGCGGAGCTTAGTGAAGTGCCACTACCTCTGCCACCTCTCCGACAGCAGAGTGACCCTGAGGGTGAGCGCCTCCAGGCTCACAGCTGGGAAGGGAAAGGCCTCCATAGAGTGCAGCCCCTGCTGTCCCGCTGCCTGCTGGGGAAGGAGGGGGCGGGACCCGCTCACAGGGCTCCATGCCTGTCCGCTTGGGGAGCGAGGCAGGGTGTGGCCCTCCCGTGGGACCCTCTACGCCTGCATGTCCTCGTCTGGAAAACAAGAATAATGGCCCTCACCTCGCAGGACTGGGAGGACTCACAAGAGCCAATGTGTGCAGAATGACAGGACAGAACGCCTGACATACGAAGAGGCTGCTTACTTCAAATTGAAAACAGAGAGGGGCAGAGAGGGGGAAGCATCTAGCTGTCGTGTGAAGTTAAGAAGTGATACTGACCAACCGCACAGAAACGAAGGTGGCCAGACGTCCCGATTTTTAACCATTTGTCCCAGGACGAATTGTTAAATATCGGGACTGTCCCGCCGAAAGCAGGACGTCTGGTCACCTTACAGAAACACCACCGCTGGGGAGGGAGAGGGGAGGGGGCCTCCGTTCCTTCCTGATCTCAGAAACACAGCCAGGCCGCTGCCATGCCGGGAGCCTGACAGGAGGCCAGAGCTCTCCCTGCACAGCTCGGGATGGGCTTGTCTTCCCACACCCGCAGGAGGCGAGCAGCTCATCCCCATCCCACAGAGACAGAGAGTGCGAGAGAGAGGGAGAGAGAGGGAGAGAGAGAGAGGGAGAGAGAGGGAGAGAGAGAGAGGGAGAGAGAGAGAGACGGAGAGGGAGAGAGAGAGAGAGAGGGAGAGAGAGACGGAGAGGGAGAGAGAGAGGGAGAGAGACGGAGAGGGAGAGAGAGAGGGAGAGAGACGGAGAGGGCGAGTGCGAGGGAGAGGGAGAGAGAGAGGGAGAGGGAGAGAGAGAGGGAGAGAGACGGAGAGGGAGAGAGAGAGGGAGAGAGACGGAGAGGGCGAGGGAGAGAGGGAGAGAGAGAGGGAGAGGGAGAGGGAGAGGGAGAGGAGAGGAGAGGGAGAGGGAGAGGGAGAGGGAGAGGGAGAGAGACGGAGAGGGCGAGTGCGAGGGAGAGGGAGAGAGAGAGGGAGAGGGAGAGGGAGAGGGAGAGAGACAGAGAGGGCGAGGGCGAGGGCGAGGGCGAGGGCGAGGGAGAGGGAGAGGGAGAGGGAGAGGGAGAGGGAGAGGGAGAGGGAGAGGGAGAGGGAGAGGGAGAGAGGAGAGAGGAGAGAGAGACGGAGAGGGAGAGAGAGAGGGAGAGAGAGAGGGAGAGAGACGGAGAGGGCGAGTGCGAGGGAGAGGGAGAGGGAGAGGGAGACGGACACACCGGAGCTCGGAGGAGCGGATGGGCTCGGTCCGGTCGTGGAGGCCGCTGTGTGTGAAGCTGGGGCTGACCCGCCGGTGGGTGACCGACCCCAGGTCCCTTATCCTCACCACCACCTCCCCCCACCACCTCCCCCATCAGTCAGACCCCCTTCAGGACCTCAGCTTCCTTCTTCTCCGCCTCAAAACGCTTCCTGCCCCGAGTCACCCTCTCCCCTCCACCACCTCCTCACGCAGAGGCGGACGCTGCATTCTGGCCAGCGCCCACGACCCGCCTGGAGAAAGCACGCCCCGTCCAGGGAGCGGGCACCGGAGTCAGACCCGCCAGGCCCTGCAGAGTGAGCGCCCTCCCCTCCCGTCCTACGCGGCTCCCCTGAGGTAACAGGCATAGAGGTGCTCAGTCCGTCCTCTAGGACAGCACACATCCACCTGGGGCCTTCTGGAACCTTCCCCCTCACATACCACTTCCTCCTCCGGCACCCTCACCCTCTACCTCTGGACCGGTCACCCTGAATGGCCCGGATCTCCCTCCTCATCCCAAAAACACCATCCCTGACCCCGCTGCCTTCTCACCACCTCCCTGTGCAGGGATTCGGGACCGGGCCTCTCCCCCTGGGCCGGACCGCCCCCCGCCCCCCCAAGGCAGGGATGTCATTCCAATGGCCTGTATTCCGGAGGGGACCCAGCGTCGGGCCTTTTTTGCTGCGCATTCAGGGGAAGCGGGTGACAAGCCATGACTGAAATCAGAGAACACAGCCCAGCGCCCGCAGCCATTCTCACAGCCAAGGAGGGGCAGGGGAAACGAGGCTCGGCTGCAGGCGTCCAAGGCCACCCCGCTCCCCCGTAGGCGGCTCGACGCCAGGGTTTATCAGCGGGTCCCCGGAGGATCCCACGCGCTCCGCGGAAGGGCTGGCCTCCTTCCCCGCCCGCCGGCCTGCGAGCTGCGGGCCGCGAGCAGGTTCTCGGCCGCAGTCCCACTGCCGGGCCGCTGACTCCGGCCGCGGGCTCCTGAGGCCTCAGCCTTCCCTCTTGGGCCACACCTCTCGTCCGGAAGGGAAGGGGCAAATATTCCTGATTCCTGCCTCCCAGGGCTGCAGAGCCTTGTGGGGGGACTGTCTGCCACCCCTCCTCGGCCGCCCCCCTCGAAGTGGACCTGCCCCCGAACTGGCCACGGCAGAGAAGGGGACAGAGGGAGGGAGAGCGGGAGGGGGTTCCTGCCACGCGCGCTCGCCCTGAGGCCAGGAGCCCCGGGAGGCCGTCTGTGGGCGCCGCCATTCCCGCCTCCCGGAGCGGAGGCGAGGGGGTGGGGAGATCGGTGACTGGCCCCAAACCACAGGGCAAACGGGGTGACTCAAATCCAGCCCCTGTGGACGCCCTGCCAACTCCCCACCACAACGCGCTGCCCACGTTTCCTCTTTTCACTGCCAGAGTTTCCCCCTCCCTTTCTTCTTCTGAAACCTGCATCGCCCATTAACAATGGGGAGGGGGGGGCGGCGAACAATCAAACGCACATCAAACAGGCTCTGCCCTTCCCAGATGCTCATCGCCGCGTGTGCTCAGGGCGTCCCCTGCTCGCCGTCCGTCCGCACAGGTGAGCGGCCCGCCTTCTCGCTCCCCTTAACCGGTCCACGCGGCTCTGCGAGGGCCCGCCGTCCACGGTCCTGCTGCCACAGGCTTTGCCTAACCCTTCCCAAACCACCCACGTGCGGATTATTTCCCATCTCCCATCTTCGGACCCATTGGTTGTCTGCCCCTTTGTGGTTATTTCCGAGGGACTCCCAGGCGTGGAAATAAAACACCGGTGAGGACAGGCGAACACACGGTCCAGCCTCGCCACGCGCTCCGGGAGAACGGGTCCAGTCCTCAGTACCGTGAGCCGTACCTGTTCTCTCCCCACGGCCTCCGCCGAGGGCTTTATAACTTGTCCCTAATCTCACAGGCCAGCGGAAGGACCACCCCAGAGCTGCTCTGGCTTGCATCCCTTTGACGGTTAGCAACCTGCGCACTTCTGCACGCCTCCGTTTATCCTCCGGGCCTCACGGGACAGGATCACGGATCACCGCCCTCGGCCTGTCCATTCGCCGGTACGGCCCAGAGTTTGCCTCCGGGGCTCTGTCCATCCGGCACGTGCTCGTCCATCAGTTTATCACATCCGTTTCCCTCCTGTTACCTTCCCCCTGACTATAGGGCCTATCAAGCACAATTGTTAATATTGTTGTTATTTCTTAAAGTATATTTCATTGATTTTTTTTTTTTTTTTTTTTTTTTTTTTTTTTTTTTTACAGAGAGGAAGGGAGAGGAATAGAGAGCCAGAAACATCGATGAGAGAGAAGCATCAACCAGCTGCCTCCTGCACACCTCCTACCGGGGATGTGCCCGCAACCAAGGCGCATGCCCTTGGCCGGAATTGAACCTGGGACCCTTGAGTCCACAGGTCGACGATCTATCCACTGAGCCAAACCAGCCAGGGCTGCTGTTGTTATTTTTTAAAACCACTTTACTGAGTCGCACCCAACTGCAAACAAGTCACTGTGAGAGCCCCACCCCAACCCCCAGGCCACACAGCCCGCAGTGAGACTGGGTGCACGGGTCTCACTTTTGTTTTTCAGATCTGCCCTCCCCGGTGGAGCAGAGGCCCTGCCGCCGGTGCTCATTCGGACAGAAGTTTCCCAGACACATGTGCCCTCTGCCGCGAGGGACATATCCCATCTGCTTTCCCCGCATTTTAAAAAACTAAGGTTTTTTTTGTTGTTGTTTTAAATATATTTTATTGACTTTTTACAGAGAGGAAGGGAGAGGAATAGAGCGCTAGAAACATTGTTGAGAGAGAAACATCAACCAGCTGCCTCCTGCACAGCCCCCACCGGGGATGTGCCCACAACCAAGATACATGCCCTTGACCGGAATCGAACCCGGGACCTTCCAGTCCGCAGGCCGACGCTCTATCCACTGAGCCAAACCGGTTCCGGCTTAAAAAACTAAGTTTTAATACATCTACCGTATATAACAAACTGAGGCATACGTCCAAGTTCATTTTCTCCCCGTGGTTGTCTAGTTTTTCACAAGAGCTATTTCCTTTAAAATCATTCCTTTCGCTATCGTTTGCCTTTCCAAATGTGCCATATACAAACGTCTTGTACTTGCTCAGACCTACATTCCTGTACCAACCTCCCATTTTTCCACTCTATGCTAATGCTACACCGTTTTAATAACGACCTGCCTAGTGTACTCAGAGGAGCCCACTGCTAAATGATTTTCAAAACCTATGTCAGTAGGCTGGTCCACCCATGTTTTCTAATCATTGTTATTATTGTTATCATTTTCCATGCTTGGTAAACCATTTCATTGGAATTTCAACTGCCAGGGTATGGAATCTAGGCAAAAACCTTGGGATACTGACCCCCAATGCTCTCACTTCTGATCAGAAGCACACACGTAGAATTTTGTAATTTTCTTTGAATAGAAATTGTGTCATCTGAAAACAGCGATATTTTTATCTCTTCCTTCCCTATACCAATCCCTCTGGTTTCTTTTTGTTCCTATATTGTTATGACAAGCGTCTGTTAAGCTATGTTAACTAAGAGTCTCGGTAAGGGACATTTCAGTTTAGTTCCTGTTTTGGGGGGCACGTTTCTAGTATTCTGCCATCAGCATCTACACCCCCAGGGAAGGTGAGGTACATGATTTATACATCAGCAGGCTCTTTATCATATTTAGGGGTAAATCTCCCCAGCACACCTTTTAGTTTTATGATGCTTTATAATACATATATATATATAATTATTCCCAGTGTTTTTTTCTATATCTACTGAGACTAACTTCACTCATTCATCCAATATTTGTTGAGCATTCATTTACATTCCAGGCACTGTGTTGAATACTGAGTGTTCTGGGGTTGACGGTCTATTTCTATCTCAGACTAGTCTCTTTGTATGGAACCAGACGTAGATTCCTGAAATGAGCCTTGCTGGTTAATGTTTCAAGACTCATTTTTCCACGCGCTTACGTGACTATAACATTCACCTGGAAAAAATGAACAGACAAGAACACTGAGATATCAACTCCTAAGAACCAGTTCAAACATCACCTACTCCAAGAAGCCTTCCCAACCTTCACTTTCCTGACTGGGTGCATGCCCTCCCCGCCTCCCTCACATCTATCCTAGGGACTGAAACTCCATCCATGCCCACGTGTCTGCCCCTAGCCCCTAGCTCCATTACGGCCCTGCGGACAGAAGCACGCTAGGCACCATGACTAGTGGATAAGAGTAACTCATTATTTACCCAAGTATAGGTATGTCATTCATCTATTTACTTATTTCACTGGTGATTCTATGGCTATTTTTTAAAACATATATATATATATATATGTTTAATTGATTTTTTACAGAGAGAAAGAGAAAGGGATAGAGAGAAATATCGATGAGAAAGAATCATCAGTCAGCTGCCTCTTGCACACCTCTACTGGGGATGTGCCTGCAACCAAAGTACATGCCCTTGACCGGAACCTGGGACCTTTCAGCCCGCAGGCCGACGCTCTATCCACTGAGCCAAACCGGTTTGGGCTACGGCTATTTTTAAAGTGAAATTAACCTGTCCAGTTCTCCTTGGGATCGAGAGGGCATGGACAAGCCGGTGTTCCCTGTGCACACAGCTGCTCTGTGGCCCTCAGTGTGCACAGGGAGGGCTGGGTGCTCAGCACAAGACGAAGCTATGAACGGTCCCAACAAAGGGGCAAAGCCCTGCGGTGGGGGAAGCAGACCAGGTGACCCTCTGTAACCAGCGGGACATCTATGGACGGTTTTCAAGGCCCCCGCTGGCTAGATCAGGCGAGACTCCGACCCCTGGGAGCAGGACAGTCATGCTAACTACTGGTTCCAATACATACTACGCACCAGACACCTTACACAGCTATCTTTCCAGCCGCCCTGGTAAGGCACATTCTACAGTTCCCAGGACCCACAGCAAGAACCGGAGGCCCGTCGGGTTATGTCGCTGACCCCGAGCCACGGGGCCAGTCTGTGGATGAGCCGGGATTCAGACGTCGTCTTCCCGCCACGACAGGCCATCTCTGGTGAAACAGCCAGGGCAGGGCCTTAGTCCTCGCACAGGACCCAGATACCCGACACGTTAGCAGAACAGGAACCAGCCCAGAAGCCTCTTAGAAGAACTGAGACCAGGAGGAGGAAATGGGACACGGGAACAAGGCGGGAGGCCCTGCAATGTCAAAGCCAGAACAGCGTCTGAGCCCAGAATCCTGGCCGGAAGGGACCGGAGTCTCCGCTTCCTCAGACCAGACGTGAGTCTAAGAGCCGAGGGCAGGGCTGAGCAGCGGGAAGTAACCCGGCGGGGCTGGCCTCCCCCGGGCTGATGCAGGCTGGGTCTGCGTGGGAATCCCCCACTTGGCCCCACAGAACCGGTGTTAGCCAAGTGGCCGCCCACAGCCCTGGGCAGCACCCCCTGCACGTGGTATGGGAGCGAGTGGAAGGCGCAGCATCTGACTGTAAACAACTGCCTGCAAACCTTGGCCTTTGGTCTTCTCTGCAAAGCGGACAGAGCTGGGCCAGACAGCCTCTGTCAGTCCGATGAATTCTGTTCCTTATCTGGGAGTCTCCATGCATAGGTTTCAGGATACAGGAAGCCCTTATAAGCAAAAGAAAACTCAGGGTTTCCAGTGTGCACGAGTGAGGGTGGGCGTACTTCTGGAGGGAAAGCCCAGAGCTTCCATCATAGTCCAAGGAGCTCCATGATTCATAAAGGCTCAGAACAGCTCATTCAGATTTCCTAAGAAGTCAGCTACACGGGTGAAAGTAAGACTGTGGTGCGGGGCCCAAGTCAGCTCAACCAATCAAAGATGCCGAAGACATCCTGTAGCCACAGACACTTGACTCTCCTTGGACCGTCTGGAAAGCGTGTGGTCACAATGAAGTCAAAGGAAGTGACCGGGTGGGTCAGAGCACCCCACCCCCACGCCTTTGAAGAAGAACAGGATGGGTTTATGCAATAGTTACATGAGCATCACCTTTACATGGTTGACGGGTTCGCTGGATGCTGGAGACCTGAAGATAGTGCCCTATGGTCAGAGGAAGAGCAGGTGCCATTTCCTCTACTTTCTCGATCCTCACTTAGAGCTAGTTGGAAATGTAGTCTGGGGCCTCATGCCCTCCCCAACAGTCGGATGGCTCAGAATGTGCACCTAACGAGGACCCCAGGCAGGCCTCAGGTGATTTGTGTGCAAAAGAGGACGGAAATTCACCACATTAAACAATGAAGAACAGAGGAAAAGTTAAGAGTGAAAACAGAATCCCATATAATAAAAGCCTAAGGGTCTGTTTGACCAGTCGTTATGATGTGCACTGACCACCAGGGGGCAGATGCTCCAGCCGGTAGGTTAGCTTGCTGCAGGCCAGACATGCCTTGGAGCCCTCCAGCGGTCCCTCCCCTGCCCCAATCATGCACCAGTGGGGTCCCTCAGCCTGGCCTGCTCCCTCTCACAACTCCAGCTCCATCCCCACAGGCCAGGCCTATGGACCCCACTAGTGCACGAATCCGTGCACCAGGCCGCCCCAATACCCGTCAGCTCGCTCAGAACGTGCACCAAACAAGGACTCTAGGCCCCGGTGATTTGTGTGCACAAAAGGATGGAAATTCACGGCATTAAAAAACAAAGAATGGAGGAAAAGTTAAGAGTGAAAACAGAACAAATAGATAAGAACATGAACAAATGTTCACACGAGAACAGAAGTCAAAAGTTCGCTTTTAGAAAAAAAAAATGAAACCACTAAACCAGGAGCCCAATTAATTTTAAAAGAATAAACTAGAAAAGTTAGAAAGGAACAGAAAGACCCAATAAATTAGCCAGTGACAGACTGTTGAAGGGATTTTGTGTGCAACCTTAAGCTAATGACTGAAAAACAAACTTAAGCTAATACTTAACAATTTATGAGATCCCAATGAAAGCAAAAGGAAAGACACTTCAACTCATCAGTGGGAGAAAGTGAATCAGAAAAAGGCAGAAACAAGCACCTGTGTTTAACAGCTCCTTGGCAAGCATTTCTATAATGTGCAAACATTTTTTCCATCTCGTAAACATATATGTAAAACATTCACACTTTTTTTTTTTTTCTTAAGAATTAAAGCATGCACCTTAAAGCCGAGCCTCTCTAAACACCGCTCCAGTTCCCAAAGGACCCCTCCGTGAGCCTGACGCACATCGTTCAGGCCTGTTTTGTATGAATACAGGATTCCACCAAAAATACGAGACCATTTTCTTTTTCAAAAATGGTATCACATTGTACATTTCTGAGACCTTTTCTTAGCAAAAGGTATCAATCTTGCCCAACAGGCATCTCAGTGATTGAGTGATGGACTATGAACCAGGAGATCACAGTTCGATTTCCTGTCAGGACACATGCCCGGGTTTCAGACTCGATTTCCAGTGTGGGGCGTGGAGAAGGCAGCCGATCAATGATTCTCTCATCATTGATGTTTCTATCTCTCTCTCCCTCTCCCTTCCTCTCTGAAATCAATTAAACACACACACACACACACACACACACACATATGTGTATATATATATATATATATATATATGTAATTTTTTAAAGGTTCCAATCCATTCTTTTAAACTACTCTTGCATTGTTTTTAGTACCAAGTCCTTGACTTAGTCCTGCAGTAAGAAATATATTTTCTATTGACCCAGTTCACACTTGTGAATATGCAAAACTGAAACAAAAATCTCACCAAATATTTACCGTCACTCTGTACAGTGCTCTCCGTTATTTTCTAGTCTTTGTTTCACACTGTGTCACAGACCACTAAGTTGATTTGTTGACCCACTAATGGTCTGAATGGCCCCAATTTTCTTTAGCCCTTACTAAATAACATTTATCCACTCTATTGATGGATCTGTACATTGTTGTCCTCAATTTTCCACTATGGCAATAATCTCCAATGAACACGGCGGGTGTATGTGAATGTTCCTCCAGAGCAGGTAGGCAGGAGTGCCTTTTTTCTGCTACCTTGTCTTCCACATCACAGGGTCCCAAGATATGGGCATTTATCATTTAGATAAATATCACCAATGGTCTTCCAATGCATTTGGTACCTCACCAGCAAAGTACAAAAGTGCCTTTTCTTCACAGCCTCACCAACCCAATACATTACCAACGTTTTGGTCTTTTCCAATCCGATAGGTTACAAATGCCATTCTACTGTCCTCCTGACTTGCGTGTGTTATTTTGAGAGAGAGTTTGTGCATCTTTTCCTTTGCCGAGTCACTTACCCTTCTTTTTGCCAAGCAAGTCAATGACCCTTTGTTTCTGAGAAGAATCTCTGCATATTTAAGAAAGTTAGCTGCTTTTAGTATATACGTTCCAAATGTTCTCTTCTCAGATTATCACCTAACTTTTCACTTCGCTTACAGTGTTTTTCTCCTGCAGGAGTTTTCCCTTTTATGCTATCAAGGTTATCAATCTTTTATTTTATGTCTTTTGGGATTTCTGTCAAACTTAGGAAGGTCTCTCTACTCCAATACTACAGAAAAATTCACTTTCATACATTCATTCTTTATTTACATCTTTGATCTATCGTTGGTACTTATTTTTATCTCAGGCACAAAGTAGGGCTCCTACTGGCTGCATGTGCCCCCACTCCCAGGCAGCTGTCTCTCTGTCTTTCTCCATAAATTCTTCACAAATCACACACACACACACCATTATTTATTGTGGGGCCCTCTATTCTGTCCCATCACTTGTTCAGTCTATTTAGTACCAAATTATTTTAATTATGATAGCTCTTAAAATACTTATTATCTGTTAGAGATAGACCCTCTGTTTCTTTTTCACATTTTCATGCATGCTATAAACTTAGAATGAGCTTTTTTTTTTATTTTTTTTTCAATTTAGTTGACATACAATATATTAGTTTGAAGTATACAACATAGTGATCAGATATTTGTATAACTTACAAAGTGATTGCCCCGTTTTAGTACCCTTCTGACAGCACACATAGTTATTACAATATTGTTGACTATATTCCCTTTGCTGTACTTTATATCCCTGTGACTGTTTTTATAATGGCAATTTGCACATGTTAACCTCTTCCCCCCTTTCACCCATCCATCCAAGCGCCCTCTGGCAACCATCAAAATGTTCTTCGTATCTATGAGCTTGTTTGTTCATTTATTTTGTTTTCTAGATAAAAGTAAAATCATATGGTATTTGTCTTTGTCGGACTGATTTCACTTAGTATAATTCGCTCTAGGTCCATCCATGTTACAGATGACAAGATTTCGTTCTCTTCTATAACTCAGTAATATTCCGTTGTATTATATGCACCACTTCTTTGTCCATTTGTCTATTGAACACTTCGCTTACTTTGATATCTTGGCCATAAATAATGCTGCAGCCCTGGCCACTTGGGTTCAGTGGATCGAGAGTCGGCCTGAGGACTGAAGGGTCCCAGGTTCGACTCTGGTCAAGGGCACATGCCCAGGTTGCGGGCTGGATCCCCAGTGTGGGGAGTGCAGAAGGCGGCCAATCGGTGATTCTCTGTCATCATTGATGTTTCTCTCTCCCTTCCTCTCTGAAGTCAATAAAAAATTGTACTTAAAAATAATAATAGTGCTGCATTGAACATGTAAAAATGCATATGTCTTTTCAAGTTAGTGTTTTGAGTTTCTTTGGATAAATACCAAGAAGTGGAACTGCTGGGTCCTTCTTTGTCTCCTATTATAGCCTTTGTTTTAAATTCTATTCCTTCTGAAATAAGTATTGCTACACCAACTCTCCTCCCCCCTCCCCAATTTTTGTGAAATCCCTTTATTTTCACTGTGTGTCTTTCTATCTGAAGTAGGTCTCTTGTAGACAACATGTATAGGTTTGTTTCTTATCCAGTCAGTCACTAAACATCTTTAGATTGGAGCATTTAATCTATTTACATTTTTTAAAAAATATCTTCTTATAGCATAGCTGGTGTGGCTCAGTGGTTGAACATCAACCTATGAACCAGAAGATCACGATTCCCAGTCAGGGCACATGTGAATTTTCAGGTTCAATCCTCAGTGTGGGATGTGCAGAAGGCAGTCAATCAATGATTCTCTAAGATGTCATTGATGTTTCTATCTCTCTTTCCATCTCCCTTCCTCTCTGAAATCAATAAAAATATATTTTTAAAAATGTTTTTATTGATTTCAGAGAGGAAGGAAGGAGCGAGAGATAGAAACACTGATGAAAGAGAATCATTGATTGGCTGCCTCCTGAACTGGGGATCGAGCCCATGACCTGGACATGTGCCCTGACCAGGAATGAAACTGTTACCTCCTGGTTCATGGGTCGATGCTCAACCACTGAGTCACACTGGTCAGACTAATCCGCTTACATTTAAAGAAACTATTGATAAGTAGTTATTGCCATTTTATTATTCATATATTTTATCATGTTTCACTTCTTAAATAAGACTCTTCAACATTTCTTGTATTACTGTTTTTTTTATCTTGTTTTGAATCCTTGCCTGAGAATATTTTTTCCATTTATTATTTTTAGAGAGAGTGGAGGAAGAGAGCAAGAGAAACATTGATGTGAGAGAGACACATCAATTGGTTGCCTCCAGCACACACCCCAACTAGGGCTGGGGCATCTGCAACCAAGATACATGCCCTTGACTGGGAATCCAATCTGAGATCCTTTGGTCCACAGGCCGACAATCTAATCACTGAGCCAAACCAGCCAGGGTTCTTGTAATATTGGTTTAATGGCGATGAACTCCTTCAGCTTTTTCTTGTGTGGAAAACTCTTTATCTGTCCTTTAGTATTAAATGATAGCTCTGCTGGGCAATCTTGGTTGTAGGTCCTTACTTTTCACCACTTTGAATATTTCTTATCAATTCCTTCTGGCCTGCTGTTGCTGTTGAGAAATCAGCTGACAGCCATAGGGGAGCTCCCTTGTAGGTAATTAACTGCTTTCCTCTTGGTGCTCTTAAGATTCTCTCTGTCTTTGACCTTTGGCATTTTAATTGTGACATGTCTTAGTGTGGCCCTCTATAGGTTCATGGTGTTTGGGATTCTCTGTGCTTCTTGGACTTATATGTTTATTTCCTTCACCAGGTAAGGGAAAGAAATTATTACTTCAAATAGATTTTCAATTCTTTGCTCTCTCTCTCTCTCTCTTCTCCTTCTGGTACCCCTATGAAGTGAATCTTGGTAGACTTGATGTTGTCCAAAAGGCCCCTTAAACTATTTTCTTTCTTTCTTTTTTTTTTCTTTTTTTTTTTTTGGTATTCTGATAGGTTGTTTTCTGCTATCTTCTCTTCCAAATCACTGATTTGATCCTCTGTTTCATCAAATCTAATATTGATTCCTTCATATTTATTCTTCACATCAGTTACTGTATCCCTAATTCCTTACTGGCTCTTGTTTATGTTTTGTTATCTTTGTTTTTATGTTTTTATTTATCTGTTCAAGTTCTGAGCTCATTGAGCATCCTTATATCCAGTGTTTTGAACTCTGGTAGATTGCTTATCTCCATTTTGTTGATTTCTTTTTCTGGAGCTTTGTCCTATTCTTTCATTTGAGACATGTTTCTTTGTCTCCTCATTTTGGCACCCTGTGTTTGTTTCTATGTATTAGGTAGAGCTGCTACATTCCCAGTCTTGGTGGAGTGGCTTTATGTAGTAGGTGTCCACTGGGGACACATGGCGCAGTCTCCCTGACCACCTAAGACAGTGTTCCAAGTGTGTTCCTTGTATGTGCCCTCCTATTGTAGCTGAGCCTTGACTGCCATTGGCATGCCAGAGGGAGAGATTGGCTCTCAAACTGACTGGCTCTGAGGACTGGCTATGACTATAGTGAAAGAGTTATAGGACTGACCCCACAAAATAGAATTTACTGTAATGGGGCTCTGGTGTCTCTGAGTCTGCCTTTTGTTTTGTTTTTTTGTTTTATGGGGGTTTTTTTGTTTTGTTTTGTTTGTTTTGTTTTTTTTTTGTTTTTTTTTTAGTCTGCCCTTTGGATGTTTCATATATTGCGGTGATTGGGTGGTACTCTGAAATGGGCCATCAGCTATGTTGGTTTTGGGACCTCTTGGGAAAAGCTCTGATGCAGGCCATAGTCAACCCTGGTCTTTGCTCTACCCAAAGTCACCTGATATTAGCTACAGAGTGATCTGCAGATGGTTGACATTTTGCTGGGCTTGGAGGTACCTGAGAAAAGCTAAACTGCAAACCAACGTTGGCTGCTACTAATGTCAGGTTTGGGGCTGCTTAGCAAGAGGTGTGGGGCATGCCAAGTCCAGATGCTGCTTGTCTGAGATTTGTGAGATTTTGAGACTTTAGGAAAGTCTGCAGCATGAGCCAAGCCAGGCCGTTTGTCTAGAATCAGCTGTTCTACTACCAAAATAACCCTATTGCTCATTTTATTGGGATCACATTTTACTTGTATAAAAGTGGTATTTTTATAACACTAGCTCTTTCTAGCCAGTTATATTATCTTTCTGTTTAAGTCTTTTATGCCCCTTTGTAGCACTGAAGTTACATATAAATGTTTTTATTACTTATTAATATTTTATACTTTATAAAATATTTCATATTTTTATATTTATGAAGCTTATAACTAGATTATTT
Source organism: Nyctalus aviator (assembly GCA_036971965.1). NCBI lineage: Eukaryota > Metazoa > Chordata > Mammalia > Chiroptera > Vespertilionidae > Nyctalus > Nyctalus aviator. The sequence continues at coordinate 76,908,328 of CM072925.1, read as the reverse complement.
TGCCTCTTTGGTTGCTTACATAAACGAAATCTTTTCTTCCATCGTGCTTTCTAGTTGGAAATTGTTTACTTGGGAGAGCTACTACTGATTTTTGTGCATTGTGTTTGGACCAAACTACCTCATTGAATTCTCTAGTTGTCACCTTAGTTTTTGCCTTCTCCTACTTTTTATACCTCTTGAGTCTTTTTCTTATCTAATTATACCAGTTTTCCCCTCCAAAACAAAATTATGTAATCATGATACTTAATCACTTATTTTAATGGGAATGCATCTCGCAGTCACCATTTCAATGCTAAACAGAATTTGGTACTAGCTTGACAAAGCTGTATTTTTCTCACAATGAGGGGGTATCTCATTATTCCTACATCAGGAGTTTTTATTAGAAACAGATGCATTTAATTTTTCATAAATGTTCTCACCATCTTGTTTTTCTGCTTTTTTGCTTAGATAATTTAACGTGGTGAATCTTATTAATAGAGATCCTAAGGGTAACCTATCTTTGCATTCCTGTTCTGAAACCCATCCACCCATGGAATTCTTTCAATGGGCTGCTAAAATTCCATTTTGTCTAATTACATTATTGGGGTTTGGCATCAATACACAAAACTGGATCCACTTGGTAGTTCTGTGTGCACACTCTTTTGTCACATTTCGTCATATTAACTTTGTCAAAAGAATTTACGTGTTTCTTCTTTCTTTGCCTTAGAAAAACCTAAATGGCATTAAAATCACCCATACCTTCACTATTTGAAAAGATTTACCTGTGAGAACATCTGGTCCTACAATTACTTTAAGGAGAAGCCCTTTAGTAACTTTCTCAGTTTCTTCTATAGCGATTGGTCCGTTTACATTTCATTCTATTCTGGTGTCGGTTGTTTTTTGTTTTTTAATTTTTAAAAGACAAATACTCTCATGTTATATAAACTATTTCTAAACTTAGAAAAAGACAGCCTCCACCCCGAGTGGCCTGTTTCCTAATCTCTGCACCCATCCTCCTCACTCCTCCTGAGAGCCTCATCTCTTCTCACCACCAAGTTCACGTACAAAGAGAATGGGCAGGTTTGCAATAAACCACAAACACACTGGTGCTCCTCCTCGCCCTCCAGTCCCATCGGGCAAAGACTGTACACGAAAGGCTCACCTCCCTCTGCCTCCCTCCGTGGAGTCCATTCCAGCTCCTCTGAGCTTCTTTTCAGAGCCCTCACCCGCCCTGCCCCGTTCTGGGGTCAGCAGCCCGCCTCACCTCACTCACACCAAATGCTCGGCCTCCTGATGGAGACGCACCAGCAAGGAATCCACTGGCTTTCATCACCAGCACCGGCCAGACGCCGGGGGCACCTGCCCTCCACAGGGTGATGGGTGAAGGCCAAGTACCAACCTGGTCCAGAATGATCAGGTACAAAACAGTGGAGCAGAGCAAACCAAGAGTGCCGAGGACAGAGGAATCTCTGGGTGACCAGCAGGCAATGGGGAAGACACATCAAGCAAGTGCCCAAAGCCAGGCCGGAGGGGACCAGCCCAGTGAGCTGAGGGCATGTGCGTAGGATGCTGCCTGGGCAGGGAAGGGGGCAGACCATCCCAGACCCTGAGGTCCTGGAGCCCAGCAAGAGGCCTTGGACATGACACAGCAGGAAGGCAATGGAGCCACCACGGCTCCTGTGCGGGGCAGTAACAGGAAGAAAGTGGTGTTTTAGCACCCCCCACCCCCAACCCACCCCCATTCTAGGTTGCCAGACTTGCCTTCAAAGAAATGACTTAGCTGTACCAAGAACTCGGTGAGCTGTGGGGGAGGGCTGTAAACCACAACCCTAAACTGATGCCACAAGTGACAATGGACACAGAGAGAGAGAGAGAGAGAGAGAGAGAGAGAGAGAGAGGAAGAGAGAGAGAAAGAGAGAGAGAGAAAAGTCCAGGTTCTAATTAAAGACACCAAGCCCAAATCCTACCACAACACCAAGGCTGAGGCAGTTTAGTGCACTGGACAATAAAAAACACAGTGGGCCGAAACTGTTTTTGGCTCAGTGGATAGAGCATCGGCCTGTGGACTGAAAGGTCCCAGGTTCGATTCCGGTCAAGGGCATCTACCATGGTAGTGGGCACATCCCCAATAGGGGGCGTGCAGGAGGCAGCTGATTGATGTTTCTCTCTCATCGATGTTTCTAACTCTCTATCCCTCTCCCTTCCTCTCTGTAAAAAATCAATAAAATATATTTTTTAAAAATAAATAAAAATAAATAAAATGCAGGTCCTGATTCTGCAGCTGTGGGTCCCGCGTTCAGATCTAAGGCGCTCCCAGGCAATGCAGGATGCCACTGATCCAGGGGCCATGCTCTGAGGAGCAAAGGACCAGATGCTACGAGGCCTCTGGTGAACTCCCAGGCAGCAGCTTATGGGCATTAATTAGAGACAGAGAGAAAGCTGAGGGCTGTCTACAGCACAGCATCAAAACCAACCAACTCATTTTCTATAAAAAAAATTTCGCTGTGGGGGCTCAGTCGCAGGCCAGGCCTCCTCAGAGCCATTAGGAAATGTAAACCAGCCCGCGTTTCACAGCCGCCGTCTAATTACTCTCCCTGTAACCTTTCACAGCAGCCCTCCCCAGCCCTTTCAAGTGCTGATGCCACTAATTAAGTCATAAAGCCTTAACGCGTCATATTATTAGCCTCCGTAACAGCGTAAAACAAACCCGACGACAATCCCGTTTGCCTTTCCTCCTGGCTGAAGCCACCAGTCAGGCCAACCTTTGCGTGAAGGCCCATCCCAGGTCAAGGGAAACGCATTTAACTGCCTCTCCCGTCTGCGATGGGCCGTGCAAGAGAAACCTACCGGCCCTTTCGTGATCCTCTGAGAAGATTCTGGAAACGGGTCACCATCTGCCACAATCGTAGCACGTTTCTTTACTGTCCCCAACTCCTTGGGCAACACCTGGAAGAAACTTCTATTTCAATGACCCCCCTATGCGGAGTCCCCTCCCCTCAGTCACCTACTCAGGCGCAAAGTGACCCCCCCTTTAAGTCAACCCCTTCACAGACCACAGAGCCCCCCGGGCGGGGGCGGGCGGGGCTCAATTCTGAAATCAGATGGCCTGTGTTTCCAGCTGCACCCCTGGGCCACTTAGAATGAGACCGGTGGCTGCTCAAAAGGGACTGGTCAGCCCCAGCCAGTTTGGCGCAATGGATAGAGCATCGGTCGGTTGGTCAAGGGCAGGGGGTGTGCAGGAGTCAGCTGACCAATGATTCACTCTTACCACAGATGTTTCTATCTCTATCACTCTCTTCTTCTCCCTTCTTCTTTGAAGTAAATAAAAATGTGTTGTGTTTTTGTTTGTTTTTTTAAAGAGACTGTTCAAAGGTAGACCTGGACCACACCACCATGTGACCCACAAACTACACACACACACACACACACACACAGATCCAATGAATCTGGTGTCTAGCACGAGCAGAACCTCCGCGCTCAGGGTGCTCGGGTGCGCCTGCTGTAGATGCGGGATGTAGAACACACCACGCCTGAATCTGAGAGCCGGTTGAAGAGGAGATACGGTGAGTGCCCTGTGATCATGCAGCAGCCAGGTTTCCTGATAGGCACCCACCATCAGCCAATAGTTTTTTAAATTATAAAATAAGTGCACGTTCATCGCAGGAACACCAGAACTCGTTAAAAGAAAAATCCCAATTGTAAGCAAATGCAATCCTATCTGTTAATTAAATCACATTCCGATTGAGACTCAAAGAAACCCCAACTCTGAAGCACTTCCTGTCCTTGTCTCCTAAAGTTGTAGTCTTCATGAAGATAGGCCGTTGGCTCTTCGAGGAAGTAAACTCCGGACATGTTCTGCCCCCCCTCCGGGGGGGGGGGGGGCGAGTTGACTAAGCAATACCTGAGGAACAGGAGTGAATCTGTCTTCGGATGGCCGTGGGCAAACGACTCACCCAAGATTTCACAGTGAGTGTTAAAGCTGCGAGCAGAACGTGGGTCCCCCAACTCCCAGATCAAGGATCTTTCAACTAAATCACACTCCCCTCACCTCCACGCTGGAGCTCCCCTCCCTGTGCAATCAGAAAGCCTGTCACCTGGTTCTTTATCTCCCGCATACCTTAGTCTGTCTCCAGAGCCCCCTTTCTCTGGGGGAAGCAACATAACTTAAACCATTTGACAGTCGGTCCGGTTCTGCTCTCCACAAGATGGGCCAAGAGCAAAGCAAAGTCACATATCCCCTCTCCAGGCCCAAGTAACATGAAGAGGTGAGTGAAGATGGCTTCTAAGATCCTTTTCAGCTTTAAAGAGGATCGATGGGAGCTGCAATGTGCAGTGAGGAGAGAACAGGGCCCCTGCCCCGCCCTGCTCCGCGCAGGGAGGATGGGCTGGTCCGGCCAACCGATAAGGAGCTGCAGGACACGGAGAACCAGTCCACCCCTCGCCTCCCCCGGTCCACACAGAGCCTCCCGGCCCGCAGAGGGGGAGGAACAGCCAGCTGCCAACTCCGCAAGTGTGCCAGCAAGAATCCTTAATTAAAATTCATTGTTGCACTGCAGCATTATATTCTTTCTAATGGCTTTTCTTTTCCTAATGACTTTTTAAATTATAAAACTGACGTGTGTTCGTTACAGAAAACCAAAAAACGTTTTATTTTTAATAACTTTGCAAAGTCATAATGTAAATGTACATTCACTGCAGAAATCCAGAACTTGTTAAAAGAAAATCCCAATTGTAAACAAGTCTAAGTCTGTCTCTTGGTTAGTTCACGTTCCAGCTGAGGGTCAACGAAACCCAAGGGTTGGAACTGACCTTGGAGACACAGGCTGAGGCCTGGGCCTTGCCATATGCCGTGCGAGGGGGCGGCAGGGGGCACAGTAATGCTCTCCTCCAACGCCACTACCTCCACGGTCCCTCCCGGTGGCCGCCCTCCCCTGCGTGAGCCCTCGCTCCTGTCTGGCCCTCCTGCAGGGAGCTCCATCGGCGGCTCTTCCTGCAGGGAAGGGAAGTCACATGCAAAAGCCGTGAGGGACCCGGTCCGGCTCGATCCCACAGCGTTCCTATGTGCTCCTCGGCCCTGGGGAAAGTCACGGAGCCTCTTCGAACTTGAACTTCCTCATCTCTAAGCTGAGAACCATAATCCCTGCATGAAAGGGTCACGGGGAGACTTAACTGTCTGTAAAGCCCTCAGCCCGGTGCCTAGCCTGCTGAAAGGGCTCAGTGAATAGCAAGTAGCTGTATTAAATGGTAGCTCGTGAAAATGGCTTTCCAACTTTTCCACCTTACCCCTACAAAGAAGTTAGATTTTAAATCATGGCTCAGTTAATGAAATGTATAAGCCACCTATAACAATAAAAGCGTAATATGCTAATTAGACCAGACAGCCGAACGACCGTCCGGATGAAGCCAGGGCCAAGGCAAGCCACCGTGGCTGCAAGGGCCGAGCCCCTCACACTAGTTTCGTACATAGGGCCTCTACTATCTATACCAATAACAGCCTAACTGGCGTCACACCCTCATGCATCATACCCTGACGTCATCACAAGATGGCTGTCACAAGATGGATGCATGCACAGCAGAGGGGGGCCCAGTGGCTGCTCCGCACAGTGAGGCCTAGGCGTCCTGCGGCTCTGCACAGTGTGGAGGAGGCTGGTCCTGGCATCTCCGCCGCCTCCCACAGAGGAGGTGGGTCCCAGCAGAGGAGGCAGGTCACGCAGGGGAGGGCAGTTGTGGGTGACCAGGCCGACAGGGGAGGGCAGTTGGGGGCCATTGGGCTGGTAGGGGATGGCAATTGTGGACGATCAGGCAGGCAGGGGAGCGGTTAGGGGTCGATCAGGCTAGCAGACAGAAGCGGTTAGGGGCAATCAGTCAGGCAGGCAGGCGAGTGGTTAGGAGCCAGTGGTCCCGGATTGTGAGAGAGACAACCGACTGCCCACAGAGATCGGGCCTAAACTGGCAGTCGGACATACCCCGAGGGGTCCCAGATTGGAGAGGGTGCAGGCTGGGTTGAGGGACACACCCCCTGTGCACGAATTTCATGCACCAGGTCTCTAATAAATATATAAAGACTGAACAAATATTTTCTAATAAACAATAGTACCCATACATCTGGTCGTCTCAATATTTTTTTTCCTATTCTATTGTTTCCTTTCTATTTCTTTTCTTTCTGGTTTGTTTGTTTGTTTGTTTGTTTGTTTTTACTTACTCCTCACCCAAAGATATGCTCTTCACTGATTCTAGCAAGACAGGAAGATAGAGGGAGAGAGAGAAAAACAATGTGAGAAAGAAACATGATCGGTTGCCTTACACACGCACCCTGACCAGAATCAATGCTCCAACCAACTGAACCACACTGACCAGGGTTCTGCTTCATTTTTTTACATTTCTGGTCTTGATCATTAAATCGGCTGCACGACCCACTAATGGAGGATTGCAAATTGCCGTTTGAGAAAAACTGACTCGTTCTAAGACCAAATCTCTCTTCCTATAGCTTCTTCCACTTCTCAGTCCCAGCTTTTCCTCCTGGAACCGACCGGCACGGCCCGCTCTGTCTCCCACATGTTACACCCTGGCGTGTTGGAAGCATTCCCTGTTCTCTCAAGCAGTCACTGTGTGTGATCTGGCTCCCCGATCCCACTTCGCCCACTCCGCCTCCTCTGGCCTCCGTCCCTCCACTGCAACCTTTCCTCCTTCTCTCACTGCTGCCCAGGGGGCCCTGCTCCCTCAGCAGGGGCTCTGCTCCTCCAGGGGCCTCGACACCATCTCAGGTCAAGCAGCCTGACACCAGCATCTCTTTGCACCTTCCCACCACGTGCACTCTTCCTCCCCAGAGGAACTCCTCTTGGCTTCTTCCAGCCCATCCCACTTCCTCTCTGGTTCTCTCCTGCCCAGGTGCTCCCTCCAGCTCCACGCTGTCCTCCCACAAAAGAGACCAGGGTGCCTCAGGCCATCGGCGAGAAGAGCGAAAGTGAGGAAGGGTTTCGATATGTATGTCTGAGCCCAAATCTACCACCAGAAACTGCCTCTTCCTTACTCATCTCTGAACTCGCTCTGCCTGGAACCCAACCAAGGGGCCTCACCACCCAGCCACATCTGTCCCTTCACGAGAAGGCGGCCCCAGGACGGGGACGCTCACACCTGGCTGCAGGCCCAGCCCTTCCGAGCTGGGAGCTCCCAGCACCACCTTGCACGGGCAGGAAGCAAGCGCTATCAGATGCAGCCGCCGTTTCCCAGGTCCTATCTGCATCTGTGGTCATCAAAACACGCGTTTGTGCTAATAGAAAAATAAATAAAGTGCACACACATGCACTTAGTCTGATATATAACCATCTGTAATTTGGGTTAAAAAACTTTTTTTCCAAAACGAAAACAAAAAGAGTCTACTAGGCCTTCAAAACATGACCCGGCTCCTCCTCGCTCCAATCTCTATCACTGCACTTGGGGATGTCCTCACGAACACATCTCAGAGAGGCCCACAGACGGAGCCTGCACGCACCCACCACCCCCGGTTTATGGTTTTATTATATATGAGAGGCCCGGTGCACGAAGATTCATGCAAAAATGGGCCTTCCTTCCCCTGGCTGCAGGCACTGCCTTCACTTAAGCCTGGAGCTGCCTTTCCGCGTTCCCACGCTGCCCAGAGGCCCAGAGTGGCTGGGGTGGTGCTCATCACCTGTGTATTAAAATTAGCCTGCCATTTTTGTTGGGTTAATTTGAATACTCACTCCTGATTGGCTAGTGGGCATCACGAAGGTACGGTCAATTTGCATCTTACTTTTTTATTCGTGTAGACTAGAGGCCCAGTGCACCAAATTCATGCAAGGGGTTCAGCCCTAGCAGCCTCGGATTTGTCTGGAAGGTCATTGGGAAGGTCATCCGGATGATCGTTCCATGTTTGGCAGTCCGGTCTAATTAGCATATTATGCTTTTATTATTATCGGTATTTCTGTGCCCCTCACCAATGGGTCTTGAACTTTTTGCCGACTTTAAAATTTATTCAGAAGATAGCATGCTATTTGGAAAAGTCAGGGTCTTTTTAAAATTCTACCTCAGATTAATAAGATTCACTCATGAGGTTGTGTTGTGATCTGTATTCCCTGATTACTGATGGCAGTAAGTGTCTCACAAAAAGAGAGGCCCTCTCCCAACCTCGTGCCCTGTACTCTTCCTTCCCGGCCCTCGTTAGGGTCTATCACTAGATGTTTGTGGGATTATTAAATGAATGCCGAAGACCAACCCTGTTTTCGTCACCACTGCACGCTGCAGGGCAGGCACGGAGCACGGCCTCCGTGTGCCGAACGAGGGAACGCATGAATAGCTGAATGAAGGAGACTCTGAGGCTCTCGCCTGATCTCACTAAAAGCCTGGGCTCATGAGTCAGGGTCTGATCTTCCCACCTGCATTATAAAAGGGGCAGGAGGATGAAGAGGCGATGAGGTGGTACCTCCAAACCTGGACTGGAGGGAGGGAAAGGTCCACAGAGGACGGAGCCGAGTTCGGCCTTGGTCCGGGGCAATTTGCAGTACCTCCTCCATGACAGTAATAGCAAAACAACAATGACTGTGAATGGTGCGCCTAGCACGGACCACACACTTCACACCGAATGATAAGAGCTATGACTGACAATACGTGCTTACTATAGGCCGACCTCTACGTTATTCCGTGCCTCCGAGATTATTCATCGGATAGTCAGGTGTGTATGGAATGACTATGACAGCCCCATTTTACAGTCAAGAAAACTGAGGCTCAGAGAGTCTAAGGAAGCACATCACAGCACATGGGGGGCCGAATGCCGAGTCAGAGTCAAATCAAGGTCAGTTTCACCCCAAAACCCAATTCCCTTTCCACATCAGGCCCAGCCCAGTCCCCTGGGATTTGATATCTCCTTGGCACAGGGCTGCCTCTCTGCCTTCCCTCCCCGTTTGCCCCCACAAAGCCGCAAGTTTTGCTCCTCACTCAGCCCACAGATGCTTTCCCTGCACTCGGGGAGCGGTGCTCACGCAAAAGGCCAACCTGTCACTGGACTGTCTGCCCTGACAACCCCCTTCCTGGTCAGATCCCTGGCTGCAGGGCGCTGTGTGTCCCCAGGCGGCGGGCACATGACGCCGCCCGGGCCTCGCTCTCCCAAGCTCTCCCAGGCCCACAGTCCCCCCCCCGCCGAGCTCCTGCAGGAACCGGCTCCCTCGCAGCTCCCAAAGGCTTTTTCCTGAACTGGGAACAAACATCTCACAAATACCAACAACACTCCCAGTGCGTGACAGGCCCTGACTCCGCAAGAAAATACTATGTAGCCACTGAAATTACGCAATCCAGGCCGGCCATGGAAGTAAGCACCGGAAAATGTGTGCAGTGGGGAAAACGGCGACTCACAAACAGCATCTATACGCCGAAGTCAGCGCACACAGCAGCCCCGACGGTGGAACAGAGTGTCCACTGGAACCTCTTTCTTCAGTAAAGTTACGTGGGTTCTCAATGCTCCCCCCACACACAGCTCCTTGCCAAGCACTTGTAACAAGTCTGGTTTCAAAGCAACGCTACTAACAGCAGCAAAGAATCATTCCCAGCAAGAATGAAAGCTCCCTGAGTGAGGGTCATGATCCTGTCTGTTTTGTTCAGAGCTGTCTCTCTTTTTTTTTTTTTTTAATCCCCACCCAAGGATATTTTTTACACTGACTTTTAGAGAGAGTAGAAGGGAAGGAGGGAGAGAAAGAGAGAGAAAAATATCAGTGTGAGACATAGCTATATCTTACTTTTTTAATCATTCCCTAGAGGACATGCTAGAGAGAGAAAAGGAGAGAGAGAGAAGCATCAATGTGAGAAACTTTGATTGGTTGCCCTCCATAGGTGCCCCGACGGGGATCAAACCCACAACCCAGGTATGTGCCCTGACCGGGAATCGAACTGGCAATCTTTAGGTACAAGAGACGATGTTCAACCAACTGAGCCACTCCAGCCGGGCCGTAGCTTTAACGAAGAGGTTGAAGGGCTGACCAACGGTGGCCTGCCTGCTAAATCCAGCCATAGCCTGGTTTATAAGTACCGCTTGATTGGCACTCACCCGTCTATGTATTGTCGATGGCTGCTTTTAGGATACAATGGCTGAGTTGAGTACTTAGGACAGACTGGCCCACGAAGCTGAAAATATTTACTTATATTAAGTTTGCCATTGTATCCTAAGCATTAGATCCAATGCTTAACACTAGGCTAAGCATTGGATCTAATGCTTAGCCTAGTGTTACGCATATATGATGATTCAATAATATTTATTTATTTAACTATTTCAATTGACCCCAAATCAAGCTAATACACAAGCACAAAGATTTAATTTACTCAGCACTTATAACAGCAAACACTTAGCAAATAGGAAATAAGCTCATTATATATATATATATATATATATATATATATATATATATATAAAATACACACACACACACACACACACACACACACTAAAGGCCTGATGCATGAAGATTCGTGCAAGAATGGGCCTTCCTTCCCCTGGCTGTCTGCACCGCCTTCCCAAGCTGCCCAGAGGCCTAGAGCGGCTGGGTGGTACAAAATGCCTGCATCGTCACCATGGCAATGACACAAGCATCCCACCCCACTCCCCTGACTATGTATGCAAATTAATGTTTCATCTCTGTTGGGTTAATTTGCGTACTGGTTCCTGATTGGCTGATAGACATCATGTAGGTATGGTCAATTTGCATCTTTCTCTTTTATTAGTGTAGGCTAGAGACTCAGTGCATGAATTCGTGCACGGGTGGGGTCCAGATGGCCTGGCCCCAATCAGGTCTGGGCCTGTCGGGAGGAGGAGACAGTGGGAGGTTGGCCTGCTGGCCCAGGCCCAGTCAGAGCCAGGATGACTGGAGGGTGGGGCCACAGGCAATTGGCTGGTGGGCCCTGCCCCCAACTGGGGAGGCCAATTGGGGGCAGGGCCGGTCATGGGGAGGGGCTGTGGACAGTGGGCCAGCCAGCCCAACCTATCCCTGCGGAGCTGGCTGGGGGGATGAGCTTCGGGCTGATCAGGGTGGTGGGGGCCCATTGGTAGTGGGGCCAGCGGGGGTTGGCCAGCTAGCCCCACCCCTTGTTGGGGTGGGAGAGGCCTGTCAGGGACGGGACTGGCTAGGGGGGAGGAGCCACGGGAGGTTGGCCAGCCGGCCCCACCCCCTGATCGGCCAGTTTGCTGGCCTCAGTGGGCATCATAGCGACCAGTCGTTCCAGCATCCTGGTCACTGGCTTTTTATATACATAGGTTTTTTATTTATTTATTTATTTAATATATTTTATTGATTTTTAACAGAGAGGAAGAGAGAGGGATAGAGTTAGAAACATCAATGAGAGAGAATCATCAATCAGCTGCCTCTTGCACCCCCGCCACTGGGGATGTGCCCGCAACCAAGGTACATGCCCTTGCCCGGAATCAAACCCGGGACCTTTCAGTCCGCAGACCGATGCTCTATCCACTGAGCCAAACTGGTCCCGGCTATTTACATAGGTTTTTTAAATGGGACTCCTGGTATCTCAGTAGGAGGTATGCCTAGAGCACTGCCTTCTTCCAGGGACGAAACAGATCACACCAAGTCGTGGGCACTCCAGAGCTGCAGTGAGAGCCAGCGGTGTGGGCGGCAGGCCATCTGGGCGGTTCTGGGAGTCAGGTCTGGGTGACCGGTCAAGTGGGGCTCAAAGCTGGGTCTTGACCTCCCAGCCTCATATTCTAAACAACTAAGCTACAGGCCCAGCACCAACCAGGGAGCAATCCCTTCCCTTATTTCCTATGTAACTTCTGGCCGGACAATGCATCAATTGTAAGCTCAGTGATTTCCCCTTATCTATCAGTACATCTTCGTTATAATGCAACTGCATGGTTTTCGTTCTGCACGCTCAATTTTTCAGAAGCTGATCATTCATTCGGTTGGTGGCTTTTTTTGAAGCTCATTCTGGCCCCAGAACGAGAAGACAGGAGAGAGGAAATGAAAGGAGGTGAAACTCAAATCAGTTGGTATCGCTACTTTATTAGCAGATGAGATACCAAGATTGGGGTGGGAGGGGTGGCCGAGGGTGAAACCTCAGGGCGGGGGGCCGAGGCTCCCCTCACGCTCCTCTCTCAGGTCTCCACACCGGACCCCCCTGCACGCTGATGGCTCATCAGTCACCTTGTGATCCTGGCCGGTTCCTGTACTGACCCACGGAGACTGCTCTCTAAGCTCTCTTTCTTTGTTCATAGGAAAAACCCAAAAGTCAAAAGGAGATTCAGAGTTGGAGGTCTGAGGCCTAGAACAAACCCGGGGCCTGCTGGGAAGTCAGGGGACAGGTCTGCCGGGACTCTGAGAGCCAGGGCATGGATTCATTTAGGGAAACGGTTCAAAAAGAATGCTGGGAGGAGCCTAAGCCACTTCCTCATCCACGGGCCTCCTCCCTCCCTTCCACACACATTCCTTTTTCCCAGCAGGCCTTCCCACTTCCCAGGAACCCACAGATGCAGGAGAACTTCAGCACACTGGCCCTGAGCCGCTGGGTCACACCCACGGTCCCCGGTCGCGTCCCTCCTGCAGGAGAAGGAGAAGGAGCCGGAGATCTGACTCCACTCCCACACCCACAGCCCCTCCGGCCTGTCTGCACCCCCACAGGCATCCCCTTCCTGCTGCTGAGCAAATGAATGAAACCCACTTATTTTAAGTGAAAACTAAAAGTCACACTCCAGGAAGACCACACTCCTGGACCCCTTGCGACAGGATTCCTCCAGCTGAATGACAGGAAATGCAGATTCCCCCTGCTCCCTCCTCTCTAGCTGCCTCCTTCCTCCTCCGGTGATGGCAGAGAGCCTTCACTGCATAGACCCTCCCTCGGGGTGTCCTGGGAGGCCTGGGGTCCCTGCTCAGCCCCGCCCGCGGGGCCCAGGCCGCCATCCTCCGTGAGCCACCGCAGAGAAAAGCAGGGAGGAGGAACTGCAGGAAGCACAGGCGGCGGCTGCCTCCTCTCACTTTCCCCAGGGCCTCAGCTCTGTCAGATTCCGAGGCATAATGAGTTTTGTTTCATAACAGTCTCAAATGAACTGGAAGGGGGAAGGGGATGACAATGATAAAAATCTTAATTAAAAAAAAAAATTCCAACGGGCAAAGAGATTTTCCAGATCCTAAGATGTGATGGAAAGTCTCTTGAGCTGGAAGGCCCACGGAGCCCCCGAGGACCCTGCAGGCAGCGCTCGCTGAGTGCCTACTGGGCGCCCTGCGGGATGCTGGGCACCGGAGGCTGCAGGGAGCAGGCACACAGCTCTCCCTGGCTTCTCGGGGCTCCGAGTCCAGGAGGGAGGAGACCGTAAAGATAATGAACAAGTAAACTATATGGAATGCTAGAGGTTAAAGTGCTTTGGGAAAGAAAGAAAAAAAAAAGGGAGATAAAGGGGGTGGGAAAACCAGGCAGGAGGCGGGCCTAGTGTTAAACACAGCAGAGAGAGAAACTCAGTGAGGAAGAGGGAGACATCTGGGCGAAGACTTACTCCTTACTCTTCGCCCACACCCTGCAGCCTGTTAGGTCCAACGCACCGGCCCTTCATCGTCTCAGTCCCCGAGGCCCGAGGCTGGCCTGACAGACAGACCAGTGCATGAGCCTCTCCTATACCTCTTCCCTCTCCATCCTAACGTTCAGTGGAACTGGAACAAGAAAGATGACTTCCCTGGCCCAGCTAACACCAGCCAGCCGCCTCAGAGAGGGAAGCAGAAAACCCCTCGTCATGAAATCCACCCCGGAGAGCGCCAACAGACGCAGTGAAAGCCACCAGGCAACCTCGTGTGGCCAATCTACCGTTAGTGGCCACCACACAAGCCCGAGTGCCCACAACAACGTCCGTCCATGGTACCTCCTCCCCCAAACTGTCCCCGCCCCATCCTCCTCCCCCAGCAACCTCCCTGCAGAGGAGACAAATGACGCCCGATGGAGGAAAGGCTGGGGAAGCCCAGGAATACGCTAAAACCAGCAGAAAAGAAGCAATACATTAAAACGTGAGCTCAAGCCGAAACCGGTTTGGCTCAATGGATAGAGCGTCGGCTTGGGGACTGAAGGGTCCCGGGTTCGATTCCGGTCAAGGGCATGTACCTTGGTTGCGGGCATATCCCCAGTAGGGGGTGTGCAAGAGGCAGCTGATCGATGACTCTCATCGATGTTTCTAACTCTCAATCTCTCTCCCTTCCTCTCTGTACAAAATCAATAAAATATATTTTTTTAAAAAAATAAAATAAAAAATAAAAATAAAACGCGAGCTCAAGATGGTACACGGTAGGAGCTAAACACACAGGCTCCAGATCCAGAAGGCACGGCACAAGCTCCGCATGAGGACAAATGGGTGACCTTGAACTCATGACCTGTCTGACCTTGGGCAAGTTATCTACCCGCTCATGCCCCAGATTCCTCGCCTTTACAACCAGGTTCATTACTAGTACCAGTGTCCTAGGGCTCCTAGGAGAATTACAGTTTGTAGAATAAAACATGTAAAAGAATGTCTAGCGCACGGTAAGCATGATATAAGTATTTTTTAAAGCGAGAAAATACTTTTTTTTTTTTTTTAAAGAAAAGCTTCTTCTGAAATATCCGAGAAAAGATCTACGGTTTTATTATGTATGTGATGTATACATGAAAAAAATATCACTGCTGATTAATGTTTTCAACTCTGAGAGTCTTATTTCATACTTTTAAAATATTAATAAAATGCTTTGCACAAAGACATTTACTGCATTATTTATAAAAGTAAATTATGGGAAATGACCTAAATATCTGACAGTAGAAGAATGGCTGAGTAAATCCTGGAAGTCATAAGAAGGGGTTTTTGTGCAGATATTAAAAATCACTTAATAAAGTAATTGTGAAGACATGAAAAATACTTATGAGGCAGATAATAAAAGACACAGAGTTGGACTTCACATTCAGCTATTATGACCTAACAACTATTAAACCAAACAGACTCATCTACAGAGCAACCATGAAGGCAGGTAAAATACAAAACAGTAATAATAACAAGAACAACAACTGTGTGAAGGCATGGGAGTGCCACCAGCCGGCTGAGCCAGGAGGGACCACGCTGCTAGAGAAGGGGAGCTCGGGCAGGTGTGTATCCGTAGCTGAGCTTCCCCTCGGGACACTGTCCGCTCTGGTAGAAGGAGCACTGAGGTAAAGCAGAAAGCAGCACATTCCAGCTCGCAGCAGCTTTCTTCCTGCACGGAGAAGATCAAACCCTGGAGTGCGGGGCGACAAAGACATCCAGGACCTGCGGGCACCTGAGCCCTGAGAGGACAGGGCTGGACCCTGGCATCCAAGCAGCAAGGGGCTGTTTACAGACTGAAAAGTTAAGTAGAGATTTGGGCTTCAGTGGCCGAGAAACAAAACTTGGAAATCCGGGCCTACCATATAGGAGGGGCCCTAACAAGCACCCGCTGTACGGGGGAGGGCGAATCGGAAACAGGCAGCCTTCCTGAACCAAGGTGCGGCACCAACAGGGGCCTCTGCATGGTCCGTGTAAAATGCCCAGCGTTCAACAAGCAACGACCAAGTATTCCGCAAACAGGACCAAACCAGAAGAAACCACGATTCCCTCAGCAGAAGAATGGGTAAGTAAGATGTGGCACATATGGACAATGGGATATTACCCAGCCATCTACAATAATAAGAGCGTAATAAGCTAATTAGACCAGGCAGCGGAAAGACCTTCTGGACAAAGCCCGGACTGCGAGGGCCGAGCCCCTGGCACGGATTTCGTGCACCGGGCCTCTAATGAAAAATGATGAGGTCTAGCCATCTGTGACCCCATGGATGGACCTAGAGGGTGTTATGCTAAGTGAAACATGTCAGACAGAGAAAGACAAATATCATGTGACTTCACTTAGAAATAATAATAATAATAATAAAAAGAATTAGTAAATGAAAAAACAAACAAAACAAAAAAAAATCATAAATGCAGAGCACAAACGAATGGTTGCCAGATGGGAAGGGATAGGGGGCTGCACAAAAACAATAAAGGAGAATGTATGTGAACTGCTGGTTATAAAATTAGTCATGGGGAAGTAAAGTTTAACACAGGAAATATAGTCAATAACATTGTAAAAACTATGTATGGTGCCAGATTGGTACTAGACATACCATGGTGATCACTTCCTAAGGTATATAAAATGTCTAATCACTATGTTGTATACCTGAAACAAATATAATATAGTATGTCAACTATAATTTAAAATAAATTTTAAAAATAAAATAAAAAAGGAAAGCCATCCACTCAAAATATTTTATTATGCATATAAATATATTTTTAATAAGTAAATATTATTATATATTATTTACCAGGTATACTGGTTAATAATGCGGATTATTTTTTCAATAGATGGAGTTATACATACGTTGATATATATGCGATTTGATATGTATGTTAATTTGTTGTATTGACAACAAGCTTCAAAACTTCTTATGTCAAATTTTCTGAAGGTGTTAGCATCATAGATATTTTTACACTTAAAAATGTCGAATTTCATGCCAAAAAAAAAGAGCATTTATGGGAAGTTTTTTACTTTATTTTGAAGAAAAGTGCTGCTGAATACTTCGGGAAGCTTACAGTGAACATGCTCCATCTCAAGATACTTGTGAATCGCTGATTTAAACACTTTAGAAGTGATGACTTCAATGTGAAAGACAAAGAACGTTCAGTCAACTGAAAAAGTTTGAAGACCAACTATTACAAACATTATTGGATGAAGATGCATGTCAAACTCAAAAACAACTTGCAAAAAGATTATAAATGTTGCTCAGCAAATAATTTTGATCGTTCACAAGCAATGGGAAAGATTTTAAAGGAAGGAAAATGGGCGCCACATCAACTGAACAAAAGACAAATGGAAAACCGAAAAGTCATCAGTAAAATGTTGCTTCCATGGCACAAAAGAAAGTCTTTTTTGCATCAAATTGTGACTAGCGATGAAAAATGGATTTACTTTGAGAATCCCAAGTGCACAAAATCATGGGTTGATCTAGGTCAACCATCAACATAGATTGCAAGGCCAAATGGCTTCGGAAAGAAGACAATGCTCTGCGTTTGGTGGGATCAGGAAGGTGTGGTGTATTATGAGCTTCTAAAACCAGGTGAAACCATTAATACTGATCACTGCCAACAACAAATAATCAATTTGAGCCACAGTTTGATCATAAAACAACCAGAATGGGCCAGAAGACACAGCAAAGTAATTTTGCTTCATGATGACACACCATCACACACTTCAAAACCAGCTAAAGACATGTTAAAAGATCTTGCCTGGGAAGTATTAACCCACCCACTGTATCACCAGACCTTGCTCCTTCAGAACACCACTTGTTCCGATCCATGGCACATGCACTTTCTGAGCAGCACTTCAAAACATACAAAGAAGTGGAAAATTGAGTCTCTGAACGGGTTGCCTCAAAACAATAAAAGTTCTATTGGAACGGTATCCACAAAAAACCTGAAATATGGGGGAAATGTGTAGCCAGCAATGGATATTACTTTGAATAAAGCAATTTTGATGTTTCTCTTGAAATTATTGTGTTTCCTATGATTACAAAATCCACATTAATAACCTGTGCACCTAGTATATGTAATTAAATATTTACAAAAAATAAAAGCAAATTAAAAATTGAATTCATGGGTTTGACAATGAATAAGAAATAGCAGAAGAGATGACTGGTGAACAGGAAGATAGGTCAGTAGAAAAAAATTTCATATTGAAGCAGAGAAAATATAAAAATGAGCTTTAGGAACATGTAGAATATCACGAAAGGGTCCAACATACTAGTATGTATAGGAATTGAGAAGAGGAGAGACATAATGGGGCAAAAGCAGTATTTGACGAGAACTGCCTAAGAATTTTCTAAAACTGACTCCCCTTCCAAAACAAACAAAAACAAAAACAAAACAAAACACACCCAAGCCATGAATTCTAGAAGCTCTCCAAACTCCAGGAAGAATACGTACAAAGAGAACCACACTAAGGCATATCATAGTAAAACTGCTAAAAACCAAGCTAAAGAGAACAAATATGTTACTTTCAAAGGAACCACAATAAAACTGGCAGTTTACTTTTTTAAATAGAAATAAAGGAAGCCAGAAGACAATGGAATATCTTTAAAGGATAATTATTTTTAAGGCAAGCTAGAATTCTATATCCAGTGAAAATATTCTCCAATTATAAAGGTGTTCAAATAAAAACTGAGAGAATTGTGACACCAGTAGACACACTCCACCAGACAAAGACACACACACATACACACAACTAAACAGAGTTCCTTAGACAGAAGGCAACTAATCTGAGAGAGGAACTGAGCAGGGTTATATAAACAGAGAGAAAGAACACCCAAAAAGAGTAAATATGTGGATTAAAATAAGTTACTGACTTTTTAAAATAATGTCTTATGGAATTTAATATACAGGGTGGGGCAAAAGTAGTTGCACAGCTGTTCATATGGAAAATGATATAATCTATAATAATAAAAGCATAATATGCTAATTAGACCGGATGTCCCTCCAGCTGAAGCTGGGGCTGCGAGGGAAGCCCGGGTCCCGGGTGCCAGAGGGAAGCTGGTGCCGGCAGCGGGGGAAGGAAGGCCTGCTCTTGCACAAATGTCATGCATCAGGCCTCTAGTAAGTAATAAATAATAATACAAGAATAAACTGTTTTCCATACTCACAACTATAAACCTCCTCTCCTCCTTTCCTCTCTCTACAAGAGAAATCAATAAAAACATGTTTTAAAAAATCATAGAACCTCAAGAGCCATTAAGGACATAAAAGGAGTCTAAGTGTTATAAGAAGCTTGTATTGTCCAGGAAATGGTTAAAGTGTTAATTTAGGGTAGGCTCTAAAAATAAAAATATAAAATTACGCACACAAAGCATCCAACTATGTAAAGATACCTGTGTTGTTTTTTTAATATATATTTTATTGATTTGTCAGAGAGAGGAAGGAAGAGTGATAGAGAGTTAGAACACTAATGAGAGAGAATCATCGATCAGCTGCCTCTTGCACACCCCCTACCGGGGATGTGCCCGCAACCAAGGTACATGCCCTTGACCAGAATCGAACCTGGGACCTTTCAGTCCGCAGGCCGACGTTCTAGCCATTGAGCCAAACCGGTTTCGGCCGTATTTTTTTTTAAATACTAGAAAGAAACAACGTTTTGAAGCAGAAGTTCTCTATCAAGATGATGAAATGATGACCGGTTTTCATTTTCTTTATACTCTTCAGCATTTTCAGAACAACTTTTCCCCCTCAATATTTGGTTTCATATAAAACGACTACAGTATTTTCTTTCTTTTTTTTCTTTGTTTTAAATATATTTTTATTGATTTTACACAGAGAGGAATTGAGAGGGATAGAGAGTTAGAAACGTCGATAAGAGAGAAACATCGACCAGCTACCTCTTCACACCCCAATCCAGGGATGTGCCCGCAACCAAGGTACGTGCCCTTGACCGGAATCGAACCCGGGACACCTTTCAGTCTGCAGGCCTATCCACTGAGCCAAACCTGTTTCGGCTACAGTATTTTCTTGAGGGAGGTCAAAGTAGCCTTCATTATCTTACCAAGAAGGTTCAACAAGAACGAATTCCTAGAACATTGGACAGAGACCCTGTAACTCTGCAGCTAATTATCGGCACCCTTCGTGTGAGTGAAGAATGCTTTGTTCTGCCAACACTGACAGGCCGGGTACCAGACACATCCTGGCCCCAGGCAGGGCCTGGCCACTCACTCACTGTTTGGGGTGAGAGCACGCCTCAAGCTGTCTCCATGAACACAAGGAAACCCTAACTCAGCAGGGAGTCACTCCTGACGATGATAAGTCAGGTCCTGTGCGCCGTCTTTCCACAACAAAAACACGGAGATCCTGCTAAATGAACAAGTAACAGTCATCGTGCGAGAGACGCCTGCACTCCGCCTGGCAGCAGGAAGAAACGCAGCCAGAGGAGCGAGGTGTCCTGTGTGGAAGGTGATCCCGGCCGCACGGGAATCCCCGTGGCTGCGAAACAAGGATGAAGGGAGGTGAGTCCTCTCGTACACCAGTAGTGCGAACACAAATCCGTTTTTAAATTTTGGGAGGGACAATTAGGAAATGTTACCGAGAAACTTAAAAATTTCCCAACACAGCAATTCTCCTTTCCAGGAATTTATCTTAAGAAAATAATCTGAGCCCTAGCTGGTTTGGCTCAGTGGATAGAGTGTTGGCCTGCAGACTGAAGAGTCCCAGGTTTGATTCCGGTCAAGGGCATATGCCCTGGTTGCAGGCTCAATCCCCAGTGCAGGAGGCAGCTGATCAAAGATTCTCTCTCATCACTGATGTTTCTGTTTCTCTCTCTCTCTCTCTATCTTTCTCTCTCTTTCTCTCCCCTTCCTCTCTGAAATCAATAAAAATATATTTTTTAAAAAAAGAAACTGAAATGTGATAAAAAGATTTATGTATTTGGATGTTCATCAAAGCATCCTATCTATTCTAATAAAAGGGTAATATGCTAATTAGACAGGGAGACCTTCCAGACAAAGCCATGTGGTGGCAGGGCTGAGGCAAAGACAGTTAGGGAAGATTAGGCCAGGAAGGGAGGGCAGATGGGGCGAGCAGGCTGGTAAAAGGGGGCAGGTGGGGGCGAGCAGGCTGGCAGGCAGAGTGGTTAGGGGTGATCAGGCAGGCAGGTGAGCAGTTAGGACCCAGCAGTCCCAGATTGTGAGAGGGATGTCTGATTGCCAGTTTAGGCCGGGTCCCCGTGAGATCGGGCCTAAACTGGCAGTAGGACATCCCCCAAGGGGTCCCAGATTAGAGAGGGTATAAGCCAGGCTGAGGGACAGACAGACACACACACACACACACACACACACACCCCGTGCATGAATTTCGTGCACCGGAACACTAGTAGTATAATAAAGAGCTAATATGCTAATTAGATCTAAGAGCAAAACAACCATCTGTGGAACCTTCTGGACAAAGCCGAGGCTGCGAAGGCTGCAAGGGCCGATCTCTTGCACAAATTTCGTGTTACTTATAATAGTCAAAAATTATAAACCAGCTAACTTTCTAATAACGGAGGCTCGTAATAAATAATAAATATGTAGTAACCATAGAATCCATCTGAGAGGCTGCTAAACAACTATTTAAGAAAAAACAGTTTCTAAGGAGCATTTACTTAATGAGCAATATATTAAGACACATCCAAAATACCCTTCATACTATGTTAAAGCATAATATCACAGCAAGTGTTTACTGAGAGCTTCCTATCTGCCAGGCGCACCTCAAATGTCTTACACGCATCATCTCACGTCCTACAGGTCAGCGTTACCATTTCCGGAGAGTGAAGGCTCCTGGATCAAACCCAGGCAGTTTGACTCCAGACTCTGCTGCCTAGAGAAAGACTCTGGAAGGACCTCACTGAACTGTGACTAGGAAGGAATTTAAGGCTATTTGTATTGTCTTCCTGGTACCTGTCAATACGTCCCAAATCCTCTATCATCACCGTGTTCTGTCTGCAGTCTCCCTCCCCGAAAGGCAGGTTTAGGAACTACTTTCACTCACCATTCACACCACTTCGGTGCAAAACAAGTCTCAGCTCTAAGGAAGCTTTGAGCCGCGCCTTCTCCAGGCCTTAAAAGCAGGAGACCGTTGTGCAAACCCGAGCCATGACATGCTGAGCAGGGAGAGGCGATGGGCCGTGGAGCCCATGACTGCCCGTCCACTAGCCCATGTCACCGTCTGGCTGGCCCCGCACTGACTTCTTTACATCTGGTCTGCCATTAATCTTCCCAACGACCTATCCGGGTAGACCTGACCATTTCAGGAAACCGAGGTTTAGGAGGCTGAAGTGACTTTCCCAAGGCCATGCAGGGCACCCCAGCACTTTTCTCACTCACTCCATATATATATATTTGATTTTTTACAGAGAGGAAGAGAGAGGGATAGAGAGTTAGAAACATCGATGAGAGAGAGTCATTAATCAGCTGCCTCTTGCACATCTCCTACTGGGGATGTGCCCGCAACCAAGGTACATGCCATTGACCGGAATTGAACCCGGGACCTTTTTGGTCCGCAGGCTGACGCTCTATCCACTGAGCCAAACCAGTTTCAGCCTCACTCACTTCTTGACCTACAAGAGCAGTCGCTCCAGCCTGTCCTCCATACCGCTCAGAGTAATCTCTCTAGTACATGGAGTAGGCTTGACCCCCTCCCCCCACAGGGCCCTCCTCACTAACACCCTCAGTGACTCCCATGGCCTGCAGGGTCAAGACCAAGCTCCATAACATGGCGCCGGGTCCTCCCTGCCGGGTCCCGGCCTCCCTCTCCGGCCCCAGCACCTGCCCCTGTCACTGAGAGCTTCCCGGCGGCCAGGCCCCAGCTGGGCACTGGGGACACATGATGAGCAGGACATGCACACAGATGAACAAGACCTGGCTGATAGCCTTAAGAAGCCGGAAGTCCTGCTGGGGAGACGGACACACAGAGGGATTGCTGCGATGCAGACGGACAGGGGGAGAGAGGCCTGGGCTGGGGTGCTTAGGGCAGCCCGGGGGAAGCGGGGACAAGCCAGAGGAGGGGCACAGGAGGAGGCGTTCCCTGCAGAAGAGACTCAGGAGCAAAGTCTCTGGGCAGCGCCAGTGAACGGAACTTCCTGCACTGACGCAAATGTTCTAGATGCTCTCCAATATGGCAGCCACTGGCCACATGTGGATATTGCAACTGGGGAGCTGAGCTGTGCATTTCATTGAATCTTTGATTAATTTCTACGTAAACAGCCATGCATGGCTAACAGCTACCACCCTGGACAGCACAGGGCTAGAGAACTAAACAGTAGCTGATAGAAGTGAGGCTAAGGAGGTACGTGTGGAAGTAACGTTTCGGTCAGGCCAGGTTGCACGCGGCTTCTTATCCTCACCCTGCTGTCCCCTCCCCTTGCGTCCCTGAACCCACACGGGCCACCATGGTCCGCCTCTCCCTGAAGACGCCCCCGGTCTCTCGCACGGGCTGCTTCTGCATGCTGTCTCTTCCCAGCCAGGCCTCACCGTGGATCGTATTTATATGCCCTCAGCACCGTCCTCCACGGGGCTCTGTGCTCTGCCTCTTACGTGTCCTGGTATTTCCAGCCGCTGGTGCAATCTTGGCCCATGGGAGGCATCAGTGAAAGCTTGGTGAGCAAGTGGCCTGGCCGGGGCGGGAGCAGGGTGTTCACCTCCTCTAACAAAGGTGCGAATGCCTAACCTCCACCTTCCCGATAACGGCCGCTCCTCACGGACATCCTGCCCGCCCTCCCATCACTGTCCACACCCGGCCTCCAAGTGGCTCTGCTTCGCCCAGGTTTCCGAACCTAGAGATCTGAACGGAAGGGAAGGCATTCGCCAAGTTTCAAAGTCCAGAGTGCTAACCATTACACCATTCGCCAAGTTTCAAAGGCAGCAAAGCAAAGGGTCAGGAACCAGCCTCTGGAGTCAGTCCTGGGTCTGGGGGCCAGCTGGGAAACGCAGCCCCTGCGCACTCCTGAGCTGGTCCGGGATGCTCTGAGCCGTTTCCTCGAGGGAGGAGCGGGCATCGCCTCGGCCTCTTACAGCGGCTGGGAGGCTGACAGACTGCACACTGCACGGTGCCAGGCACACAGCAAGCTCTCTGCAAACAGCAGCAGGCCACGTGGAACCCCCCGTAGGCACATAGGCAAATCCCGGAGCCCCTCAAGAGCTGCTCCCGGGCCAAAACCGGTTTGGCTCAGTGGATAGAGCGTCGGCTTGGGGAATGAAAGGTCCCGGGTTCGATTCCGGTCAAAGGGCATGTACCTTGGTTGCGGGCACATCCCCAGTAGGGGGTGTGCAAGAGGCAGCTGATCGATGATTCTCACTCATCGATGTTTCTAACTCTCTATCCCTCTCTCTTCCTCCTGTATAAAATCAATAAAATATGTTAAAAATAAATAAATAAATAAATAAATAAATAAATAAATAAATAAAAAGAGCTGCTCCCGGGTGCTCTCTGGGATGGGCATAGGCCCACCTCTGACTCATCACAGGGTCGCCAAAATTCTTCTGGAGTTTATTTTATTTCCCTCTAGCTTTAAAGATTATACCGTCCTTACAGCATGTTGAGGTGGCAGGGGTGAGGAAGGAGACCACGGAATCCAACCAGCAGCTCTGGAAAGGTTGCCCACTGAGGGGAGAGAGGAAGGAGAAGCCGCTGGAGGGGTGAGCAGGGGGGATGGAGACAATCCCCTGAGTTCCTGCCATTATTGAATACCCCAACTCTCCCCGCAGCCCAGCCTCCTCCTCCACGCGGCTAAGCCCTGCTAATGAGAAAGCGCGCTCTGCCTGCATTACCACAATAATGATTTCCCCCTTGATTTTCACAGGCCCACCGCTTTATCACCGCCGAAGTAGACATATATTTTCAATAAATCCCCTCTCCCCCTGCCTCCTCCCCCCCCAGCGCAGCGCGAGCTCTCCCGGTAAAAGCTGTTCCCTCTCTCCCCGCCCTCCCCCAACGCCATCCCAGCCCCGGAGCACAATGAGTTCCACTAATCAAAACAGAAAGAAAAAGAAAAATGGAAAAATCACAGCTGCTGAAAAACAGCATTCGCTACAAGTCAAAGCCCTCCACGCTTTTTTCCCCCTGCGTGCAGCGTTTACTTCTTCAAGGACGCGCAGCCCGCCCCTATCAGAAATCTTATGTGGAGTTGCTCACAGGGGGAGGGAGGGAGGGAGGAAGGGGGGGAGGGAGGGAGAAGGGAGCGGGGAGGGAGGAGGGGCGGAGAGAAATCTAATATTCACTCTCTTTCCTATTTTGACTAAGCCAGCACAGACAGAAATATAGATAAGGCCTTGAATAACTGATTTAACAAAATGTCACTTATTAAAAGGGGTGGGGGATGGGAGGCCGCATTTGCATTTCAGAGCTCGGCTGAAACCACCCCAGCGAAAGGCTGAGAGGCCAGGAGAGCCAGAGAGGGAAGGAAACATGTCTCTGGTCTGATCTCCCGGGGCGGCTGCGGGAGCGGACCCCTCTGGTGGCAGAGAGGCCTGGGTTTCTCCAACTACAACCCGTGGAGGGGAAGAAAAAAAAAAAAAACCCAAAGGCAAAACAACAACAAAAAGCGGATTCTTAAATAAAGTCAGCATTAGGCATTACCGAGGGCCCGGCTCTGAGTAGGAGCGAATGACCCAGTTCTGCCCTCCCCCGGGCGGTGGCGAAGGGGTGGAGGGCACGCCCAGTGATAAGTATGCCAACAGCACCCGGGGCTGCAGAGCCGATCCTCCCCCTCCCGCCCCCTCCAAAGCCCGAACCCCCGGCGGGCACCCGGCCTCGAGAAGGACTGCAGGGATGAGTGAGTGTCTGCGCGGGGAGCTGTCTGAACTTCGTGCTGGTTTCTGAAGAAGCTCGGGCTCCCCAAAAGGAAAGACACCCCTACCCGTCCCCGCGCCTGCGCCTCCCCAGGAAAACCCCTCGGCTCACATGCGTCCACCCCGCTGAAACAGAAAAGCGAGCAAGTCCCGATACCGCACCATGGCCCCCAACCCCGGACACTGGCATCCTCCGGTTGAACGTTAACGGAGCTTGGTGTCTCCCGCGGTGATGACGAGGAGGAGGCTCAAAGGACACCCCTGTTAGAACTCCGTGGGCATCAGATCCATCTTTGCTTTTTCTTTTACTTTTAAAAAATCGTGCAGCCGAACCTGGTGTGGCTTTGTGGACAGAGCGTCGCCCTGCGGACTGAAAGGTCCCAGGTTCAATTCCGGCCAAGGGCGTGTACCTTGATTGCGGGCACATCCCCAGTAGGGGGTGTGCAGGAGGCAGCTGGTCGATGCTTCTCTCTCATCGATGTTTCTAACTCTCTATCCCTCTCCCTTCCTCTCCGTAAAAAAATAAATAAAATATATTTTTCTAAAAAAAAAAAAAAAGAAAATCATGCAAAGCAATTAGGTTGGTGGCAGCTCCCCAAAGACGAAGAAGAGAAGCCCTCGGAGCAGCCTTTGTTAGGACAAGGGCTCCTGAGCCCTCGGGAAACTTTCCAGGGCAGCACCCTGCCCGAGGCCCCCTCTGTCCGAAGCCAGGCCCGGAGGCCGCATGCAGGCCACGCCGTCCAAAACTGACCATGGCCGTGCTGGTGCCCCCGCGGGGCCCGCAGAGGGACTGGGCCGAGAGGAGGAGGCCGATGGAGAAGAGCCATACGATTTGTTCAAAGTTTTGGCTTTAATTATGAGGCAGGCTTAAAGCTGTGTGCTCCGGAAGGAAATAGACAATTCAAGTTTAAAAAAAAAAAAAAAATGGAATGCCCCAAAACACGCTTAAATCACCCAAGTATTTCCAACGGAGGCCGCTACACATATACGCCTGAAACTCGCAGGTGAACGTTTCGGTTTCCATGATCTCTTACGTATATCCTATCACGTTCTCACTTAGTACCGCAGAGCAATAGCTATTGGAGAGTGCCATACAATTTGGAGACCGTTTACATTCTGGGCATTCAACCCGGGCTTTGAAAGCTGGCTGGCTGGTCACATGACTCCAGGTTAATCGCTTAGTTTTATTTCTGTCAACTCTACTTCGTGAGCCTCACGTTCCTCAGCTGTAAAATGAGGATAATACCTACCTCCCATGGTTGTCGCAAGACACGGGTAAAATAGGCCAAGTTACGGAGGCTTTGGACCTGGGTAAACACCAGTGATTTCCATGGTGGCATCCATTTCCTCCCTCTCTGCTTTTGTTGTTGTTTGTTTTCCCCTCTCTATGAAACCAGGCTGGTATCGGTCCCACCGATCTCTCAAAACCGACAAACTTGTATTTATTACACAAATAAGCACCGAAGGTCCCGTTATCCACGGGTGTGCAAAACCTGACTCCCCGCCGAGCCCAGGTGAGGGGCCGTGGAGGTCATTACACCACTGTCTGCTTTTCTACACGTTTAAAGATTTTTTTTTTCATGATAAAAATTGACGTAGAAAGAAAGGAGAGCCGCAGCCTCCTGAGCAGATGCCAGGGTCTGATTGGTGAGAAGTACAGGCTATTTTCTATTTTTGTTATTGTTGTGAATCCTCCCCAGAGTATATTTTTCTACTGAATTTTGTGTGTTTTTTTTTAGAGAGAGTGGAAGAGAGAGTGAGAGAAACATCGATGTGAGAGAGAAACACATCAACGGGCTGCCTCCTGCACATGCCCCGACCGACGGGGCTGGGGAGGAGCCTGCGACAGAGGCACATGCCCTTGACCAGAATCCAACCCAGGACTCTTTGCTCTGCTAGCCAACGCTCTATCCGCTGAGCCACACTGGCTAGGGCACGGTGGATTTTTAAAACTGGGCATGACTTCCCAGCACACACAGCAGGACTAAAGGCTGAAGGACTGTTTTTTAGGGAGACTCAGACTACACCGCAGTTTTCATTTGCAAAAACGAACGAACTGACACGAACGAAGACGGCTGACAGCAGAGGGGGCGGGGAGGAGGGGCGGGGAGGGGGGGCGGGGACCGCAGTCCGGTTTCTCGGGTGGAAGGTTCAGGGCTCCCCTGCACCCAGTTCACACACCAAGCACGTCTGGCCCCTTTGGGTGGACAGGCCTCAGATTCTAAATACGGAATCGGCGTTTGGACCTCCACGGACTGACCTTTCACAGCCTGCCTTCCAGCAGGGGGATCAGGTTCGCCCCGGGGGCTCGCAGAGCGCCCCGAACACCCCAAACAGAAAGCCTTTCAGGGAGGAAATATAAACGGGAGTGAACACGGGGAGCGGCTTTCGGCAGAAGCTTTGGAGAATGAAGGGCCACGTCTCATTGGCTGTCAGGTCTGAACCTCTGATGAGATCTGGCTGAAGATCAACTCACCTCGCCGCCGCCTGCTACAGTTTACATAGCACTTTCCATGCGTTATCTGATGGCATCCTCACCGGGCTCAGAAGAGAGAGACAGATGGTATCGCCCTCAGCACCCCCTTTCTGCCGACGTGGAGACGGGCTCAGCGGCCCTGGCCCAGAGCGAAGACGGAGCCGGACCCCACCCCAGGTGTCCCGACTCTCTCTCCTCCCGACCCCCTCCCGTGCAGACCCCGTGCTGGGCACAGGGGCGGGCAGTCGGTGGCATATTTTATTTTGTGACAGGCAGCCTGAAGGAGAGGCGGACCTCTGCCCTTTGGTCTGGAGCTTCTTGTTCAAAATGTATGGCCCGGTCAGTGTCCACCCACCTCAGAACAGGGCTGGGCATCACGGAGGTCTTTTTCCAATCACAGTTTTCCAATAAATCTAATGTGAGGCCCAAATCACTTGAACGGAAGACTCTTTTTCCCAAGCGAAAGAGTCTGCTCTTTCCTCGGTACTGCTCAGTAATGCAGTCAAATGCTAAAAAAAAAAAAAAAAAATGCAGCACAGCTTTCTGATGCAGTCTTAACCCTTGCAGTCTCCGCAGGACTCAGGTCCTGAGCCCAAAGCCCTGGAAGGGGGGGTGGGAGGGGCCCAGCCTGGAAAGACAGAGCACCTGAGGGCCCGGCTCCCTCGCCTTCCCTCACTGCACCCGCACTCTGGCCACACGAGGAAGTGTCCTCCTCAGGGAAAAGCCAGATCTTCCCCACAGGCCTCGAGGGCTTTTGCTCAGGCGACCCACCCCAGGGCTCTGGATCCATCACTCCCTCTCCACTGGTCCGCATCAGCGCACAAATATACCAGCTGTACCTCAAAAATCCCCGTCCCTCTACCCCGTGTCCCTCCAACGCCCACTCCATCCCTTGGGCCCCCTTTCCGGGTGCCCAGAAGTTGTCCACACATGCCACCTCCATCCTCGCCTCCCATTCCCCTGCCAGCCCCTCCAACCTTGCTTCTGCCCGATCCATCGCTCCACTGAGACTGTTCGCCAAGCTGCCAATGACCTCCATGGCGCCGAATCCACTGGTGAATTTCCCAGCCTCGTCTCGCACACACCCACACGCCCTGCCTTTTCCCGCCAGGCTCCTTAGAACAGGTCGGCCAGGCTCCGGGTTAAAATGGCACCCCCTGGCTGCCGGTCCCCACATTTTCATCTCTTGCCCTGGATGCTGATATCAGATTGCTTGCTAACATCTCCTGGTTGAGTCAAACAGGCATCTCAGATTCCAAGAGGCCCAAAGAGACACAGCATGATTCTGCTCCCCTCCCTCTCCCTCTTCCCCATCCCAGCAAATGGCACCACCCATCTACCCACCTGCTCAAGTCAGAAACCTGTTATCCTGGATTCCTCCTCCCCAACCCCCACCAAAGCCCTCCCCAAACCCCCAAGCCCCGCCCATTATACCTTCACTATGCACCGGCCCCCCTCCATTCACCTCCTGTCACCTCCCACCTGACCTGCTCCAGCTGCCACTGCCCCCCAGGCCCACACCGGCCCCTCTCCACCAGAGCACTGGGCAGGGGGTCACCTCTAACTGTAATGGCTTCCCACTGCTCTTCCGATGAAACCCAAACCTTTCACGGCCCCCGGAGCCCTGCCTGGTCAGTCACCTCGTGTGGCCTCTCTCCCTCCCGTTACCCACCGGGCCTCTCTCCAGTGGCCAGAGCTGAAGACCTCCCGCCACAGCTGTCCTCCGTCCGGGGCCCTGCTTCTCCCATCCCATCCCATCCCCAGAGCGGCCCTCCTAGGCTGCTCTAGCTCCCTGGGATTTCATCAGAGCGTGTGTCACATTTTGCAATATCTATTCCTTTACAGTCAACCTCCCCTCTTGACTGTAAACCAGGGAGAGGGGCGGGGGATGGGTATAGGGGGTGGATTATGTGGTTCTGAATTATCAACGTATTCCCAGAGCCTGAACTTAGGGCCTAGCAAATAAGGGGTGCTCAATAAGTACCGTGTTTCCCCAAAAATAAGACATCCTCCGAAAATAAGACCTACTTACAGGTTTCCTTCTGGGTGAAATATAAGGCATCCCCCCGAAAATAAGGCCCTCCCAGGCTAAACATGAGAGATTTGGTCCACTGATTCTGAAAGAAATGGAGCCACAAGAAATTCACCAGGAAATTCAGGGATTGGATTGTTATGATGATGTTCCGGAAGATGATGACATGATTGTCATTGAAGAAATGAGTAAACTCTTGATACTGTAGGATTCACAGTTTGTCTGGTTTGTGTTGACAACTACCGTACTACCGTACCGTACACAGGTAATAAATTTCCTTTATTTTCATTTAACAATAAATGTGTACCGTATTCCTCTTCATGGAGAAATAAGACATCCCCTGAAAATAAGACCTAGCACATCTTTGGGAGCAAAAATTAATATGAGACACTGTCTTATTTCCGGGGAAACGGTAACTGCCGAATGCACAGATGAATAAACCAGAGACAGCCATTGCATGAAAATAACGGTTACTGTCTATGCGCCTAGACTTATCGCTGCCATTTAGGCACACAGGCTCTTTTTCCCCTCCCTCTCTATAAAAAAACACAAACGAGAATGTTTCAACATTGCTAAACCAAAAGCCCACTAGCTCAGCATACCCCACCCACTCTCAGCTTGGCTTCCATGAGGAAAAAGCAAAAATCATCCATTTCCTCAGTAAACCCAAATTAACGGGTAGGCCCTACCAGCAGCTGCCCAGGGAACTTGAAAATCATTATAAAATACCGCAGGGTCTTTTTGTTGTGTATTTTATTTAACCCAGAAAAATAAAAACCGATTAAGAGAGCCATGGAGCCGAAACCGGTTTGGCTCAGTGGATAGAGCGTCGGCCTGCAGACTGAAAGGTCCAGGGTTCGATTCCGGTCAAGGGCATGTACCTTGGTTGCAGCCACATCCCCAGTAGGGGGTGTGCAAGAGGCAGCTGATGGATGATTCTCTCTCATCGATGTTTCTAACTCTCTATCCCTCTCTCTTCCTCTCTGTAAAAAAAATCAATAAAATATATTTTTAAAAAAGAGAGACAGAGCGAGAGCCATGGAATCAAACTCATGTTCTCAAGCCTATGTTATTCCTTAAAACGCCACAGTGGCCAACTGAAAAGCACACCAAGAGCAGATCCAGCTGCTCTGGCCTTCCTCTCCCCACAAAAGAAAGCAACCTCTTTATTTTATTGGTTCTCCTTACACATGCAAATTCACAAATATTACTAATCCACAAGACCCTGGCTAATCCTAACCCTCCCCTGTCCCTACATCACAGTTTTATGAAGTCAGAAATAAAATGAGCTGAATTTGACTGCTTTTGGAGAGGAACGATCAGCACAAATTTGCACTGCCTGGGGTCTGAGCCACTTGCCTGGATCCTTGCACTATCCGTGAATGTTCCAAGTCAATAAAAACATCAAGAGCTTCCCCCCCCAAAAAAATGCCCACAGTGAAATATGAGATATCCCAGAAGCGACATTAATACAATATCATGACCATGAACCCGATGGCAAAAAAATACCACCAAATTCCGATTACCCGCGTGTGAATTTTCCACAGACAGCGGGTAAAGCCACACGAGGCTCTCTGGTCTGCTCTGTTAGCCTTGGATTTAGCCAGATGAGCCAGCTGGTTACAGGGGAAACTTCCAAGATGAACTGAAATTATTTTCGGGGCCTCAGATTACATGCCTCTCTCTATTAACACATGTAATTGGGTATCAACCATGCACTTTTTTTCTTTTTCCAAGACAGGGGCAGGCTTTCTTAAGCTTTTCCTTGCATTGATGGTCAAGGTAACCAGGCCACTCCAGAGTCTTTTTTGGAATGCCAAGGTACAACTCCACTCTTTCCATGAGAAGACAAAAACGGAAGTTAATCAACTCAGCACGAGTCCATGAAGCAATTTGGCCGTTGGCCCAGGAAGACACTGTCAAGACCTCTGGAGACTTCTCCGGAGAGCTCTCTCCACAAGACCGAGCGACAGAATTTCAGACACAGATGTCACTCACGGATCAAACTGTGCAATCCTAATTTAAAAAAAAAAAAAAATCTGAAGGCCAGAAATGCTAGAAACTGGACCTTCCCTCCCCGCTGTGAGCATCAAACCACCTTCAAAGTTCTTGGGCACTTTTCAAATACTGTAAACGCGAGGCAACCACTGGAGGCAAAACCATGTCCATACTTTCTGATTAATCAACGTGATGGAGAATCCTTCTACGTTTCCCAAGGAAACAATGCTGTGGATTATTATGACCAACACAACCATCAAAGGACAAGAAAAAGAATATGATAAATAAGCTTTGTGGTAAATAAGCTTTGTGGTGGCTTTTTTTTTTTTTTTTGATCACACACTTCATTATATAAGCAGCAGTCCCCTCCCTTATAATTAATGCTGCTACCGCAACAAAAACCACAGGCCCAAGCGGGTTAAAGGAAGCTAAACGGAGTACTTCCCACACAGTTCACGGAACAACTGTTTTCACAGCAAGCTCACGTAAACGCTATGTGATACAGACGCACGCCTGCTCTGTGGAGGCCTGCTTACCAAGCTGTGAAAAGACCCGTGTTTACCATGGAACCTGTAAAATTAATCTCCTCCGTGCCCATAAAGCAGACGGAAACGCTCCTTTCTGAGACATCAGGCTGGCTTCTCCACAAATCTCTGGCAAAAACGGACATGCCCAACAGGGCGGGTCCCGGAGAGCTGTGTCACTCCCTGTATCAATTCCTATAAATCAAACCCTGACAATCACCACCATATTTTTAAAAGAATGAATTATGATTCATGGGCCTTCAAACCTTTATTACCACAAGAACGTTCCCAGAAGAAGAGAAAAAAAAAAGCTACTGTGACTTGATTAATGACCAAAGCAAGACAATAAAATAAATCTCATAACTGGAAGAATTAAAAAAAAAACCCTGAGTGACTGCTCTCGGCTTCTTCGAGGGCAGCCATGTCAATAATTCCACTATCTTGGGATAAACATGCATAAAGATTTTGTTTACCTTCCCAGCATATACACACCACCAGACGCAGACTTTCAGCAGGGGGAAATTAATAGCTAATTTGTTTAACTAATGCCTAGTTAGGAACATTGGATAAACGGCGATATTTATTTCCCAACTAACTCAGCTCTCGAGCTGCCAAATAACAAATCCTCGATCTGGAAATCTGATAACAGGAAGGAAAGAAAGCACTGTCCTGTCCACCCGTAACATGTAGAGGAATATTTTTAAACCCATTTATTTTCCCTGCTAGAACAGAGCCTGACTACAGCACTGCAGAAAGCTTAACCAGCTTGAGTTTAACCGCACTGCCTAGTGTTTCCAACTGACCCTACTAAGCATGTCTGGGTTTGAACCTTTCTGGTGCTAAAATTATCCTGGCAGAGTTAAAACTCCCAGCCTAATCCAGGTCCCTGACAGCCAAGACCCACAACCCATCTGCAGACACCAGAAGGCTGAGTACCAGCAAAGCAGGCGAAGACTGCTGGTTAACTGGTAAGCCGCTGAGCACTTCTGCTTGCTCTCCTCCCGGCGGGCAGCAAACCCCATCGGCGGTGACCAGACTGCTTTCTCCAAACGGTTAAGGATGCAGAAGGTTGGTACCAACTGGGGCAGCTGAGAACTCCCCTTTCCTAACGCTCTGCTCCAAGCAAGGCCTGCCCAAGAGTGCACCCAGCCGGCTCGGGAGGCATTTTTTTTTTTTTTTAAAAGGAACTCTTCAGCCATCCCTGGACCCGTCATTCCTAAGCATCCCTTCCACGCACTTCCCAAGACAGCCCAGGCCACCGGCTTCCTCACGCACTTCACTTGCCAAAGCCGCCGGGTCTGGGAAGTTTCCACAAAGCTGGCTCCGGCAGGCCGGCCCAAGGCACAGGAGGAACCGGAGTGTCAGTCATTCTCTCCCTTCACGGGAGGATGGAGGATGGCAGGGGCACATGCCCAGCCCGCTGACCACGGGCCAGGGAGTGGGTGATGGTGTGCTGTTGTCTAATATCTATCTATTCAGATGGCCAGCAACAACTTCCAAACCGAAGTTAGGACTGGGGGGGCAGGTCTACCCGCTCACACACTTCCCTCGTCGGCGTGGCCACCTTAACTTCTGGTGGGTACTGAGCCCCCAGAGAGCGCCCAGGCGCATATATATATATATATATATATAGTCAAAATCCCCAAAAGGCACACCCCTGGGGTCCTGCTGTTTGCTGGCTGGGAGAATGAAGGCTTTACAGCATCACAACCTTCAAGTGCAGCCCCAGCACCACCACCCTTGGAGCCCCATCTGCCCATTTGGGGGCCCATCGCACCCCTCCCCCTTGGCGGGGATGCCGCCGTGCAGCCCAGAGAGGGAAGAGGGGAGAAGGGAAGCGGAGAGAAGGCTCGGTTCGCATACTGAAAGTACAGAAGTGGGGGTGGGGGTGGGGGAGAGACTTTTCTCTCCCCTCCCCCATCTTCTCACGGAGCATCCCCCCTCCCGGCCCCCAACTAATTAAAAAAAAAATGAAACTTAACAAGCTTCTTGCCTACCTTGGCTGTTTCTGCAACAAGTGCATGGGCAATCCGACCAGAAGACCAGTCTCCGCTTGGGGGGCGCGATGGGGGGGAGGCAGCGCTGGAGGAGCAATTTCAATATTAATTTATGGCAGAGCCGCCTTCTCCCGGCGCTCCTCACTTACAGTACTGCCCTCGGCCAGTAAACAAATATCGCTCCGCCAGGAAACATACTCCCCCGATGCAAGCCCCTCTCCCCGGCAGGGAGCCCGGCCCTGCATCCCCCCCCCCACCCAGCACCCCCACCCCCGCCCGCGGCGTGCTCCCCAACCCAAGCCCCAGCGTTCCCAAAGCACCCACCACCACCACGGCCGCCACCGCCACCCGAGCAAGAAACTTACTCGGTCCGTCTATGCCTCCACCCTCCTCCCTCCAGGAAATCTCCTCTCCATATGCATTCAGCCTCCCCGCAGGAAATCTGCTCCCCCCTCCCCCTCCTATATGCATGCACCCCTCCCTCCCCCCGCCCTCCCCGGCCAGAAACTTACTGGCGAGCCAGCCAGCAGCGTGCAAGGCTCTCCCGATCCTGGAAACTTACTCCCAGCTATAGCGCCCGCCGCCCCCCGCCCCGGCCCGGCTCCCCTCCCGGCTCCCCTCCGCCGCCGCCAGCAACTCCGAACTCCCCGCATCCAGCCGCCCGCCCGCCCGGGGGAGGTTCGGGCGCGGGGCCGCGCGGCACCCACCCTCCCCGCCAGGAAACTTACTCCCGCCCGCGCGCACCGCCTCCCGGCCATCGCGGAGGGAAGGGGTGCGGAGGGCACAGACATGCATATGCATCCCTCGCCCCTCCCCCGGCCGCAGCCCACGGGGCCGGGCCGGGCCCGCGGGAACCTGGCCTTACCTTTCGCCCGGCTCCCCATCCCCGCCCCTCCCCGAGCCCTCCCGATCGGCTCCCCGGCGCCCCCCTTTTTTCACCCTTTACCCACCCCTAGCAACCGTTCCCAAGCTCCTCTCGGTCTCTCTCTCTCTCTCTCTCTCTCTTTTTTTTTTTTAATCCAGGATGCAAATTCCTCCCCTGTCAGCAAATCGACTGTCAAATTATTTTCTTGCAAAAAGGAGAAAGGCGGGGTGGGGGTGGGGGTGGAAGGGGGGGAGCAAAAGCAAAAAAAAAAAAAAAAAGGGGGGGGTGGAGGGCGGGGGGAGAGGGGGACAGAGAGGGGAGAGATATCCCTCCGCAGCGCTGGTCTGGCCGGGGGCGGGGAAGCAGGAAGTAAGGTGTCCAGCGCCCGGCGGCCGGCGGGTCCTCCGCGCGGCCCCCGCCCGCCCGCCCGCGCCCCGGGCCCCGGCCCCCGGGGGCGCCTCGCTCCGGCGGGCGCGGGCCGCCCCGCGCATTGTTCGCCGCGCCCCGGCCCCGCGCTGCGGCCTCATTTGTGTGCTCTGCATGTGCATGGGGTGGCGGCACCTTTTGTGGGCTGCAGGGAGCCTGGACCGGGATGGGGCGCGGGGCGAGGGCCGCGTTGGGGCCGCGCGGGGACCTGTCTGCGAAGGAAATGTGACCGGAACGCTGAGGCCCGGGACCCGGTGGCGCGGCCGGGAAGCCGCCGCGGTGGACTCGGACCCGGGGCAGGATTGCTTCCTGCGGCGCCGTCCCGGTCACTGTAACGCGCTCTGCAGCCTGACGGCTCGGGCTTGGGGTCGGGGTTTATTTTGTTGAAGGGGTTGTTGCAGAGATGATGCCATGGCCGAGGTGGGCTGCGGGGAGGCGGCCTGCACCGACTCCCCCATACCCCGCCCCGCCCCGCCCTGCACCCCGGCCTCGGCGGGGCCGGGGGGGAGGCCGCCGGCGCCCCGGGGAAGGGGCTGGAGGTTCGCGAAGCGCGCGGCTCCATTCTCCGCCCCGATGGGGGCGGGAGCGCTGCGGCGCTGGAGACGCGGCTCTCCGGGGAGGGGCTGGGCCTCCGCCGCGCGGGCGGGGAGGGGGGTTGCTAGGAGAGGGGCCGGGCCGGGCGGCGGAGGAGGGGAGGGGTGCGGGGCGCCGCGGAGCGCCCGCCCTCCCCGCGCGCCATGACTGAGGAACGTGGTGCCGGGAGGAGGGCCGCCGGGGCCGCTCGGCATTGGTGCGGAAACCCGAGCCCGAGCCGCTCCGAGCGGCCCGCAGCTCCTCCTCCGCCTCCTCCTCCTCCTCCGCCTCCTCCTCCTCCTCCTCTGCCTCCTCCTCCGCCTCCTTCTCCTCCTCCTCCTCTGCGGGGGAAACCGCTGCACCCAGACCCGGAGCAGCTGCGAGCAGGGGGCAGGGCGCGGGCTGAAAGGCGAGCCTGGGGTTCAGGCCTCGGCGGCGCCGGGCGGGCGAGGACCGCACAGCCCCCTGGCCCCGCGGAAGCGCGGCCGCCCTGCCGGTCCGGCCTGGGACCCAGCATTTCCAGGTGTGTTTTCTCGTCTGAATCAAAGATGGTTCAGCTCAAACAGACCACTCCGAGGCATCTAGCTCATCGAGGGCAGACGACAGCGAGTCATTTTTGCTCCGGGGAAAGTTAAACCATGCATTTATTTTTATTTTATTATTTTATTTTATTGTTGCAGTAAGGGGAGATCATGGCACCCCTTTCCCCAAAAGTCACACAACAGGAAAAATAAGGTGCTCCCGCTACCCAGGCCTCGGCCGCTCTTCCCCCGCCCCACCCCCGCGCGGCACTGGGTGTGGACAGGGCGGGGGAAGGCTGTATAGGCGCTTAGAGCATGAGGTCATGGGCGGAGGAGGCTGCTGCCAAAAAGCCTGGAGGTTTTTGTGTATTTCCAGGGGGTAACGGTTCTCGGTTCTCCGTCTTCGGCAGTGATAATCCTCCCGCACAGCCCTCCCAGTTCTGGGGCGCCTGGACCTCAGAGCCCCCTAAAGGGGAGAGGGTTGGGGACTGTCCTCGTTGAGAATTTGGCCAGAGCCCAGCCCCCTTTGGGGCCCTTCCACATCAGCCAACAAGTCCAGGGGCAGCGCGCAGGGGCGCGGAGACAGAACGGCTCCGATGCGAGGTCCCCCGCGCTCCCTTCCCTCCGTCGCCTGTCATCTTCCAGCCGGGCAGCTTTCGGTGACAGCCTCCGGCCCCCTCCGGCCCCCCTCCGACCCCTTCTTCACCCGGGTCCTTCTAAAACTCCGGACTACGTCCCTCCAAATCCCTCCCCACGGCTCTTAGAATAAAAAGCTCAGCCCTGGCGTCCGGGGTGATCTCGCCTCCGCAGACCTCCACGCTCCGGCTCCTCCTCCTTTACTGTAAGCCGCCGCGCTCCTTTGTTCTGGGCTGGGGGTGGGGTGCGGGACGCGAACCCTGCCCCGTCCACTCTTACTGACGCCGGCTGGACCTGTAGGCCTCAGCTGCCACTGCTTCCCAGAAGCCTGAGGGTACAGCCATCTCTGACTGCCCCCGGCCCCGAGGAAGAGACCCAGCCTAGACCTCCGGGCTGAGGCAGCGTTTTCCAAGCGGAGGAGGAGGACGGGCCCAGCCTGAGCTCCGTGGCTGCCCGGGTCTGACCTCCAGGGGGGGTTGGCCAGGACAGAACCTCAAAATCCCCGTTCCCCCCAGAGACCTGGCAAAAGCAAGTGCACCGCCCAGAAGCCTCAGCCCCTCCACCTGCCACCCCCTGCACACACCCACCCTCCCACACACATACCACACACACACACACACACACACACACACACGTACACCGAGGAGAGGTCTTTTCATCTAAGCTCCTCCCTGGCACAGATCAAGAACCTGAGGCTGGCAGCCAGCAAGTCAATTGCCTGAGGTCAAGGCGGAAATTCACACCCCGGTCTTTCCTGCTTCTGAACCAAGAACTGCGGAGAAGGGTTTGGGATATGGGGCTCATGGTACACAGCCAGGGATGCTTATAGCATCTTCAAAGAACCCCTACATGATTGGGCCACGGCCAACAGAGAGGCAGTGTTGCCTAATGGTTAGTTGTGCAGGCTCATGTTGAACAAATTACCTAATCTTACGTGGTTTTGCTTCCTTGAAAGTGAATCGGTATAATGGCACCTGCAGTGTGCTGTTACGAGGTTTGGGTTAATCTATGTAAAGACCTCAAAACAGTTATCTAGGCAAGTTCTTGATTACTTGTGAGTGGGGTTATGTGGCCCGTCCCGAGGGCTCTAGAAAATTAGGTCCCCCGAGTTTTAACTGATGTAAGCATCAAAAATGACCTGGGAAATGCACAGACAGCACATACAAAAGCCTTACTTAGCCAAGAGGTTCAACCTTTAACAGAGTATGTGCTTGAAGACAATCCAGGGGCGAAATCTGTGACTGCTGGTTGTGGACAATGAGTGTCAGAGAGAAAACAGCTGAAATGAGAACATCACCTTGAATCTTTGAAATTCTAATCCAGGTGAAACCGGTTTGGCTCAGTGGTAGGGCGTTGCTCTGCGGACTGAAGGGTCCCAGGTTCGATTCCGGTCAAGGGCATGTACGTTAGTTGCGGGCACATACCCGTTAGAGGGTGTCCAAGAGGCAGCTGGTTGATGTTTCTCTCTCATCGACGTTTCTAGCTCTCTATCTTTCTCCCTTCCTCTCTGTAAAAAATCAATAAAATATATTTTAAAAAACAATTCTAATGCAGCTGACATACTAGTATTCCCAACCTCTGAACCAGTCCTGCCTTGTCCGACCAAAGTCTTCCTAGAATTGCAAAAAAAAAAAAGAGTTACGGGGTTGTTGTTGTTGTTGTTACTGTTAGATCCATTTGCAGCACTTACCCCCATGGTAAAAGGTTTTTAAAATGCAATTCATTTTGGGGGAATAGGTTTAATGCATTCACATAATTCCAAATTCAAGTCTCCCATCCACCGGTTTTCTCTCTGGAGCTCCGGGCTGATTTCGCCTCCGCAGACCTCTCCATGCTCACGGCCTTCAGAAGACATGGTGAACCGGGTTCCAGCTGAGGCCTCTGGAGAGCTCCTGCGGTGCCTGTTTCAATGCTTTATGTCCAGGGCAACCCAGGCAGAATCATCATCCCACTCCCACCTTCCCGACCCTTCAGCCTCAACCCCAAACAGGCTGTATTAAAACTGACAAAAGCAAACATTTGGTGATTCTTTCTCCTCTACGCTAATCATCACTGAGGTTTATGCAGTGCTATCCGTGTGCCCAGCACTATGCCAAGAACTAGACATGTATTATCCTACTTAACCAGCCCAAACCATCATCACCACAATATTCTTATTTTACAGATGCAGACAGAAGTGGAGTATTAGGTTACATAACTTGCTCCAATGTGAATCCAGGCCAACCTGAACCCAACCCCTTTGTCTTAACCACTAGCCCTCTTGCGTCTCTGCAACATAGGAACAATTCTGGGAACTGCAGGGAAAGGGGTGGAATGGAGTCTTTGAACTAGGGCAGGTCTTAGTTCAAATTCTGAGTCTGGCCCTAAGCAGCCATGAGACCCTGCGAAGGTGTTTAACCTCTCCCCAAGCCCCCTCCTGTGAACTGGGACCATACAGTTTCCATTGGCTTCATGTGAAGGTCAAGTGCACATAAATAAAGTTTGTTTTAAATGGCCAATAAACCAAATGCAATGTTTAGATCTTGTATGGCTCTGATTCGATTAAGCCAATGCTAAAAAGACGTTGCTGAGACAATCAAGGAAATAAAACGTAGACTTGATAAAAATGTTAAGAAATTATTAATTTGATCGGATGTGGTAATGGCATTGTGGTTATGTTTTCCTCCAGTTCTTGTCTGTTAGAGATACATAATGAAAACAATGTGGGTGAAAGTATGTCTGGGATTTATTTTCAAATACTTCATCCCTCTCCACCAAAAAACTATGAGATAAATAAAACAAGATTAGCAAAGTATGGGTCATTATTGAAGCTATTCGTTATTCTGTCCTCCATACTTCTATTGAATGTTTGAAATGTTTCAAATAATTTGAAAAAAAATTAAAAATAAAATCATTGTGTAAAAATTATTAAAATTTTCATTATCAGGTTTATTTAATTATTATAAATTGTTATTAAAAATAACTAGCGTCAAAATTTGTGCCTGGGGGGGTGGCAGGGGGATGTGTCCTCAGCACAGCCTGCACCTTCTTCAATCTGGGACCCTTGAGGGATATCCGACTGCCCATTTAGGCCCTATCCTGGTGGTATTGGGCCTAAACGGGCAGTTGGAATCCCTCTCACAATCCAGGACTGTTGGCTCCCAACTGCTTGCCTGCCTGTCTTCCTGATTGCCCCTAACCACTTCTGCCTACCAGCATAATCACCCCCTAACCACTCCTCTGCCAGCCTGATTGATGCCTAACTGCTCCCCTGCCAGGCTGTTTGCCCCTTATTGCCCTCCCCTGCAGGCCTGGGTCCCCCACAACTGCCCTTCCCTGCAGGCCTGGTTGCCCTCAACTTCCCTCCTCTGACATCCTGGTCACCCCTAACTGCCTTCCCCTGCTGGCCATCTTCTGGTGGCCATCTTGTGTCCACATGGGGGCAGTCATTTTGTGTGTTGGAGTGACAGTCAATTTGCACATTACTCTTTTATTAGATAGAATAGAGGCCTGGTGCACGGGTGGGGGCCAGCTGGTTTTCCCTGAAGGGTGTCCTGGATCAGGGTGGGGGTTCCCTTAGAGTGTGGGGTGGCCTAGGTGAGGGGCCTGTGGTGGTTTTCGGGCCAGCCATGCACTCCGGCAACCCAAGTGGAGCCCTGGTATCTGGGATTTATTTATCTTCTATAATTAAAATTTTGTAGCCTTGAGCAGAGCCAAGCCTCCCGTTCGCTCCATGGTTGCAGCCATTTTTGTTGGGATTTATTTATCTTCTATAATTGAAACTTTATAGCCTTGAGTGGAGGCCTGGGCCTGTCAGGGTGTGCAGAAAGTTTGGCTTCCTCCATCGCTGGGGACAACTCAAGCCTCCTGCTTTCTGCAGCAATGTGGCTGCCGCCATTTTTGTTGGGATTTATTTATCTTCTACAATTGAAACTTTGTAGCTTTGAGTGGATGCCTAGGCTGGCCAGGGTGTGTGGAAAGCTTGGCTTTCTCCATTACTGGGGAAACCCAAGCGTCCTGCTCACTCTGTGGCTGCAGCTATCTTGGTTGGATTAATTTGCATACTCGTTCCTGAATGGCTGTGGCTTGTAGGTATAGCAAAGTGATAGTTAATTTGCATATTAGTTTTTACTAAATAGGATTATGAAAGTTTTAATATACATTATTGAAATATAGTACTAGCATGTGGGGTTAGGGGGACAAGAGGAGATAAA
This sequence comes from Nyctalus aviator, assembly GCA_036971965.1. Taxonomy (NCBI): domain Eukaryota; kingdom Metazoa; phylum Chordata; class Mammalia; order Chiroptera; family Vespertilionidae; genus Nyctalus; species Nyctalus aviator. Next base: position 76,866,746 of record CM072925.1, on the reverse strand, counting down.
CCAAAGTGCCTATATGCATAGCCCATGGACGGGCAATTGGGTAGTGAAGACCTGGGAGGGTGGGTAGGGGCTGGGAGGGGAGGTATAAAGGGGGGTAAAATGGGAGATATCTGTAATACTATCAACAATAAGAAATATATTTTTAAAAAAGAAATAGAGTATTGGCTTAAAAGTAGGCATGCAAAAATGGCAATTTTGTTCCTGTGAGACACTCAGGGCAGCACCCAGGTCTGTCAGATAAACCAGCATGGGGGGGGGGGAGGAGGGGGGAGGAAGCCAAGGTGGACAGGTAATTGTTAAAGACCCATCCAAGCACACAAAGGACAATGTACAGGAAGGTAAATGGCAGGAGTACTGGGTAACAGGAACAAGCAAATTAAAATTGAGGAATTGAGGGACAGAATTTCCCCGAAAATGTACTTCACACTTCAAATACATGAATTAGGGAGTCCAGAGTCACTTCAAGATTGCAAGGATTAGGGATCAGATGCACTGGGCGGAATTCTCAATTTTGCTCACGGGTTCTCTCACCCTGTGCAGAAGTAAAGCTTTGAGTTCTCTAGATAGTCATTTTGGTGTAAGACTTCTCTGGCCTCCTCCAGCTGGCCAGACCGGAAGTCTAAGAAATGATGTTGGCTTTCACAAGTGAAGGATTATATCTGAGGCCACACTGATCTGTCTCAAGGACAGATCAGAGCCAAATGGAAATGAAAATGTAGCTGATTCATGCCCTGGCTGGGTGCTCAGTCGGTTAGAGCACCATCCCAATACACCAAGATCATGGGTTTGATCAACCAATGAATGCATGAATAAGTGGAACAAAAAAAAGGTGTTTTTTTCTCTCTCCCTTCCTCTTTCTCTCTAAAAACAAACAAACAAAAAAAATCAATCAATATCATTTTTTCAAAATTATTTTTTAAAGTGTAGAAAATGCAGCCAATTCATTACCAAATGAAAGTTTTAGGCCTGCAAAAAAAAACCTTTATTCATGTATTGTTCTAAAAGTAATTGGATTTACACGGCAGGGAATTATTTTTATGTATGACCCTGACTTGAAACGAAAGTTTGTCCTCTTTAAGAGAAAATTTGCACTTCAGAGAAAAGATAAGGCAATATATTCGGAAACTCTTCAAAGAACTGAGCACTTCTGTATAATACTTCCCTTTATGCTCAAGATAACTCTTCAAGAGAGCTTCTTAAAAGCTGGAAAAACTACAAACCTGGACGGGGAAAGAAAATATCACCCGTGCTTCCTGCCTTTTCCAAGGCTGCAGAATGAAGGCTCGGACAGGCAACCGGGACCATGAGGATGGAACAAATCCAGCGTGTGCTTTAGGAATGAGCGCGGATGTGTCAAATGCAGCTGCTGAAGGCTCGGTGGTCAAGAGCAAGTGAGTCCATGGCAAGCTCAAGCAATGAGTCTGGTTGTGGGTGTTTCTCAAACTCTAGTTTCTTTGCCATCCTTGTCACCATAACAACCAGAGCCATGGAAGCAATGGCCCAGAAGGGCTTCTGGGTCTCCCATTTTAAAACCAGCAAGACAGCATCCTTTTCGTAGTCTCCTGAGCCCCCGTGTCTGTTGAGAGAGCAGACCTTACTCAAGACAGGAGGCCCAACCGGTGTTTGTTTAGCAATACTGAGCGATCAGTATCTCAAGCAAGTTTCTAGCCAGAGAGAGCGAAAATAGGTTTCAGGCTCTGAGAAGGTTCTCAGTTTAAGTCATATTTCCAAGAAACAAGTGAGCTAGAATATATGGTAGGTCCTGTATATAATACCCAAAATCAAAAGCAACTAATTGGTTGAAATCACTGCTAAAAATTCCTGCACCCGCCTCGCTATGGTATTAGTACAGGGTAGGTGGTGCTCGAGGGCTATGGTGGCCCACGGTGGTCTCAAATGAGTGGCTTTGTTAGCTATGAGGGTGAGGAAATTCATTACGTGAATTTCCTACTGTAGATGAAGATCTATTAAGTTTTCAACTGTGCAGGGTTTAAATGTAAGTCTAGATAATGGCTACTTTTCTAGCAACCTCCATGGGTCCACAACTTTTCTTTTAGGTGTGAGAGAGAACCCATGAGACTGTGTATTAGGAAGAATCCTGGCTGGAAACAGGTGGCACACTTAATAGGCAACGGAGGAGTGTATACAGTAGTGTGCAAACAGGAGCCTTCGTGGGCGTACAGCCTTGATCCCACACAGGATCCCACACTTAGAAACGTCCTCCACTTAGTTTACTAGTAACTCTTTGTGGTTGCCATCTTGAAATTATTAGTAGTTTTTGAATAAAGGTTCCTGCATTTTCATTTTTTGCTGGGCCCCTCAAATGATGTCATCAGTCCTGTGTTCAGTGTTATCCTATCTAATAAAAGAGTAATATGCAAATTGACCATCATGCCAAGACACAAGATGGCCTCCCCCATGTGGTCAAAGATGGGTGCCCCCATGTGGACATAAGATAGCCACCACATGATGGCCTGTAGGGGAGGGCAGTTGTGGAAAGTTAGGGGTGACTGGGCCTGCAGAGGAGGGCAGTTGGGGGAGACCAGGACTGCAGGGGAGGGCAGTTGGAGGGGGGTCAGGCCTGCAGGGGAAGGAAGTTGGGAGGGAGGGACCAGGCCTGCAGTGGAGGACAGTTACGGGGGAACCCAGGCCTGCAGGGAGGGCAGTTGGGGGGGACCAGGACTGCAGAGGAGGGCAGTGTGTGGGGGGAGGTAGGGGACCAGGCCTGCAGGAGAGGGGCAGTTGTGGATGTACCAGGCCTGCAGGGGAGGGCAGTTGGGGAAGTCCAGGCCCACAGGGGAGGGCAGTTGAGAACCAGCAGTACTGGTTTGTGAGAGGGATGTCCCAGATTGGAGAGGGTACAGGCTGGGTTGAGGGACACCCCTACCCCCAGTGCACGAATTTCTTGCAATAGGCCTCTAGTATGCCATATGACAGATGGGATAGCACCCAAGGTCTAAAAATCAGTGTGGAGCCTCTGCCACTGCTAAGGAGAAAAGGGCAAGGAGGAGAAATAACTGGGATGGAGAGAGAGCTGTTGCTGAAGCTGTGGCTATGGCTATAGCTGGAGGAGGAGGTCACACACAGAAGTGGTGGCCTTCTGTAGAAGAGCACAGCCATAGTCAGCCCGCAGAGAGGGAGGCAGGTGACAGACACCCCAACTTCTCTCTCGTCTGCATGTGCCTCCCACTGACTGAACCACGTAGGAAGCCAGAGGGTCTGGGAGCCCGCTGACGAAATCAACCGAGGCCGGCCTGCTAGGGCAGAGGGAGCAGGGGGAAGGGTAAGAGTGAGTCCGAAAAGGGCAGAGAATACCCAGCTCAGAACTTGGACTTGAAATTTTCAGGATCAGAGTTAAGAATAAATAAAATAGAAATATCACGAACAATGGATTTCAGTAAAGGACTTTTCAATGATGAAAGGATGGTCATTTGGTATGCATCATGCATAGGTGCGTATACACTTTCAAAGGAAAAAACAAGAAGGCCTAAGAATTTCCATGGAAAGAGACGTGGGTATGTGAAAGAGCCATTGTGAGCGAAGAGAGAGCCTTGGATTTCAAAAGATTAAAATCATTCCAGGTCCCAAAGTCAAATTTTGCAAACAACACCCCATTTCCCTTCACCTTTACTTTCCTCTCACTCTTAGGCCCACATCACAACCACAAGTGCCTGTGACAGGATGGCAAGGGCCACTAGGGCAATAGCAGTGGAACAGGATATATTCCAACATAGGATTCTGGGATAATTAAATATTTGTAGATAACACTGGGTATAGTTAAATATTTGAAGGAGCATTAGAAAGCTCTGTCAGAGGGAGTGTATAAGGATGACGTGTAACCATCCCAACTTCTCCATTCCACAGGACAGTTTAGATTAGAGTGGCCTCCTCCCCGCCTTAACCTGCGATTTCGCTTTCAGCATTTTCAAAATGCCTGTGATCGATTAAGGTCCAAAAATACTAAATGGAAAGTTCCAGAAATGAATGTTTCATAAGTTTTAAATTGTGCATGGCTCAGAGTCGTGTGATGAAACCTGGTGCCATGCTGCTCCATCCCACTGAGGGTATGAATCATCCCTTTGTCCAAAGTATCCAGGCATAGAATAAGGTGACCAGACGTCCCACTTTTGGGGGACTGTCCCGCCGAAAGCGGGATGTCTGTTCACCTTAGCGTAGATGCCATCCACCCCTTAGTCACTTAGGAACCATCTGGGTTATCAGATTGACTGTTGCAGTATCAATGTGCTTGTGTTGAAGTAATTCTTGTTTTACTTAATAATGTCTCATTCTCATAATTTTATTATAGTATAGTGTTATTATTGTTCTATTTTATGATTAGTTATTGTGAGTCTCTTAAAAATTAAAAGTTATCATAGATATGTCTAGGAAAGAAACACAGTCTCTATAGGGTTCGGTTCTGTCTGCAGCCTCAGACATCCACTGCGGGTCTTGGGATGTCCCTCTGGGGTAAGGAAAGACTACTGTGTTCAGATGACTTTCAGGAAATGCATGTTCCTGATTAATTTGCGTTCCACTCAGATACGGGCTAAACAAAATTAATCCTTTATAATCTCCTTGAAAACCAAACATTTTGCTACAAATGGGAATAAAATTTCAGGGATATACACTTCACCCGTAAAAGTCACAGAACACAAAATTAATTAATTTCAAGTGTGCAATTCAGTGACATTTAATATATTTGCAATGGTGTATAGCCATCACTTCTTTTATCTCCTCAAAGGGAAACCCCATACCCATTAAGCAGTCACTTCCCATTCTCCCCTCCCTCTAGCCCCTGGCAATCACCAATCGGTTTTCTGACTTTAGATTTATTACCTATTCTGGATATCTTGCCTAATAATAGACAAACATGTAAATTGACCATACCTTTGGTCAATTTAATTTGCCCACAGCCAATCAGAATGAATTTGCAAATTAGAAGGCCTGCTGTGAGAGGGAGGCGGGCGGCGGGAGGGGGGGGGAAGGGGGGGGGGCGGTGCGGGGGCAAAGGGATCTACCAGAGCGGAGTGCCACAGCAAAGACAAGACTGCAGACTCTGGAGTGAAGACGAAGATGGCAGACTCTGGCCGAGCAAAGGCCTTGATCCCAGGTGCCGGAGGAAAACCGGTGCTGGAAGCCAAGGGAAGGAAGGCCTATTGCACAAATCTCTTCGTGCAACAGGCCTCTAGTTTTATATAAATGGAATCGCATAAGTGACCTTTTCTGTCTGGCTTCTTTCACTTAGCATGTGTGTGTGTGTGTGTGTGTGTGTGTGTGTGTGAGTGTGAGTGTGCGCATGCTTTAATATGTTTTTATTGATGAGAGAGAGAGAGAGAGAGAGAGAGAGAGAGAGAGAGAGAGAGAGAGAAACATTAATGAGGGAGAAACACGGATTGGCTGCCTCCGGTATGCTCCCTACTAGGGAATGGGATATCGCCCTGACTGGGAATTGAACCAGTGACCTCCTGGTACATGGGACAATGTTCAGCCAACTGAGCCACACACAGGCCGGGCAGCATAATGTTTCTGAGGCTCATCCATGGTGTAGCATGTGTCGGTCCTTCATTCCTTTTCATGCTGGACAATATCCCGTTGTATGGATCTACAACATTTTCTTTATCCGTTCATCGGTTGATGGACATTTCAGTTGTTCCCACCTTTTGGCACTTGTGAGTAACGGTGCTGTGAACGTGAGTGCACATGTCCTTATTTGTGTACATGGCTTCAGTTCTTTTGGGTATACACATAGGAGTGGAATTATTGGGTCATAAGATAATTCTGGGTTTAATTTTTTGAGGAACTAACATATTGTTTACATTTAATCTTGAGGGAACTCACACGTTGGAATCCTTTGAGAAGCACTCGTTTACAATCACTTGTTTCAGACCTACAGTAACGTAGCCCATTCTGCCTATAAAGTAAAAAACAAAATTCCAAAAAGTTTTCATGTGGGAAGATACTCCTAGTTAGCAATTGACTTGAGTTCTTATAATTTATTTAAGTTATTAGTGTATAAAAGTAATACAGGCAAAAAGAAAATACAGATCACTGGGAACCCTGATATGTGTATTAAAAAAAAAAAATAGCCCCAGAGTGCTTCTCAGTAAATGCAGTCTGAAATAGAAAGTGAAATTAAGTCAATGGACAAAAACAGTACAATAGGCCTTTGCATGGTAAGAATTTCACATCAGAAAGCACCCTGACCTAGTTTTCTTCAATTCAGCCTATTGTTCTAGTCATTTGAAACATGATTGTCTAGTTGTATTGAATAATACTTACCAAGTTAATCAACTCTGACACTGCTATTGAGCCTACATTTATAAGGTGTGCTTTGGGTTTGTTTTTTCTTGATGGTTTTAAAAAATTTTTATCTATTTATTTGACTTAAGAGTATTTGTCTTCTACTTTGGAATTGAGAAGGGAACACAAAATTTTGGTAAACTATATCTCTCAGATGAAGTCAGAGGCCCTGCGTAGGGATAGGATTTCTAATTTAAATTAACATATAATAGAAAAAAAAGAAAATTAGTAACATTTTTTTTAAAGATTTAATTTTTTTAATTATTTTTTTAAAATATATTTTATTGATTTTTAATAGAAAGGGAGAGAGATAGAGAGCTAGAAACGTCGATGAGAGAGAAACATCGACCAGCTGCCTCTTGCACACCCCCTACCGGGGATGTGCCTGCAACCAAGGTACATGCCCTTGACCAGAATTGAACCTGGGACCTTTCAGTCCGCAGACCAACGCTCTACCACTGAGCCAAACCGGTTTCGGTAGTAAAATTAACATAATAAAAAATTGAGGTTGTATGTGTGAGCATGTGTGTGCGTGTGCGCACGTGTGTGTACAATTCTGTGTAAACATTATCACAATCAGGATGCAGGCAGTTTCTTTCATCCACCCCCAAATCCCTTGTGTTATCCCTTTAAATCACGTTCTCCCTTCCCCCACCCTCATCCCCAACCCCTAGCAACCACTGGTCTGCTCTCCATCATTCTCTACTTTGCCTTTTTCCTGAATGTCATCTAAATGAAATCATACAGTATATAATCTTTTGAGATGCTACTTTCACTCCACACAATGCCTTTGAGATGCATTCATGTTTCTGCATGTAATAATAGTTTATTCCTTTTACTGCTAAATAGGATTCATATTATACTAGCAAGAGTATTTATTGCTAAATAGTATTTTAATACTAAATAGTAGAAATCTACTGACTTTATCTCTTCACCCATCGAAGGACATTCAAGTTGTCTCCAGTGTTTGGCAATGATCCTATATAATAATTCCATATAATAAAGAGATAATATGCAAATTGACCATCACTCCAACACACAAGATGGCTGCCCCTATATAAGATGGCCATCACAAGATGGCCAGCAGGGGAGGGCAGTTGCGGGGGACCAGTCCAGCAAGGGAGAGCAGTTAAGGGCAACCAGGCCCACAGGGGAGAGCAGTTAGGGTGACTAGGTTGACAGGGAAGGGCAATTAGAGGTGACTGGGCTGGCAGGGGAGGCAGGTGGGAGTGATAAGGCCTGAAGGGGAGGACAGTTAGAGGGGACCAGGCCTGCAGGGAGGGCAATTGGGAGGGACAAGGCCTGCAGGGGAGGATAGTTGGGAGGGACCAGGCCTCAAGGGGAGGGCAGTTGAGGGAGACCAGGCTGCAGGGGAGGGCAGTTGTGATATTTGGTCTGGTGGGGGGGCAGTTAGATGTTGATCAGGCTGGCAGGGGAGTGGTTAGGGAGTGATCAGGCTGGCAGGCAGAAGCGGTTAGGGGCAAGCAGGCAGGCAGGCAGGCAGGTGAGCGGTTGGGAGCCAGCAGTCCTGATTGTGAGAGGGATCCCAGACTGGAGAGGATGCAGGCTGGGCTAAGGAACATCTCCTACCAACATGCACGAATTTAATGCACTGGGCCTCTAGTTACAAATAAAGCCGATACAGGAGAAACCAAGATGGTGGCATAGGGTAGACACCTGAATGCAGCCTACCACAACAAAATTGAATTTAGAACTAGAAAACAGGGGAAACATCACCCTGAAGCACGGGATGGCTGGATAAGAGGAGGCTCTGCCATCTGGGAAGGAGAGAGAAGGCACGCTGACCCTCAGGAGCTGTGAAGGTGTGGAGAACTGCACGCGTGAAAAAGCAGCCACGGAGTTCGCTGCCGGCTTGCTTGCTGAGTGCAGAGAGGGCGGGATGAGTTCCCTACTGGCTCACTCCCTGAGCGCGGAGAGGGCTGACAGCTAATGTGCGGCTGGCTTTCTTGTTCGGGAGGAAAACAGAACTACCCTATTGCTCTGATAGACGGCCCCAGACAGGGAGAGGCCAGACGGTTGGGCAGTGGGCAGAGATCTCTCAGAGGTGTGTGAAGCCAGCAGCCATTACTGCAGGACTCAGAAACCAGACCCTCTTAAGGAGGGGCTGACCCCCCGAGACTACGCCCCATCCAAGCAGAGCACAGAAGCCCTTCCAGTGGCTAGCTTTCTCGTTCGCTGTGAATAGGACTCTCCTGGGGAGGGACAGACAGCAATCCAAAGCTTGTCTGCGCCTATACCAAAGAGGTGCGTGTGCCTGCAACCAATCCTGCGGGATTCACCAAGCTTGTCTGTGCCACCCTGAGACTCCGCCCCATTCAAGCGGAATACAGAAACCCTCCTAGCTGAGACACTCTGATCCTCATAGCTAGTTGGCTTGGAGATCAATGCTTCCCAGTGATACCAACAACAAGCAAGGCTTAACAACAAGACTGCACACTCAGCCCACAAAGGGCTACACCAAGAATGTCAACCTCAGGTAATTGGGAGGCTGATCCACTGAACCATATAGAACACCTTAGCACACAAAAGTCACTCAACCAACTCAGGGAAGCAGCAAAAATGCCAAGACAAGGAAACAGATCACAAACAAAAGAAATGGAGGACAAAAAGCGACTGGATATAGAGTTCAAAACCATGCTTATAAAGCTTTTCAAGAATTTCCTAGAAAAGGCTGATAAAATAAATGAGACCTATGAGGATATGAAAAGGGATCAACTAGAAATAAAGAATACATTGTCTGAAATAAAAAATATTATACAGAGTCCTAAAAACAGAATAGAAGATCGCAAGAATCAAGTCAAAGATTTGGAACACAAAGAGCCAGAGGACACTCCTCCACAGAAGCAAGAAGATAAGAGAACCCAGAAAGTTGAAGACAGTGTAAGAAATCTCTGGGACAATTTCAAATGAACCAACATCAGAATTATGGGGGTCCCAGAAGATGAGAGAGACCAAGATACCAAAAGAATACTGGAAGAAAAAACTTCCCCCACCTGGTGAAGGAATTAGACTTACAAGTCCAGGAAGTGCACAGAACCCCAAACAAAAGGAATTCAAAGAGGACCACACCAAAACACATCATAATTAAAATTCCAAGAACAAAAGACAAAGAAAAAATATTAAAAGCAGCAAGAGCAAAGCAGATAGTTACCTATAAAGGAGCACCCCATACGATTGTCAGCTGATTTCTCAACAGAAACCATGCAGGCCAGACGGGAATGGCAAGAAATATTCAAGGTGATGAATAGCAAGAACCTACAGCCAAAAATACTCTACCCAGCAAAGCTATCACTCAGAATCGAAGGCCATATAAAGAGCTACACAGATTAAAAAAAAAAAAAAAGCTAAAGAAGTTCATCACCGCCAAACCAGAATTATATGAATTGCTGAAAGGGGTTCTTTAGGAAGAGTAAGAAGATAAAGATAAAAATTAAGATCAACAAATACGTAACTATCAACAAGTGAAACTAAAATCCAAGGGAATTAAAAAACCTGATGAACAATATTAACTGTTGAATATAATAGAATCAGAGGTATGGAAGGGGAATGATCTGACGATTCTCGGGGAAAAGGGGAGAGGGGGGTGCCGGAAGAGACTGAACATAAACTGTGCACCTATGGATGAGGACAATGGGGGGTGGGGAAAGGGCAGAGGGTGGGGTGGGAACTTGGTGGAGGGTAGCAATGGGGAGGGGGAGGGAAAGAGGAACATTTGTAATAATCTGAACAATAAAGATTAATTTAAAAAATAATAAAATAAAATAAAATAAAATAAACAAATAAAGCTGATACAAACATTCATGTGCAGGTTTTGGGGGAAACAAAAGATTTGTTTCTCTAAAATAAATACTTAGGAGTGGGTCATGTTTTACTTTATAAGAAACAGATGGGTTATTTTCCCAAGTACTATTTTATTTATTTATTTATTTTTAAATATATTTTTATTGATTTTTTATAGAGAGGAAGGGAGATAGATAGCTAGAAACATCGATGAGAGAGAAACATCGACCAGCTGCCTCTTGCACACCCCCTATTGGGGATGTGCCTGCAACCAATGTACATGCCCTTGACCGGAATCGAACCTGGGACCTTTCAGTCCGCAGACCAACGCTCTACCACTGAGCCAAACCGGCTTCAGCATATTTTCCCTAGTATTATTTTATATTTCCACCAGCAATGAGAGTTCCAACTGTGCCATTAGTAGGTACTATCATGCTCTTGTTTTCATTTTAATTGATGTGTAGTAATGTCTTATCATGGTTTTAATTTGCATTTTCCTAATGTAAATTAGGAACCCACTTTGATGAAGTGTCTAAACATTTAAGTGTTTTGCCCCTCACTTTAAAAAAAATCCAGCCTGGCCGGCATGGCTCAGTGGTTGAGTGTGGATCTATGAACCAGGAGGTTATGGTTCAATTCCCGGTCAGGGTACATGCTCTGGTTGTGGGTTGGATCCTGGGGTGTGCAAGAGGAAGCGGATCAATGGTTCTCTCTCATCATTGATGTCTCCCCCTCTCTCTCTCTCTCTCTCTCTCTCTCTCTCTCCTGCTCCATTCCTCTCTAATATATATATATATATATATATATATATATATATATATATATATTAAAAACATATATATATTAAAAAACAAAGAAAACCATCCACCTACATATTTATTTTACTTATTGTCTGTCTCCCCTATAAAAATGTAAGTTTCATGGAGACAGAAATGTTGGTCTATATCGTTCATTGCTCTAACAGTTATAACCTAAAATGCTTGTAACTTACAATATCCTATCACCTATGATAGTGCTTTCCATAGTAGATATCTATTTGTTGAATGAATTAATTAATTAACATTTATTGAGTACTTGCTATGTATCAGGCACAATTCTGAAAGCATCACATTTATTGTTTTCTGTTGTCATGTAATTATTTTATCAATAATTTTAATTTAATCTTTAATTGTTCAACAAACACATTGAGCAGTTATTATGTGGCACTAACTAGGATTTAGGAATTAAGTAAAAGCTATCCTTAAGACCCAGACAGGTTAATACTGTCAGATAAGGAAGGTGCTGTGATAATCAGGCACAGGAACCTGGCAAAGCACCAGGAGGAACCCTGAAATGAGACTTGGGGGTCAAGGAGAGCTTTCTGGGAACTGATCATTTGGATTAAACAAAAGAGAATAAAATATTCAGCTTATACTTTTCCCATAATGTCAATCAGAATTAAATGTTAAAGCTCAATTACTTTTGTTCTTGTTTAAAGTCATGTAAATTACTATAAAGGAAGCACTATATACTTAAAAAGCATTGGAGATAAACAAATAAAAGTTATTAGTCATTGTTTCTTATCATGATAAGTATCTTTGTTTTTACACAATGTTTTCCTCATTTTTTATTGGGTTGTCTGTTTTCCCTACTATTGAGTTTCTCTAGATACAAGGCCTTTGTTAGGTATGTGATTTGAAAATACTTTCTTCTTGTCTTCTAAGCTTTTCATTCTCTTAGTATCTTTGAGAAGACAAAAAGGTTTTCATTTTAATAATGTCCAATTTATCATTTTTTTCTCATATGGGTTGTGCTTTTGGTATCCAAGCCTAAGAGAACTTTCCATAATCCCAGATCATGAACATTGCGACTATATTTTCTTCTAAAAGTTCATTTTTTATTGTATTTTTAATTGAAGATCCATTTTTTAATTTAATTTTTTTCCATCACCTTTTATTCTTCTATGCCCTCTACCATCTCTACCCACCCCCCTCCACCCCTCCAATCCCCACACTGTTGTCCATGAGCTCTCTCTATTTTTTCTCAATCCTTCCAACCCACTCCCCCAAGGCTATGATCCACTTCTTATTTAACTTTTTAAAATATTATTCTTTATTGATTTCAGAGAGAAAGGAAGAGGGAGAAAGAGACAGAAACATCAATGATGGGAATCATTGATCAGCTGCCTCTTGCACACCCCCTACTGGGGATCAAGCTGGCAACCAGTGCATGTGCCTTTGACCTGAATTGAATCAAGGACCTTTTAGTCCAAGCATGCCAAACTCGTGGCCCACGGGCTGCATGCAGCCCACAACAAATATGTGCAGCCCCGCCAATGTAACGGTATGTAAGAAACATTTTAATAAAAAATTTCATAGCTTAATGTTTACCATATCCTGTTATACATAATCTATAATAATAAAAGCTTAATATGCTAATTAGACTGGACGTCCTTCCAAGCGAAGTCAGGGCTGTGAGGGAAGCCCAGATCCCGGGTGACAGAGGGGAAGCTGATGCTGGCAGCCAGGGGAAGGAAAGCCTACTCTTTTTAAAAATTTAAAAAAAAATATATATATATATTATTGATTTTTTACAGAGAGGAAGAGAGAGGGACAGAGAGTCAGAAACATCGATGAGGGAGAGACATTGATCAGCTGCCTCTTGCACACCCCCTACTGGGGATGTGCCTGCAACCAAGGTACATGCCCTTGACCGGAATCGAACCCGGGACCTTTCAGTCTGCAGGCCGACTCTCTATCCAACCCAGTTGAGCCATGTGAGCCAACCCAGTTTTGGCAAGGAAGGCCTACTCTTGCACAAATTTTGTGCCTCTAGTCCTATATAATAAAAGCCCAGCTACCCAATGGCAGTACGGCCAGAACGACCTGCTGACCAGTTGCTATGATACATTCTGACCACCAAGGAGCAGACGCTCAATGCAGACGGTCAGTGCGCTCCCGTAATGCGAGTGCTATTTGGCTGACTGGGATGAGCGGCTGCTCTCACTGTGAACCTCAGGCCCTCGGGCAGGAACCCAGGGGCAATCCTCACCGTGGCACCCCGGCTCCTCCTCCTCGCTCCCTGCCACCTCCTTCAGCTCCTGCTGGCTGTGCAGCATGTCCCTCACAGAGCTGACCCTGGAAGCTGGGAGGCAGGTTCGTGGCTGCCGCCTCTCAGTGCTATTGTCTCTGGACCCAGCCCCGACCAGGTACCCTGGAGAGGCGAGTGCTCCGGATCCATGTACGATGCCAGGCCAGGGAGCAGCCACTCAGAGGGCAGGTACACAGCTGCTCAGCTGACCAGGATGAGTGGCACTCTCACAGCGGGCCGATCCCTGCAGGCCATGCCCCCACCAGTGCACAAATCCTGTGCACCAGGCCTCTAGTTATTAATAATGAACTACAACATTTGCTAATGACTGATTACTATAATCGTGTTGCATTAATTCCTTTATGTGCCTTATGAGCGGGCACACCATTTTTCTCCACTAATACTAGCAGCGAATATTTTAGCAGCCGATTGCCGTGTCATTAGTCTTGAACTGACTTGTTTGGTGTGTGCAACAGGAAATATTTTGCTTTCAGAGAACAAGAAAAAATAGGTTTATTTGCATTACGCTCATTAATTTGTGAAGTTATTCAGTGTCCGGTAAATTAATGTTCAAGAAAAATATTAATTTTTATTAAAATATTATATTATTAGAGGCTCAGTGCACAAAATTCATGCAGGGGGTTGGGGGGAGGGGTGTCCCTCAGCCCAGCCTGCACCCTCTCCAATCTGGGACCCCTCGAGAGATGGTCAACCACCAGGATAGGGTCTAAATGGGCAGTTGGACATCCCTCTCACAATCCAGGACTGCTGGCTCCCAACTGCTCACCTGCCTGCCTTCCTAATTGCCCCTAACTGCTTCTGCCTGCCAGCCTGGTCACCCCCTAACCACTCTCATGCCAGCCTAATTGATGTCTAACTCCCCTGCCAGCCTGTTTGCCCTCAGCTTCCCTCCTCTGCCGGCCTGCTCACCCCTAACTGACCCCTCCCAACCCCCCGCACAGTTGATGGCCTTCAACTACCCTCCCTTGTAGGCTTGGTGCCTCCCAACTGCCCTTCCCTGCTGGCCATCTTTTATCCACATAGGGGCAGGATCTTTGACCACATGGGGGCAGCCATCTTGTGTGTTGGAGTGATGGTCAATCCGCATATTACTCTTTTATTAGATAGGATTTTATGTTAACAATTACTTTTTATTGTAGCCCTTTGTATTCATCATGTCTCTATCAAAATAAACCTACATTTCTATGAAAATTGAAGCTTTTGTTTTTTTTTTGTGGCCCACATAAACTTAAACCTTGTTTATTTGGCCTGTGTTAGCCTTTGAGTTTGACATGCTTGCTTTTGTCCGTAGCCTGACACTATTCACTGAATCAAATCAGTGAGAGCTTTCTTTCTTTTCTTTTTTTAATATATTTTATTGATTTTTTACAGAGAGGAAGAGAGGGATAGAGAGTTAAAAACATCGATGAGAAAGAAACATACTGTAGATTAGCTGCCTCTTGCACACCCCTACTGGGGATGTGCCTGCAACCAAGGTACATGCCCTTGACTGGAATCGAACCTGGGACCCTTCAGTCCCCAGGCCAATGCTCTATCCACTGAGCCAAACCAGTTTTGGCAGTGAGAGCTTTTTATTTAATTTTTATATAAAGTGTGAAACTGATGTCAAGATTTTCTATATTGAGGTTATTTTCTATGGCCTCTTGCATTTGGATGGTCACTGTTCTAACACTGTATGTTGAAAAGACTATCCTTTCTCCTTTGAATTGCCTTTGCACCTTTGTTAGCAATCCACATTTTGAAAATCAATTGCTGGACAGTCTATTCTGCTCCATTGAGCTATACTTCTGTTCTCCACTAATATTATACTGTCCTGATTATAGTAAGTCTTAAAAATTGTCCACAGCCGGTTTGGCTCAGTAGAGTGTCGGCCTGTAGACTGAAGGATCCCACTTTTGATTCGGTTAGAGCCTGGGTTGAGGGCTGGATCCCCGGTAAGGGGCATGTAGGAGGGAGTCAACCAATGATTCTCTCTCATCATTGATGTTTCTATCTCTCTCTCCTTCTCCCTTCCTCTCTGAAATCAATACATATATATATTTTAAAAGTAATAAATAGACTGATTCCTCCACCTTTATCCTTCATTTTCAAAATTATTTTGGCTATTCTGTTCTCTTTGCCTTTCCAAATAAATTTTAGAATTGGCTTACCTATATAAGCAAAAATTATATTAGATTTTTTATTGTGATTGCATTAAATCTATAGATTTATTTGGAGAAAATGCACGTGTCTAACTAAATTGATTCTTACAATCTATGAACATGCCATCTCTCCATATATTTGTATATTTTTATTTCTTTCCTCAGTGTTTATAGTTTTCAGCATATAGATCCTATATGTTTTGTTAATGTATGTTTAACTATTTCTGTTTTTTTTTAATGTAATGATTTTTTAAAATTTGGTTTCCAAATTGTTTACTCTAGGCATAAAGGAATATGATGATATTTTTGTCCGTTGACTTTATATTCTGTGGCTGTGCTGAACTCTTTCATTTAGAACATGGTTTTTTGTAGCTTCCTTGAGTTTTCTCTATAGAAAATGTCACCTGAAAATAGGCACACTATTCTTTCCTTTTTAAAAAAAAAATTTTTTTTTTTATTGATTTCAGAGAGGAAGGGAGAGGGGGAAAGAGATAGAAACATCAATGATGAGAGGGAATCATTGATTGGCTGGGGATCGAGCCCGAAACCCAGGCATGTGCTCTTGAATGAAATCAAACCTGGGACCCTTCAGTCTGCAGTTCGATGCTCTATCCACTGAGCCAAACTGGCTAGAGGCACAGTATTCGTTCTTTCTAATCTGCATGCCGTTTACTTTCTCTCCCTGCCTATTGCTCTGACTAGGACTTCCTGTGCCACATTGAATAGGAATGATGAGAGAGGACTCCTTGCTTTGTTCCCTATTTAGAGGAAAGCATTCAGTGTTTCACTTTAAGCATGATGTTAGCTATAGGTATTTTGTAGATGCCCTTAGCAAGTTAAGGAAATTCCATCTATTTCTAGATTGCTGGAAGTTGTTATTATTTATTTATTTATTTTTATCATGAATGGATGCTGGATGTTTTCATATGCCTTTTTTTTTCATTGTTTAATATGCTCTTGTCATTTTTTCCTCTTTAATTTTTTTTAATATGGTGAATCATATTGATTGGTTTTTTAATTTGGAACCAGCCTTGCATTCCAAACCCTATTTGGCCATAGAGTATTATTCTTTTTATATATTGCTGGATTCAATTTCCTAATATTTTGATGAGTATTTTCATATACTGGTTTTCTTTCTTGTACTGTCACAGCCTAGCTTGGTATCAATCCTATATAATAAAAGCCCAGCAACTGAAAAAGTGGAATGACCAGAATGACCAGAGACCAGAGTGACTGTGGGCCATTGCCCCATTTGGCCCCATTCCCCCAAGGGACCCCCATCCCAATTGGGGGTGTGGCTGGCCTGCAAACTATCCATGGCTCTTTGCCAGTGCCAGCCCTGACCTGCCCCCAGTGGGGACCACCACCCCAATCTGGGGCACCCATCAGGACAGGCCTGCTGGCCCCCACCCATGCACTGGGCCACTCTCCTATATAATAAAAGGGTAATATGCCAATTGACCCTAACGGGCAGAATGACCAGAACACCGGCTCGACCAGTCACTATGAGGCACACTGACCACCTCTTGGTTCTTTTCCCAGGCCAGCAGGCTCTAATCACACGATGGCGAATGGGGAACTGGGGTGGGCGGGAGGGGCCCGCGAGCAGGTGAAATGGCCGACCTCTCAGTTCCTCCCCCTGACCACAGGCTCGGATCACTGATGGCGAACGGGAACCCGGGGTGGCTAGTGGCGGGAAGGGGGGGGGGGAGGCGGGTCCAGCTGTGGGCAGCCAGGGAAGGTGGCCCTGATTGCAGGCCAGGCCTAGGGACCGTCCCGTACACAATTTTGTGTGCTGGGCCTCTAGTAGACTCATAAAATAATTGTGAAATGGTCCCTTTTCTCTATTTTCTGGAAGACCTCGTGTAGAATTAGTGCTATTTGTTCTTTAAAAGTTTAATAGAATTCGTCAGTGAAAAACTCTGGGCCTAGAATTATTTGTTTTGTTTTTAAGGTTTTTACTTATGGATTTAATTTCTCTACTATATATGTTACCTATTTCTTATTAGGTGAGTTTTAGGAGTCTGTGACTTTTGAGGAATTGATTCATTTCATCTGAGTTACTGAATTTGTGTGTGTAGAGTTGTTAAATAGTATTTCTTTTTAATATCTGTGGCATTTGTATTGAAAAACCTCCTCCATTACCGCTATTGGTTAATTTGTGTCTTTTAAAAAATCTGTTGGAATGACTATGGTTTATTAATTTCATTAATAATCAATTCATAGAACCAGCTATTGATTAATTTTCTCTATTTTTGTTTTTTCAATGTCATTAAATTCTGCTTTTTATTATTTCCTTCCGTCTGCTTACACTGAGTTATTCTGCTCTGCTTAGTTTCTTAAGGAAGTTTTGTTTGTGGATTTGAGAACTTTCTTCTTTTCAAATAAAAGCATTTTGATGTTGTAAATTTCCCTTTAAGCACTGCTGTTACCTCATCCCCAAAATTTTTATGTGCCCAATTGTATTAAAGTATAGGTGACATATGAGTTGTGCTTTCATTTTGTTGAGTCAAAAATGTTTTTATTATCCTTTGAGACTTTCTCTTCGACCCCTAGATTATTTAAATGTGTGCTTAATTTCCCAGGGTGTGGAGATTTACCAATTATCTTTCCGTTATTGACTTCTAGTTCTATTCCATTTTATTAAGAGAACACACTTTAGATTGTTCCAATTTCTTTAAATTTGTTTTATGTCTCAGGATGTGGACTGTCCTGATGAAGGTTCCATGTGTATTTGAAAAGAATGTGTATTCTGCTATTATTGTGTGGGATACTTTACAAATGTCTGTTGATCCAGTTATTTGATGGTGTTGTTCAGGTCTTCTATATCCTTGCTGATTTTCTGTCTGTCTGTCTATGTATATAAAACCTTAATATGCAAATAGACTGAACAGCGGAACAACCGAACAACTAGTCGCTTTGACATGTGCTGACCACGAGGGGGTGCATGTCAAACATAGGATGTTGGAGCAGGTGAGGGAGAGTGCTAGACCAAGGCAGGGTGCCAGTTGCTATCATCGGGGTGAGCCTCTGGTGGTTACTGAAAATTCTTTGCTCTTGCATGCCATGGTTCTGCCTGCCGCTCACATCCGCTGCCAGCGCCTGGCACCAGACCCAATCACTTGACGCCATTAGCAGGTGCAAGCGGTGGCTGCCAGCTCTGGTCACCCTAAGAGCTTCTCCACCTCCCCTTGCTCGTGAGGGGCAATCAGGTAGCAGCCACTGACAGCACCAGCCCAACAGCCACAGCCACTGACAGCACCAGTCCCACTCACACCAATTGCACCTGGTGCAGAACGATTGGGGCCAATCATTCTGCACCACCAGCAGTTGGGAGCAGGGTGGCACTGTCAGTGCATGGGAGCGGCGGTGATGGGAGTGGGGTTGCCAGCAGAGAGGGGGCCAGGGTCCATGGTAGAGGGTCTGGGAGGGGGTTCAGATGATGGGCCAAGACCCACCCCTGTGTCCCCCAAAGCCTCGTGGCCCACAGTTCCTTTCAAGGTGTACGAATTCGTGCACTGGGCCCCTAGTTTATTAATGAGAGAAGAATATTAAAATCTCCAACTACAATTGTGAATTTGTCTTTGCTTTTGCTTCACATATCTTGAAGCTCAGTGGTTTGGTGCATACAAATTAGGATTATTAGATCTTCTTGATGAGTTAACCCACCAGCTATTAACCCACTTATCATCATGAAAGGTCCCTCTTTGTGTTTATTAATTTTTCTTGCTTTAAAGTCTACTTTGTCTTATTAATATAGCCATTTCTACTGACCAGGTGTCGAACCCTCAACCTTTTGGTGCACAGAATGACACTCCAACCTGGCCAGGATTGGATTTTTTTTTTTTCTTTTTTAAAGAAAACAATTCTGATGGTTCTTGTCTTTTAACTGATGCATTTAACTATGGGCATTCCATGTCATTTTTTGACATATTTGGACTTATATTTACTTTTTCACTATTTGTTCTCTGGGTTTCTCTCCACACACCCCCCGCCCTTTTCTCTTTCCTCATTTCTTTTGGATTATCTAAATATTTGATGATCCAAAGGTTAGAACTTTAGGTGTGGTTTCATGGGTCCGTGAGGGTGTGTTCATTTTTTTTTAAATTTACTTTGTGTATGTGTTCATTTTTTAAAATCTTCTTTCTCTCTATTATTAAGACTGAATCATTTTTATTGATCAACCTTTAAGTTCATAGATTCTTTTCTCTCATCTCCATTTTGCGACTGAGCTTATTTGATAATTTTTTTTTATTTTGGTAATGGTATTTTTCTTTTAAAACACCTTTTCCATTCAGTTCTTTATATCTTCTCTTTTCACTGAGACTTTATATATTTCCATTTGTTTCTAGGGTGTTTGTCTGTACTTCTTTGAGTATGGCTATAATTGCTGTTTGGAAGTCTTGATCTCATAATTACATTTATGTCTTCTTGGGTTTGGTTTCTGTTGATTGGTTTTTCCTTTATTGGATGTGATTTTCCAGGTTCTTTGTCTGCAGATTAATGTTGGATTGTATCTTGGATATTTTCAAGAGTGTAAACAGGATGCCTCAAAAATGAGGGCTCGTTAGTAGGCTTTCCAAGTTGAACAGAGTTCAACAATATCATTACAAACCAGGACAGGGTAAAGGGGATTGAGCCTAGTTTTTGGAAAAACATACACTGAATAGGTACATAAAGTTTATGTTGAACTCTACTGCTTTTGAATGAGTATGGCTTTTTAAAGCAATTGCACTGGTACGCAAATTAAAATACTTGCTGAAATACTAAAATATCTTTGATGGCTGAGTCTGTAGGCCCCCATTACTTCTGCTTCTTTGGGAAACCTCAAACCTTCCTTTAATCCAGCAACTGAAGAGTTAACGTCTGCCCCAGCAGGGAATCTACTGGACCCTATTCCAGAGCTGCGGTTAAATACCATTCTGACGGGCTAAGGCCAGTGCCTACCGGTCATCAAATATTTGGAATATTATATCTGCCTGTACCTTACGTTTGTACAGATGTTTACACATATTATCTTAGTTCAGCTTCATGCCAACTCTGTGACATCAGTAGGACTTATTACTGCCATCATAAAATATTTTAATTATAAAATTAATACGTATTTGTGTGGGCACAAACTGTTATTGTGGAACTCCAGGCTCAGAAAGGTCATCACATTCTCAAGATCACATGTTCTAGGAATGGAGTATAAACTCCTGGTAGCATCAGCAATGGACATATCTTAAGTGCTGGGTTTGGGGAAGGCAGATTTCCCTCTGGACTGGAGAGCTTTGGGAAGGTAATTATAGGAGGAAGGCACTGATCTGTACTGAGGAACTGATGGGATCTGGAAGGCAGAGAGGAAGAGCGAGGTGATCCTTTCAAAACCCCTTCTCTGGAGGTTTGGGAACTGAAATTCCTCAAAGTCGGTCACAGAGAGCACCTGAGACAGAGCTCTCTTATACAAAATTCATGCACTGGAAGGGGAGGGGGGTCCCTCAGCCTGGCCCTCCCCCTCTCACAGTCTGGGAGCCCTCAGGGCAGAAGGTAACCCTGCGATCAGGGGAAGATCACACCCCCATTGCACCTCTGCTCCTGCCACTGCCAGGAGCGCAAGCCTCGGCCAGCCCTGGTTACCTGAGCCTTGGGCAGCCCTGAGCAGCTGGGCAGCCGCCATCTGCACCTCAGGCTGGCCCTGGGTGTCTGGGTGGCTGAGGGGACTGGGGGACTCCGGAAGTAGACATGCAGAGTTGAGGGGACTGGGTGCTGCCATCTTGTGGTGGTGGGTGCCGCCATATTTGAGGGCATGACAGTCAATTAGCATATTCCCTCCTTACTGGCTGTGGGTGCCACCATCTTTGTGAGGGCATGATGGTCAAGGAGCATATTCCCTCTTTCTTAGATAGGATGGTTTGCTCAATTCTGGATTGCTGGTGAAGGAAGCAGGAAGTGAACATTCATGAGCTGTTGACAATGAATTGTACTCATTGGGCCATTTTTCTCCAGAAAGAGCAATTGGTGAGAAAGAAAGCAAAACAGTCACCAAAACCGGTTTGGCTCAGTGGATAGAGTGTCAGCCTGCGGACTGAAAGGTCCCAGGTTCGATTCCAGTCAAGGGCATGTACTCTGGTTGTGGGCACATCCCCGGTAGAGGGTGTGCAGGAGGTAGCTGGTCGATGTTTCTCTCTCATCGATGTTTCTGACTCTCTATTCTTCTCCCTTCCTCTCTGTAAAAAATCAATAAAATATATTTTTGAAAAAAGAAAAAAGAAAAAAAAGAAAGAAAGCAAGAAAGTCTTACATGTTATTCACAGCTCCTGAGCCGCTCCTGCCAAGTCCACAAAGGCTTGTCCAGGGAGAGAGCGATGCTCTGAGCCTGAGCATGGCAGCCACGGCCCCAAAGCTCTCTGGCTGCCCGAGTGGGAACAATTTGCTCACTAACCCTCCTTTGGCCCCTCCCAACAGTAGGGTTGTGTCCATGTTTGTTTGTTTGATTTTGCTTTTTAAAAATATGTTTTTATTGATTTCAGAGAGGAAGGGAGAAAGAGAGAGATAGAAACATCCATGATGAGAGAGAATCCTCGATTGGTGGCCTCCTGCACACCCCACACTAGGGATTGAGCCCACAACCTGGGTCATGTGCCCTGACCGGGGATTGAATCATGACCTCCTAGTTCATAGGTCGACGCTCAACCACTGAGCCACACTAGCCAGGCGTGTCCATGTTTTATGGAGCCAAACAACTGGATGCAACCCTACGGTTGGGAGAGCCAAAGGAGGCTCCAGTGCCTATAATCACATGACTGGAGCCTCTTTAAAAAAAAAAGAAAACACAGTTACAGATAAAAAATTAGGGGCAGGACTTTGGAAAGAACTCTCGCAGTGCGGGTCGGGAAGCTTTGACTTCATTAGCCTCTCAGACCTGTGCTGAGCAATAATAAGTCTGCTGAGAGGAGAGGGTGTCATTCCGTCACATAGCATGGAGGTGTTTTTCCCTGTACATTCACCTCTGCTGCTGCACATTTTTTAATCTGCTAAAAGAAAGAGAAATCACCCAAGTACTAGCCTGGGAGAATTTTTTCAAATGTTACCTGTTCTTCCAGGCTAGCTTTCTTTTTTCTTTCTCCCCAGTACTTTTAAAATGGAGAAAAACACTAACAATCCAAACGTCAAGAAGTGAGGAGAGGCTCTCTCAGGGTAAGGATGTTTTTGAACCGAGAAACGAGAAGACCGATGATCTGCAGAGAACAGCGGAAACAGCCCTGCGGAGAAGGGGAGAGATGACGTGAGATGCTAGAGGTACTGTTTACCTCCCTCCAGGTCCTTCCAGGACTGGACGGGAGCTCATGTTCCCGCCCCGGAGCTGGAGTCTGAGCCGGGAGAGGCCGAGCGGAAGTGCCAGTTGCAGTAAAAT
This sequence comes from Nyctalus aviator, assembly GCA_036971965.1. NCBI lineage: Eukaryota > Metazoa > Chordata > Mammalia > Chiroptera > Vespertilionidae > Nyctalus > Nyctalus aviator. Next base: position 76,844,018 of record CM072925.1, on the reverse strand, counting down.
CTTCCCTGAGGAGTGAAGATTTTCCTGGTCTCTGGTTTTCCAGGCCTTTTTGACTTAAGACCAGTGAACCCAGGGCTTGTCCCTGAGAGACAGGCATCCCCCTCGGTGTGCTTTGGAAATGTGGGGAGGAGGGGGGTCCATGATCACAGTGAGTAGGAGACTGGCATTACTGGCATCAGGGGGGTGGGCACGGGGTCTTGTACTTCCTCCCGTGCAGGGGACAGTCCTGTTCAACAAAGAACGCCAGTGGCTGCGCACACACCCGTCAGGAGTCCTGCCGGGCGTTTACTGAGGGGAAAGCCTGCTCAGAAGGCCCAAGCCGAGCACCTAACTCCGTTTCCATGTAATCGCAAAAGGCTCTGTCGTGGGCTCATCCACACTCATTATCCCAGGGATGTGAACATCACAGAGAGAAGATTTTAACTTCATTTTGGTCGGAGCTCTACCAACATGTTTAAAGAAAAACCTTACACTCACCAATACCGACCTTAGTATCGAAGTCACCAGTACAAGCCACACACTGGTCTGCAGCTGAAGTTCTCACCGTCAGTGGCTCTACAGCTAGGTGAGGCCTCTGACAGATCCACTGTGTTTTCTGTGACAGCAGGTCTGTGCATTTTATGTAGTTTTATGATAAATGGATCTTGTTTTATTTATTTCTCTTTTGCATTTGGGTATTATCATTATTTTTTTAATTTTCAGTGTGGGAATGATCATATTACCTATGAATTTCATTGTAGTGCAGAAAAAGGACATTGCAAAATATTTATTGAGTACCAGTGAACTAATAATAGTTTCTTTCTTGTTTTAATCCTCACATGAGGACATGCTTATTGATTTTAGAGAGGGGAAGGGATAGAAGGAGAGAGGGAGAAAAGGAAAAGAGAGAGAGAGAGAGAGAGAGAGAGGGAGGAAGGGAGAGAATGGAGTATGGATGTGAGAGAGAAACATCAATCAGTTATCTTCCATACATACCCTAACCGGGGATTGAACCCGCAACCAAGGCATGTATTTCAGCCCTTTGTATTCAGCATGTCTCATCGAAATAAACCTACATTTCTATGAAAATTGAAGCTTTTGTCTTTTTGCGGCCCACATACACTTAAACCTTGTTTATTTGGCCCGTGTTAGCCTTTGAGTTTGACATGCTTGGTGTAGAGAATTAAGGGGAGAAAGACATGAGTGAGGTCTAAGGGGCCTCTCAGTGTACAAATGACTCTCAAACTCTCTCTGCCTCAACATACCTAAAGTGGACAGCAACTGCCAGTGGCCCTCTAGGGATCTGCCGTGAGGAAAGGCCGCTGGGGGAGGTGCTGTCAGTGCCCCGGATTCTCTGCCCACTCGGAAGGCCGCCTGCAGCTTTGGTGGAAGTTCCTGGGCTCACCAACCCACTTCGTGCCCCACGCACCTGCTTCTTCTGGCTCTGAGCCTTCTCAGCCCACCCTCCCAGGATCAATCCTCAGTCAATCAGGGTGGTCGTTTGTGAACAAATACTTCCGTGTCCTTGCCTTCAGTGGGTCAGTTCGAGGTGTGGATTACAGTCTTTCAGGGGGTCCCCAGTGGGATTGGGCCGCAGCTGCCCACAGGAGTAGCCTGCCCATTGATGGATTCTTTTCAGACATTTCCCCTTTCCTTGTCTCAATTCCTCAAGCCCTAACTGTGCTTCCTGGGACCACCTCCAAAACAAACCATTTATATTTAAATTCTTTTTTTAAAAATACATTTTACTTATTTTTTACAGAGAGGAAGGGAAAGGGATAGAGAGTTAGAAACATCGATGAGAGAGAAACATCAATCAGCTGCCTCCTGTACATTCCCTACTCGGTATGTGCCCACAACTAAGATACATGCCCTTGACTGGAATCGAACATGGGACCCTTGAGTCCGCAGGCCAACACTCTAATCACTAAGCCAAATCAGTTATCTAAATATCCAAATTTTTATCTAAATATCTGCTTTTAGGGGAAGCCAAGCCAAGGCAGTACCCTTGGAGGTCACATGTCCATTGAGAATTCCGGTTATACAGGCAAGGCCTCTGACCAACCTTGGCCCATATCTTGCCAGATGCACCATGAGCATGGCATTGCTTTTTGGGGGGAAGGAGACCCACAAAACCCTTGTAGGATGAATCCAAAGAGTTTCCAAAACTGGGGGGGAAACATTTGTTCAGATCCTTAAATGGGAAATTCCATCAAAGAGGATCTTCTCACTAAAAAGGCTGCAGGTAGTGAGGCCTGTCCTTCAGAGTCAGCTTATACACAGGCCTTCCAAGGACAAGCGTGAGCCCTGACCACTTTGGCTCAGTGAGCATCGGCCTGTGGACTGAAAGGTCCCGTGTTTGATTCCGGTCAAGGGCATGTACATTGGTTGTGGGCACATCCCCAGTAGGCGGTGTGCAGGAGGCAATTGATCCATGTTTCTGTCTCATCGATGTTTCTTGGCTCTCTATTCCTCTCTCTTCCTCTCTGTAAAAAATAAATAAAATATTTTTAAAAAACATAAACAAGCATGGCAACTAAGGCTTCTGCACAAGGTTGTGCAGTGAGGGATCTGAATTCTGGCCTGTCTGCCACTCACCCAGCGGTGTGGCCACGTGAAGGGTCTCCCTTTTGAAGGGCGCAGCACCAAAGGAGGTTCCTCACACCTGGCCCGGGTGCAAGCTCCGCCTGCTGGCTCACTCTGAAAAATCACCTAGGCCTCATCTTCAAATCCAAACCACCAAGGCCAGAGATGCACTCTGCATAACAACATCCCACGGATCTAGAGCGAGAGCAACGGGAGAGCCCCGGGCTGTGTGCTGTAATGGAATTTTCCTCGTGTGAAAAACGAAGCATTGCTGTTGTATTATTAATGGCGTTTTATCCTCTCCCCCCCCCCCACCAACTTGACAGTTTTAGTATTGCGTTGGTATGATTTATTCCACTAAACGATGAGAATACCTTTCCATGTCACCTTTCTATCTTCCTCTGTTAAACTGGAAATGTGTGTATTCTTGCTGCAAAGTCCAACGTTGAATCAGATTTGAACTTGTTTGCCGTGTGTGGAATGGAATTAACACCCCTGCCAGGGTCTCAAGTCTCTGTGCTGGGCAGGCCCCAGTTATGTGGGCAAATGGCTGGTCATTCTCGGCGATAAGAATGAGCAAGTAGCGTGAAAGCACCCATACCTCAGCGAGTGACTTCCCTTTGACTTTGAGGTCTGGGCACGGAAGAGAAAAGTTCCCTAACAGACAAAACAAGCTTCGAGCCGGAGAGGAAGAGAAGATTGCTTACTTTCTGATTGCTTTGTTTAAATCCTTTAGTTTATAATCCTTTATGGGAGCGTATTAGGAAGGGGCCGTGGACGCTCTGTTTAGAGCACGGAAGAATCATGAGATAAACAATTAATATTTAGGAAAGAGGCCCAGGACTCTCTGGTTGTGGGCCTTTCCTCTCTGATTTAATGAATAGCAACCTTGGGCTGTGGTCTTAGGCATTCCATGTATTTATTTTAATTTCTGTTGTCATAGAGTCACTTATTACACCCTTTGGGCTATTTTGGACAGTCCAAAATGAGGGGAAGACATGGAAGTAAGTAATTTGATCATTTCTGCTGGCGTGAGTTGTGATCTGAATTCTGGAAGCGAATTCAGTATTCTCCTTTTATATCCCTAGTCACCGTTTTGCCTTAGGCAATTTTTATTTTTATTATTATTTTTAATATATATATTTTATTGATTCCAGAGAGGAAGGGAAAGGGAGAGAAAGATAGAGACATCAACGATGAGAGGGAATCATTGATTGGCTGCCTCCTGCACGCCCCCTACTAGGGATTGAACTTGCAACCTGGGCATGTACCCTTGACCAGAATCGAATCCGGGACCCTTCGGTTTGCAGGCTGCCGCTCTATCCACTGAGCCAAACCCGCTAGGGCTCGTTGGGTAATTCTTTAAAAGTCAGTATTCCTTCTGTTCCAGCCGAACACCCCATCACATCCAGCTTAACATCCGGTCACTGCTGCTCCCGCCCACGGCTGGTCGGCATCATCCAGCTTCCGGGCTTCCACTGGGGCCACGCCTCCCGCGGGGATGCCCTCCTCCGCCTCCGGTGCCTATTGAGTCCTCCTCATCCTGAAAGGGCAATTCAAAGGCTAGTCCTTCCGAAAAGCTCCCCGGACCACCTGACACCTTCCCTTTCTCCTCCCCACGGCAGCAGCCCATCGTGTGGCCCTTCCCATAGACTGGGAGTTACCTTGTCAAGCCCATGTTTTCCTGTTTCCCCAGATGGATGTTAACTTCCTTCGGCAGAAGAGGCCACCAGTGTCCCTTCTCTCCCACGTTTTAGGAACAGGGCCCCAGTTATCCATAGAAACCACCTTCTCCAGCCGCCCCTGTCAAGTATAGTCATGGGCTGACCAAGGAGATTTAAGGAAATATGTTCCTGGGACTTACAGGAAGACTGCTCAGGACAAATCAGGTGGAAGTTGGGTCTCTTTCCTTTCCTCCTCCTACCTTCCTGCTGCCTGCAGTGAAGAGGGGTGACTGGAGTGAAAGAAAGCCACCTTGAATCATAAGGGGACCTTCAGGATGGAAGCCATTGGGTAAGGATAATGGAGTAGAAAGAAGGATCCCAGTGGCCAGGGACTTTGTGAAACCTCTATTCCACTCCTGGGTTACCTCCTCTAGACTTCTTGTCTGGAAAAGAAGTCTTTTATGTTTAAGCCATTGTTGGCCATGCAGTCAATCCACTTCTTGTCTTGTCAAGCTTTTTTTTTTTTTAATTTTATTTTTTAAAAATATATTTTATTGATTTTTACAGAGAGGAAGGGAGAGGGATGGAGAGCTAGAAAAATTGATGAGAGAAAAACATCGATCAGCTGCCTCTTGAACACCCCCCACTGGGGATGTGCCCGCAATCAAGGTACATGCCCTTGACTGGAAGGCCGAATCATTGATTGGGGGAGGCAAGCTCTGTCCACTGAACCAAACCGGTTAGGACTTGTCCAGCTTCTTAAGGGCAGGACAGCTTTTAACCACGGTCTCTCTCGCCTTCAGTGCCTGACACAGCACATGGTCATTCTGAAGAGCTCTTTGTTAAAGCTGGAGAATATTTCCTTCGGATTCATAACAGTTCTCATCCTCGTTCATATTAGAATTGCTGTCTCTAAAATCATGCCCATTGATCGCTTCCCCTGATTTCAGAAGTTTTTATTGTTTCCACTACAGTTTTTATCCTTACAGGTGAAGTCGTTACTGACACAGCACCTTCCCCAGTCAGTTGTGTGGGTTGCAGGCAGCCTGAGCCGTCGGCCCTGAGCCTAGATGATTGGATGATTGAAACTGGGTCTCAGAACTGCTGGACATTGAAATTGGGACTCAAACGCTTTTTGTTATTATATGTTTATTTCTAGTCTGCAGTTGCAAGATTTTTTAAAGAAAAGAAATGGGGGGAAATAGTTATAGAGATAAAGAACCATTGAACAGACTGTCAAACTATAGTGGGAAGGCAAGGGAAGTGGGGGGGGGGGGGTTAAGAGATCAACCAAGGGATTTGTATGCATGCATATAAACATAACCAACGGATACAAGACACGGGGGGAGTTGGGGGGGAGACAGGTGAAAGTGAAGGTGAAGGCATATGTGTGTGGGGGGAGGGGAGGCTGAGGGGAGGTCAAGGGGGGGAAAAGGAGACATATGTACTACTATTTGTAATGTTCAAACAAACAAAAAAATTTAAAAAATAAATATAAATAAAAATAAGTGTTTAGGTCCCCATGAGACCTTACTACACCCATGTTTTCCAGATCTAGGTAGGAATGGGGTCGATGGGCTTCATCCTTTATAAAATCGGGAGTGCTGATCAAAGAAGTAGAGGTTTGAAAGCTTTAAGTCCTGCACCTGCTCATGGTCCTCACCAGCCAGCTTTGCGTGGAGGCACATCAGAGGCGCGTCGGTCTGGCTGCAAAGTCAGCGACCACGGAGCACAGCTGTACTCTGCAGTGTGCCACTGTCTCCGCGGGAGGAATCAATGTTCTGCAAGAGGCAGAGACAGGGGGCGGGAGGAGCGGGGAAAGGAAAGAAAAGACAAGAGAATAGAGGGGAGAGAAAAAGAGGGAGAAGGCCACTATTAGGTCACAGGTTGAATGAGAAATGCTTTAACGCTTCCCCCATGACCCAGAGGCACTCACAGGACGAGAGGTGCCTTGGGTGGGGCCATTTTCATCTTTTAATTTTGCTCCATTTTAGGCAAAGGAGAGACAAGGTATTGGTATGTCTGTACAATTCCCTGTAGCCATGTCTTCTTTCACTTTCTTGACCTAATACTGACCTCCTGAATGGGTATCTGTGGCCTACAGTATGGAGGCCAGTCACGTGGGACGAAGTCCAACAGGAGATTTTTTAAAAATATATATTTTATTGATATTTCACAGAGAGGAGGAAGCGAGAGAGATAGAGTGTTAGAAACGTCGGTGAGAGAGAAACATCGGCCAGCTGCCTCTTGCACACCCCCCACCAGGGATGTGCCCACAACCAATGTACATGCTCTTGACCGGAATCGAACCTGGGACCTTTCAGTCCGCAGACCGACGCTCTACCACTGAGCCAAACCGGCTTCGGCCACAGGAGATTTTGAACCACATGAGCCAATCTACCAGGCAGAGCTTGATGAAGAAGTCGGAAGCCATTCCAGATATTCCAAGAAAGAAAGGATATTGTTTTTGAGAGTGTGGGGTTACAGTGACTTTTTCCATCTCCCTACTTTCTTACATTTTCCAAATTTTCCACAACAATCATGCACTACTTTTAGAATCTGCGAAAGTAAAATAAATAATATTTTTTTAGAAAACACTTATCCAAAAACTTAAGATGTTTCCATACTTTGAGAGAGAAACCTATTAAGCACCGTCAGTGATGAAAAGATAAGAAAATGATCATCTAACTGTTCCTAAGAAACTGTAGGTAAACCTTTAACAAATCACTTAGCTGCCCTCGCAGCCCGCTGTCTGTGTATGACGTTGTCACACACCTGTGGCTGTCCTCTCGAACAAATGTGGCTGGGATTGATGCGGTCACCGTTTCCGAATGTTCCCCAAGCGCCTTCCATGGAAAAGCACTTTGCAGGCAGGACTATTTCCTGGATCCTCTATGGCTGCCAACCTTGAATAAAATCTAATTTAGAAATGCCGAAATCGGTTTGGCTCAGTGGATAGAGCGTTGGCCTGAGGACTGAAAGGTCCCAGGTTCGATTCCGATCAAGGGCATATACCTCTGTTGCAGGCACATCCCCAGTAAAGGGTGTGCAAGAGGCAGCTGATCGATGTTTCTAACTATCTTTCTATTTCTCTCCCTTCCTCTCTGTGAAAAATCAATAAAATATATATTTTTAAAAATCTTATTTGGGGAAAACCACTCCTGAATACAATTAGGAATAAATGGAGGAAGAATTCTGCTTCAAAGATAGAAGCTGTGGAAAACCACAAGCTCTGTCATTTTTAGGAAAAGCAAGTTTAAATTCAAATTTGCTTGTTTTACCCACTCACTATTTTCATGTTCTATATCAAACTTATGTACCTTGGGGGCAAAACAAAACGGGAAGCTTAAATTCTATTTGTGCTATTACATTTTCAGCACATAAAAAGCCAGCACTAGAAAAGGACCTTGAAAGCATATCTAATTTTGCACGCTTCCTTCAGATAGATGAACAGCTCAACTCCCAAGGACACGTTTCGGTCCATCCCATTCATAAAGGTCTCGAGGGATCAGGACATCCATCCCTTCCTCAGATATTGTCCAATGCTTTTAAATTGTTTTATATTTGACCAGAATATCTACATCTCCAGCCTCACAACTGTCCTAGAAAGATCATTCTAGAAGAACAGCACCAATACCTGGAATTTTCTAGCACTCTTCTTTCCCGTCTCTCCCTCCCTTCACTCTCCCAAAATCAATGGGAAAATATCCTCAGCTGAGGACTAATAAATGAAATAATAAATAACAAAATAGTTGTGGAAATTAACAGACAGATATATTCACATATACAGGGTACCCCCCAAAATGTATACACACTTTGAATGATTACAAAGTCGGCTATTATTAACATATAGCTCATTTTCAAAATTTAAAAGAATCTAAGAAAGGAATGATTCTCTCTCAGTACCTGTTTTCAAACCGATGACTGTTCCGGTCCAGGCACTGCTGATAACATGAAGCAATGGATTCTCAAACATCAAGAATCTTTTTGTTTGGTATTTGTGTGCCCTCAATTTGTCGACTGTTGCTGGTTTTGTTCCTTAAACTTTATCTTTTATGTATCTCCATAAAGAAAAGTCTAGGGGTACTTTAAGGTACTTACACTTACACATATACACACACCTGTGTAGAGGGAGAGAAAGAGGAAAAAACAAAAAGCTTTACATTATTGTGACTGTGAAATATTGTTCATTGCAGAAGCAGTAATTGTTAGAGCTACATTTCATTTCTTACTGTTTTTTGTTTTTCCTGGAGTTTCTATTTGTCTTAAGTTTTATCATGTATTATTTATAAATTTTTATACATAATGTAGAAAATTTTCCCACATCGTCATTTATATTTTTTCCATTGTTATATTTTTAAAAACTTTCTCTATTCATTTGCATGTGGGTGTGAGTGTGTGTGTGCGTAAAGACAGTTTTATTTTATGGTTTTGTTTTACGTAAGTGTTATAACATTATACATATGGTCCTTTTTCACTTACCTACATGTTATGGAGATTTTCCCATGACAAAAAAATATAGTTTCACTTACTTATTTACTTTTAATTCTCACCTAAGTACTGGTATGGTTGTGTTACAATCTTGTTCATATGTTTCTTTTCTTATTCTTTGGAAGAATTTCATGGTTTTATTAACACAAATACAATGCGTACACACGCTGTCCATTCATTTTCTTCGCTGAGCAGCCTGGCATTGGGGCTGGGCACTCTGAGGGCCAGCTGGGCTGCTCTTCCCACAGTGGCTTTGCAGTTCTCCGAGGAGATACACTGTGAGCAACCTCAGCACGGTGAGACCTGCTGCACGTCAGCAGCACTCCGAGCTCCTGGGCACTGTGGACCAGGAACTCCCAACGCCACGGGGCAGCATGTGCTTTGTTGTCCTGTTGCTCCTGTAACCAGTGCTGGGCATCAGGATTTGGCCCCAGAATCATCTGTGCACCCTGTTGTCAGTGCCTCTCGGTTCCCGCCAGTTGTGCTTAATTTTGTCATTTCTGTCGGACTGGTGTTGGATGAACTTGTTGGTCTTCTTTCTGATGACCTTGGTTTTCACCAGGGATATGAGGGCCGCTGATTTCCAGTGGGAGGGTGGGGGTGAGCAGGAGGCAATCATCGGTGATTCTCTCTCATCATTGATGTTTCTATTCTCCCTCTCTCTTCCTCTCTGAAATATACATGTACCTATATAACATTACAAAAGTAGTAGCATGCTGGGTGTCTACCTTCCTTTTATAATTCAAATTATAAACATGATAAATATGTTTGTATTCACTTTAACTGTTGCATAGTAATCCATTGTATGATTAGACCACGTTTTATCTATCCATTTCCCCATGGTTGTCATTTAGGTTGTTTTGACTATTTGCTACTATAAACAGTGATGCAATTAACATTAGTGTACATATATCCTTATGTATATGTACAATCTACATATTACTTAACTATTTTACCATTGATAGTTGGTTTGTTTTAAATTTTTATTATTATAGATATTTTTATCATATGACCATTTATACTTCTGGTGCATGCTGTGTAAGCATCCTATCTAATAAAGAGGTAATATGCAAATTGACCTCACTCCAACACAAAAGATGGCCACCCCCATGTGGGCACAAGATGGCTGCCACAAGGTGGCCAGCAAGGGGAGGGCAATTAAGGGTGACCAGGGATGCAGGGGAGGGCAGTTAGGTGTCAATCAGGCTAGCAGGAGAGTGGTTAGAGGGTGATCAGGCTGGCAGGCAGAAGTGGTTATGGGCAATCAGGCAGGCAGGGGAGCGGTTGAGAGCCAGCAGTCCTGGATTGTGAGAGGGATGTCCAACTCCAGTTTAGACAGATTGGAGAAGATGTAGGTTGACCTGAAGGACACACCCTTCCCATGCACGAATTTTGTGCACCAGGCCTCTAGTTCTTACATAAAAGTGTATACAGTTTCAGAATTTTGATATCACTATACTATCTCTCCAAAAGATTATATGAATTTAAACTCTCAACTACTGAATATAAAATAACAATTTTCTGTATCTTTGACTACATGTGATATAATCTATATAAAATTCTAGTCTACATTAGAGTTAAGAAATAGTGTCTTATTGTTGTTAAGATTTGCATATCCCTGATTAACTATAAAAGATATCTGTAAACAACTTTATTGCCTTTTTGTTTTCTGTCTTTATAGCCTCTGATGTTTTATTGAATTGCTTTTGTTCTTGTTGACTGTCTAACATATTTTTAATATTAATTTTTTGTTACTGTATATATGATGCAAATCTTAGCCTCTTGTTTTGTCCTTCACTTTGATTTTAGTGCATTTTATAAGAATAAGAAAGGTATTATTTTGAGGATAAAATTTATCAATATTTCCAGTAAAGCCTTTTGTGAGGATGTGCTGCATTAGAGAATTTTTTCTGCCCTACGGGTGACAAATATTTGCTTATATTTTCCTGCATGATTGTGTGTGTGTGTGTGTGTGTGTGTGTGTGTGTGTGTGTGTTTGGTTAGGAGATCTATTTAATATTGTCCTAAAGATATTAACAAATACAATTAGGCCAGAGAAAGTATAAGAATTGAAAATTAGAGGCCCTGGCCAGGTAGCTCAGTTGGTTAGAGCATCCTCCTGATATGCCAAAGTTGTGGGTTTGAACTCCAGTCAGGGCATATACAAGAATCAACCAGTGAATGCATAAATAAATAAGTGAAACGACAAGACAATCTCTCTCTCTCTCTCTCTCTCTTTCTCTCCCTCTCTCTCTCTCCCCCTCTCCCACTCCCTTCTCCTCTCTTTAAAAGTCAATGACAAATGTCCTCAGATGAGGATTTTTAAAAAATATGTTTTTATTGATTTCAGAGAAGAAGGAAAAGGGAGAGAGAGAAACATCAACGATGAGAGAGACTCATTGATTGGCTGCTTCCTGCACACCCCACACTGGAGATCGAGTCATGTGCCCTGACCAGGAATCGAACCTGGGGCCTCCTGCTCTAGGGGACAATGCTCAACCACTGAGCTATCCCAGCCAGGCTAAGATTTAAAAGAATATTGTAAAATTATCACTGTTTTCAAATGATACTATTTTATATTTAAGAGAAACAAGTGAAAAATTACTACAAATAATAATATAATCCAGTGAATTGCAGGATATAAAATTAATATAGAGCAATGAATAACTTTTCTGTATTAAACAATACTGGTTTAAAAATACAATGGAAATAAAGACCACATCTGCAATAGCAAACAACAAAAAATAGATAAACTACTTAATAATATATGCAACAAGAAACATACATCTTTATGAGGAAAAATTTAAACACTATTGTGCGACACAAAACAATGGAAATATATATTATACCATGTTCTTTGGAAGAAAAATTCAACATGACACAAAAGTGCATTCTTTCTGAATCAATTTATAAACTTAATTGCATCTTAAAATTACCAATAGATTTTGTTTTCAGGAACTAGGTAAGTTTTGTCTAAAATCAATTAAAAAAAAAAAAAGAAAGCAAGAGTAACCATAAAAATTCTGAAAAGGAAGAACAGTGAGTGGAGCTATCCCAGACAGATATTAAAATATACTCACTGGTCCCAATAATTAAAGCAGTATGATAATGATTAGACAGACTAAAAGAGGAGAGTATAAAGTGCAGAAATAGAACCAAATAAATAAAAAATTTAGTATATGGAAAGGCAGCAACCCAAAGTCAGAGTGACAATAAAGGCAAATCGATTTCTCTCATCATATACCTGGAAAAAAGTAAATACCTTTAAAACCTTAATTAAAAAACAAACCCATAAATCTACCTGAAGAAACCCTAAATGAGGTTCTTTATGAGCTAATTATAACTCAAAAAGCAAAAGACACACAAAAAGAGTAGTAATTTTGACTAAGTTAAAAAAAAACAAAAACACTCTTTAGTGTATGGAAAAAATATGCCATAGGATGTTGAAAGACAAAAGACAAACTGGGGAAACATATTTGCAACTTACATCATAGAAAAAGCACTAATTCTCCAACCATATAGAGAATTATAATAAATCAAACAAAAAAAGACCAATAAAGATCAATACTTTTAAAGAAAAAATGAGCAAAGTACAAGAACAAAAAGTTCACATAGAAAGATATCCCGATAAGCCCTTATGCATATAAAAAGAATGTAGATTTCCTTTAACTCATAATTTTAAAATGCAGCATAAAATTAAGCTGAGAAAACTATTAAATTAGGAAAAACCCAAAAGTTGAGCAGCAGTTTCTGTTAGCAAGGCCAGCGAGACTGAAAAAGAAGCAACCATAACAGAAGGCAACTGACAGTAGTTCCCCAATTTACCATGCGTTTACCCTTTGACCCGACATCTTCACTTGTGGACATTTTATACGTTTCCCGGCACATCGACAAAATGATGTGTATACAGTGGAGGGTAATTCATCATTGCATCACTATCTAAACAGAAAAAGATCAGAAACCATCACATGCCCATCATTAAGGAGCTGGTCAAATGAACTGTTCTCTATTCACACAATAGAACACAGTACAACTGTGTAAAAAAAAAAAAAAAAAAAAAAAAAAAAAGGAAGCTTTTTATGTATTGATATAAAAAGATCTTCAGGGTCTATTTTAAGAAATAAAATAAAAGGTGTGCAAAATAGAAAATAGTAATAATGTTTTGATTTTATGCAAGAAAAGAGTAAAATAATATATATTCTCTTTTGCTTGTATCTGCATAAAGAAATATTGGAAGTATTAAAAAGAAACTGATAAAAACATTTCACTACAGAGGGAAGGAAGGAGTGTGGTGCCTGCCTGTAGGAAAGAGGGTGATGGATTTATTGTTTAGGAGGAGGATAAAGATGTTAATTTTAGGTCTTCTTAATTGGATCAGGACAGGCTTGGTTATGTTGCAGTAACAAATACAAAATCTCAATCGTTTGACCACCAAGACTTCTCTCCTTTCTCCCACAAAATGTCCATCCTGAGCAGACTGCGAGCTCCAGTCCATTAATTGGAGATGAACAATGACCCAGTTCTGGCCACTAAGATGTAATGACATATCCTGCACCGCTTCTGGGAAACACTTGCTCAGTGTTGAAGACAACCATCTCTTCTGTGTCACAGGTTTACACAAGATGTGTGGTAACATGGGAGTCATCTCCTTGCCTTGGGAGGGGCAAGCTTGAGAGACATGCAAACCTGACTTCCTGGATGGTACATTTAGAGCTAAAAATAGGAAAACCCTGGGTTTTTAATGATGTCAGTAAACCACGACATTAACCAACTCTGGAGACATCCTACCTCAGGTTTCTTATTAGGTGAGACTAAAGGTCTGGTGCATGAAGACTTCTGAGCCTCATAGCCAATTGGCTTGGAGATCAACGCTTCCCAGGGATACCAACAACAAGCAAGGCTTAACAACAAAACTGCACACACAGCCCACAAAGGGCTACACCAAGACTGTCCACCTCAGGTAACTGGGAGGCTGACCCACTCAACCATTTAGGACACCTTAGCACACAAAGCCACCCTACCAACTCAGAGAAGCTGTGAAAATGCCGAGACAAGGAAACAGATCACAAACAAAAGAAATGGAGGACAAGAAGTGACTAGATATAGAGTTCAAAACCACACTTATAAGGTTTTTCAAGAATTTCCTAGAAAAGGCAGATAAAATAAATGAGACCTATGAGGATATGAAAAGGGATCAACTAGAAATAAAGAATACATTGTCTGAAATAAAAAATATTATACAGAGTCCTAAAAACAGAATAGAAGATCGCAAGAATCAAGTCAAAGATTTGGAACACAAAGAGCCAGAGGACACTCCTCCACAGAAGCAAGAAGATAAGAGAATCCAGAAAGTTGAAGACAGTGTAAGAAACCTCTGGGACAATTTCAAACGAACCAACATCAGAATTATGGGGGTCCCAGAAAAAGAGAAAGAGCAAGATACTGAAAGAATACTGGAAGAAATAGCGACAGAAAACTTCCCCCACCTGGAGAAAGAAATAGACTTACAAGTCCAGGAAGCACACAGAATCCCAAACAAAAGGAATCCAAAGAGGACCACACCAAGACACATCATAATTAAAATTCCAAGAACAAAAGACAAAGAGAAAATATTAAAAGCAGCAAGAGAAAAGCAGGTAGTTAAAGGAGTACCCATATGATTGTCAGTTGATTTCTCAACAGAAACCATGCAGGCCAGACTGCAATGGCAAGAAATATTCAAGGTGATGAATAGCAAGAACCTACAGCCAAAAATACTCTACCCAGCAAAGCTATCACTCAGAATCGAAGGCCAGATAAAGAGCTTCACAAATAAAATTTTAAAAAAGCTAAAGAAGTTCATCACCGCCAAACCAGAATTATATGAATTGCTGAAAGGGGTTCTTTAGGAAGAGGAAAAAGATATAGATAAAAATTATGATCAACAAATAGGTAACTATCAACAAGTGAAACTAAAATCCAAGGTAATTAAAAAACCTGATGAACAATATTAACTAGTGAATATAATAGAATCAGAGGTATGGAAGGGCACTGACGATTCTCGGGGAAAAGGGGAGAGGGGGGTGCCGGAAGAGACTGAACATAAACTATGGATGAGGACAATGGGGGGTGGGGAAAAGTCAGAGGGTGGGGTGGGAACTTGGTGGAGGGGAGCTATGAGGGGGAAAAAATGAGGAACATTTATAATAATATGAAGATTTATTTTTAAAAAAAAGGTCTGGTGCATGAAAATTCATGCACTGGAGGGGGGTCCCTCAGCCCAGCCTGCCTCCTATCACAGTCCAGGAGCCCTCACGGGCAGGAGGTGACCCAACGATCAGGGGAAGGCTACACCCCATCACACCTCTGCTGCTGCCACTGCCGGCAATACAAGCCTTGGCCAGACCTGGTTACCTGAGCCTCTGGCGGCCCTGCGTGGCTGGGCATCCACCATCCAAGGCTTGCCTGGACCTCAGGCTGGCCCTGGCATGGCGGGGGTTGGGGAGATGAGAGGATTGGGGGACTGGAGTTGTGGGTTCCGCCCTGAAGGAGCTGAAGGGACTGGGCCCTGTGGGTTCCGCCATCTTTGAGGGCATGGCAGTCAATTAGCATATTCCCTCCTTATTGGCTGTGTGCTGCCATCTTTGAGATGGCGTGAGGGTCAATTAGCATATTCCCTCTTTATTACATAGAATAATAAGATTTATTTATCCTATAAGCTACTTCAAATCAGGCATTTTTACTGGGGGTGAAAACATCCTCATTTATAGGTTTCTTTTTCATTTTTCTTGTTTTATTGCTTTGACTAGATCTCCCAGTTTAATGTAGAGTAGCCTAAAAGCAAGCATGTTTTATTCTTGATTTATAGGATTACATCTAAAATCATCTCTAAGAATTATTTTAGCTGAAGGTTCTTGGTATGTCCTTTTATTAACATAAGGAATTTCCCTTCTATAGGTAGTGGCTTAGTGTTTTAAAAAAATCATTCACAATGATTAAACGTTATCAATTATTTTTTCAGCATTTATTGAGATAATCAGATGCTTTAACCTGTAATTGTAGTGAATTATATAAACTTCCTAAGTTAAAATTAAATGCTTAGACTTCTGTAATTAACTGCCCTTTATCACGATATATTCCCTGGATATCCTGTTGTATTTGATTTGTTGAAGTTTAAACAGGACTTTCGCATCTAGGTTCCATGTGAGGTTGACATACAGTTTAGGCATCACTGCTTTGCTGGTCTCAGAGAATGAGCTGCATAGCTTTCCAACACTACAATAATGTACGTCACATAGAAATTCTCATTTTGGAAAGTTTAGCAGTACTCACCCATAAAACTTCTTAGGCTTCGTGTCTCCTTTTAACTTTTAAAAAAATTTCAAAAATGCAGAAAATAGCATGATAACTCCCCATGAACTAACTCATAGCCAAAAATGATCCACTCAGAGCAAATATCATTCTGAAGCAAATCCCTGACAACACATTTCATCTATATTTCAGTATGTCTCTAAAATATAAGAACCCTTTTTTAAACATTCCCATAATATCATTAAATATCCAGTCAGTGCTCAAATTTCCCTGTACATCTCATAAATACTTTAGCAGTGTATTTATTTGTATTGAGAGCCATTAAGCTCCATATCTGCAACTGAGTGGCCCGTCTTTTAAGTCTCTTTTAATCTATAGATCACCCACTCCCACCCCCAACCCCCCACTCCCACACCCTTCTTTTCTCCTTGGGACTTATTTGTTGAAAGAACTGGACCATTGGTTCTGCAGAATTTCCTACAGTCTGGCTTTTGCTCATTCCTCCCCTGTGGGGTTGTTTAATGTGTTTTTCTCTCCCTTGTTTCTTGCAGAGAGCGGCCAAAAAGGATTTTTTAAAAATTATCCCATACTTCTAAACTTAAATATATTTAAAGTGTTTTCAATTTGGTACAATTATCATTTTTATTAATGCAAAGTTGTCACTCTTTAGCCAGTAGGAGCCCCTGTGAGCTGGTTCCCATGTGGTTTTGATATTCTGTGTGTTCTCTAGCTTTCTTGCCACTAATGGGACAACTTGTGCCTTTTCCTGCCCCAGACTTGGAACCAGCCTCTTCCCCAGTGGACACCGATTCCTTTCAGTGGGAAGTGACGTTCATAGACCACTGTGCAGTACCGGCGTGTCACTGCACTGGGCACATTTATCTTCTAGGTCTCCCTTGAGTGCTATTTAATTCACTTTAAATACAATCACATAGAATTTACTTTTATTTATTTTTCTTTGAATATCTTTCTTCATCACTTGATTTCCAACCTTCTGAGGTGATTTTATTTTACATATGTCACTTATAATAGCTAGATTTTTTAAAATCCAGTATAAGATTCCTTTGTCATCCATGAACTTAAACCAGTCACATCCAATGTGATACTGATATATCTGAACTCCCATCTAACTTGCCTTTTCTATTTATCCTGTATTTTGTCATTTTCTTTTGTCTTTTTTAAGGATGATAGGTTTTCTTTGTCCTATTTTATTCTTTTTTTAAAATATGTTTTAGTGATTTTTAGAAGGAGAGGAAGGGAGAGTGATAGAGAGATAGAAACATGGATGAGAGAGAAACATCATCGATCAGCCACCTCTTGCATACTCCATCCTGGGGATCAAGCCTGCAACCCAGGCATGTAGCCTGACAGGAATCAAACCAGTGACTTGGTTCATAGATCGATGCTCAACCACTGAGCAACACTGGCCAGGCTATTTTATGCTTCTTAAAATTTGGAACTTGTATCCGCTATTTCTTCCAGAGCTTACCCTAACTTATTTGGATTTACAATAATTTCACTGATTTCTTTAACAAGATATTCCTTCATGGATCTATATGTAATTACTTTCTTTTTCATTTTTCTAGGTAACTATATCCTCTATTTACTTTTCGTGTGTGGTAAAATTTCTGAGTCCTTGAGTATCTATAAATGTATTTATTTTACATTCAAACTTGAATATTAGCTGCATATAGAATTTTAGATTTGTAACCATTTTTCTCATGAAAATTGAAAGAATATTTCTAGTGTTTTCTTGTCTCCAATGTGTTTCCATTAAGAATTCTGATACTGGGACATCTGTAATAGTGTCAACAAAACAACAACAAAGAATTATGATATCAATTTTTGTAGAAATGTTTTTTAAAAGCTTTGATGCTTTTAGTAATTCTCCTAATGCCTATTCTAAAATTTTACTTTGTGTATTTAAATGTAGATATCTCTCTCAAAGTTCTCAACCTAAATATTTGTGTCTCTCTTTAATGATGGAAATTTTTCTTTTCTTCTTATTATTTTAATTTTTATAGGAGTTTATTTGAGCCAAATGGATGACATATGCCAGGAATTAAGATCTCAAATTTATATTTCAAATTTCCCTCCCTTTCAAGTTCTCTGTGTGGTTTTCTTTAAATTTTCTTCTGGAACGTGTATAAATAGGTCCAAGAGCCTCTGGTTCTGTTCTCCATGTTCCTACACGTGTCTTTCATACTTCCTGTCCTCTTGTACAGCATTCTGGGAGAATCCTCAGCTATTGTTTCCAGCTCACTGAGTGGCTCTTCATCTGTATTCATGCTGCTATTTCTCCTTCTTCTGGATACTTTTCATTCCCAAGGCCTCTACTTGAATAATAGCTGCATATAGAATTTTTTAATAATTTCCTTTTTATTTCATGGATTCAATTGTCTCTTTTATCCCTGTGAATATTTTCATTATATATCCCTTAAAATTACCTTCTGCGAGTGCTATTAACTGTTTATAAGTATTAGTCATGTGTTGGCATTTTGTGCTTGTCTTTTATGATGTACTTGTGACTTTTGGCTCTGTGCACATCTTCTCCTTTGAGATCCGCAGATGGCCTGAGCTATGGTAGCTATTTATTAAAACCTGTTTTCAGCAATGGCTGGGGAGGAAACTGGGGGTGGGCCCTCCCTGACCTTCTCAGTGTGGGGAGGCTCTCTGTCCCAGGGTAGCATCAGCTTCCTAAATGTTGCTTTGCCTGCAGTGCCCAAGGGACAGGTGCCTCTGCTAACCACTGCATGGCACAAAGGGAGAAGTATGAGGGACAGACTATCAGCCTCCTGCTACTCAATTGTACTGGGATGCATATTGTCCATACAAAATTCATGTTTACTCAGAACCTGTGAATATGACCGTATTTGGAAATAGGGTCTTTGCAAGATGTAGTAAAGATAAGATGAGGTCACAGTGAATTAAGGTAAGGCCTAAATGCAATGTGACTGATGTTCTTAAAAGAAGAGGGAAGCTGAAACCGGTTTGGCTCAGTGGATAGAGCGTCGGTCTGCGGACTGAAAGGTCCCAGGTTCGATTCCGGTCAAGGGCATGTACATTGGTTGTGGGCACATCCCCGGTAGGGAGTGTGCAGGAGGCAGCTGGTCGATGATTCTCTCTCATTGATGTTTCTAGCTCTCTATCCCTCCCCCTTTCTCTCTGTGAAAAATCAATAAAATATATATATATATATTTTTTTAAATAAAGAGGGAAATTGGGACACCAAGACTCAAACTCAGAGAGAAGGTCATGTGAAGACAGAGGCCAAGAAGAGAGTGCTATGTCTATGAGCTAAGGAATACCAAAGATGGCCAGCAGCCACCAGAAACTAAGAAGAGGCAAGGAGGGATCCCTCCTCTCGATCCTTCAGAGAAGCATGGCCCTGCTGACACCTTGATTTAGGCTTTTAGCCTCCACAACGGTGAGAGAATACATTTCTGTTGTTTTAAGCCACCTAGTTTGTGGTGATTTGTTACAGCAGCCCTAGGAAACTAATTAATACACAACCTAATCCTACCAATCGCTCTTGATTCCCTCTCCAGCCTACTTTGCATCTTTCCAGTCTTTAACCATGACATACACCCTTTCCATCTCTCTTGTAGATGACCATAGGTTGGCTGCACCCCACCCAACCCAAGAAAGAAATTTACCATACAAGATACTCTTTCCTGCTTGGTGTCCCTGACGTTGAAATGCAATATGCCCTTCTACATATCAGGTACAATGAATCAGTTCTTCAAGTCTCGGTTTACCTATCTAGAAAATAGGAATATAACACCTCCTACCCTACAGAATTATTATAAAGATTTAAAAAGATAAGATTAGGATAGAGGCTCTATGAGTGGGGTCATTATATTTTCTCCTATGCTCAAATAAGCAGATAAAATTAGCAATGATGACATATTAAAATACATCATGCTAACATTTGGACTAATAACCCTAATTCTGTGAATATACCCCCAAGAAAATAAACTACAGAACAATCTCTATGTTTGAAAAATGTTTATCATAGTAATCCTTACAAAAGTAAGACATTGGCAGTAACCCAAATAACCAAACAATTAATCCTTACAAAAGTAAGACTTTGGCAGTAACACAAATAACCAAACAATGGGGGAATCATTACATAAATCTTTCCCTATTTATGCAGATATAGATTTAAATTTTTTTTTTACTCTGCAAGTCTCCTTTGTCAACTCATATATAACCTAATAAAATTCATAGTATTTTTTAAAATCACTTTATAACTTTTACATTTTTTTAAAAAATCCTAACCCAAGGATATTTTCCCCATTGAGTTTTAGAGAGAATGGAAGTGAGGGGGAGAGAGAGAAACATTGATGTGAGAGAGACACACAACAATTGATTGCCTTCCACACACAGCCCTGAACCTGCAACCCAGGTCAGAACTGAAGGGGCATCAAACCTGAGACCCTTTGGTGAATGGGCTGATGTTCTACCACTGAGCCATGCCAGACAGGGCTTGTTTTTACATTATTTTTAACCAACACATATGTGCCTGGCATTGTTCTAAGCACTTCAAAATATTAAAAATGTTTGTAAATATTAGATCATTCATATGTTTTTAAATATTTTATAAACTATTTAATTTTTTAACAAAATAGTATTAAAATTGTATGATAGATTATTTTAATACAACCTTCATTAATATCCAGATTATTAATACAAAATTTAACCTCCTATTAACATGACAATAATTACATGAATCAGTTCTTCAAGTCTCGGTTTACCTATCTAGAAAATAGGAACATAATACCTCCTACCCTATAGAATTGTTATGAAGATTTAAAAAGATAAGATTAGTATAGAGGCTATATGAGTAGGGACATTATATTTGAGAGAACCAAGATGGCAGCTTAGGAAAATGCCTATACTCGCTGCCTCCCACAACCACATCAAAATTACAACTAAAATACAGAACAACCATCATCCAGAACCACTGGGAAGCTGGCTGAATGGACGTCCTACAACCAGAGAAGTAAAGAAGAAAGCACACTGAGACTGGTAGGAGGTGCCACTGCGCCGAATGGCTGGTCTGAGACCCATGTGTGTCACTTTTCTAATCAGGAGGGAGATTGTCTCTGAGGAGGCCACCTGGAGGAGCAAGGGGGTCCCAGCCCCATACCAGCCATCCAGCACAGGGTCCCAGAGCTGGGAAAAGAAGTCCCTCTGGGCAGTAAGAACTAAGGGCTATAAAAGCCATTGCAGATTGGGGCTCAGTGACACAGAGGCTGCTGGAGACCCAGTGGCTCCTCTTAAAAGGCTGGAACACAAACTGAACTTACAAGGTCCTGCTTTCTCTGAGTTCCAGTACTGGGTAAGGCTCTGGGGGACCAGACACATAGAAGGAGAAACTGGACTGTCTGGCAATGGAGTAGGAACTCTGGGGCAGCTTTCATCCAGACAGGTGCTTGGAATGGTCATTGTACCCATACTGGGACCTTCCCAGTTGCAGAACTGACTGGAAGCCATTTCTGTTTGCTCAACCCTGGTGATTCCCTGAGACCTGGCCCCATCCAATTTATAACCCCACCCAACCTTGTGCAGCGGCTTTTGCATATGAATGACCTGTCCTTGCTCAGGCTAAAACCTGTCAAACAAGCTGCATCTGGGTCAGGGAGCCCCAAACCTATCAATAAAAGGCCCAAGACCCGGCACCAGCACCAGCCTGCTTGCTTCACAGCTGGACCTCGTCTGAGCACTTCTGAACCCCATACAAAGAGGGGAATCTGCAGATCTCTCTGTAGCTCCTGCTAGGTGGCCCCAGACAGTGGCTGACTTTACACCTCCCTGAAGACCCAAAAGCCAGTGTACACAGTGGTCAGTGTTAAACCATACCACATTACAACTCTTCACATCAGTGACACACTCAAGGGGCAGACTCAGTGAGCACCAAAACGCCACTGAAGCAAGTCTTGCTCCATAGCTCTCCCACTCTAGTTGCAGCTGGTCCCCACAGCCCAGTGGTCAGCAACCTCATTAGTCAAAGAGCCAAATATCAACAGTACAACAATTGAAATTTCTTTTGAGAGCCAAATTTTTAAAACTTAAACTTCTAATGCCACTTCTTCAAAATAGACTCGCCCGGGCCATGGTATTTTGTGGAAGGGCCACACTCAAGGGGCCAAAGAGCCACATGTGGCTTGCAAGCTGCAATTTGCTGACCACGGCCATAGCCAATTGGCATGGAGGTCAATTCCTACCAGTGACACTAATAGCAATCAAGGCTCAACTATGACAAGACTCTGCACACAACCCACAAAGGGGTGCAGCTAGAGTTGTCCACCTCAGGTGACTGGGGAGGCTGAGCCACTGGGCTCTAAAGTCACCTACCATGAAAGATCACTCAAGGAGACTTAGCAGTTCTACCCAATACATAGAAACAAACACAGGGAAGCAGCCAAAATGTGGAGACAGAGAAACATGTCACAAATGAAAGAAATGGAAGAAAGCAAACTACTGGATTTAGAGTTCCAAATCATGGTTATAAGGTTACTCAAGAATCTTCTAGAAATCTCCAAGTGACTTAGTGAGACTTTCAAGGATCTTAGTGAGAATGCTAAAAAAAAAAAAAAAAAAAAAAGGACCAGACAGAAATTAAGCACACAGGGAAATAAAGAATAATATACAGGGATTCAACAGTAAAGTAGAGAATTCTGGAAATCAAATCAATGATTTGAAATATGAGGAAGCAAAAAAATACCCAATCAGAAGAGAAAAAAGAATCCAAAAATATGAAGATAGTGTAAGGAGCCTCTGGGACAACTTCAAGTACACCAACCTCTGAATTATGGGAGTGTTAGAAGGAGGTGGGAGAGAGCAAGATACTGAAAAAATAAATATTTGAAGAAATAATGAGCCCTAGCTGGTTTGGCTCAGTGGATAAAGCATTGGCCTGTGGACCAAAGGGTTCCAGGTTCAATTACAGTCAAGGGCACATGTCTGGGTTGTGGTCTCGGTCTAAATGCAGGAGGCAGCCAATCAATGATTCCTCTCATTATTGATGTTTCTATCTCTCTCTTCCTCTCTGAAATCATTAAAAAATATATTTTAAAAAAAGAAATAATGACAGAAAAGTTTCTCTACCTGGTGAAAGAAATAGACTTACAAGTCCAAGAATCACAGAGAATTCTAAACAAGAGAAACCCAAAGAGGACCACACCAAGACACATCATAATTAAAATGCCAAGTGCTAAAGACAAAGAGAGAATCTAAAAGCAGCAAGAGAAACGCATTACTTACCTAAAAGGGAGCACCCATACGATTGTCAGCTGATTTCTCAACAAAAACAATATAGGCCAGAAGGGAGTGGCAAGAAATATTCAAGTGAACAGCAAGGACCTATAACAAAGATTACTCTACCCAGCATAGATATCTTTTAGAATTAAAGGTCAGATAAAGAGCTTCAAAGACAAGAAAAAGCTAAAGGAGTTCATCACCAACAAAGCAGTGTTATATGAAATGCTGAAGGGTATTTTTTAAGAAGAGGAAGAGGAAGAGGAAGAGGAAGAGGAAGAGGAAGAAGAAGAAGAAGAAGAAGAAGAAGAAGAAGAAGAAGAAGAAGAAGAAGAAGAAGAAGAAAAAGAAGAAGAAAAAGAAGAAGAAGAAAATATGAACAACAAAATGGCAACAAATACATATCTATCAACAATTGAATCTGAAAATCAAATGGTCCTGGCCAGTCTGCCTCAGTGGATAGAGCGTCAGCATGCAACTGAAGGGTCCTGGGTTTGATTTTGGTCAGGGGCACATGCTTGGGATGTGGGCTCAATCCCCAGTAGGAGGCATGCAGGAAGCAGCCAATCAGTGTTTCTCTCTCATCATTGATGTTTCTGTCTTTCCCTCTCCCTTCCTCTCTGAAATCAATAAAAATATATTTATGAATAAATAAAAATCAAACCAATAAGAAATCTGATGAACAGAATAAACTGGTGAATAAAACAGAATCAGAGGCATGGAAATGGAATAGACTGCCCATTATCAGAAAGAAGGGGTTGAGGAGGCACAGGAAGAGATTAAACAAAGATCTTATATTTATTTACCCATTACCTATGGACACAGACAATGTGGTGAAGGCCTGGGCAGGGCAGGAACCGGGTGAAGGGGAGCTATGGGGGGAAAGTAGGTACATCTGTAATAATCTCAGCAATAAAGATTAAAAATAAAATAAAATAAAGCATAATTTGTGACATACATTTTGAAATGGAGTCATTTATTGTGTTTAGTTCAGGGATAAAGTCTATATTTAATTTAAGAAACTATGTGATGACATTAAAATGGGCAAAACTATTTTCAATGCCTAGTGTTTAGAATTCTTGCATTTTAACTTAAACTATCAGCTGTTTTATTTTTTTATAATTTTTATATTTTGTTTATAAATAAAGAGACGAGAGAGATTTCAGACTGTTTTTTGCAAATAAATACTTCTCTACAAATACATTTGGGAATGGAATTTGGGTGTGGATAGAATCATTATTCCAGTGAATGAATTACTTCTTTCAAAACAGATTTTAAAGTTTCAAACATGTTTTGATGTTTGAATGCATGTTTTTTTTTTTGAATCACAAATAAAAGTTACCTATCTAGTAAGAGACTCTGAAGGAAAAATTTCAGAATTACATTTTTTTTACTGTGGTAAAATACACATAATATAAAAATGATCACTAATGACATTTGGTACATTCTCAATGTTGTGCAACGATCACCACTTTCTAGTTCCAGAACGTTTTCATCACCCCAGAAAGGAAACCTCATAACCATTAAGCAGTCACTCCCCATTCCTGCCCCTCCCCTCCCCCAGCTCTTGGCAACCACTCATCTGCTCTCTGTCTCTATGGATTTGCCTATTCTGGACATTTCATATAAATGGAGTCATACAATCTGTGGCCTTTTGAGCCTGGCCTCTTTCACTTAGTATAATATTTTCAAGGTTCCTCCATGTTGTTGTGTATCTGTTCAGAATTATAATCTTAATTCTTCTCATTAATTTACATTTAGTGATAGTATTCCTTAGTCTTTCTGTGGTTAGACTATAATCCATTATGAGTATGGGCTGAATAATGCGATAAGAAATAAAGACAATGTCACATTGTCTCAGGGTTTGGTTATGTTTTCCTATGTTGTTAAGAGGGGTAAAGCTTGCCCTGGCCGGGTGGCTCAGTTGGTTGGCGCATCATCCCGTACGCCAAAAGCTTGTGGGTTCAATGCCTGGTTGAGACACATACCTAGGTTGCAGGTTCCATCCCTGGTAGGAGCGAGTATGGGAAGCCACCAATAGATGTTTCTCTCTCACACCCATGTTTCTCTCTCTCTCTCCCCCTTCTTCTCTTTTGAAACTCAATAAAAACATATCCTCTGGTGGGGATTAAAAATAAATAAAAAGGAAGAGTAAACCCTGAGGGACTGGCTCGTGATCTCCACTAATCCTTTTTTCGCATGTTCCCTCACACACACCCAGAGGCTCTCTAGAGACCCAGCTTTGAAGGGGAAATAGCTTGAATGACTAATTGAACTACCCTTTACTTTTTGAAACTTTTTGAATAAATGCCATTGCTGTCTCTGAATGTGGAACAATGTTCTACATTCCTTGGAATTTTCTGGAATAATGTCCATAGATCTTGCAGAGGGTCACAGACACTTCATAGGACTTCATGAGGCAGGATGTTTTGCAGGCATTGAACTCAATGTTCATGAAGACAACATAGTACATGAAAAAATATTTATAGTATAATGCCACAGGGGAAAGTAAGATACAAGATGGTAAGTATGTTACAGAAATGAGGGGAAGACCACTTAAAACTATGCAAAAACACTTCTAGAAGAAAAGACAGAAAGGAAATATACAAAATAATAACAAGAACATGATGGATGATAGACTTACAAGTATATTTTTCCTTTCCTAAATTTTCCAAAGATCTGTAATGTGTTTATATTACTTTCATAATTTTTAAAAAATGTTTACCCTTTATTTGTTTTTAGAAAGAAAGGAAGGGAGAGGAATAGAGAGATAGAAACATTGATGAGACTGAAAATCGTTGATCAGCTGCCTCCTGCATGCTCCCTACTGGGAGTCAAGCCTGCAACCCGAGCATCTGCTTGATCAGGAATCAAACCAATGACCTCTTGGTTCCTGGGTCAAAGCTCAACCACTGGGCCACACCAGCCGGGCTACTTTCATAATTTAAGTAATTATAGATGAAGAAAGGTTACTAGCTCATGATCATTGACCTTAGCAGCTCTCTGATAATAAAAGGACATCCAAACCTAGGGGTGCTCCCTATATAAAAATCTTGGCGTTGGATTAGGAAATTAAGGAGGAACTGCTTTCTAATGTTCACTTAGGAAAGGCAATGGCCACTGGCTTGCCTTTCAGAGGACAGCTCCTCTTAATGAGGTCCTTTTTGTACTTCATTACACCCCCTTGAATGGCCTTTAATGAGACCAAATTCTGCTTACTCTGTGCTTCCTAAAACAGAAGCACAGCACGTTCATGGCAGTACCAGGCCACCTGCTATCATGTGCTGGGAAGACATGGGCGTGGGTGTCAGGAGGCCTGAGTGTGGCTCTGGGCAAGTCAGACTCTGTCTCTGAACTTGATCGTCCCTGTCTGCACAAGGGGGCTGGCCGTCCTGACTTTTATGGAGCTCTGAGAAGAAAACGCTTCTATGACCTCTGATTCCTCATAAGTGGAAAGATGTCTGACTCCTACCAACGTAGAAACAGCTGGAGAGCAGGAAAGGAGAATGGGTGCACTTGAAAATACCAACACGGGGGAGAGAGCACTGGAGGGTGAACCTCAGGAGACCTGAATTCTAGGCCTCGCTCTGCTTCTGGCTGAGGGTGTGATCCTGAGTTAGTCATTTCCCTTCTGTAGGGCCCAGCTCCTTCCCCTGTGAATTGAGGTGCCATGTCTAAGGCCCCTTCCGGTTACAAATTCTATTAACATGTGATTCTACATCATAGAAGAGGAGTGCCCGGTGTGGTTTGACTCGGTTCTTTCAGGGCCTCCTTGTTATCCAAGGGGCTCGGCCCAATGTTGACTTCTTAATCTTTTAATTCATCCTCATGTCAGCCATGAAGTAAATCAGAAGAGAAAACCCAGATGAACATACCCCTGTGAGCCAGTTTCTAGAGGCGGACAGAACAAACAAAAAACTGATGAGTCATGGAGATGGCCTTGGAAAATATTAGACACTTAAATCCTCTCAACGTTTTTCAGGAAATAGGCTGTAAATGAGAGAAGAAAAATATGTAAATGTGTTCAAGATGGGGAACAGTCTTTAAAAATAACTACATTTTACTTTTAAATTAAAAAAATTTTTCTCTCCAACAGTACTTGGGGGTGAGTACAGAGTGTCAGGGATTTTTCTTAATCCCACAGCCAACTCTTTATTTGCTAGATAGCATTTTGGAAAATTTGCATCATGAATGCAGACCCAGGCAAGGACAGTTTTGTGTGTGTATGTTTTTAATCCTCACCCTGGGGAGGACTTGGGCCAGGGAGGAGCCTGCAACCTAGGTATGTGCCCTTGACCACAATTGAACCCGGGTCCCTTTGGTCTGCAGGCCGACACTCTGTCACTGAGCCAAACTGGCTAGGACTTTTTTTTTTTTTTTTTTTGTACCCTCACCTGAGGATACTTTTCCATTGAGTTTTAGAGAGAGTGGAAGAGAGAGGGAAACACAGAGAGAAATATCAATGTGAGAGAAACACATCAATTGGTTGTTTCTCTCACATTGATATTTATACCCCAATCGGGGCTGGGGCCAGGGAGGATTCTGACAACAAGGTAAGTGCCCTTGATTGAAATTGAACCCGGGACTCTTTGGTCTGCAGGCCAATGCTGTATCCACTGAGCCAAACCAATTAGGCCTTACAGCCACTTCCTTAGTTACTTGGACTCCAACCTAAAAACCAAACTCATCACCATCAAGGGAAGCTGTGGGGTAAAAGTTTGAGGGTGGCAGCATTTATCTCCTGGCTCAGCATCTGGTTCTCCCCATTGGTGGCATTTCCACTTCAAAGATGCCTTATTACCTGTAGCCAGTCTTCCTTCCGCCCTCCCATTCTTCCTTCCTTCCTTCTTTCCTTCCTTTTTCTCTACACATTCAAAATCTTTTACCCAGAGAAGTCTAAATGTATTATTATGAACTATAATTGGTTGAGAATATCCTATTATGGGTTGTATATCCCCAGGGTTGGTAAGCTTTAAGATGATTCAAAGTCCCAAGCAAATGGAGTGGGGTTGTTTTCTTTTTGTTTGTTTGTTTCTCTGTTTGTTTTTTACAGAGAGGAAGGGAGAGGAATAGAGTGTTAGAAACATCGATGAGAGAGAAACATCGATCAGCTGCCTCCTGCACACTCCCTACTGGGGATGTGCCCGCAACCAAGGTACCAGAATCGAACTTGGGACCCTTGAGTCCACAGGCCAACGCTCTATCCACTGAGCCAAACCAGCTAGGGCTGGAGTGTATTTTTAAACTAGAACTGTAGTCACTGGCCTCGGAGGGAATGTGGTGGTGTGAGAGGAGGGGGCCTTCGTACGTTCCATCTCTCAGGGTCCGCCTGCAGGTAATCAGAAACCACTCCAGCTGGGTCAAACAGCCCTTAAAGGAGAGAATTGATTGTGTGAAGAGCCCTGGGATGCACTTCCGAGGATGAGTCCCCGGAACAAGATGGTGGAAGTGGCCCACAAAGGGAACCACCCCTCTGTCAACTCCGGTAAACTGAGGAATCAGAGTGCTCTGGGACCACATTGCTCCTGACACCCACATAGCCCATAGCCAGACACGGGGACTCCTGCCACTGCTGTCAGAACCCAACCCATCCCTACTTGTGCGCCTGTCAGCGGGAATGACAGAAAACAGCAGAAGCATGGCCTCCTCCTTTTCCTGCTCCCCAGATCCCCAAGTGTGTTTCCTCGATGGATGGGAACTTAAGCTGTCAAGGAGTGCAGGAAATAGGTTTTTATCTGAAGCGTTTAGCAGGGCATATTACCAGGGAGTTGGAATGGAGCTGAGTAAGCCTATTTGCAATATTGGACATGGAAGGAAGAAAGGGGGACAACTTCATTTCCTCCAAGGCACTTGGGGGTTCACTCTCACCCACCAAGGCCAGCCATGAATATCCTGTACGAGAAGTCATGCAGACCATAGGCCGTCTGGTGGGGGAAGACTCAGGGTATATGTATAAGGCTCTGTGAAGCTTACACGTCTCATCTGAGAACTAGAAACACAGATTCACAGACTGGCAGGCCAATACGATATATGATAAAAACTTGAAAACAAATGCATTAGGAAATTATTTGCATTAAAAATAAATCTGCCCTAGCTGGTTTGGCTCAGAGAATAGAGCACTAGCCTGCGGACGGAAGGGCCCTGGGTTTGATTCCTGGTCAATGAGGGGAATGCAGGAGGCAGCCAAACAATGATTCTCTCTTATCCTTGATATTTCTCTCTCTTCCTCTCTGAAATCAATAAAAACATATATTTTTTAAATCTGCCTTAGCCCTGGCCAGTGTTTCTCAGTAGTTAGAGTGCCGGCCCATAAACCAAAGGGTCTTAGGTTTCGTTCCCAGTCAAGGGCGCCTGCCTGGGTGTTGGGCTCACTCTCTGACCCTGGTCAGGGTGTGTACTGGAGACAACCAGTCTACATGTCTCTTTCATCTCTCTCTCTCTCTCTCTCTCTCTCTCTCTCTCTCTCTCTCTCATATCTCATCTCTCTCTTTCTCTCTCTCTCTCTCTCTCTCTCTCTCTCTCTCTCTGTCTCTCTCTCTCCATCCTTTTCTCCCTTCCACTCTGAAAAAATACCCTCGGGTGAGGGCTAACAACAAAATTAATCTTAGCCCTGACCCACGTGGCTCAGTTGATTGAGCATCCCTGAACCAAAAGGTTGGCAGTTGGATTCCTGGTTGGGGCGCATGCCTGGATTTCCGGCTCATCCCTGGTTGGGGACCTGCAGGAGTATGCAGGGGCATGTAGCCAATCCAGGTTTCTCTCCTTCTCCTCTTCTCCTCCTCCTCCCCTACTCCTCCTCCTCTCCTCCTCCTCGTTCTCTTCCTCCTCCTCCTCTTTCCCTCTCTTCCATTCTCTAAAACGAATGAAGTTACTTTAAAAAAAAAAAAATCTACCTTAGCTATGGCCAGGTGACTTGGTTGGTTGGACCATCAGCCAGTATTCCAAAAGGTGGCCAGGTTCAATAACCCATCAGGACACATACCTAGGTTTTTAGTTCAATCCCCAGTTGGGGCACCTATGGGAGACAACCAACCTATTTCTCTCCCATCATCTCTCTCTAAAATAAGTAAAACTTATCCTTAGGTGTGGATAAAAAATTAAAATTACAAAATCTACCTTAGATGCCATCAGTATGTAGTGACTAGAATTATGTCCAATTCACAATATCTATTTGTTATGAGCCTACAAAACACCAAGGAATACTTTCATATGTGCTTCCTCATTTAATCTTCACAACATAGGAATTCAGAAGTCCTAAGGTATGAGAATATATATATATATATATATATATATATATATATATATCTGAAGCGTTTATATAAATATTCTCATACCTTAGGACTTCTGAATTCATATGGTTATATGTGTGCATGCAAGTGTGTGTGTGCTTTTGTGTGTGTGTATGTGTGTGTGTGTGTGTGTGTGTGTGTTTGAACTTCTCTGAGGGTGCAAAGTGGGGAAGAAATTTGATATGTGTGGTGACTCATTTATCTTTACTGGAGAAAGTGAGAGTTGAAAGAGAGATGCAAGTGTTTAGAAAAGATGTCAGATTTCCAAAATCGGAACATGTGAGGAAATTTAAATATATATCTAATGCTACATGGCACTGGACTGCTGAGGTCATCTTCACTGTATTTTCATGATGTTGCAAAAGAAGTGCTATGACCCTGGTGTTTTTTCCTAGTTGGGCAGTGTGTGTGCGTGTGTGTGTGTCTGTGAGTGTGGGTTCGTGTCTGTGTGTGTGTGTATGTCTATGTGTGCCTGTGAGTGTTTGTGTGTGTCTGTGTGTGCCTGTGAGTGTCTATGTGTGTGTGTCTCTGTGTGTTTCTGTATGTGTGTGTCTATGTATATCTGTGTGTGACTGTGTGTGTGTGTGTGTGTATGTGTGTGTGTGTGTCTGTGTGTGTTGGAAGTGGAAAGGTTCTGTTTCAGAGGACACCAAAGAGAAAAATTTTCTTTTACTGAAGACAAAACAAAAAATTGCTAAACTGTGGGCACAACAAGTCACAAAACACAGATAACAGAGATAGCTGGTCAGAGGTCTCACGTTAAAAGATAAATCTGCCACCACCTGCCGCCAAAGACAAAAGCCATGGATGGCTTGGGTAGTGTAACCAGAGGAAAGTTTTTCAAAACCCTGTTGAGGAAATCAAAGCTTCTTTGGCGATGAGATGGGTAAGGATTCTATATTCACAAGCAGAACATGTTTGCAATAAATAGAGGGCTCTTGGTTTTAGGAGGTAGGTCTTGCTACCAAAAGGCACACATCATTTTCTTTCTTGCTCTTTTTTACTTCTTTTACTTTCTACATCTTATTAAAGGGTAATTTGCTAATTAGACCAGACATCCTTCCTGATATCATTCCAGACGAAGCCAGGGCCAGAGGGAAGCCCAGATCCGGGTGCCAGAAGGTAGCCGGTGCAGGCAGCAGGGGAAGGAAGGTCTACTCTTGCACTGATTTTGTGCATCAGGCCTCTAGTTGACAATAATACTAATAGTGGTGTCTGTTGAGTTCTTATATATGTAGTAGGGGCCCAGTGCATGAATTTGTTTACCTCGAAAGGAACTATGGGCTGAGAGGCTGCGGTGGACACAGGGGCAGGTCTCAGTCAATCCTCCATACCCTCCCACCATGGCCCTCAGTTTCCTGTCTGCTGGCAGCCACACTCCCACCACCACTGCTCCCACACTCTGACAGCACAGAATGACTGGGGCCAGGGCCAGCAGTGGGTGCGAGCTGAGGCTACTACCCTGATCGCCCCTCAGGAGCAGGAGGAGGTGGAAAAGCCCTCAGGTACAATCAGGACTGGCACCAAGCACCAGCAGTGAGTGTGAGTGACAACTCCTGCACTGGAAACAGGTGCAAATGGGTCCGGCACTGGCAGCAGGTCCCATGTACAGAACCCCCGTGCACAGAAGCAAAGAAGTTTCATAACTACCAGAGGCTCACCCCAATGACAGTGACCAGCACCCCGCCTTGGTCTGGCGCCCCTGCTCACCTGCTCCACCATCCCACCATGGCCAACACCCACCATGTTTCACACATGCCCCCTGGTGATGCGCGCACATCATAGCGACCAGTTGTTCGATTGTTCC
The DNA here is from genome assembly GCA_036971965.1 of Nyctalus aviator. NCBI lineage: Eukaryota > Metazoa > Chordata > Mammalia > Chiroptera > Vespertilionidae > Nyctalus > Nyctalus aviator. The sequence continues at coordinate 76,811,649 of CM072925.1, read as the reverse complement.
AGTTGTTCCACTGCTTGGTCTATTAGCATATTAGCCTTTCATTATATAGGATTTTGTGTCAATTACCTCATTTAATTAAATTTCATTATTCCCATTTTATAGATGGAGATGGAGGCTTAAAGAGATTACCAAATCATATAAAAACTTTATAGACTCAGGGATTTAAAGCCAAATCTGACCCCAGAGCCTAAGCCTTTAATAACCATCAAAGTCCTAGCATCAAGACTCAGTGACCTGAGCTACTGTGGACATAGGCCCAATTCCATCACAAATACAGAGAAGATGCTGAATAAAGTACAATGCAAACATATGTTCAAGTAACAACTAAGCTTGACAAAAAAGTAAAGGGAAATCTTCCAATGCTGTGAATGGAGAGAATTCTAGCAGACAAAACAGGAGGTGAGCTGATGTCACAGCAGCGCACAGAACTTGGATCTGGAGTTGGGGTCAGGAGCTAAAGTTCATGAGGGGACAGGAGGCAGGCACTGAGCTGTGGTTACACACTCTACATAAAACCCAAGGCCTTGAAGGACTCTAAATGGGGCAGAAAAACGGCACCTAGGCCCTAGGAATTGGTCAGGACGTTCACCGTTTATCTAGGTTCTTAGGCATGGAGGGAAAATGTCACCCAGGGGGGAATTTAAACCCTAGGCCGATGCCATGCGCAGGAATGGGAGGTGGGGGAGGGATCTAAATTAAGCTGCCGACGTGGCGCAAATTCCAAGATGAAAATTTGACATTAAAAAAAAATGGCGTAAAAAAAAAAATGGCGTAGGGCCATTGAGACACTTAGCCTTCTGGCCGAAGCAAATGTGCATCTGCTCCAGGAAGATATGTCAGCGTCCAGAACTTCAGGGCCTCCCACAGGAAGAAACAACTTCTGCCAAAGATAAGTTCACAATAAAAAAAATTACAAATATCCTGCTGCGCTGGTGAAAGAGTAAAATCCTACCTGGGATTTAAAGAGTGAAAATCAGCTTAGAAAAAAAAAAAAAAAAAAAAAAAGGCCAAATGAAGCCGGGAGGACAGGCACCAGCACAGCTAGCTGCAGAGTTAAAGTTAAGAAGGAACATTTGTTGCCGAAACCGGTTTGGCTCAGAGGTAGAGCATCGGTCTGCGGACTGAAAGGTCCCGGGTTTGATTCCTGTCAAGGGCATGTGCGTTGGTTGTGGGCACATCCCTGGTGGGGGGTGTACAGGAGGCGGCTGATCAATGTTTCTCTCTCATCGACCTTTCTGGCTCTCTCTCTCTCCCTTCCTCTCTGTAAAAAATCAATAAAATATATTTAATTAAAAAAAAAAAAGAAAAGAAAAAAAAGAAGGAACATTTGTTTCTCCCCAGGTCAGGCCGCAGATGTGAAATGCCATAACGAGCCCTCTTTCAGGGACTACTGTTTTCCTACCAAATCCCCAGCCCACGCTGCCATGCCTCTCTACTCCTGGGGTACCCAATGGCTGCTAAACCACCTTTGATTCATGACCCAATCTCTAGTTAATCCCCACTGTGCCTAATCCCCCTGAGTAATCCAGAATGGATGTCCACTTCCCTTAGAACCCTCAGGATGCTTCAGCAGGACCGGAACCTTACCAAGGTGGTCTCCTCCTCCCTCTGTGGATCCACAGTTCCCTGAGTCAGTAACCGTAATTGGTCAGACCAGACGCTTGCTTTTAGTTGTCTGTGGCTGACTAGGCTTTATCAGCAGAGTTTGCATATGTAAGTAAGAGATAAATTGGCACCTCCTCAAAAGTCAGAATAATATGAAATCAGAAAGATATCCTATATAATAAAACCCTAATATGCAAATCAAGCAAACAGTGGAACGACTGATCGCTGTGACACATGCTGACCACCAGGAGGCAGACACTCAATGCAGGAGCCCTAGTGACCAGAAGCCAGGCTCACAGCTGGCGAGCACAGTGGCAGTAGAGCAGGCCTAAGCTGGCAGTTGGACATCCCCCAAGGGGTCCTGGATTGCGAGAGGGCACAGGTCAGTCTGAGAGACTTCCCTCCCACCCACTCCCAGTGCACAAATGCTATGCACTGGGCCTTTAGTTACAAATAAGAAGTAGATTTTAAATATGATGAAAATAATGAAGATAGCAAACACATAACTCTGTTCTAAGGGATATTAGCTCATTCAATTGTCACTATATCCTTGTGAAATAGGTACAAATATTACTTTCTCCATTTTACAGTGAGATGTCAGGAAATTTGTCCATGACACACAGATATCAGAGTAGCAGAGGTGGGATTTGAACCCAAATCATTGAGTTCTGAGCACATGCTTTTCATCACTATAAATTAAAAGCAACAGGATACTATTAATAAGAACAGGCAGATCTGAAGAAAGAATAACATCAAATTTCTATAAATGAAAAATAGAGTCACCCATTCATTCATTCACCAAATATTTATCAAGATCATGTTATGTGTCAGTTCTATGCTCTGGAGATGCTGCAGTAAATAAAATAGACAAAAAGCTGGTCCTAATAGAGTTCACATTTTAATGATGAAGATGGATAATAAATACAATCTATACATATGAGGTGCTAAGGAGAAAACATAAAGGGGGGAGAGGGGTATGACACATCAAGAGGAAGTAGCTGAAATTTTAGATAAGGCATCTGGCAAAATCAAACTAATATGCAATTTGTATTTAGTGCCTGAAGAAGTGGGAGAGCAAACCACATGCAAGTGTGGGTTAGGACTTTCTGGGCAGTGAAATAGCAGAGCAAAGGCCTTGAGTGGGGACATGCCTGGTTTTTTTTTTAATAACACAGGAACCCCAGTGTGGGTGGGTGTGAGCAGAGAGAGAGAGAGAGAACGAGAAAGCAGGCAGTGGAAGATGAGTCCAGTACAGAGCGGGGAGCTGGATCATGCCGGGACTTGGGATTCACGGTAATGACTTTGGTTTTATTCCAAGTGACAAAGTGGTACATTCTGAGCAGAGGAAAGTAAGGATTTCAGCTAACATTTTAACAGGATCACTCTGGCTCTTGTGTTGAGACTAAAGCACAGGCCGACCAGTCAGAAGACCATCACAATAATCCAGTAAAGGAATGATGGTGACTTGGACCAGGGGAGGCAGCAGTGAGGACTGAAAGAAGTGGTCAAATTCTGGGTCCATTTTTTTAGGTCAAACACATAAGATTTGCTATATTTGCAATGTGAGACAAAGAGAGGAGAACAAAAAGACTCCAGTCCTAGCCCATTTGGCTCAGTGGATAGAAGTTTGGCCTGCAGGATGAAGGGTCCCAGGTTCAATTCCGGTCAAAGGCTCATGCCTGCATTGTGGGCTTGATCCCCAGTAGGGGGCATGCAGTAGGCAGCCAATCAATGATTCTCTCTCATCATTGATGTTTCTCTCTCTCCCTTCCTCTCTGAAATCAATAAACAAATATTTTTTTAATTAAAAGTAAAAAGATGACTCCAAGGATTTTAGCCTGAACATCTATAATAATAGTCACCACTAACTGAGACAGGAAAAACTGCAGCACTTGGGAATGAGGGTCAGCAGCCCATTTTCAAAGCTTCCAAGCAGGGATGTCTCAGAGCCAGCTGGATAAATGGGTCAGGAGTTTAAAGGAGACATCTGAACTGGAGTTATAAGTTTTGAAGATATCAGCATATCTATGGCATTTGAAGTCCCAAGATTGATGACTTCATCTGGAAAGTGGTTTAGATTGTGAAAAAGAGAAGAGGTCCAAGAGCCGAGTCCCAGGACTACATCGCTTAGAAGTAGGGACGATGAAGAGGAACCAGCTAATAAGATTGAAATAAAGCAACCAGAAATACAGGAAGAAAACCAGATGACTGTGTGTCTTCAAAGCCAAATGAAGGAAGTTATTAAAATGTAAAAGTCAATAGATAGGTTAAACAGCAAATTAGAGCCACATGAAGATGAAATTAGCACATTCAAAGAAAAAGAGAGAAAGATGGGGGAGGGGGGAGTTTGAAGGGGAGAATGATGAAGAGAAGTGGAGGATAGAATGAAGAGATTCAACATGCATTTCGTATCTGTCCCTGAAGAAAATAATGAAGAGTGTAAAAGGTAATATTTAGAGAGAAAATATCTCAGAATGTTCTATAATTAAATTTAGAAAGATGCGTGTTATAGGTTGGGTTCCCTGGGGTATAGATTATATGCAGGAGGCTTATTGTTGGGACCTCTTGGGATCAATACCAGTGAAAAGGAGGGAAGCAGACTGGACAGAGGGAGAAGCTGAGCAGTGATGCAGTCTCTCAATAAAGACTTCAGCCAACTTCATGGGAAGGATGACCAATTGTCCCGGTTCGCCCAGGATTGAGGAGTTTCCCAAAACGTGAGATTGAGGGGATTCAGAGATGCAAAACTCTGGCAAAGCTGAATGAGCTGATCATTTAACCATGGGGAGCACTAAAGCTAAGATGGACCTTTAGAATTGTCCAGGAGAAACCAAGGTGATGGCATAGGTAAACAGCTGAACTTGCTGCCTCGCACAACAATTTCAAAACTATAATTAAAAGACAAAATGGACATCATCCAGAACCACAGGAAGGCTGAGTGGAAATTTTACAACTAGAAGGGAAGAGAAAAGCACACTGAGACTCACAGGAGGTGCAGAAGTAAAGTGTAGAGGTACGGAGGGGTGCGCGCGTGCGGAAAGGGCTGGCAACTGAGGACACAGTTATCTTTTTCAATAGAGAGGGAGACACAAGCTCCCGACTGCTCTGAATTCCAGTTCCAGGGGAGACTCTGAGGACCCAGACACATTTGGGAGGAAAGTGGACTGTCTGGCATCGGGCCAGAACACATGGGTAGCTTTTTCTCAAAGGAGCTTGCAGCAATTACCGTGGGGCACTGGGACCTAGGGGCCTCTTGGGGCAGGGCTGATGATCAGCCATAGTTGTTTGCTCCACCCTATTGATTCCCTGCGACCCCATCTCACCCAATGCACAATTCCACCCCAGCTGTGAGCAGAGGCTTTTGCATATGAATAGCCTGGCCCTTTGCTATCTAAAATTACCTAACAAACTGCAGCTGGGTCAGAGAGCCCCAGAACTTCCAAAAGAAGTTTTTGTGGGGACATATTTTTGTATTTCTCTTGGGTATATATCTGGTAGTAGAATTGCTAGGCTGAATGCTAACTCTATGGGGGGAACTACCAGACCATTTTCTAAAACAGCTGCAACATTTTACATTTCACAGCACTGTTTGAAGGTCACAATTCCAGTGCCTACCTACCAACATTTGTCATAGTTTGTCTTTTTTATTATAACCATCCTAGTAGGTGTAAAGTATTATCTGATTGTGGTCCAAATATTACTTTACTGATGCTTATTTCTGATTCAATGTTCTGCAAGATAAACAAATGTTTTTAGTCACTTTGCTATCCTACTAATTTTTATTAACTTTGTTTACTCATAAAAAAAATAAGGTTTGATATATGAAAAGTGTTTGGTTATCTATTATTAAGTAACAAACCACTCCATAACTTAGAGGTTTAAAATAACCATTTTATTATCTCCCACAATTCTGTTAGTGGACTAGGCTCAGTGGGGTGGTTCTTCTGCTCTACGTGATGATATCAGCTGGGGCTGCAGTCTCCTGTGAGCTCAGCTGCACAGGAACATCCAAGATGCTCAAATACATGTCTGGCACCTTCTCAGAGATGGCTGGAAGGCTGGGATACTTGAGCAGCTGGGACTCTCTCTCCACATAGTCTCATGGCCTCTTTCTTTCCAGCAGTGAAGTTGAACTTTGTACATAGAGCACTGAACCCTCAAAAGTGTAAAAGTGGAAGCTTTGAGACTTTTCTAAAGCTTAGGCCTGGAACCAGCATGAATGGAATCACTTCTAACACATTCTTTTGGTTAAAGTCTTTCTGGACCAGTCTTAATTCTGCATGAAGGAGTCACACACAAGGCCATGAATCCTGGGAGGCCTGGCCCTTGGGGAACATATTTGGAGACTAGCTACACAAAAGGGGTCATTTAGCCCTGGCAAGATGCTTGGTTGGAGCATTGTCCCATATACCAAAAAGTTGTGGGTTCGATTCCTGGTCAGGGCACATACCCAGTTTGGGGTTCGATCCCCACTTGGAGCAGCTGATCAGTTTCTCTCTCTCTCTCTCTCTCTCTCTCTCTCTCTCTCTCTCTCTCTCTCTCTCTCTTTCTTCTTCTTCTTCTTCTTCTTCTTCTTCTTCTTCTTCTTCTTCTTTTTCTCTCTAAAACCAATAAAAACATAATCTCCTGTGAGGATTTTAAAAAAGAGAAGAGTTTACTCAGGCAATAATAATAAATTTTCTAATTTACTAACATTTCTGTTAAGTGCTTTCCATTTTTAAGGCTTCTATCGTTCAGGACTTTTGAGGAGTAAAAAAACTTAAGCTCACAGAAGCCATCCATACTCTAAGTAAACATCCTTCCTCTTTTCCATATGTTTTGTTCTCTAGATACAAAAAGGATCATTCTTACAAAAGACGATAAGAAGAAGAAAAAAAGTCGGCAAATAAAGATTTTGCCATATACAGAAATTGCCAGGTCGTTCTCATTTTCAAAGCTCACCTCCTTCTAACGCTTCTGGAAGACTGCCTTCTCCACCACGCCACATGTCAAGTTCTTTCTTGATGTGCCTGCTTCTATTTGCCAGCACAGGCCCCGTCCCCCCAGCCGCTCTGTTCTGAAGAGGGAGAGCAGTAGAGATGCCCATGATGCAGAACTTCAGTCCTGGACAGCAGGACAACGTATTTTACTGAACCTAGACATGGCGCCCTATTTTACTGAACGTATTTTACTGAACCTAGGGCGTTCCCAGGGCTCTGGGTTGCCCTCACCTACTTCCTGTTTCTGCCCAAGCTGGTGAAGTGCATTTTACAACCCTTGAGAGCATCTTGTCAGCATCCAGTCCTAAGGTCCATGGGGGCTTGCTATTTTTAAAGCACTCCCTAAGATCAACAACAGAGCCAACCTCTGGCGAGGCAGGCACTCCACCTCCAGAGGGGCTCAGGCAGAACTGGGCCACCTATCAAGGGGTGCTGCTATAAGGATTTGGGTAAGTTGCAGGAGTCCGAGCAAATTCTAGATCGTATTCTTTTACACTAAAATGTAGATGAGGCATTGCCCATGAACGAGATGCTTGGGCTCTGGAGTCGCACAGACCTGGGTCACAGTGTGGCTTCACCGTTTACCAGCTGTGTCCCCTGGCACAGGTTATGTAAACTCTGTCAGCCTGTTTCCTCATCTGCACCACGGGGACAACAATATATTCCCTTCATTTAAAGTATGGGCTCTGCAGCTGATTAGAAAGCATGCAGATGCTCCATTCTTGAAACCAGCATTCTTCAAGTAGGGACCAGGGACTTCTCTGAGAATCTAAGGAGAGGTTTGGCTCCTCCACATTCCCCAACCCATGTAAGTATAGTGACAATGTGGCTGCAAGTTCACGGGGTCCACAGACCCCCGTTGCCCATCCAGGGTCCTCCTGGGAGGTTACAAACCCTGGCTCTAAGCTGAATACAACAGCAACGAGCCCAAAAGGCAGTGACCTCCCTCTCATAGAAATCCTCGCAGCTCTGAAGGCAGACACACCCTTTGTGTGCGGAGAGCCTCAGCCCATCTCCGACGTCCGGAAGTGTAAATCTGAGAGCGAGCTGGATCTACGGAAACTTTCCATATTTTGTGGTTTTAAGAAATACCTTTTGGGGGGGGTGCGGGGGGGAAGGAACGAAACTGAATAAGTAACATGTGATTCTCTTACCTTTTAAACATTTTATTTGCCTTCTATACTCGAAAATTCTTAGTTTTTGTTTTGGAGTTTTCTGAGGAAAACCTAATTTTATTTTTTCCCCCAGAATTTGTTCTCCTTCTTCACTCTCTGTCCTCCCACCTAGAGACTAGAGGGCACGAGTAAATGAAGACGCTGACCTTGACAGCCCAGTCTGTCGCTGAAAAGGGGAAGGGGACTTTGCCTGTCTGGGGTGTCTCCGTGAAGCCCAGCCTGGAGTATTCCTTGGGGCTCACACACCCTCTGAGCATTTGTCTGCCGGGGTAGCAGCTGGAAGCTGAGTGCCCTGGGGAAGAAGGCTGGTCCGAGGGTCCATCAGGAATGTCAGGTTAACCCACTCAGGACCAGAGCTACCCTCTGGGCCTAGAGCTTCACCTCTGAGAGAAGAAACATTATGATCTCTTTTGAGCATGTTATTACTATTAACTATTTCTTTTTGCCAAGAAGCAAATGGATAACATCTCTGTGCTTAAGTAAGGAGTTTTTGTTTGTTTGTTTGTTGAACATGTTTCCTCTTTGGTTGCCTTAAGCCAGAGCTTAATTTTTTAATTATTCAGTAACGAATCTTGCTTAATCTGCTTTAATCCTCTTGCCTAATTCCCTTTTACATTAAGGGATTAAACCAGAAAATAAGGCGAGGCCAAACGGTGACTCACTCCTCTGTCAGTGCCGGTCCCCCACGGCAGATCGACGAGAAGCCACGTCCCAGAAGTGAATGAGGCACACAAGTCTAAACTGAGAAATAAATCATCCCAGTCTCAGTCTAGTTAACTTCCCCTTTCACGGCACAGAAATCCATCTTAAAAGGTTTGCAAATGCCTTTCACTGCTGCACCTTCCATAAAATGTCCTCTGGCCGAGCCGAGGGGACGCACTGGCTGTCACAGGCTGTTTGCTTCGCGCTGTTTCTCTAACAGCGGGGATGGGCCCCGCTGAGTCATCCGCCCTCCTGCCCAGTCCCCTGCAAGCCTGAGAGAGTGGTTTACTTGAGAATCAGCGGGTTAGCAGTACGAGGACCGTGGCTGTGGAGTGGGGCCAGTGAGCTGGCCTTGGGGGCCTGGGGCAGTATTTGCTGAGCAGGCTGCAAGGAGAGCCTGCGTCTCGGAGTGGTTGGATGGAGCCTGATCAGATCAACGTATTCTACTGAACCTAGGCATGGTGCCCTGGTCATGTTCCCAGGGCTCTGGGTTGCCCTCACCTACTTCCTGTTTCTGCCCAAGCCGGTGAAAGGTATCTCAGTGGGAGTTGGGAGAGGGAGGGTGGAAGGCCAGGCAGCTCAGGCTGGACTTGTGCTTTGCTCCTTCAAAGTTCACAGGTCCCAAGGGTCAAGTCCGATCAACTAATCTGATAAAGTACCCCCTTCCCCACCACACTCTTACAATTGCCAGCCTGTGTGGGGAAGAATGAAGCAGGAGCTTCCTATATGCCATGATCTGGGGGTGCCAGGTGAAGCACCCTTCCCTGAGGAGACCTGCCACGTGGTTTAACACTCCCACAGGACACCCACCTTTGAGTCAGGCATTAAAGGGGCTGTGACAATAAGTTTTCGGTGGCCTCACATACAAACCTCTCCTCTGCTGTCAACACGTTATCAGGTTAGTTGATCGGATTTGACCGTTGGGACCTGTGAACTTTGAAAATAGCACCCTGGACTGCTTACGTGTGTGTGTGTGTGTGTGTGTGTGTGTGTGTGTTAATCCTCACCTGAGGATATTTTCCCCATTGATTTTTAGACAGTAGAAGGGAGAGGGACAGAAAGAGAGAAATCTCGGTGTGAGAGATACACATCAATTGGTTGCCTCCCGAAAGCACTCTGACCAGGGCCGGGGATGGAGCCTGCCACCGAGGTACGTGCCCTTGACTGGAATTAAACCTGGACCCTTCAGTCCCCTGGCTGACATCCCAACCACTGAGCCAAACCGGCTAGGGCTACTTTTTTTAAATTTTATTTTATTTTATATTTTATTGATTTTTTTTTACAGAGAGAAAGGGAATAGAAAGTCAGAAACATCAATGAGAGAGAAACATCCATCAGCTGCCTATTGCGCACCCCCTACCAGGGATGTGCCCGCAACCAGAACGCATGCCCTTGACCGGAATCCAACCTGGGTCCCTTGAGTCAGCAGGCCGACACTCTATCCACTGAGCCAAACCAGTCAGGGCACTTTTTTTTTAATCCTCACCTGAGGATATGTTTTTATTGATCTTGAGAGAGAGGGGGAAGGAGAGAAAGTGAGCAACATTGATGTGAAAGAGAAACCTAGATCGGTTGCCTCCCATACCAGCCCTGATTGGGACTCAATCACACAACCTAAATATGTGCCCTGAATGGGAATCAAACCCACAACCCTTTGGTGTAAGGGACGATGTGCCAACCAGCTTAACCACCCAGCCACGGCTGGACTGGTTACTTTTACTACCGCCTGGGGCCCAAATTGTCGACTTGGGATTCCTGCATAATCCTGCCAACGATAATTCCAGCCGTCACACTGAAACTCTGTGCATAAAGTATCAAACTAAGACGAGGAGAAACAAAACACAGTTCGCACTTTGCAGTCCACATTCTGCAGCTCAGAAGCTACATTCTTCATATTGTAAGAAAGCAAAAGCCAAACCAAGATCAAGGGGAGATGTTCAAACACTGTGACCTCTCCATGATCCAAACCAGGAGAGGAAAGTGAGAAAGATTTTTAAAATTCGGAGTAGCGGGTGATCCAGTAGGAGATCATGCTCACTCGCCACCTTCCGCCTCTAGCAGGCCCCGCTTTCCAAACTCACTGTGGGCCTGGCTTTCTGAGCACACGTTTGCTTGAGTCAGTGGCTGGCAGCCTGGTCTGGAGGATGCAGGTGTGTTCTGTTCTCTTTCTCCGGTTATGTGGGGACCTCACGAAAGACAGCTCTGGTCCGGCAGGGGTGGAGCAGAGCATTTTGGAGGGTAAGTTCAGAATAGGAGAGTATTAGTAGGCCTATCTCACTTCACAACCGTACCACATCCTCCGATCTAGCTTTGTCATGAAGCCAACATTTTAATCTCCAAAAATAATTTTAAAAAATAAAATTAAAATAATAGCCAATAAGAATCTGAATGGGAGGAGAGACGTACTCTCCCGGGTTGCCCCACGCCGTATCTAGAGTGACTTTCAGTTCCATTTACCAGTTCTTAGGCGTGCAGTGCCAGGGCTCAGGGCTTGAGGGAGAGTTCGTTTCTGACTCAGCCCTTACTGACAGCCCCACGGGGCTCTGAGATCGTGGTGTGTGTGTGTGTGTGTGTGTGTGTGTGTGAGAGTGTGTGTGTGTGTGTATGTGTGTGTGAGTGTGTGTGTGTGTGTGTGTGTGTGTGTGCACAAGGGCACCTACCAGGTTTTTTAGGGAAGAGTGCCCTCCATACCTCCCAGAACAGGGAGCATATGAAGTCTTGACCACTAGGAAACCCAGGCTTCTGTGTTAGGTACCAAGAAGAATACTGAGGTTACAAAAATGAAAGAAAACCCATGAATTGTTTGGACAATCCCACAAACAAGTCATGGCAATGACCATCCCACAATATGCTACAACAGAGGTACTTACAGAGATCGTGGGCAGTAGACCAGGAAATGGGAAGGGAATATATATAATTTTTGGCTGCAAGTAATAGAAGATGCAATTACAGTGGCTTAGAAAGTAACGATATTTATTATCTCATCTAACAAGAAGTATGAAGGCAGGAAGTACAGGTTTGGCACTAACCACCAGGCTCCTGCCTGGCCAGTGGCTCAGTTGATCAGAGGGTGCAGATCCGACTCCGAGTCAGGACACGTACCTCAGTTGCGGGTTTGCTCTGGAGTTGGGACATGTACAGGAGGCAAACCAATCAATATTTCTCTCACACATCAATGTTTCTCTCTCTCTCTTCCTCTCTCTCTAAAAATCAATAAAAACATATCCTTGGGTAGGATTTTAAAAAAAAAAAAAAAAAAAAAAAAAAGGACCAGACTCCTCTCATCCTTGACATGGGGAGAGACGCCTTCATTTTACTTTAAATCTCCCCCATTGTGGACAAGGCCCAGTGCACAAATTTCGTGCACTGGTAGGGTCCCTAGCAGCTGCCAGCGGCTGGCCAGGGCCTCCCTCCCTTCCCCCGGCCGGCCCCGCCCGCTGGTCGAACTCCCAAACTTCTGGTCGAGGGGACAATTTGCATACCACACTTTTAGTCTGTAGGATACCGCACTTTTACATTCATCATTTCTGATCCATCAGTTCTGGATTTCTCCAGTGAATAAAATATATTACTTTTTTAATTTTATTAACTCGCTCAGGCCAAAAATGTTTCCTTTATTTATGCCACATGCCTGACGTGATTCCTTTCAGTTCTGCCGTGGTGACTGGGTCCTTGATTGTCTCGAGTATTGGTGATTGAGCCTATAAAACAACTGTTTTCGAGATCACTTCTCTCCCATTCTAATAAAAATGCCAAACTAGATCAACTTCGATTGTATTTGAAACGTTTTAGAAAGAAACAGCAAGGTTGCGGTTTAAAAAGAAAAAAAAAACTGCACTTATTTGTTTGATTACACAAGAATAATACACATGCATCTTAGAAGCTCTGGCCGATAAAGAAGTCTGTTTGAGCTGAAGGTGTGGACAGAGACAAGTGCGCCTCCTGGAGTTGTGCAGTGCACAGCCTCGGAGGCTGTATTGGCACCTTATTCTGAACACAGAGTGAGAGGTAGAAGGTCCCCCAGGATTCTGCCTCCAGCAACAACATTAACATTTTGCTAAGTTTCCTTCCAGGCTTTCTCCTAGGAATATTGTATTTTTAAGTGATGTTATAATGTACACCTGCTTTAAACCTATTTTACTTAAATAATGAATTGTGAACAATGAAAACATTTCATTAAATATCCTCAAAAACATCATTCTCAATGGAGATATATTTTATATTTCATTTAACAAATTCTTTTTTTAATATATTTTTATTGATTTTTTTACAGAGAGGAAGAGAGAGGGATAAAGAGTTAGAAATATCGATGAGAGAGAATCATCGATCAGCTGCCTCTTGCACCCCCCCCACTGGGGACGTGCCTGCAACGAAGGTACATGTCCTTGACCGGAATCGAACCCGGGACCTTTCAGTCCGCAGGCCAATGCTCTATCCACTAAGCCAAACCGGTTTCGGCTCATTTAACAAATTCTTATATAATGTTCTTTAAATATATATTTATTGATTTTAGAGAGAGGAAGAGAGAGGGATAGCAAGACAGAAACATCAATGGGAGAAAGATTGATTGGCTGCTTCCTGCATATCCCCGCTCCTGGGGATCAAGCCCACAACCCAGACATGTGCCCTGACTGGGTATCCAACCGTGACCTCCTGGTTCATGTGCCCAAGCTCAATAACTGAGCCAGAGAGGCCGCTTATGTGGCATTTTTTCTGTGCCAGTCTCAATCCTAAAGTCATTAAAAATATTAACTGTGCCATCCTGCACAGATATTCCTGCTTGCTTCTCCAGATACCTCTGCCCTCCCCACCCTGCCCTGTGCCCGGGCACACTCACCTGTACAGACTCCTCCAGTAAGCTTCTGTGCCCTCACTTCACTGGGTTTGTTCAGTGACCAGGTGTGGTGGTTGGACTATCATTCCTGACTGCACGCTCCCCTGTCTCCCTGTCTTAGGATTTGCCATGGGAGTTTGCCTTTCACGAGAGTATATGTAATATAAATATCTCCACTTTATTTAGTTTCGGCTCGGTCACGTGACATGTTTTGGCCAATGGAATGTTTGCAGAGTTGGCATGAACAGAGGCCTGCAGTGGACTTGCCTGTTTGATTTGGCCTCTTGGCTGGTGGTAACAAGATAAGAGGCCCACGAAACTGACCTGAACCCAACCAATGCAAAACCTGAAGCAGAGCCACCCCAGCCCAATGGGGAGTGAGAAAAACCAGATGTTCACAGGTGGGAGCTACTGAGATTTGGGGTGGGTTGTATGCACCATCATCGCAACAGTGGGAGGCTAGTCACAGGTGTCCAGAGGGGTCTGAAGTTTAAGGTCAAGGTGTTTATGAAGGGCCACTCTCATCAGAGGGCCCAGCTCCTCCTAGGATCTCTGTCTCCCTCTCCAGCTTCCGGTAACTGCCCAACTTCTCCCTAAGACTTCCTGCTGGTACGAGCCCAGAGTACTGGCTCCCCTGGGTGATTTCCCCACCCCCTGCTCACACCTCTGAGAAAAGTGCCTTTAAGGAGGTGGGAAGGGGAGGAGAATGGACTGAGAAGTACAGATTAGGACTTACAAAATAGTCATGGAGATGTAAAGTACAGCATGGGGCATAGAGTCAATAATCCTATAAAATAAAGATGTAATATGCAAATGGCCCTAACACTGTGAAGCGTAATGACCAACTACGTAATGACTGGATCACGGATCAGCAGGAAGGTGGGGCAGTGAGCTACAGGAGGGGCAAGGCAGCAAGCGATGAGGGGGGCAGGGATAGGGGGAACCACAGGAGGGCGGGGCGGCGAGCAGAGAGCTCCTGGAGGGAGGCAGGGCTACTAACTCTTATAACTATACTAGAGGCCCGGTGCATGAATTCATGCATGGATGGGGTATCCAGGGGGGCGGGGAAGGGCAGAATGTAATCTGTCCTCCAGGCAACATTGTCCCCTTATATTTGTGCCGGTTGGTGGCAGCCACCTGGCAGCTGCTTTTATATCGGTTCTTCCTTGTGGAGCATCTAGGGAGGGGAAGCGGCCACAGTGCCCAAGGCTGACCCAGGAGGCCGCAGTACAGTCAGGATCGGGTCGGTGCCTGGCCCATTCTCCGGAGACTGGACCTACAGGACTACTGAGGGAGTGAATGGCTGCCGCAGGGCTGGTGGGCCACCGGGATGGGTTGGTCAGCTGAGGAGTGCTCCCTGTGGGAGCGCACTGACCACCAGGGGGCCAATCCTGCATTGAGCGTCTGTCCCCTGGTGGTCAGTGCACATCATAGCGACCAGCCAACCAGTCAACCAGTTGTTTGGTCGCTTATGCTTTTATATACATAGATGTGGTACCAGATAGGTACTTGGAAGTATGATTGTCTAACCATCATGCTCCACCAGCTGAAACATATACAAAATAATATTGAATGCAAACTGTACTTGAAAAACTAAATAAATAAATGAGTTTTGCCTTTGCAAAAATAAGGGGGGCTCTTCATTAAACTCTTCTCAAAATACCAATTTGAGTGTGCCACCTGTTTCCTGCCTAGACTCTGACTTAAAAATTCTCATAACCATTCTACGATGTAGGTACTATTGTTATCCCCATTTTACTAATGAGGAAATTGAAGCGTAGAGAAATAGCTTGTGCAGGTCACACAGCAAGTAAGTGGCAGAGCTGAGATTTGAATCCAGGCAGGCTGGACTGAGTCTGACTTCACAATGCTGACCTATCATAATTTATCTAGCTCCATAAAGTAAGACATTTAGATGGTGCTTACACATTATTTATAGGATGTTTGTTTTGTTTCTATTATAAATAATGCTGTGCTGGGCAATCTCTGGATAAATATGTGGTTATATCCAGGGTTAAGAACATTTCTAAAAGTAAAATTGTTGGATTAAAGAGTATGAACTTCTCTGTTCCCTAATCCTTTTTTATTTTAAAATTGTTTCCTTTTGATTATTAACATGATCAGATTCAATAAAAAAATTCAAGCATTACAGAAATACATATCATAAAACATGAGCATCCCTGTAATTCCATACCTTCATAAAACCAGGATCTAAGTGCTCTTTAATAACAATTAATAGTAATTATTTATTTTTCTTATTAGAAAATCAATTAGGTTAGCTTGTTGCTGGGGTCTGGCCGATTGGGACTGAATGAGATGTGCCGGACATGCCCTGGAGCCCTCCTGTGGTCCCCCCCCCGCCAGCTGACCAATCTCCCACATCCCTCCCCAGCCCTGGTTGTGCACCGGTGGGGTCCCTCAGCCTGGCCTGTGCCCTTTCACAATCCGGGCTGAGGGACCCCCTCCCCCCAGCTCCCCGAGTACACAAATGTTGTGCACTGGGCCTCTAGTATTTCTATAACTGCCTCAAATTTTACCAAAGCAATAAATATACTATCAGTTATACAACCAACTCTGGAGAACTAGACATTTAAGTTGTTCCTTCCTTTTAATTCCAATAAATAAAATTCCCATGCACATAATTATCAGAGGATATTGGCACATATTTCTGATTATTACTTTAAAATATATGGAAATGTGAAATTGCTGGATCAAAATGAATGCACATTGATAAGGCTTTTGATTCTTATTACCATAGACCTTATAGAAAGACTGCTGATTTATTCTCCCATCAACAAAGGTTATTATTGTTTAATTTTATGTTTTTAAAAAAAAGGAAGGGTATATCTTTTTGGTTTGTATTTACCTTCATTTGCTTACTAAGGAGACAGAATTTTTTAATAATTTTGTTGTCAATTTTACTTCCATAGTAAATTGTCTACTTTGCCATTTTTTATTAGTAGTATGCTGGTCTTTTTAAAATGCTTTGTAAGAACTCTTCTAAATTATCACATATGCAGTTAAAGTTTTCCACACGTTGTCATTTCTATTGTACTTTTAAAGACATATTTACCCTGTATTCAAATTTAACATGTTTTGATCCTTTTGGTAACTGTCCTTCGTGTTATATTTAGAAAGATTTTCTTCACTTAAAGATTACATAAACACTCACTGGTTCTTCTTCTATTCTTTGGAATCTTTATTTTTAAGATTAAATGTTGTAAGCCATCTGAAATGTATGTTGGTGTTTTGGGAGAGCTTGGGGCCTAATTTTATTTGCACTCAAATAATGTCTACTTGCCCAACATCCTTCACTCCATATGTCATTAGCCCCCAGGTGGCCTGAGCCACCATTATCCTACACCAAATTTCCCACATGCTTGGGGTTTGCTTTCTGAGCTTTTTCTTTTGTTGCATTGATTAATCAATTTTGTTCCAATACCTCACTGTTTAAAGTATTGTGGTTTAATAATTTTTACTACCTCATAGTACAATCCCCCCACCTTCATAATCGTTCTTTTTCAAAAAAATTTTGAACTTTTCTTCAGTAAATATTCTAGAAAATCAACTTTAGAATCACTTTGTCACAATTCAAGAAAAATCTTGTTGAGATGGTTATTAAAACTGCATTCAACTTATTAACTAATTTGGGGAAAATCATCTTTGCAATATTAACTTGTTCCATGAGAATTATCTTCACAATATTAACTTGTTCTCATATTCCATGAGCCCTTTCGATCTCAAAGTACAATTTATGTTTTTCTTTACAAAACTCTTGTGCATTTATTTTAAATCGTGGATGACATGTCTTGAAGTTCCATGCTAGATATTTTCAAATTCCAGGGAAACCCCAATTAGGAATCAAAGCCTTAACTCACTGCTTTGGTTCGTCACTTAGTACTTGGAAACGTTCTTAAAACTCATCCCAGCCTCAATTTTCTCAGCTGGACTAATGACCCTGCCTTTTCCTTTTTTTTGGAGTTTGCCTAAGGATCACACAAGCATTCATGCCAATACAGGGGTTGTTTTTTGTCAATATATAGCTAAAAATGGGAATAAGCCCAGTAGGAGTTTTACCACATAAAGCAAGCTAGCCAATCAAGAAATAATTAGTGAGAACTCATAAAGTTCCCAACTTTCTTGCCAGGAGCCTGTGGTTTTTCCAGATGTGATGCCTTGGGCTAAAACCAAGAAAGTCCCAGACAAACCAAGATGCATTGGCTCTCCTAGCTGTCAGGCACCCCCTTCAAACTTGAAAATGCTGTAATTTCATGATTCTGTACAGAAGAGAGAACAGACGCATGTTAAAAGGGTGTTTTCAGTCTAATAGTGGAGACATAGCGGATGCCTATGAAATGATGAAGAAATGTGTTCGAACTCCCAAAAGGGAAAGATTGGTTTGGAACACTGACTCCTGTGGGGGTGCTTAAACTAGACTTAGGAACCAGGAGCATTTGAATAGGATGAGATTCCAGGTGGGGGCTGAGCAGGAGGTAATTGTCAGAGTGTTGTTGGCCCCTAGCCTGGCACCAAGGAGGTACTCAATGAACACAGGTTCAGTGGAGTTCCACCCACTTGGTAACACAGAACTCGGATTTGCATAGAGCATCTATTTTGTGTCATATACTCTGAAGTTCCCAAGAGTAAACAATTAGAAATGCAGAAAACCACTTAAGAGGCTGTCCCCACCGAAACCAGTTTGGCTCAGAGGAATAGAGCATCAGTCTGCGGACTGAAAGGTCCCGGGTTCGATTCTGGTCAAGGGCATGTACATTGGTTTCGGGCACATCCCCAGTGGGGAGTGTACAGGAGGCAGCTGGTCGATGTTTCTCTCTCATCGATGTTTCTAGCTCTCTATCCATTTCCCTTCATCTCTGTGGAAAATCAATAAAATAGGCCGAAACCGGTTTGGCTCAGTGGATAGAGCATTGGTCTGCGGACTGAAAGGTCCCAGTTTGATTCTGGTCAAGGACATGTACCTTGGTTGCAAGCACATCCCCAGTAGGGGGGGTGCAAGAGGCAGCTGATCGGTGATTCTCTCTCATCGATGTTTCCAACTTTCTATCCCTCTCTCTTCCTCTCTGTAAAAAATCAATAAAATATATTAAAAACAAAACAAAACAAGAAAATCAATAAAATATATATATTTAAAAATAGGCTGTCCCCTATAACGTTAAATGAACCACCATCAAAATTAAAAGGAAACACACTGTAGGAGAGAATGTATTTGCCAATGATACATCTGAGAAGGGGTTACTCTCCAAAATACATGAAGCACTCATACAACTCAACAAAAGGAAGACAAACAATCCAGGGGACCTGAACAGTCACTCCTCCAAAGAAGACATACAAATGGCCAAGAGACATATGAAAAAATGCTCAAAGTCACCAATCATCAGAGAAATGCAAATTAAAACCACAATGAGATATCACCTCGCACCTGTCAGAATGGCTACCATCAATAAACCAACAAAAAACAAGTGCTGGCCTGGATGTGGAGAACAGGAAACACTAGTTCACTGCTGGTAGAATGCAGACTGGTGCAGCCACTATGGAAATCAGTACGAAATTTTCTCAAAAAATTAAAAATGGAACTGCTGTTTGACTCAGCAATCCCACTTCTGGGAATATACCCTAAAACCCCTGAAACACCAATCAGAAAGAAGCGATGTTCCCCTATGTTCATACAGCATTATTTGTAATACTAATATGTGGAAACAGCCCAAGAGTTCATCAGTAGATGAGTGAACAAAAAAAAGCTGTGGGACATTTATACAATAGAATACTATCCTAATATATAAAAACCGTGGGTCCGTAATGACCAGCCAAAGGCTCCACTGAACACCAGAAGTCAGTCCTGCAGTCAGTGATGAGTTGCCTGGTGACCCAGCACTGACTGCCAAGGGGGCTGTGGATCAGGCCCAGAGAGAGGCCGGAAGAGAGAGGCAGGGTCTGATCCGCAGCCTCCATGGCAGCTATTGATCAGCCATTGCCTCTCTGTCTCCAGGCTTTGTCAGGAGCCACACCTCTATTTCTCTCTGGGCCTCTGCAGGGGCTGCTGATCAGCCCTGTATCTCTGATAAGGCCTGGAGATAGGCACAGAGACACTGACTGGCATAGAAACCGACCAATCAGAACCAAATCTGGGTGAACTGTAAGAAGCCCATGGCTGCCTAGGAGGCAGAGCTTTTGACGCTGACTGGCATAGAAACTGACCAATTAGTACCAAATTGGCTGGCAGGGGAGGACAGTTGGGGACAACCAGGCTGGCAGGGGAGGGCAGTTGGGGGTGAGATTAGGCCAGCAGCGGAGGGCAGTTAGGAGCCATCAGGCAGGAAGGCAGAGGAGTTAGGGGCAATCAGACAGGCAGGCACATGAGTGGTTAAGAGCCAATAGTCACAGATTATGAGAGGGATGTCTGACTGCCAGTTTAGGCCCAATCTCTGTGGGATCAGACCTAAACCAGCAGTCAGACATTCCCCAAAGAGTTCCTGATTAGAGAGGGTGCAGGCTGGGCTGAGAGAACCCCCACCCCCGCCGTGCACAAATTTCATGCACTGACCCACTAGTGCATCAATAAAAAAGTGGAATCTCTTACTCTTTGGGACAGCGTGAATGGACCTAGGGACTATTTTGCTGAGTGAAATAAGCCAATCTGAGAAAGAGAAATATCACACGATCTCATTTATTTATGAAATCTAATGAACAAAGCAAATGGATTAACAAAATAAGATCTGAAGCATGGAGGCAAGTGAGGGTTGGGGGACAGGAGAGCTAAGCCAAAGAATGTATATACTTACATGCACAATCACAGTCCATGGACACGGGCGATAGGGTGATGAAAACCTGGGGGAATTGGTGGGGGTTTGGCAGCGGGGGATAAAGGGATGGGGGAATGGAAGACATCTGCAATACTGTCAACAATAAAAAATAAATAAGTAAAACATTAAATGAATAATATGAAATTTATACAACCAATATGTTTCTCTTTTTCCTTCAGCTGCCAGCATTTTAGTGCTAAATTTAGTGCCCAGGACAACTTCAAGAACCAGTTCCCATTTGTTTCTTCCACTTCCTTTAATCGGGCATTGTTCTTTCATATCCTGAAATATCGTAGCTTGCATCGCTTTAAAAAAAAAAATACTGCTTTATACAAGAAAATGTAAAGACGAAAGTTAAAATTCCTGCCATTCCGTCTAAATATAGCCACTGTGAATGTTTTTAGTCTTCCCTCCCATACCCATACACCCAGACTTTTTCTTCCTGGATATTGTACTGAATATGTTCTATCACTTGCTTTTTTAACTTAATACTTCATGAAGATTTTCCCTTTTCTTTTTCTTTTCTTTTTAAAAATATTGTTTTATTGATTTCAGAGAGGAAGGTAGAAGGAAAGAGAGAGAGAGAAAAAACACATCAATGATGAGAGAGAATCATTGATGGGCTGCCTCCTGCACACCCCCTAGTGGGGATCGAGCTCACAACCCAGGCATGTGCCCTTGGCTGCAATCGTACCTGGGACACTTCAGTCCACAGGCTGACGCTCTATCTACTGAGCCAAGCCGGCTAGGGCAAGATTTTCCCTTTTCAATAAATGGCTTCTTCATCAGCACTCTGAACTATTACGTATTGCTTTATTTTATGGTAATATATTAATTTACTTAGCTAGTCTCCTAAAGAATTGGGATTTTTTTTTTTTTTTAATCCTTGGTTCTGGATAATCCACTTGTCTGATTGCTTCCTTGAGTAAAGTCCTCGAACTAAAGTAACTGAACAAACTCTATTTTATATGCTCATTTGGAGGTTAAGAGGCAGGTTCTGGGAACAGAAAATACAAATCCTATATTTTCCAGTTCTGTGGCCATGAATCTGTTCTTTGATCCTTCCAGTCCTTATTTTGTTTGTTTGTTTGTTTTTGCTTTTTTGAGAGAGAGAGAGAGAGAGAGAGAGAGAGAGAGAGAGAGATTGGTTGCATCCAGTATGTGTCCCGATCAAAAATCAGATCTGCAACATAGGTAGGTGCCCAATGGAGAATCAAACCCACAACCTCTTGGTGTACAGGACAATGCTCCAACCTACTGAGCCACCCAGCCAGGGCCTGGTTTTTCAACTGAAATCAACATATTAATTGTACTTGATTCATAGGCCTGTTATGAGGATTTACATGAGATAAAGAATGTGAAGCTCTTAGCACAATGGCTGACATAGAATGAACACTCAATAAATATTTTCTATAATTATATTGTTAAAGTGATCTCCAAAAAGATTGTATCAATTGTCATTCATACAAAAGTTGAGGGAGTTAGGACTTAAATAAAAGTTTAAAAGCAGGAGAGATCCAAGATGGCTGCTCGGGTAGACACCTAACCGCAGCAGCACACAACAATTTCAATGGAATACAACTAAAATGTAGAGTGGACATTGCCCAGAGCTACAGGTAGTCGACTGACTGAAAATGCTACAAGAAGGAAGAGAGAAAACCAGAAGGAAAATCAGAGGAGCTGAAAAAAAGCCTAAGGTACGGAGACATGCTGCGCGCCCGCATGCGCCGCGCGGAGAGGTCGCAGCCGAGAGAGAGGAGGAGAAGGCTGGGGGCCTGCCTGGCGTTCCCTAGCAGAAAGGAATTAAAACCCCCGGCCTGGGATGAACCCCCAAACCAGCAGCGCTGAGCCCCAGTTATGGGCCAGACCCTGGGGGCCCAAGCTCGGGCAGGGGGAAAAGGGGCTGTGAGGCGGAATCCCGGGGGAGTGGCGAAAAGCAGGGCCCCCGGAATCGCGCGCACCCTGCGCGCAGAGGACTGAATGTTGACTCTGATGCTGGATTGCCCTAGCGGGAAGAAACAAAGCCTCCGGCGGCGGCGGCACTAAGCCCCAGTCCGGACTTTCACCATTCTAGGCCAATCCCTGGGGACCCAGGTTTAAGCAGAGGGAGATGGGGCTGTGAGGTGGAGTCCTGGGGGAGCGGCGAAAAGCA
Source organism: Nyctalus aviator (assembly GCA_036971965.1). Classification (NCBI taxonomy): domain Eukaryota; kingdom Metazoa; phylum Chordata; class Mammalia; order Chiroptera; family Vespertilionidae; genus Nyctalus; species Nyctalus aviator. Next base: position 76,789,381 of record CM072925.1, on the reverse strand, counting down.
AGGCCCCCAGAGTCGCGCGCGCGCACACAAACAAAGCCTCCGGCGCTGAACCCCAGTCCGGACTTTCGCCATTCTAGGCCAATCCCTGGGGACCCAGGCTTAAGCAGAGGGAGATGGGGCTGTGAGGTGGAGTCCTGGGGGAGCGGCGAAAAGCAAGGCCCCCGGAATCGCGCGCACACTGCCCGCAGAGGACTGAATGTTGACTCTGATGCTGGATTGCCCTAGCGGGAAGAAACAAAGCCTCCGGCGGCGGCGCTAAGCCCCAGTCCGGACTTTCACCATTCTAGACCAATCCCTAAGGACCCAGGTTTAAGCAGAGGGAGATGGGGCTGTGAGGTGGAGTCCTGGGGGAGCAGCGAAAAGCAAGGCCCCAGGAGTCGCGCGCACTGTGTGCTCAAAGGACTGAATGTTGACTCTGATGCTGGACGCCCCTAGCGGGAAGGAGAAAGAAGGCTCTAGACTGGGGGAATGCGATGAGGAGCAGGAGCCCCTGCCGGACACCGGCCAGCCGGGCACCAGCAAGGAGCTGGGCGACGGGGCCCCCAGGGGTGGGGGTGCCCCTGAGCCTTTGACCGCTGAGCGCGGGCAATGGAGCCGAGGCTGGGGGCTGCTTCCAGGGCGGCGCCGACCCCGCAAACAGGCCGAAGCAGCGCAGGAACCCGCGGAGAACAAAGGGGTGCCACAGGCCAACCTGCTGAGCTTCCAGGACAAGGAGGAAGAAACCAAAGAAGTTCTCAATGTGAAGAAATCAAGTGAGAGCAAAAGATAGTAAAATTACTTAAGAAAGAATACAAAGAAGATCTTGAAAAAAATCAAAGACTAAGTCAGAACTCAACTCACCAGCCAACATTGCAACATAAATGCGTTGTTGTTGTTTTTTTTGTTTGTTTGTTTGTTTGTTTTTTAAAAAAAGAAGGAAAGAATGTTAGAACAGCGGCAGCCAGGCCTAGAGTGGCCAGGCACAAGGCGGTGGCAGCCGGGCCTGGAGCAGCAACAGTCAGGCCCGAGAGCAGCAGCAGCCAGAACCAGAGCAGCAACAGCCAGCAATGGAGCAGCCAGACCTGGGGCAGTGGCAGCCATGCCTGCGGCGGAGGCGACCAAGCCCAGGGTGGCCAGTCCAGGAACACCAAGACCCGGAGTGGCTGGGCCCAGAGAGGCTGGGCCCAGAGCAGCCGGGTCAGGAGCAGCCAGGCCCAGAACGCCAGTGGCCAAGATAGGAGCATCCAGGCTGGGAGCAGCCAGGCTCAGAGCGGCCTGGCCCGGAGCAACTAGGCCCAGAGCAGACGGGTCCGGTGCGGCCAGGCCCAGAGCAGCGGCTGCCAGGCTGGGAGCGGCCAGGCCCGGAGCAGCAGGGTCGGGTGCGGCCAGGCCCGGAGCAGCGGCTGCCAGGCTGGGAGCGGCCAGGCCCGGATCATCAGGGTCGGGTGCGGCCAGGCCCGGGGCAGCGGCTGCCAGGCTGGGAGCGGCCAGGCCCGGAGCATCAGGGTCGGGTGCGGCCAGGCCCGGAGCAGCGGCTGCCAGGCTGGGAGCGGCCAGGCCCGGATCATCAGGGTCGGGTGCGGCCAGGCCCGGAGCAGCGGCTGCCAGGCTGGGAGCGGCCAGGCCCTGAGCAGCAGGGTCGGGTGCGGCCAGGCCGGGAGCAGCGGCTGCCAGGCTGGGGGCGGCGAGGCCCTGAGCATCAGGGGTCGGGTGCTGCCAGGCCCCGGAGCAGCGGCTGCCAGGCTGGGAGCGGCCAGGCCCCTGAGCAGCAGGGTCGGGTGCGGCCAGGCCCGGAGCAGCGGCTGCCAGGCTGGGAGCGGCCAGGCCCGGGGCAGCCGGTTCGGGTGCGGCCAGGCCCGGAGCAGCGGGTGCCAGGCTGGGAGCGGCCAGGCCCTGAGACAGCAGGGTCGGGTGCGGCCAGGCCCGGAGCAGCGGCTGCCAGGCTGGGAGCGGCCAGGCCCGGATCATCAGGGTCGGGTGCGGCCAGGCCCGGAGCAGCGGCTGCCAGGCTGGGAGCGGCCAGGCCCTGAGCAGCAGGGTCGGGTGCGGCCAGGCCCGGAGCAGCGGCTGCCAGGCTGGGAGCGGCCAGGCCCTGAGCAGCAGGGTCGGGTGCGGCCAGGCCCGGAGCAGCGGCTGCCAGGCTGGGAGCGGCCAGGCCCGGAGCAGCAGGGTCGGGTGCGGCCAGGCCCGGAGCAGCGGCTGCCAGGCTGGGAGCGGCCAGGCCCGGAGCAGCAGGGTCGGGTGCGGCCAGGCCCGGAGCAGCGGCTGCCAGGCTGGGAGGGGCCAGGCCCGGAGCAGCAGGGTCGGGTGCGGCCAGGCCCGGAGCAGCGGCTGCCAGGCTGGGAGCGGCCAGGCCCGGAGCAGCAGGGTCGGGTGCGGCCAGGCCCGGAGCAGCGGCTGCCAGGCTGGGAGCGGCCAGGCCCGGAGCAGCAGGGTCGGGTGCGGCCAGGCCCGGAGCAGCGGCTGCCAGGCTGGGAGCGGCCAGGCCCGGAGCATCAGGGTCGGGTGCGGCCAGGCCCGGAGCAGCGGCTGCCAGGCTGGGAGCGGCCAGGCCCGGAGCATCAGGGTCGGGTGCGGCCAGGCCCGGAGCAGCGGCTGCCAGGCTGGGAGCGGCCAGGCCCGGAGCAGCAGGGTTGGGTGCGGCCAGGCCCGGAGCAGCAGCAGCCAAGTCCAGAGCAACTAGGTCGGGAGCGGCAGTGGCCAGACCCGGAGCAGCTGGTTGTGGTACGAACGAGAGCAACAGAGGCCAGGCCCGGTGCAGCCAGGCCCATACAAGCCCGCTCCTCGCCTGCCCCTGCCCCAAGGCTGCCTCTCAGACACGGCTGGAGACTTTGGCGGGAACTTGAGGGTCTGCTGAATCAAGTGATGAAGGCTTAGATCTGGATGTGTTGAGTTAGTATAGCGCTGGGGTGTTGATCTGTAAGCGCCTTGGGAGGGGCCTGGATGAGGTTGGTTGAACTATTTGGAAATGTCTGTTGTCTGAAGTATATCATTGGGCATGTGGAGGTATTATTATGTCTGTTGTCTGAAGTATATCATTGGGCATGTGGAGGTATTATTGATATGAGAAAACGTAAACTACCTGATTTACTATCTGAAAAGGGATTTACTATCGAGGAAAGGGAGGGAGGAAGAGACTAAACATATACTGTGCACCTATGGATGAGGACAGTGGGGGATGGGGAGGGGGTGGAGGGTGGGGTGGGAACCTGGTGGAGGGAGGAGGAAATGAGGAACCTTTGTAATACTATGAACAATAAAGATTGATTAAAAAAAAAAAAAATATCCTTGATAATAATGCTGAAAAAAAAAAAAAAAAAAAAAAAGTTTAAAAGCAGCAAGGTGCACTGATCTTAGCCCACCAGGATGACAGGCCAACTTACCTCTACTCTGAGCTGTTTTGCCAATGACACAGTTTATCCTTCAGCAAGAGTTTTAATCCAGTCCTCCTGGTGGCCAAGAGACTGAAATTTCAAGATAACTAACCCTCTTCTTTCAAGGTTAACTCACAAAAGGGAAATAAAGCAACCTCAATTTTAAAAATATCTACATTAAGAAAAGAGAAATATGCGAATTGGCTGTACCTCCACAACTCCCACCAGCCAATCAGAAGTGTGTATGCAAATTTAAAAAAAGGATGGAAAGTTAATTTGCATATGCAGATTAGAGCAGCTGGCTGAGTGGGGTGGGATGCCTGCTATGGGGGGAGGGGGTGAGAGAGGGTGGAGGGAGCTATAGGAGTGGTGCTCCTGGGAGTGAGGACTTGCAGGCTTCTGGGCAGCCAGGAAGGCTTATTCTTGCATGAATCTTCATGCAGTGGGCCTCTAGTATATTATAAATGACACAAGTAACACCCCTTAAGATCATCTTCAGTCTCTGCTTTCTAAAAGTTGTCAGTTGAAAAATAGGGATTCTCCAGATTCTGATTTAATCGGACAGCAATGTGGCTGAGCATCAGGATTTTAAAAAGCTCTACAGGAAATTCTAATGTTCAGCTGAGGCAGAAACCACTGGGCTAAGCAAGGCAGGCAGGGATGCCTTCAAACTCATTTTAACCTCTTTTCAGTCCAAACATCAATCAGACAGGCTAGGGAGAAGCTGCTTCCTCTCTCACCACTTCCTCTGTTCGGAGGAGGGTTCCAAAGAGAATACACAACAAATTTGAATAATCCCCCTGGATCTAACCTCTTGGTGCCACTGCCCAGCTGAAAATAAAGTCTGAGCCACAAATCAAGCCACATACGCACTTTCTAGTAGCCACATTCAAAAAGGTGGAAAGACACAGGTGAAATACCCGTGTTTCCCCGAAAATAAGACATCCTCTGAAAATAAGACCTAGCGCATGGAAAGATAAGACATCCCCTGAAAATAAGACCTAGCGCAACTTGGGAGAAAAAATTAATATAAGACACTGTCTTATTTTCGGGGAAACAGGGTAATTGTGATGATATATTTTATTTAATCCAAATATATCCAAAACAATACCATTTCAATGTGTAATTAATATGCAATATTATTAATGAGCTATTCTACATTCTTTCCCCCCCCCACAGTAAGTCTTTGCAATCTGGTGTGTGTGTTACATTCATAGCACACATCAATTCAGAACAGCCACAGTTTAAGCGCTCAATAGCCATATGTGGCTCATGGCTACCACTGGGCAGCCCCGGAGAGGAGTGAAATAAGTGATTGGGGCTCAGTCTCCCCTACAAAGGGGGTGCAGTAGTGCTGCTCCCTGGCATCATTACAAGGATCCCTGAAATGCCTATTACAAAGCTGGGTGATTAGTGAACTCTCAATCCTATTTGGTTTCTTTTGTCTTAAGGGGAAGAGATGTGCCAGGTCCTGTGCTGGGTGGAATGACTCCTCTTTTTCCTCTAGAACAGGGTTTTTCAACACGTTTAACCATGTTCCTTGTTGCTGAACACAACAAGCTCATGCTTTCCTTCTGTGATGCTTTTCGCTTCAAAATACAATAGCAATGAGGTATCATGACTGGAGATAAAAGATGGTGTTGCTCCCACGCTCCCGCCCCTAACCTGGGAGCATGTGCCCCCTGCCTCGCTTTCTGTTGTGAATCCTGTCCTAAAACAACGTTGCTGCCCTCTAAACGTCACATGAGCCTGGCACTCATGTAGGGGTTTTTCAATGAAAAATAACCTCTTTATCATTACAAAAATAACAATGCTTCCTTTTTAAAAAGTCCGAAAAGACAGTGAAGCAGAAAGAAGTAGATCAGAACCACCAGATTCCCACAGTCCACCAGCCAAACGGCAGCTGTGTCCAACCCTGGCTGCTCATCGGGATCACCCGGGAGTTTGACGCCATAGGATGCCCCGCTGCACCCCGAGAGGCTGTGATGTGACAGGTCTGGGTGTCCCTGGGCACCGAGCATTGTTAGTGCTCCCTATGTGAATTCTCATGGGCACCCCCGACAAGAACAGTGGTCCAGAACAGTGGGTCTCAGGGGTCAAGGTGCTCACCAGTCACGTGGCAATCTTGTCAGAGGGCAGGGTTCTAAGCCGGGAGCAAGGCCCCGGTTCTACATTTCTCTCACAAGCATGCTGATGCAGCACATCTGCCACCCATAGTTTTAATATTCCAGATCCTTAGCTACTTATAGACAACTATCTATATTTTTTCTCTACGAAGTCCTATGATATCCCTAGGCGGGTTGCTCCATTGATTGGAACATCATCGCCTACTACACCAAAAGATTGTGGGTTTGACCCCCCAGTTGGAAAGCAATCGATCAATGTTTCTCTTTCTCTTTCCCATTCTCTCTCTCTCTCTCTCTCTCTGTCTCTCTCTCTCTCCCTCAAATTAATAAAAATATATTCTTTGGTAAGGATTTAAAAAAATTCCTACCATAGTCCTGTTTATAATCTTTTTTATTCAATGATTTATCATGACCTCCTTTGCATGTTTAAAAGAAAAAGAAAAAAAAAAAAAAAACACTCTGCAAGATCATTTTGATTGGCCCCAGGAAATTCCATTTCCAGGACATACAAGTGTAGGCCACAAGTGCGGGTCAGGGTTGCAGCTGGTATATCGTACCATCTGGGAAATTCAACCTCTGCCTCCATTCTGGAGACAGAGATCAGGGAGGGGATTCCCCAGGCAATTCGGATATGTAGTCCGTCTCTCCTCCTCCCGGATCTGAGAACCACTGACTTACCAAGTTCCTGATCAGGGTCATGAGATTTCCAATGCTTTTCATAGCAAGCTTAGCAAAATAAATCAATAAATCTGAAAGAAAAGAAAAAAGAGGAGTTCACAGCAACCTTATGAGGTGCTAGCACTGCCCCATTTCATCATGAAGTGGCTCCTAGATATCTGTATGGGAAAGAGAAAGAGAGAAACATTGATCGATTGCTTTCCAACTGGGGTTGAACCCAAGATTGCCACATTGTGACTGGTGAGCACCTGTCCATGAGAGTCTGCTCTTCACTTGACTTGGGAATCACTGAAATTCCAACTTAACCCTTTTATACTTTGGGGAATGATAGCAGTGCTATCACTTACCTATCTGTTAAGACTGATAGGTCCCTGGATAAAGCCAAGCTCAGCGTTCTGGGCACACACGCAGCCCTGCCATATCCTGTGCTGAGGCGCAAGCTCCAGACAGAGCTGCATGTCTTCCTTCCGTGGCCACAGTGAAGGGACCAAGAGTGGGAAACCCATGCAAGGTCAGCCAGTGAGTGCGCAGGCAGCAGCCTAAGAGGGGCTCTGCTATAGAAACACCTGCTTATCAGACGGGAAGCAGTAGAGGCCTGGAACTTCTTTTATTTTATGGTTTTATTGATTTGAGAGAGAGAGAGGAAAAGGGCAGACGGGAGGAGAGAGAGAAACATCAATGAGATAGAAACATCATCAACTGGCTGCCTCCTGCATGCCCCCTATTAGGAACCAAACCCACAACCTGGACATGTGCCCGAACCCATGACCTTCTGGTGCATGGGACGATGCTCAACCAACTAAGCCACACCAAATGGGCAAGGCCCAGAATTCTGATAAGCAGAAGCTTGGAGAGAGTGGAAGCCATGAGGTAGAGGAAAAAAATGAGAGGTGGGCTGGCAGCAATTGAAGTGTGAGAAGCAGCCGAAACCAGTTTGGCTGACTAAAGGGTCCCAGGTTCAATTCCGGTCAAGGGCATGTACCTTGGTTGCGGGCACATCCCCAGTAGGGGGCATGCAAGAGGCAGCTGATCGATGACTCTCATTGATGTTTCTAACTATCTCTCTCCTTTCCTCTGTAAAAACATCAATAAAATATATTTAAAAAGTGAGAAGCAGAGGAAGAGGGAGCTGAAAGACTGGAGTGGTCAATCTCCTGCCAAAGTGGGGATGGGTCATTGTGCTTAGAGCTCAGGGTCCTGGCCCCCTCCTGGTTTCTTCCTTTTTTTTTTTTTTTTTCCAGGACACAGGCTTTATTGAAGAGAATGAGGTCCAGCTGGGAAGCCTCTCTCGGTGCTGATCTGAGGATGACTTTACCACAAGCAACAGAGCCCAACACACACTCCAAGTAATTTGATTAATTTATTAAATTTTGTGAATAAAAGATATAAACATGATTTTAATGGGAAGAAGAATAGAAACAGAGTAACTGGAGGAGATAGAGACTGGTGAGTCTCTGGAGAAGCAAGAGAAAGGAGTGTGGAAGGGAGCAAACTTCTTCATTGGTAGCCAGTCTGACTCTAGCCTTCTCCTGGGATCCCAGACTAACTAGTCAGAAAGAGGACCCAACTGGTGACTGCAGTCAGTGGGAGGAAGCTGAGCCTCACGGTGTTGTTAGAATGTCCTTTAAAGGATGGTGTGATGAGCAGGGAAGGCTCAGATGGTGCAGGGAGCACATGACTCCCCCAAGGTGCCCTTTCCAAAAAGCTCCCATTTAGTGACATATCAGTCTGAGCAGTACTATACTTCTTATTCTAAAATAAAAATAAGTATTTTTCTTAGTATCTACACTAATAAAAGAGAAATGTGCAAATTGACCATACTGCCATGACACCCAACAGCCAATCAGGAGTTGGTATGCAAATTAACACAACAAATATGGTGGGTTAATTTGCATATGAAGGTATAGCAATGTTTCCCAAAGTGTGGTACATGTACCCTCAGGGGTACAGGAAGAGTTTGGTGGGGGTATAAGTTGCATCAGGAGTTTGGTGGGGATATGCACTGCACCGTGCTTAGCTGTGCCTAATTCTACGTTCTCATGAGTACAAAGGGAACTCAGCATTATGAAAATTATAGAAGGGGTACACATATGTCAAAAGTTTGGGAAACACTGGCATAGAGTGAAGACTGAAGGCCCAGCCTGAGCAAATACTAAAGAATGAAGAGGCTTGGCTTCTCTGCTGGGGCTGGAGTGAAGGCCTGGGTCCCAGGTACCAAAGGAAAACAGATGCTGGCAGCCAGGGAAAGGAAGGCCTATTGCATAAATCTTCATGCAACAGGCCTCTAGTTATTGAATAATAGTAAGAACAATAACAATAGCTTATATGCAATAAGTCCTTAATATGGCCCAGAAGCCTTATACCCAATATCTCATTTAATTTTCATATCAGCCTTATAGATACTAAGCTTATCCCCAGATAGGCTCATTAATTTGACCAATGTCATATAGCTAATTAGGGCAGAAATGGAATTCATACTATGTCAGTATGAATCCACAGTCAATGCTTTTGGTCACTTGAGCTATATTGCCTCTCATCATTATGACAGTTATAAGGTAGATTATCTAAATTCAAAACCCCATATAAAATATGAAAACATCTTCTGCCTGGCCAGTGTGGTTCAATGGTTGAGCATCAACCCATGAACCAAAAACATATTTTTAAAAGATAAATAAAAAATAAAATATGAAAACATCTTCAAAATTTCCGTTTCATCCTAGGCAGTTTGGCTTAGTGGATAGAGCATCATCCATGGACTGATGGGTCCCAGGTTCAATTCCAGCCAAGGGTGCATAACTTGGTAGCAGGTTCCTCGGCCCTGGTCAGGGTGCATGCAGGAGGCAACCAATCAAAGTGTCTCTCTCACACACATGTTTCTCTCTGTCTTTTCCTCTCCCTTCCACTCTAACAATCCATGGGAAAATATCCTCAGGTAAGGATTAACAATCCTACCTAATAAAAGACTAATATGCAAATAGACCAAACGGGAGAACAACTGAACAACCGGTTGCTATGATGTGCGCTGACCACCAGGGTGCATGCACAGAACACAGTAGGCATTGCCAGCAGGCAGCAGAGCGTGGAACATGGCAGGCATTGGTTGCAGTGGGATGGTGGAACAGGTGAGTAGGGGCGCCAGACCAACGTGGGGCACTGGTTGCCGTCATTGGGGCGAGCCTCTGGTGGTTACTAAATATACTTTGTTCATGTGCACCGAGCTCCTGCCTGGTGTTTGCACCCACTGCCAGCACCTGGTGCTGGTCCCGATCACTCAGCACCGTTGCAGCGGTTGTGGGCCCCAATTACCCCTGAGGGCTTCTCCACTCCCCCTGCTCCTGCGGGGCGATCACACCTGCAGATGGTGGCAGCCCTAATCACACCGGCTGCCGGCCCAGCCTCAATTGATCCACCCCATCTGCAGATGTGAGAGGGGCCACAGCCGTCAGTGCATGGGAGCAGCAGCGGTGGGGCTGCTGGCAGACAGGGGACCGGGGGCTGTGGCGGGAGGGGCCAGGCCAGGCGCAGAGAATGGGCCAAGACCCACCCCTGTGCCCACCAGGGCCTTGCAGCCCACAGTTCCTTTCAAGGTGCACGGATTCATGCACTGTGCCCCTAGTAAATTAATAAATAAGTAAATAAATCAGGAGGAAATGCTCAGGATTAAGCAAAAAAGGCTTAACAAAACCAAAAATCTCCCTGTTTCATAGACTTGAAAAATTAAGTTATCCTATCATCCTATCTAGCCCCTGATTGATGGTGATGTCAAGCCTGCAGAGGCAGCAACTACCATTTGCAAACACAGTCAGAAGTTTCTCACTTACAGCATATTTAACTCCCTTTCTAGAACCTTCCCCCTCAGCTTCTCCAGGTGGTGGAGAAACTTTGACAAGCATTAGGTCTTGAATCAGACAGGTAAATCAAAGTGGGTGTGATGAATTGATCACCTTGTCTCCACAGGGAAAGGGATCAGCAAGTCACTGAACCAACACAGGGCTTTGCTGGGTGTCAGCAACCGAGAACCCCAGACCCGTTCCTGTGGTCCAGAGAGGCCTCTAATTTCCTCAGGAGCTTATTTCCCACAAGGCGCCTGGGGCAATCTCGGGATGGTGGGGCCAAGTCTGAGGACCGTGGAGAAAGGAGTAGTAGACTTTCCTTTCACTTTGTCCTAGTTTATCAGGCCTGCTAAAGAGAAACATGGTCTGTTGAACTAAATTCTTATCCAAACAATACAATTAACTTCCTCCTCCTCCTTTTCCTTTTCCTTCTCCTCCTTTTCCGGCTCCCCGAAGCCTCCAGAAAGTAAATTTTTCATCTTTCATTCACTATTCCTTCTGAGCCTGCTGAGACTATAATGGATGTCTGCTTAGAGGCAGGCATCGGCCTACAACTGTGATTTGATGTGAAGGACAGTAGGGGGTAATCTGTCCAAGGTCTGGACACTATAATTTTTATAATTTACTCAGCAGATAGTTCCAACATTATTAAACTATGTAAAAGCATAAGAGAGAAAGTAAGCTTTCAGACTCCTTTTTACAAAACCGGTACTGTGTTGATACCAAAACCTGAAAAATATAGCAGCCAAAGAAAACTACAGGCCAATTTTAGTCATGAATAATAGTTTTTAAAAGTCAGAAAGACTCAACATGAATTTCTGATAAAAATTATTTAATTAAAAAGATAAATATTTCCTTAACATAATAAATGTATACATTCAAACCAAAAGCATCACCCATAACGAATACTTAAAGACACCTCGCAAATCTAAGAAAAAGGCAAATTTGCCCACCTTGCCACCCTTATTTCCTATTGTACTAAAGGGATAAACCAATGCAATTATAGAAGGGAAGGAAGTGGGAAGTACAGAAGTTAGTGAAGAAAAGAAAATTTTCACTGATCGCAGACGTTGTGATCGTATACTTTGAAAACGTGAGAATAAGACAATTGCAAAATAAATATACAAAAATGAACAGCTGCCCTCTAAGTCAACAGCGCAGACCTGGGAAAACAGACTAAGAAGGCAGGGGGAAAGATAAGGATCAATCCCATTTACACCATAAAACCCAATGCTAGGAATTGGTGGATCCAGTGACCTTTGAAAATAAAAGAGGGATAAACAAAAAGGACGGCTTGAAATACTGTTTAAAAGGCAGTTGGAGCCCTGGCCGGGTAGTGTCGTTCTGGCATGCCCAGGTTGTGATCTCCATCCCGGTCAGGGCACATACAGTACAAGAATCAACCAATGGGTGCATACATGGGTGGAGCAACAAATTGATGTATCTTTCTCTCTCATTCTCTCTCTCTCTCTCTCTCTCTTTCTTTCTCTAATTTTAATCAAAAAATAATAATAAGGCAGTTGGAGCCCTAAATACCCTCCCTATGCTCTGCCCCACCACAGTTTATTCTCTGAAAGGCATCTCTGGACTGGAGGACACTAGGCTCACTTGAGGCTGAGGATGAAAACACCTGTATTAGATGCTGAAGTGCATACCTCTGCTGCTGGAAGATGGCAGCCTGGCCTTCATCTTCCAGAAGGACTCGGAGAAGACTTATCTGGGGAATCTGGCCTGCTCCCAAGGAAAGACATAAGGTATCTTGGTTCCCCCAGTGATATCTTCCAGTCAGAGTACCCTACAACCCTTTCCTACACAGTCAGAGCTTCCAATCAGCTTCAATAGGAGCAGAGGACCAAAGATCACCAGGCATCTGAGGAGAACTTCTAACAGGAAGCACAGAAACCAAAGTGTGCAAACAGAGAAGGGAACTTGGAGGAAGTGTACTAAACAGTTCTGCAGAGAAGAAAACAAAAACAAACAATCATTGCTATCTTTAGAAAAATAAAAATATGCTGTGATATTGCATCCATAAAATAAGAATAGAACCCTATAAAAATATATTCAGAGAACAGACAGAGTGCACCCTTGCAATTTGAAGGAATGACATCAGAGATTTGTTTTTAACCTACAGAGGATTTGGAAGATGGTGTTGAGAAAATCTCCCAGAACGGAGAGCACAAGGAGATGGAGAATAGGAAAGAAAAAGGGAGAACTTTAGAAGCCTGGTCCAGGAAATCCACTACCCAAATAACAGGAATCCAGGAAGAACAGTGAACATAACTCCTGTGTGACAGGATTCAACATAAATTCCAGAAGCCACCAGGTGTCGGTTAAGGAATAGGCTTTAGCCCTAACTGGTTTGGCTCAGTGGATAGAGCGTCGGCCGTCAGGCTGAAGGGTCCCAGGTTTGATTCCAGTCAAGGGCCATGTACCTTGGTTGTGGGCACATCCCCAGTGGGGGGTGTGCGGGAGGCAGCTGATCAATGTTTTTCTCTCATTGATTTTTCTAACTCTCTATCCCTCACCCTCCCTCTCTGTAAAAATCAATAAAATATATTATAAAAAATAAAAAATCAATAATAGATGTTAAAAAAAAGAAAATAAGAATAGGCTTTAGTGAAGAAAGGTCAAGGTCAAGAAGAAAAGGCCCATGGTCTCTATCAACCACTTGTCCCTGGAGCGGTGTGCCTGGACCCCATGCCTTGAGGGGCTCCTCTCTTTTAGGGCAAGTGTGAGAACCACCTTGTCAAGGGAGCACAAGTTGGACATTGTGCCATCGGAACAAGGTGGCAGCCAGAATTTAGACACAGTGTGAGGCAAATGAGGCACTCATCTCTGTGCAAAATTTAAGAGAGAACCAAAAAGTCAGCAATCAAGCTGGGACCGGTTTGGCTCAGTGGATAGAGTGTCGGATTGGGGACTGAAGGACCTGGGTTCGATTCCGGTCAAGGGCATGTACCTTGGTTGCGGGCATATCCCCAGTGGGGGGTGTGCAAGAGGCAGCTGATCGATGACTCTCTCTCATTGATGTGTCTAACTCTCTATCTCTCTCCCTTCCTCTCTGTACAAAATCAATAAGATATATTTAAAAAAATAAAAAAGTCAGCAATCAAGATAAATTATATTTTAATATAATATTTTAAAATAAAAATGAATGTATAATTCAATATGACTCAGCACAGTGCCATTACTGATGCTGTCTTTATTTCAAATTTTATTTGATATAATGTTCATCATAGATTTATTTGCATTAATATTGATATTTTAAAAAAAAATACTACATTACTGGTAAATATCCTTTCTCTTGATTACTGGCATTGAGTGGCCTCTTAAATTTTGCATCCAGGCACTCCAATCTCAGCCCTGTCACCGTGTTTACTGTCTGGGAAAGCCAGCTGCCAGTACCTGGATGAAGGAGCCCCCAGTTCCATTGCAGCCCCGCCCACTGGGAGCAGTAGACTGAACTATTTAGAAGAAGCGCTTTTGGACAATTATTGTACCACAAAATGTTCACTGAAGTGGTATCCAGATAGAAGAGGGTTGAAATCACCTAAATGACCATCAATAGAAACTAGTTAACTTTTTAAAAAGGATTTCCGTGCATCTGTAAAAAAAAGAAAAAAAGGAAAAAATAAAAGAATAAGCAAGATACAAAAGGTAGGGCAAGGTATAGAACAACTCATATAGTATGTTTCCATTTGAATTTTTAAATTTTATTTTATTGATTTTTCACAGAGAGGAAGAGAGAGGGATAGAGAGCTAGAAACATCGATGAGAGAGAAACATCGATCAGCCGATTCTTGCACCCCCCCCACTGGGGACATGCCCACAACCAAGGTACTTGGTTGATATATTCAGCCCTTGACTGAAATCGAACCTGGGACCCTTCAGTCCGCAGGCCAATGCTTTGTCCACTGAGCTAAACTGGTTATGGCTCCATTTGAATTTTGAAGACATAATGTATAATATTAATGATAATAATTCAGTGCCTTCTATGTGCCAGCCTCGTAAACCCCCGTTAACACTGTGAGGCAGTTACTATTATTAGTATTACTATTACAAATAGGAAACTAAGACCCAGAGAAATTAGGGTAACCTTCCCAAGGTCACCAGGCTTAATAACCGGAAGAGCCAGGATTTAAACACACAGATAAATATTTGTGTATGTCCAAATATAACCAAAACTATTAAGGGTGCTATCTGCACAATGAGATTGAGAACCTAAGGTCTTTTGGATTGTTTGAACTTTCTTCTTCTTCTTTTTTTTCTTCCCTCACAGAGTTGCCAGATAAAATACAGGACACCCACTTACATTACATTTAAATTTCAGAGAAAGAACAAATTGATTGTTAGTATAAGTACTCCCATGCAATATTTGGGACATATTATACAAACAAACAAAAAATTATTTCTCTGAAATTCAAATTCAAATAGGGCTGTCTCCTATTTGTATTTTCCAAATCTGACAACCTATTTATGAGTTTATAACAACTCCCTTGGTCCTGCACAAGGCAGTATCGATTTTCCAGTAATGTGCCATAAGTTGATAAGGCCGGATTTCAACAGGTGGCCTAATTCAGACATTGAAGTTGGGCCATTCAATTACCACATATTACGTAGGGGTGATTCAGAAACAACCGTGCATAGAGTTCTGTCTTCCTTTACTTGCTGTGACCACTGTGACCATGGAGAAAGGCCAGGGGTCCTCAAGACACAGTTTGGCTCTCTCTCTGATCCGGAGAGGATTCACCCTGGCCCAGGCAGAGGCTTTTGCTCCTCAGGAGCCCTACTTCCAAAAAGCAGCCACAGATATCAGTGGGCATGTGGGGCCCTGGAGACAGGAACCCCACACCTGGGTATTGCATCAGAATTTTTACGGTCTGAATCACACGCTTCGAAAGCCTTACAGGCCGCTCATGGTGCCCTTCCTCTGGGTCCACATCACAGATCCAGATTAGGAGGTGTCTCCTTGGACAGATGGAGGCTAGAGCCTCTTTGGGATTCCTGAGGGAGGGAGAGAGGGAGGGAGGGAGGGAGGCAATTGGCTTCAGGCTTGCGGCCCTGAGGACAACTCCCTGTGAATGTCAGTTACTTACTGCTTACTGGACCCAAAACAGCCAAGGAACATCAGGCACTTCTCCCTGGCTCATAAACGAATGCAAGCTCCATTGTTACAGAAGAGAAACCCCAGGGATAGGAAAGCCGGTCCTCCTCCAGGCGCAGCGGAGACCAGCCCTGGGCAAGAGCGCCCCCTGGAGTCACCCAGCAACATTGTCGAAAAAAACGCTCTCTTCTTACATGAGCCATTAGGAGTGCCCAAGGCTCTGTCACCTCCACTTCTAAAACCTGCACACATGGCAGTCATCTCCTGCCTAGCCTGGGGGAGCACCGCGGAGAGGGGAGTGAAGGGTCTTGTCCCAGTGGGCAGATAAGGGCAGTACCCACGACATGAACCGGGGCTCTGGGGATAAAACGAGACATTCTCTCCTGTATTAAAATTCCTGGGGTTAGGGTTTGCACCCCTGGCTCGGCTGCTTGATTCAACTGGCGGGCAATTCTGACAAAATTAAGCTCCTGGTTCCTTGCATAGATGCCAACAAATCCCAGCTGAGGACTCTCGTTGGAACAAAGCCGTTGATGTTCTGACAAGATACACCTAAGAGGCAGGCAAGTGAACACTGGAGCCCAGGCAATTAGCAGCCAACAGGTTACATTCCACAGCTCAGTGAGGTGGCCTTTCCCTGCCCAGTGCCTTGCCTGGAGGTAACACCGAACCCACTGCTGAAAGGTAAGATTACACTTCACTGCTGCCCAACCCATCGGGACCAAAAGTATGTGCACAGTGATTAATGCTTCACAAGGTAAAAACAGCCCCGCTTACTCGGAAAGCTGTGCAGAAAAATGGCATTCCTGCTTCCTTAGCATCTACTTTGGAAACACAATCTTACAGCTAATGTGATTCAAGGAGAACTTATAATGTAAATATATAATAGCTCTCCCAAGCAGCAGGTAAGAAAAGAGGAAGGAATTGACCCCCTCATTCTGTCACTGAGGATGCTCACTAGCTCAAGAACATGCATGAGGCGGCCTACAGTCTTGTCACAAGCCATTTACTCTGGTGACAATTGTTCTCTATGATATGCCTCCATGGTGGTAGGACCAAGGGAGGAGTAAAGTAATAGGGCAGCCGAAACCGGTTTGGCTCAGTGGATAGAGCATCAGCCTGTGGACGAAAGGATCCCAGGTTTGATTACGGTCAAGGGCATGTACCTTGGTTGCGGGCACATCCCCAGTAGGGGATGTGCAGGAGGCAGCTGATCAATGTTTCTAACTTTCTATCTCTCTCCCTTCCTCTCTGTAAAAAATCAATTAAAATATATTTTTAAAATAATAATAGGGCATATGTAAGAGTTCTGCCAATAAATGGTCCAAACCCCTAAATATACCTGATGGCAGCACAAATGAAGGGATCTAACCAATATAAATAAGGAGTCTTACACTTTGCTTTGATAAAGCACAAGTAAAGGATTGTTGAAGAGTGGGGAAAGAATTATGAATTGGGGAAAACAACAACTAATCATATGAGTCTGAAATGAAATTTCCTCCTACCTTTTGGGTTTTACACAATGTGAATGGAGAATCTGAAATGAAATTTCCCCCCACCTTTTGGGTTTTTCACGATGTGAGCAAACAATATGATGCTCATTCATTGAGTGTACTGATACAGGAATTGGTGATTTCACAATTCACCAGAAAGGCTAAAGTAAAAATGAAAACTCCTTTTAACCAAATGGTAGATAGATTATTAACTTGCTATCTGCACTCAAATAATAAAGGGAAGAAGAAAGGAGGCCCAGGAAACACTGAATATGATCATAAACATAAATTAATATCCCCAAATCATATAAAGAGATCTTTGATTGAACCTTCCTTTTCTAGTATAACTGCTGTGTTTCATTTCATGATTGCTCCTACTGATCAAAGGTCAGCCCCTGATATGTGTGGGATTATTCCCTCCATTGCAAAGCAGCAAGACCTGCAACATGAGGTGGCTCCTCAGACATCATTTCTGGACAGATTGAACACATACGAACCCTCCAAACTAGGATGGAATAAGAATAGTCATATACTCTATTAATACTTAAACTAGAGACCCGGTGCATAAAATTCAGGCACTCAGGGGGGAGGGATCCCTCAGTCCAGCCTGTGTCCTCTCCCAGTCTGGGAGCCCTCAAGGGATGTCCAGCTGACTGCCTGCTTAGGCCCATTCCCTGTTGGACATCCTTAGCACATGACATCCTTAGCGCTGCCATGGAGGCGGGAGAGGCTCCCGCCACCACCCCTGTGCTTGGCAGCCTTGAACCTGGCTTCTGGCTGAGTGGCGCTCCCCCTGTGGGAGTGTACTGACCACCAGGAGGCAGCTTCTGCATTAAGCATCTGCCCTCTGATGGTCAGTGTGCGTCATAGCAACTGGTCATTCCACTGTTGGGCCAAAACTGGCTCTCTGACCTCCCCAAGGGGTCCTGGATTGCGAGTGATGCAGGCCAGGCCAAGGGACCCCACTGGTGCATAATCAGGGCTGGAGAGGGACATAGGAGGTTAGCCTGCAGGGAAAGGACCATGGGAGAGCTCCAGGGCATGTCTGGCCCATCTTGTTCAGTCCCTATCGGCTGGACCCTAGCAGTAAGCTAACCTACTTGTCAGAGCATCTAACCCCTGGTGGTCAGTGCACATCATAACGACTGGTGGACCGGTCAACTGTCTGCCCAGTGGTGGTCAGTGCATGTCATAGCAAGCAGTTGAATGACCTTAGCATATCATTAGCATATTATGCTTTGATTGGTTGAACGGCTGACTGGATGACCGGACAGTTAGCATATTAGCTTTTATTATATAGGATTATACAGTATTTGCAGATAGAAGACCAGATTGGTAGAAGCTCAACCATCAAAGGCTTCAACTATTGGCAAAATAAGTAATGGACTGGAAGAAATGCCAATAGTAATTTTTGTATACAGACCCTAAGTCCATAGGAATGATTTTTAACCCTTTTATGTAAAAACTAGAGACCCAGTGCATGAAATTTGTGCACGGGTAGGGTCCCTAGGCCTGGCCAGCAATCAGGGCTGATGGGGGCCTTCTGGCTGCTGGTCAGGGCCTTCCTTCTAGGGGCTTTCCTTTATTCCATGCTACCCCCTGGTGATCAACACAATCATAGCAAGTGATCTAACTCCCAGTCTTCTGTCAAACTCCCAAGGGGACACTTTGTATATTAACCTATATATATATATAGATGAACACATTTATCCATTCTAGTCTACTATGAATTTAGGTGTCTCAACTCAGGAGTCTACCAATTCTGTTCCTGCAAATTCTGACAGTGAGTGGTGCCATATTGGACTTCTCCCTTGGAAGTTGGGAAAGATAGGACCATTTTACCATCCAAGCTAAAGACTAAGGATCTTCTGTGAGAAATATGACCTGACCAAGAGGAAAGGCCTACAGATATTGACATCAGAGGTTTCCCAACAAAACATCCCAGACAGGTCATCCTATAGCAAATTTCACCATAGATATGCCCTCCCCATGCTTTCAGAACATCTCATCACCTTTCAGTCTCTCTCTCTTAAAAATGAGCCAACGACAATATTTAAAGCCTCTAATATAAAAAATAAAGATTAAAACTAGCTGGGGGAAAATATAAGTCAGATAAAACAGAAACTATTTAAGAGGAAAGGAAACTTCAACAAAACAAAAAAACCACACCTATAATTGAGATCCTCAGAGACAAGCTATTGAAAGCAGATGTTATTTTAAAAAGAATGGTCAGTGAATAAAGTTGAGGTAATTCAAAATGGAAAGAAGAAATTTAAAATTCATTAAAAGGATTAAAGATAGTTCAGGCCCTAACCCGTTTGGCTCAGTGGATAGAGTGTCGGTCTGCGAACTCAAGGGTTCCTGATTTGGTTAAGGTCCAGGGCACGTGCCTTGGTTGCAGGCACATCCCCAGTGGGGGGTGTGCAGGAGGCAGCTGATTGATGTTTCTCTCTCATCAATGTCTCTAACTCTCTCTCCCTCCCCGTTCCTCTCAGTTTTTTTTAAAAAAGTCAATAAAATATATATTTTTAAAAAGATAAACTTCAGGAAATCTTCCAGAAAGAAAATAAAAAATGATAGACTAATAGAAATAGGAGAGATAAGAGAAAGAAATTAGCCCAGGAGTTCCAGGAGAAAAAGAGAGAAAGGAAGGAAATAGGAGGAACATTCTTTTTAGAAACGCATTCTTCAAAATTTTCCAAAACCTTAAGGACATGAGTTTTCATAGTGAAAGAGTCACTGAGTGCTCAGCACTAAGACTGATCCACATTGCCCCAGCTGGTTTGGTTCAATAGATAGAGCATCGGCCTGGGGACTGACGGGTCCCAGGTTCAATTCCAGTCAAAAACGCTTACCTCGGTTACAGGCTCCACCCCAGGCCCTGGTTGAGGTGTGTGTAGGAGACAACAAATTGATGTGTCTCTCTCACATCAATGTTTCTCTCCATCTCTCCTCCCTTACACTGTCTCTGAAAATCAATAGGAAAACATACTCAGGTGAGGATTAACAGCAACAACAACAAAAGACTGATCCAAGAAGAACAAAGTAGGAAGGATCTCAATACCACATACCGACCTATATTACAAAGCCACTGTTCTCAAAACTGCCTGGTACTGGCACAAGAACAGACATATAGACCAATGGAATAGAATAGAGAACCCAGAAATCAACCCAAACTACAATGCTTAATTAATATTTGACAAAGGAGATAAGAGCATACAATGGAATCAAGACAGTCTCTTCAATAAATGGTGTTGGGAAAATTGACAGATATATGCAAAAATATGAAACTAGGCCACCAACTTGCACCATACACAATGATAAACTCAAAATGGATAAAGGACTTAAACGTAAGACAGGAGACCATAAAAATCTTGGAGGAATTTATAGGCAGCAAAATATCAGACATATGCTGAAGCAATATTTTCACTGATACAGCTCCTAGGTTATGGAAACTAAGGAGAAAATAAACAAATGGGACTACATCAAAATAAAAAGCTTCTGCACAGCAAAAGAAACCATCAAGAAAGCCCACTGCATGGGGGAACATATTTGCCAATGTTATCACCAATAAGGGTTTAATCTCCAAGATTTACAGGGAACTCATACAACTTAACAAAAGGAAGATAAACAACCCAATCAAAAAATGGGCAACAGACCTAATAGATACTTTTTGAAAGAGGACATAAGGAAGGCCAAGAGACATATGAAAACATGCTCACAGTCACTAATCGTCTGACAGATGCAAATCAAAATGACAATGAAGTACCATCTCACACCTGTCAGAACGGCTATCAACTAATCAACAAATGACAAGTGCTGGCAAGGATGGGGAGAAAAAGGAACCCACTGCTGGTGGGAATGCAGACTGGTGCAGCCACTGTTGAGAACAGTATGGAGTTTCCTCAAAAAAGTATAAATGAAACTCCCATTTGACCCAATGATCCCACTTCTAGGAATATAGCCCAAGAAACTAGAAACATGAATCAGAAAGGATATATGCACCTCTATGTTCATAGCAGCACAATTTACCATAGCTAAGATTTGGAAACAGCCTAAGTGCCTAACAACCAATGATTGGATTAAAAAACTGTAAATCTACACAGTGGAATACTACACTGCTATAAAAGAGAACTCCTATAATTTGCAACAGCATGGATGGACCTGGAGAGCATTATGCTAAGCAAAATAAGTCAGTCAGAGAAAGTAAATATCACATGATCTCACTCATTTATGGAACATAGTGAGCAACATAAACTAATGAACAAAAATAGATTCAGAGACAGAGAAGCAGTGATCAGACTGTCAAACCTCAGAGGGAAAGTAAGGGAGGGTTGGAGTAAGGGGGAGAGATCAATCAAAGGACTTGTATATATGCATATGGGCCTAACCAATGGACACAGACCCCAGGGGCATGAGGACATGAGCGGGATAGGGATGGAGGTAAAGGGAGGATTAGGACACATATGTAACACCTTAATCAATAAAGAAAAAAAAAAAAAAGACTGATCCACATTAAGTCACATTGAAATTTCAGAAATGTAGGGATAAAAAGAATATACTTTATGTTTCCAGAAATAGAAAAAGATCAGAGATAAAGAATCAGATATCAGAATGGTGTTAGATTTCTCAATAAAAACATGGGAAGCTGCCATCAGAATTCTGGGAAGCTGCCATCAGAACACTGGGAGCTGCCATCAGAATTCTGGAGGAATCCCTGGCTGGTGTGGCTCAGGAGGTTGGGCGTCATCTTGTGCATTAAAAGATTGGTGGTTTCGATTCCTGGTGAGGGCACATGCTCAGTTTCGGGCTTGATCCCTGGAAGGGGGCATGCAGGAGGCAGTCTATGGTCTCGTGTTCATATCCTATTATAACCTTTGACCCTGCACCTTCAGGTTGCAACCCAGGGTGAATCAGTGCAGCATGAGGGAGGAATATTCCTGAAGCAATTCCTACAGGGGTTCACTGACACTGATCTAACTTTATATAGAGGAGATGCAAACTGCATAAATACTGGTAAATCCAACTAAATCTAAACTGAGTGGCTCTCCAACTTACTACCTCCTGTTGATTGGGTCACAAAACATCCCTGTGAAAAAAATGTGATCGATGAAAAGTTGGATAGAAAAGAGACAGCGAATTGGAGCAACCACAATTAAAATATCTTACTTTGCTAATTTCACAAAACTCAGGATCATGTGGCTACACTGCTAAAGCGTAAGTTTCATTAGCATCACAGGAAACCCCCGCCAGCTAACAGGGCACCCGGTCCATTGGGAGCGGGTCGGAAAACTCCAGGAGAGGTTTCTGCAAGGTAAAATTTATAGACTCCTGGATGTGTCTCAGTCTCATGAGAGATTTAGCGATTGGAGAATCGGGGCTGGGATATCCTAGTGTGCTCAGAGGAAAGGATCAAAATAAAAAATAAGACAATTATTAACTCCATGGAACACAAAAGTTTGTTCAGGAAAACAAGTCATCATCCTTTACTGCATGACTCAGCTATAAATAACTTTTATCAGCGCGATAAGGTAAACTCTGGAAAGTTACCTAACTGCATTACAATACGACCATACTAGGAGGAGAGAGGAATGGGAAGAATGGAATGTGGTGGGGACAGTGGCTGAGAGAGAGTGGAATCCTTATCTTTCATAACAGGAAGTACATAACGAATGCCTAAAATGAAAAACAACCAAGAAGCCATACAAGGAAGCTATTTGGTTTCTTTCTTTATTTTTTTTAAGTTTTTAAAAAATTGATTTTAGAGAGAGAGGAAGGGAAAGAGAAACATCAATCAGTTGCCTCCCAGATGTATCTTGACTAGGGATTGAACCTGAAACCTGGGTATGTGCCTTGACCCAGAATCAAACCTGCACATAGAAATTTGCTCAATCAACTAAGTCACACTGGCCAGGGATTCTTTTCTTTCTATCTTTTTTTAAAAAAAAAAAAAACAACAACAACAACTTTGTACAACAATGTAACTCTTGAAATTTGCACTTAGATGAGTACATCTGTGGAGCTGATAAAATTTTGGAGCTGGAATCCCTAGCTTACAGGGTATGAGTGTTTTTTTAATTTCACTTTTTTCCCCCCCTCAAAATTATCATGGCAAATCATAGGAAAACTATGGAACATCAGGAACAAAGAGAGAATCCTACAAACTTTCAGAAAGAAAAATCACAAAGACACATCAGAATGGCACTAGATGTGTCAATCTTTAAAATACGCATTTACGATCGATCATATTTGTTATGTTTTTATCCAACATTTCTAGGTATTTGTGTTGGGAGTGGTGGTGGTTCAGTTAATAGTTTGTCTTATTTCCAGAAGAGCTAAAACATGAATTCAATAAAGGTAAGGACCCTGTTCATGCATTTATTCATGTTCCTGTAAGTGTCTACAGCATATTAGGTGCCAGAATTCCACATTGAATTTTAACCTAATAATGCTTCATTATTTTTCATGGCTGCACAGTATGCCATTATATAAACGTATCCAACCTTATTGATTAACTCATTGGCTCTTTCCAGTGTTTTGTGTGATTAAAATAATACTGAATGAAATTCCTCATTGATAGCGATTAACGATCTTTCTAAAAGGATAGCCAGGGGATACATTCTTACAAGGGAGTTTATTAGTCCAGAAGGAATAATATAAATGGTGACCAGCCAAGGTAGTAAAGCGAGGCTCAGAGTGGACAAGACTATGGAAAAGACCCTTTTGGGTGGACACCTATCGTACCCAGGCACCCAGGGCCAATTGATTTGGGGGAGGGGATTTCTCAAGAAAAAGTGAGACTAGGTTTTGGCCTATTATACATGAGCTTGGTTATTTTAATTCTGAAAGACTAAATAAATAGATTTCCCTAGAAATGGGTACATCGGGGGAACAAGATGGCATGGAAGGAATATGAGCATTGGACTTAGAGAACCTTCATTCAAATGCCAGCTCTGCTTCTCATCTAACTTTGTGACTGACTTAAGTAGCTATCGTTGCCTATAAAATTACCTCTATGTAATGGCTTAAATGGCATTTAGTTCACCGTCCTGCAGGTCCATGGTGTAGGCCAGTTCTTCTGGTCTCCCTGCATCCCGCAGCTACCTGGTCAGCCCCGTGTTACTGCTTCCAGGCTTTGGCAAGCTCCCTGTTTACCTCTGTCCCTCTGTTCTCCTGTGGTTGCTCATCCTCCTTGTGGTTGCTCATCCCACAAGCCCTAACTTGTTCCAATGGAAAAAGCAAGGTTCAAAAGGAGGGTGGAAGTGGGCAAGACCACATCTAGGGATACAGGTGGTACACTGTCACTTCCACCTGCGTTCTGTTTCCTAACGCAAGACCCAAAGCCAGCTCAGATTCAAGGGCTGGGAAGAAAGTAGACTCCAGTCAAAGGCTGGCAAAGGCACACAGCGGAGAGTGGGTGCTGGAAGAGCATTCATTGGGGCCATAAAACTGCAACCAAGCTACCACAGTGACTTTGGGCAAGTTAGCTTGTCTTTCTGAACCTCAGTTGCATTGTGTTTTAACTGAAAATAACACACATCTGAGAGGGTTTTAGTAAAGAATAGAAATAATATACCTGCTACCATTACTAGTGAGCATAGCACTTACTAATTTATCAGAAAACTTTTTTGCCATAAAGCCATAGCGTTCTTCCTGTCCTTGGTCCAGTGCAAGTCTGTTTCAGCCCCAGGGCCTTTGCGCTCGCTGTTTCCTTTATCCAGAATGCTCTTGTCCCAGATCTTCAGGTGGCTAGCTATTTTCTTTTTACTCAGGGCTCAGTTCAATTCTCCCATCCTCAGATAAGCCTGCCTAGCCAACTTATCCATTGCTCCCACTCCTCATCTTCACCTTCACCCTCCATATTTTTTTTTAACTTTTAAGAAATATTTTTAATTGATTTCAGAGAAAAAGGGAGAGGGAGAGAGAGAGAGAGATAGAAACATCAACGATGAGAGAGAATCATTGAGCGGCTGCCTCCTGCATGCCCCTCACAGGATTGAGCATGTGCCCTGACCAGGTATCGAACCATAACCTTCTGGTTCATAGGTCTATGCTCGACCACTGAGCTCAACCATTGAACCATGCTGGCTGGGCCAAAAATCTGTATTTTATCAGATCTCCAAGCATTTCTGGTAAATGCTCAAGTTTGAGAACCACTGCCTTAGCTGTACATATTGAGAAAAAGAGAAAGATTAATAGCAAACATCCAATTTGAAAATTTAGAAAAGTAATATTAAAATCAATCCAAAAGTAGTAGAATTAGAAAATAACAATGTTAAGAGCATAAAATTATTTGCAATCTATGTATTTTACTTTATTTAATTCCGTGTTAGGACCCTTAGAAAGATATTATCTTTGCTTCTGGATTGTAACAATCCCAATTTTCTGCCAGGTTCATCCTTACTAGGCAGTGCATCAGTGTAAGGAAGTTGGGCAAAGAAAAAAATAATACCCAGAAGAACATTTGAAGAGATCTCATTCTAGATATCTATGCAGATATCATAAGAAAGTATTAAAATTCTTTTCTTTGGGGAAGAGAAGTAGTTTTTATTTTTTCTTTAAAAATATTTTTATTGAGTTTAAATTTCTAACCCAGCCTGCAACCTCTTCAATCTGGGATCCCTCTCACAATCCAGGACTGCTGGCTCCCAACTGCTCACCTGCCTGCCTTCCTGATTGCCCCTAGCCACTTCTGCCTGCCAGCCTGATCACTCCCTAACCACTCCCATGCCAGCCTAATTGATGTCTAACTGCTCCCCTGCCAGCCTGTTTGCCCCCAACTTCCCTCCTCTGCCAGCCTGGTCACTCCTAACTTCCCTTCCCCGAAGGCTTGATTGCCCCCAACTGCTCTCCCTTGCAGGCCTGGTCCCTCTCAACTGCCCTCCCCTGCTGGCCATCTTGTGGTGGCCATCTTGTGTCCACATGGGGCAGGATCTTTGACCACATGGGGGCAGCAATCTTATGTGTTGGAGTGATGGTCAATTTGCATAATACTCTATTAGATAAGATAGAGGCCTGGTGCACGGTTGGGGGACAGCTGATTTGCCCTGAAGGGTGTCCCAGATCAGGTTGGGGGTTGCTTTGGGGCGTGGGGTGGCCTGGGCAAGAGGCCCATAGTGGTTTGCAGGCCATTCACGCCCCCTGGCGACCCAAGCAGAGGATTAATTTACCTTCTACAATTGATACTTTGTAGCCTGGAGCAGAGCCAAGCCTCCTTCTTGTTCCTATTGAGACTTATGTATCTTATATAATTGAAATTTTGTAGCTGTAAGCAGAGGCCTGGGCCAGCCAGGGTGTGCAGAAAGGTTGGCTTCCTCCATTGACAGGGACAACCCTAGCCTGCTCTCTTTAGTTACATGGCTGCCACCATTTCTGTTTGGATTTGTCTACCTTCTATAATTGAAACTTTGTAGCCTTGAGTGGAGGCTTAAGCCAGCAAGGGCAGGTGGAAAGCTTGACTTCCTCCATTGCGTGGGAAACACAAACTTCCCTCCTGCTCTCTGTGGCCCATAGACAGCTTGGCTGGGTTTATTTGCATACTCACTCTGATTGGTTGGTGGGTGTGGCTGGTGGTGTAGCAGAGTGATGGTTAATTTGCATATTACTTTTTTAGATAGCATTACTTATTTTTATTTATTTATTTATTTATTTATTTTAAAACATATTTTATTGATTTTTTATAGAGAAGGGAGAGGGATAGAGAGCCAGAAACATCGACAAGAGAGAAACATCAATCAGCTGCCTCCTACACACCCCCTACTGGGGATGTGCCAGCAACCAAGGTACTTGCCCTTGACCGAAATCGAATCCGGGACCCTTGAGTCCACAGGCTGACACACTATCCACTGAGCCAAACGGTTTTGGTGCATTACTTATTTTTTAAAGTGATAACAAGGCTTATTTGTACTATGAGGTTATGGGTAATTTTTATTTCCTTTAAAAAACTTGTTTAATATTGTAGTATTGTTAACAATGACAAAACAAACAAAAACAAATCCCAAACCTGGACTGAGTCAGAACTTTTTTTCCCCTAATGTAATTCACAATCTCCTTCTGAGAATAAACTGGCACACCTGATAAAATGTGTAAGCAATTACTTGATAAATGTAAGGGAATTTAAGACTTGTTCTAAGAAACCCATTCATTCCAACTGTCAGTCAAATGCATGTCTCTAATCAAATATAATTTTATTTTGTACCTAATCTAATGATTATCTATTTCTGTAAAAAATCCCTATCAGGAGTAAATCTCTGAATTGACTTTGGCGGACTCCTTTTTCTTTGCAGCAAGACTTGTAATAAATTCTGATAAGTGGTCATAACTAACTTGCTTGGAAATGTTTCCTTTAAAATAGTAACATTTTGTAAAACCTTCCAACACCTGGTAATGTTCACCCCAGTTACTAGTCTAAAGGATGGGATTATAAATGACAGGGCTAGAGAACTATAGGAATACAATGTAACCCATTCACTAATTGGACGAGTATTCGAGTGTCTATAATCCGCTTTGAAAAGTACTTAAGTGTCTACCAAGTGCCAGGTACTGTTCTAGAATCTGCCAATACAAAAATGAACAAATGGTCGAGACCGGTTTGGCTCAGTGGATAGAGCGTCGGCTTGGGGACTGAAGGGACCCCGGTTCAATTCCGGTCAAGGGCATGTGCCTTGGTTGCGGGCATATCCCCAGTGGGGGGTGTGCAAGAGGCAGCTGATTGATGATGACTCTCTCTCATCGATGTTTCTAGCTCTATCTCTCTCCCTTCCTCTCTGTACAAAATCAATAAAATATATATTTTTAAAAATGAACAAATGGATTGGGAGAATATGTCGGGAGCCGAAAAAGAGTTAGTGACAACTTACCAGAACTTCTGTGACAAGCTGAGGTTTGGCAGTTAACTAGAAACAATCTAGTAGCATATCTGGTCATTGATCAAGGCACACCTGTTGTGATAACTCCGCCCCAGAGGGTCTGCTGCATCCTCCCCTGCAGGCACATCCTGCTGATAAGATTCCCCTCCCCACCCTGGAATGTCTCCCCTGCAACTTCCCCCTACTACCCCTGTATATATATTGTGACTGCAACAAATAAAATTGGGGGCTTGATCAGAACTTTGTCTTGCCCCCGTTCTTTGCGTTCCTTGTTTGTCTCATTCTCTTAGGTGGTTCCTGCGTGCCCCCGTTGATGCCCCGCAGGTCGGGACAAGAATAAAACTACAGTTCTCACATTATCATACTCTTCTGCTTCTTTCTAGGTGGGCGCTTCTTTTTTTCTTTTCTTAACATATATATTTAATTAATTTCTTTATTGATTAAGGTATCACATATTTGTCCTCAACCCCCCCATTCCAATTCCCCATCCCCACCCCACCTTATGCCCCACCCCCCTATTGTCCTTGACCGTTGGTTAGGCTCATAGGTGTGCATATAAGCCCTTTGGTTTTTCTCTCCCATTTTCCCCACCCTCCCTTTGAGGTCCAACAGTCTGACCCAAGGCTCCTTATCTCTGGGTCTGTTCTTGTTCATCCGTCTATGTAGTTCACCATTTCCCCTAGCTGAGTGAGATCATGTCCTACTGGAAATATACTCATAAGAATATATTTTTATTGACTTCAAAGAGGAAGGGACAGGTATTGATGGGCTGCCTCCTGCACTTCCCCACCTGAGGGATGGAGCCCCGCCCTTAAATGGAATGAACCCGGGACCCTCAGTCCGCAGGCGGAGGCTCAGATGGGCGCTTCTTGCCAATACTCTCCTCCCATGATCCTTTGGTGCAGAAAGCCCCGCCCACTCACCTGCCCTATGCCTAATCTCGTCAGCGGACGGACTACAACTCCCACGATTCCCCTGCGCCTACCCTATAAGGGCACACAATTCTCCGAGGCCCGGCGAGGGCTGACTACACTTCCCACAGGGCCCTGCTTCCGCTCTCGGGTGCTATTGCCCCTTTCCCAGCCCGGGACGCGGTGGAAGCGAGCGACAGTGCCAGGCCCGGCTGCTCGGTGCCCTTCCCCGGAGCAGGGACGAGGCGGTGACTGGACGCGGGCGCCGAGCCCGGCGGGGAGCGCCGGAGGCCACGGTCCCCCTGCCCGGCTCCCCTTCGCGCGGCTCTCCGCGCCCGCGCCCGCCGCCGCCGCCGCCCGGACGGCTCGGGAGCGCCTGCCCGGGCAGGGGTGGCGAGCGCGGCCACCGGGCGGCAGCGAGGCCGCGGCCCTCGGGGCGGCGGCAGCGGCGTCAGCGCTGGGGAGGAGGACGAAGGAAGATGGCGTCGGAGCCGGAGCCGGAGGGGCCGGCCATCGACCAGAGTTTGCTGGAATGTTCGGCTGAGGAGACGGCGGGGGTGAGTGCCGGCCCGGGCGGGACGTCCGGCCCTCGCAGGCCAAGCCCCGGGGGAGGACGGGCTCCCGGAAACCCCGGGGCGGCCGCGCGGCTCTGCGGCCTCCGTCCCCGGGCGGGGTGGCCCCCTCCCTACCTCCTCCACCTCCGCCAACAGCCCGAAGGCTGCTGTGTGCACCGGCCGCCTCTTACCCACCCTCCTGCCCGGCACCGGCAGCGCCTCATCCTCCTCCTCTCCCCCAGTTCTCATTAAGCCCCCAACATAAGGCCTTTGACCTTCATGCCAGGTCCGGCGAGAGCGAAGGAAAGCGTCTTCCTGGTTGTTTGGGGTGTCATCGCCCTGCTTTCTCTGCCTGATTCAGTCTCTTGAGATGAGCGGGGCATTGGCTCCCTGCGCGAGTCGCTACTTTGTTCGGGACTGCGCTGACACCCGGGATGCCTCCCATGCTGTTCTCCCCTTATTCTCTCTCCTTCTCCCCTCTCCCTTGTCCCCTCTCCCCTCTCCCCTCTCCCCTGTCCTCTCTTCCCTGTCTCCTCTCCCCTTTACCCTCTCCCTTTTCCCTCTCTCTTTTCCCTTTTCCCCTCTCTGCTCTCCCCTCTCCCCTCTCCCATTCTCACCCGGGCTGGGGCCATCCACAGTGCTGATGAAATGTGCGGGGAAAGTATTGTGTTTCGTCTTGTTTGCCGAGTGTGAGAAAGTCGTGCTTGGAGGCTGGGAGATAAAAATAATAATAATAATAATAATAATAATAACAACCATTTTTCTAGGAGTTGGGGTAGTTGGGCGGAGAGCAAACGTTATGTAACTTGGAGAGAGCAGCCTTCAACAAACAGAAGTTAATACTGTGAGGGTTGGCCGTAGCAGCGTGGGAACAGTTATGCCCCAAACTTAAACCATCCAAACCCTGGATGGCACTGAACGCGTCCCATGAATATGCTCGTGTGGGTAGCAGCAGGGTTGTGAGACGATTGCGTCAATGAG
This sequence comes from Nyctalus aviator, assembly GCA_036971965.1. Lineage (NCBI taxonomy): Eukaryota > Metazoa > Chordata > Mammalia > Chiroptera > Vespertilionidae > Nyctalus > Nyctalus aviator. The sequence continues at coordinate 76,759,480 of CM072925.1, read as the reverse complement.
CTGGCTGGCATCTGGCTTCAAGGACAGGGAACACCCAATTAGAGCAGATTGTCCAGAATGATTATGAATGGACCAAAACATCCCAGGCCCCGCCTCCGAGGCCTTCAGTTTAGGAAAGCTAATGTCAACAACCTGAATGTTAGAAACGGAATTCTAGCGGAGCGCGGTGGGGCTGTGGATCATGGAATTATTTTGGGTGAATTGAGGAGGACGCCGAAGTCAGAGTGGATGGAATTACATGGCAGGAGCAGTAGAGGTGAAGAGTTTAAAGAAATACATTGTTGAATGTGAAGTGTTTGCTCCTTTTATTTTTTATTTATTTTTTTTTTTTAAGCCACTTGTTTCCTCTAGGCAGTTTTCATGTCTGCTTAATAATTACATCCACCAAGGGTTTTCAGCCCCCATCGGCCTTTCATTTGTCAAAGAGATTTGAAAAAGCAAAAGCAGTGTTAACAAGTAAACAGTAAAATGGTCATCATGATTTTCCATCTCCATGTCATCTTGTTATTACCCCATACTGATAACTAATCTGGTATTTACCTCGAAGTAATATTTTCTCTTTCTCCCACCGAATTTAGGGTCTGTTGGCCCAGGATTACAGCCTATGTACTCTGTTTTCCCAGTTTTAAAAGTACAAGCTACCAAGTAGATTAGAGCTTCAACTTGTTGGGGTTCCTGCGGAAGCCAATTATAAAACTGGAGACAGAGACAAACTAAAATGAATTAAAGTTTTCTCAGGTGAGAAGTAAACTTTAGAGAGGGCAAACAAGTTCAGAAAGCAGCCATTGCAGCCTTTAGACTGCTGATCCTACAGTTTGTTGGGATCACATCCATTTGAAGTTACTTAATAAGCACTAGTGTCATCTTTCCCACACTTTATTTACGCACAGCTTCTCCTATAATGAGGTCACTATTTGTGATCTCCCATCTATCCTAAATAGTATGCTTTATAAATAAAGCATGTAGGTGCTATCTTCAATAATTTTAAGTTCAGGATATTAAAAAGGCCCTCCCTTCTCAGTCTTCTCTCTTATTTGGTAGAACTCACACCACAAGTATCACTTTCTCAACACTTTTTGAGTCTACTATGTTGCATGCTCCTATCTAATAAAGAAGGAATATGCAAATTGACCATCACACCATAACAGAGATGGTTGTGCCCACAGTAGAGGTGGAGATCCTGTAACACAAGATGCCCACAGCAGAGTCTGAGTACCTGTAAGGAGCCTTAATGAGCAATCAGCAGAGACCTGAGGCTGCAGGATGCTGACCGGGCAGGGGACCTCAGGCCACACACCCTGCCCCGGCATCAGGCTAGGGGACCTCAGGCCATGCCCCCCGCCCTGGCACCAGGCCAGGGGACCCTAGGACTTACCCCCTGCCTGGCAGGGCTTGACCGGGGACCTCAGGCCATGTCTCCCACCTGGCAGAGCTTGATGGGGGACCTCAGTGCACAACCCCTGCCCTGGTGCCAGGCCAGGGGACCTGAGGCTCTGCCCCCTGCCCAGTGGGGCTTGATAGGGACCTTAAGGCATGTCCCTTGCTCTGGCCCAGGCCAAGGGACCTCAGGCTGCACACCCGCCCTGGCACTGGGCCTGGTGACCTGAGGCCACACACCCCCACCCATCGGAGCCTGACGGGGGTCAGGTGGGCCTGGTCTAGATCTAGCCCAATGAGAGTGGGGCCAGCCAGGTCTGAGTCTCGCACAGTTTCGAGGCGCACATGGGTAGGTGGGGACTTGACTCTGGTTCCAGTGGCATGCCCCAGCTCTGACAGGAGGAAGATTTTCATATACATTTTACTATTTTTCTTTCATTCCGACACTTCTATTATAGAGAAAAGGCAAATAGCAATATTAAAATATTCCTCTAGTTAATTTCCTTTTAATGTACACAAATTTCATGCACTGGGTCACTAGTTTGATTATAATATGTCCCAATGGATGATCACAATTTAAGAAATACATATATTTTCCCTAAGTATAAAAGAAGTACATATTAATTATGGCTATTTTTGCTTTAAAATTTTTAATTTTCATATATAACTCAAATGCATAGTTCAATTTAATGGTGTTTACTATATTGATGGAGTTGTACAACCATCACCACAATCAATTCAGAGCATTTTCATCACCTCCAACCAGAAATCCTATGCCCATTAGCTGTCAATCCCCTTTTTCACCTAAACTCCCAAACTCTAGGCAATTTCTAATCTATTTTTGGTCTCCATAGATTTTCCTATTCTGGAAACACCATATAAATAGAATGGTATAGTATGTAGTCTTTTGTTTCTGGCGTTTTCACTTGACAATTTTTCAAGATTGGCATAAATCAATCAATACTTCATTCCTTTTTATTGCTAAGTAATATTTTGTTGTAAGCATATACCATACTTTCTTCATGCATTTATCATTTGATGGACATTTGGGTTGTTTCCTCTTTTTGGATAATGTGAATCATGCTACTATGAGCATTGTGTACAATATTTTTGTGGGGATTACGTTTTTATTTCTCTTGGGCTTTTATCCAGGAGAGGAATTTCTCTGTCCCATAATTCTCTGCTTAGTGTCTTGAGGAACCTCCTAAATTGTTTTCCAAAGTAGCTACATCATTTTACATTCCCACCAACAAAACATGAGGGATGTGGATTTCTCCACATCCTGTCAGCACTTGGTACTGTCTTTTTTATTATAGCCATCCTGTTGGGTGTGCTTTGATTTGTATTTCCCTATGACTCATGATATTGACCATCTTTTACTGAGTTTTTTGGCTGTTTGTATATCTTCTTTAGAAGTTTCAGTTTCTATCGTTTGTATATTTTGAAATTAGATTTTTTTGTCTTTTATTATTGAGTTTGTATATTATTTTTATTTGTGAATGCTTTTACTTCATTTTTACAACTCATAATATGATTTGTTTAAATTTTTAATAAATTGTAGTCCAGAAAACGCCATTTCAGGACTGCTAGCATTTGTTGTTTTACAGTTAATTTACATGTTGGTTATCCTTTCTTGAAAGCAAAATCAAATAGGGATAAATGATGCAGTTTTAATTGGGTATAGAATAATAATTAGATAATTTAATAAAAAGCTAATCTCTAGGGAATCTTTCATTGTTGTGTTGGTAGTTACTCTCTATCCCCAGGCTTAAATGTAGCAATCAAAAAAGGAAAGCTCTTGGAAACATTGTCATAACATGTTTACTTTAGTGGAATGAGTTGACAGTTTCTTTACTTCCCTATGGAGGGCTCCTAATAAGATAGTGTTTATTACACTGTTGTGCGCATTGGTTTAACAGCCACAAGTGTCTGAAATAAAGGCAAATTAACATGCAGCCAAATTAGAAATTTCAGTAGTTTTTCATGTTAAACATTTACCTAATCAGCTTATGTTAGTGAGAACTAAACGAAAAGCTGTAAGTTTTATTCTTTAGAGAAATACAGGAGCTGTTATTTTGAAAGGCACCCAGAAAAGTTTTTACTTTCTCTTTGCAACTTCCCCCCCTCCAACCCCTCTTTAATCTATGCTGTTGCAAGTCACTGATTCAGTATCTCTGGTATAGAAGTCTCATGTGACAGTAGTTTGCTTTATATGTTAAAATTAAAAACATTAAAATGCCTGTAAAGGATCGCTAATCTGTTGCATGGTTTTGAATTTGGAATATATGCCTGCCCCCCCCCCCTTTTAATGTTTTTATTGATGAGAGAGAGAGAGAGAGAGAGAGAGAGAGAGAGAGAGAGAGAGTGTGAGAGTGTGATTGATTGATTCCCTGACCAGGAATCAAACCAGCGGCCCTTTGGTGCAATGCTCAACTGAGTCACACCAACCAGGGCTATGCCTGCCTGCCTTGAATCAGATTCTATATCTTTTTAATAATTTAGAATAATGTATGATGAATGATATTTAGAATGAAATGCTTGTTCTTATTAATAATATATATTTAATATGTTTTTACTGTTTTTATAGGGAGAGAGAGAAAGAGATATTGATGTGAGAAACATCAATTGGCTGCTTCCTGCACGTGCCTACTGGAGATGGAGCCTGCAGGCTAGGCATGTGTCCTGACAGGGAATCCAATCTGGTACCTCCAGTCCATAGGGTGATGCTCAACCAACTGAGCCACACCAGCCAGGGCTGCAAGTGAAATTTTAAGAGAAATGGGAACATAAAAATAAAAACAAAAGTTGCTTTTAAAACAAAAACTTTATATGTGTTATAAAATAAGATTGCCTAAAGCATAATTTTCCAGAATCATGGAGGTGAATTATTTGAATTTTTTTTTCAATTACAGTTGACATTCAATATTATTTCATCTTAGTTTCAGGTATAAATGTAGTGGTTAGACAATCATATGATTTAGGAAGTGATCTCTTCCCCTCCCCCCTCAATTTTAATACCCATCTGGAATCCATTGACTCTTAATGCTTAATTTTTCATTCATAAACAGTAAATTGGTTAGGATAATTTGACTCTATATTCATATTTTAAATAGGGTTTACTAGCAATAGGTGGAAAACTAGACATTTACCCTTGAATGTAACCTAAAAAGTGGCTTTTTACTTTGAAGAATTAGATTCTAGTTTGCCTTTCAATTAATTAATTTTAGAGAAAGAAAAAAACCCCACATTGATTTATTGTTCCATTTATTTATGCATTCACTAGAGGCCTGTTGCATGAAGATTCATGCAATAGGCCTTCCTTCCCCTTGCTGCCGCACCGGTTTTTCTCCAGCACCCGGGACCCAGCCTTCGCTCCAGCCCCAGCAGAGAAGCCAAGCCCCGAGGCTTCTCAGCTCAGGCCGCAGTGGGCTTGGATTCTCCACTCTGGCCACATCAGAGAAGCCAAGCCTTGAGGCTTCTCTGCTCCGGCTGCAGCAGAGAAGCCAAGCCTCTTCAGTCTTTAGTCTTTATTTGTATTCAGTCTTCGCTCAGGCCAGAGCCTTCAGTCTTCTTTGTTGGGTTAATTTGCATACTCAATCCTGATTGGCTAGTGGGCATCATGCAGGTGCAGTCAATTTGCATATTTCTCTTTTATTAGTGTAGACTAGTGGCCCGGTGTACGGAATTTGTGCACAGCAGGGAGCCTGGCCTGCTCCCTGTCTAATTTGGGACATCCCCCTCACAATCCAGGACCACTGTCTCCTAACCACTCACCTGCCTGCCTGAGCGGCCCTAACCACTCTGCTGGATGGCCTGATTGCCCCCAACTGCCCCCCCTTTTGGTCTAATCACCCCCAACTACCCTCCCCCTGCCAGCCTGCTTGCCCCCAGCTGCCATCCCCTGCTGGACTGCTCTCCCCTAACCACCTCTGTCTTGGCCCCACCACCATGTGTTTGTCCGGAAGGACGTCCAGAAGGTCTCCTGAAAGGTCTCCCAGTCTAATTAGCATATTACCCTTTTATTAGTATAGATTGGTTGCTTCTTGATATGCCCTAAATGGAGATAGAACCTGCAACGTTGGTGTATTGGGATAAAGCTTTAACCAACTGAGCTCCCCAAGCCAGGGCTTAACTTTTTCTTTCTTGTCACTTTTATAATTACTGAAGTATGTATGTAATTGTTATTTAGAACTGCTGCTCTAAAGGGAGAAAGAGCCCAGCCACGTGGCTCAGTTGGTTGATCGTAGTCCCATGCATTGAAAGGTTGCAGTTAGGGCACATTCATGGTTTCTTACAGGTTTTATCCCCGGGTGGGGAGCATATGGGAAGCAACCAATTGTTTCTCTCGCACATCAGTGTTGTTGGTTGTTTTTTTCCTCTCTCTCCCTTTCTCCCCCTTCCTCTTGTTAAGCATGTCCTTAGGTGAGGATTTATAAATAAACAAACAAATGGAGACAAATTCTTAAACTTGTGGGATTGTCTCTCAAGAAAGGCTGTTGTTTTAAGAGTAATTTAGTATCTTTCTTACATGCATAAAGCTTCCATACAGCCCCTTAACTTATGAACAAGCTTTTTACATTTTAGTAAGCGTTCTCTGCAATGTGAAATTGAATAGAAAGTTAATATATAACACTTCCTGAATACTTAAAATGTCTTTCTATGTTATTTTTGGAAGGAAGTGAGCTGAAGATTATATAAATCATTAAAATGAAGATCTTATACTATTGTTTTATGGTGTTAGACATCACTTGAACATAAAGTAGTATGGAAAACAAACATACCAACTCAATTGGCTGTGGAGACAGGGGTAAGTGACAGAAAGGAAGTGGTTTGAAAGATGCTTTACCTAGGGATTATTTGGTTTAGTTTTTAGAGTCTGCAGGTCTGGATCTGCTCTACTTTTGTTTTCTTTGAAATCATATAATCTTTCCACAACATTAGTGTAATGTGACAGTAAATAGTGTAATCATACTTATAGTCATTCAGTTAGCAGATTTTACTAAATGCTCACCTAGGCCAACTTTTGTTTTAGACCTGGAGGTATATGGGAGATGGGGGAGAAGAATGAATTAAGAAGGCATCTTAGAAAAAGTGAAACATAAGCTGAGATATGAAAAATGAGTAGAAAATAGCCTTATAAAGCAGAGAGAGGAACCAATTTGGGTCTGGAGGAGAAACCGGAGGGAATTGAAATAAGGCAAGGATGTTGTAAATCATCTTAGGGGAGTTGACTTGATTATCAGTACAAGGATAAGCTGAATTTTTCAAGAATCACTCTGGTAGTGAGGTTGGGAAATGGACTGTAGAGGAAAAGAGGTGTGGAGATCACCATTAAGACATTGTTGGGCTAATTCTGGTGAAAGATAGGAATTGGGGCATTTAGACTAAATTAGTGGAGTTAATGCTTGTAGAGACGGAGAGAAAGAAATGGATGGGTTCAATAAAGATTTAAGAAGCCTGATGGACAAGACTTAAATTGGATATTGGGGTGAGAAAGAGGAATGTTTTCAGGGTTATTTTGGTTTGGATTCTTACATATATGCTGGTATCTAACATAGGGAAGTAATGGTAATGGCAGGGTTTTGGGGGGTGTGGGGTGATCATTAGTTCAGTTTTGGACATGTTGAGTTGGTATCTGAAAGGAAAAACTCTTTCTTCTTTTTCTCTCTACACTTCTACCAATACTCTGGCTGCCCAATGTGTGTGTGTTAGGGGGGGCAAGGGGGTCCCCACACCAAGCAGTTCTGTAATTCTCTGAGACACCAACTGGGTGGCCTGCAATTCAATTCAATTCTGACATTATACACCTAGAATAAGCATTAGATCCTACAGATTAAGGTCTTAGTCCCACAAGACTTCCTGCTTCACCACTGTCCTCAAGTTATCCACAACTTCGTCTGAGTTGACTACAAATCAGTTTGCATGATCCTTTCTTTGTGTTCAATCATTTGGTAGAACATCTAGTTTATTTACTAGACTAGAGGCCCAGGGCATGGATTTGTGCACCAGTGGGGTCCCTCGGCCGGGCCTGTGGCCTCTTGCAATCCAGGATCCCTCAGGACATGTCGGAGGTCCAGTGCATAGATTCAGCCCAATTCCTACAGGCTAGGCTGAGGGACCCCACTGGTGCACGAATCCGTGCACTGGGCTTTTAGTATGCATATAAGATCTTTGGTTAATCTCTTCCTGCCCCCCCTTTTCCTCTCCCCTTCCCTCTGAGATTCATCAGTCTGTTCCATGTTTCCATGCCTGTGTGTTGAGCTTCTGCACCCTGGTGGTCAGTGCCCATCATAGTGAATGGGCAACCGGTTTCTTAGGCTTTAATATATATAGGTTACTGGTTTATCCTGCCTAATAAAAGAGTAATATGCAAATTAACCATCACTCCACTCAAGCCATGCCCACCAGCTATGCCCACCAGTCAATCAGAGCGAGTATGCAAATTAACCCAACCAAGATGGCTGTAGCCACAGAGATCAGTTGAGAGGCTTGGGTTTCCCTGGCAACGGAAGCCAAGCTTTTCAGACACCTTGGCCAGCTTAGGCCTCCGCTCAAGGCTACAAAGTTTCATAAAAGTTTGGGAACAAAAAAGTGGCTGTTTTGGTTTGTTTCTTGCAGGGAGAATAAAGAGGAAAGGGCTTATAGTGAGGTTGATCAGGGAAAGAAGCCAAATTGGTGAAACAAAGTCTCTTGTGGATTGATATTTATCAGAGTGGCATATCATCTTATATAAATCAATCAGAAATATAACTAGTAATGTATTGGTTATTGATGTTCACTACATGCTGTTCCTGTTGGCAAACTGTTAAAAAAAATCCAAATCATAGTCATAATATCAGGGTGATCACTTCATAAGGTATATAAATGCCTAATCACTATGTTGTGATCTGACACTAATGTCTATAGAATGTAGTTGAAAATAATTTAGGAAATAAATTGAAAAAAATTTTTGAACAAAGCATTAGAAATGAATGGGCTCCCTGGCTAGTGATTTATATAATTGATGTCATTTTCCTGTACTGCCTACAGAAGGTTGCTTCTAGAGTTGAGGAAGAAGGGCTCCTTTCACTTTTACTTTCACTTTCAGTAGAATTCTAAAATAGTTTGGATTTGGTTTTAAATTTTGTCCTTTTTGGAAAGAAGACATATAGTAATGAGTGTTGTCAACAAAATAATTTGTAAGACTCTTGCCATTATTTTTGTACCTAAAAGAAAATAGAGTAGATTTATTTAAATTAGTTTGTTGACATTATTTAAAACTTTTTTTCTTTTTTCTTTTTTTATAGAAATGGCTGCAATCTACTGACCTCACTAGAGAAGTATACCAGCATTTAGCCCACTATGTGCCCAAAATCTACTGCAGAGGTCCCAACCCTTTTCCACAGAGAGAAGACATGCTGGCACAGCTAGTCTTACTGGGACCAATGGAATGGTACATTTGTGGTGAAGATCCTGCATTTGGATTTCCAAAACTTGAACAAGCAAACAAACCTTCTCATCTTTGTGGTCGTGTTTTTAAAGTAGGAGAGCCTACTTACTCTTGCAGGTAAAATATTATCATTCTCTTTATAAAAGGCTCTTGTTTTTACTTGACTTTTTTTCCTCCTGAAAACATATCTTTGTTTTTAAATTATGAAGTATAGTGTGTGTGTGTGTGTGTGTGTGTGGCATGTATATGCAGTATAATAAGTAATTATGAAAGAAACATTCATAAAATTATTTTCCAGGTCAAGAAGTAGAACATCACCAGCATCCTAGAAACTCACTGTATGCTTTCTTCCTACCCCATAATTAACTGCTTTCTTGACTTGTAATAATCACTTTTTTTGCTTTTCTTTCTTTCTTTCTTCATTTAAAATATATTTTATTGATTTTTTTACAAGAGGAAGGGAGAGATAGAGAGATAGAAACGTCGATGAGAGAGAAACATCAACTAGCTGCCTCTTGCACATCCCCTACCGGGGATGTGCCCGCAACCAATGTACACGCCCTTGACCGGGATCGAACCTGGGACCTTTCAGTCTGCAGACCGACGCTCTACCACTGAGCCAAACCGGTTTCGGCTTCTTTTTTTTTCTTTTCTTTTTTAAAATATATTTTTTATTGATTTCAGAGAGGAAGGGAAAGGGAGAGAGAGAGAGAAACATCAGTGATGAAAGGATCATTGATTGGCTGCTCTTTATGCCCCACACTAGGGATTGAGACTACAACCCAGGCATGTGCCCTGACTGGGAATTGAACTGTGCCTCCTGGTTCATAGATTGACGCTCAACCACTGAGCTAAACCAACGAGAGTGGGGTCCTTGCTCTTCTTGATCATTTTTCAGTTACAGTGATTCTTTTTGATGTTCATATTATCCCACATCTGTGGAAGCCTCATCACACTAGCATGTTTGTCCTTTTTACATGCCTTCATTAGTGTTTGAATACTCCTTTAATTTCTGTCTAAAAATGTCCACAGCCTACTATTTATTATTCTGACCCATATGCACAATCATGTTACCCACCAAACTGGATCTGAATGCTCAGTAGTTGCCAGCAAAAAGAGGATTTTATGAGAAGGAACTTTATTGTGAGCCAGCAAGCAAGGACAAGTATATAATCCATATTTATGCACTAGCATCAAGGTAGATTTAGTCATTGCATGTGTAGGTAAGGACACGCTAGCACTTGCACCCTTAGGAAACATGCTTAAACATACATTGCATGTGCAAAAATGTTGGAAAAATATGTGCAAATTTACCCTTGGGTGGAGATTTTTGTGTTTTAATGAGGAAAGTTCATGTGGAGGTAACTGAAGGGTTCTTCAGGCTGCTCCAGACAATCTCAGGTGATTTTAGCTGGTTCACCCCCTGGTCCAGCAGAATATCCTGGGTTTGATTATGAAAAACATTAGTAGCATCATCAACATCAAGTATTGTGTAGGTATGGATAAACATCTGACTAAGTTTTGGTCTTTTTGTGAAACTTTCACTAAACTTTAAAGATAGCATTACATAAATCTTATAAATTTTAGGGTTATCTAATCAGGGTTACAGGTTATTCGAGGCAGTTTCCTTTTAGTTGGGAATGGTAGTTAGGAAGCAAGATATGGGGTGTTACAGGTACCTACTGCTACAAGGTGAGTAGTTTTTTGTTTTTGTTTTCTTCTTAAAAAATTTCTCGTTGGATATTGTGTATGTAAGAGTAGAATATAGAGAGGAAAGTGCTCATCTTCTTTATGACTTTCTATTCCAGTTTGTCAGAACTAATCATTATTAATATTTTACTATGTATCCTTCTAGGAAGTTTATATGCATATGCAGGCATATATATCTATACTAGAGGCCTGATGCATGAAATTTGTGCAAGGGGCTCGACCCTCTCAGCCTCTGTGGCTTCCTTCAGTCCTCACAGCCCTGGCTTCGTCTGGAAGGTTGTTTGGCTATCCGGTTTAATTAGTATATTCTTTTATTATTATCCCAATATATAAAAATCCAGGGTGCATCATGTCCAAAACGACCAAAGGCTCAACCAACCAGCAGTCAGTCCTACCACTGCCAGCACAGTGACCCAGCACTGACTGCCGGAGAGAGGCCTGCAGAGAGAAGCAGGGTCTTATTTGTAGCCTCAATAGCAGCTGTTCAGCCCTTGCCTCACTCTTTTTCTCCAGGCCTGGCCAGCAGCCACACCTCTCTTTCTTTCCGGGCCTCTGCGAGGTCTGCTGGTCAGCCCAGCCTCTCTGATTAGGCCCGGAAATAGGCCCAGAGATGCTGACTGGCATAGAAACTGACCAATCATAACCAAATCTGGGTGAACTGTGAGGAGCCAATGGCTGCCTAGGAGACAGAGCTTTTGACGCTGACTGGCATAGAAACCGACCAATCAGAACCTAATCTGGTGAACTGTGCCAGCAGAACCTAAGATGGGGGCTGAGGAGGGGTTTTAAGGGCATTAGCTGTATGGTATAGGTGTAAGAAAGTATTTCAATTTTTTAATGACCGGTTTGGCAGTGTAGTGTATATGGCTGGCTATCAGTCCAGATATGGGGATTATGTATTTTTGTCTGCCAAGAGTATCTCCTCCTGCTGAAAAAGGAGATGCTCTTTACCTTCCCCCCCTCCTCATTTAAACAATTATATCCCGTATAATCTATATTAATTATAGGGTAATATGCTTATTAGGCCAGGTCAATCAGCCATCTTCCGGATGTCTGACTTCCTTGCAGACAAAGCCATGGTGGTGGGGGCTAAGGCAGAAGCAGTTAGGGGCAGTCAGGCTGGCAGGAGAGGGAGTTGGGGGTGAGGTCAGACTGGCAGGGGAGGGCATTTGGGGGTGAGATTAGGCTGGCAGGGGAGGGCAGTTGGAGGTGAGATCAGGCTGGCAGGGGAGGGCAATTAGGAGCGATCAGGCAGGCAGGCAGAGGCAGTTAGGGGCAATCAGGCAGGCAGACAGGTGAGTGGTTAGGAGCCAGCGGTCCCAGATTGCAAGAGAGATGTCCACAGGGATCGGGCACAAACCGGCAGTTGGACATCACCCAAAGGGCAGATGCTTTGACTGGTATCTGTGATGTGCACTGATCACCAGGGGCAGACACTCATCACAGGAGATGCCAAGCTGCAGTGACTTGGCAGCAGCAGTTCTTGGGTGATGCACCCCGGAACCAGAGAGGAGGGAGTCCAATTCTGGGGTGTCACCCAAGAACCATCCTCTCGCAATCTGGGACCCCTCAGGGGATGTTGGAGAGCCAGTTTCGGCCAAATCCCCACAGGTTAGGTCAAGGTACCCCACCTGCCAGAGAGACCCCACTCACTCTGCAGATGCTCTTCCAAGCTGCAGCGCCACCCCAGGTGCTGCCAGCCAGGGAGGGACTGTGGGAGGTGTGTCCGGCCCATCTCCCGCCCTGCCAGCCATCTTCTAATTGATTTCCTTTCAATGTGCATGAATCTGTGCACTGAGGCATTAGTGTAAATATAATTATCTTATACATACGTATGTACAAATATACATACAAAAGGGAATATCCTTTCTAATAAAAGTAATATGCAAATTGACCATTACTCCAACACACAAAATGGCCGCCCCCATGTGGACACAAGAAGGCCTCCACAAGATGGCCTGCAGGGAAGGGCAATTGTGGGTGATGAGGCCAGTAGGGGAGGGCAGTTAGGGGTGACCAGGCTGACAGAGGAGGGCAGTTGGGGGTGACCAGGCCAGCAGAGGAGGGCAGTTGAGAGGGATCAGGCATGCAGGGAAGGGCATTTGGGGACAACCAGGCCTGCAGGGGAGGGCAGTTGGGGGTGACCAGGTTGGCAGGGGAGGGCAGTTAGGGATAATTGGGCCAGCAGGGGAGTAATTAGGTGTCAATCAGGCAGGCAGGCAAGCAGTTGGGAGCCAATAGTCCTGGATTGTGAGAGGGATGTCCAACTGCGCATTTAGGCCCGATCCCACTAGGGGGCCGTTGGACATCCCTCAAGGGGTCCCAGATTGGAGAGGGTGCAGGCTGGACTGAGGGACAACCCTCCATCCTCTGCCCCTGTGCATGAATTTCATGCACCAGGCCTCTAGTGTTATATATACTGGGTTAAATTTTCCTTTCTCTGATTAACAAAATATTGACATCTGTTCATATCAGCTGATATAACCAGATAATCCATTGTGTGGATGTACTATTAATAGAGACATTGCATAACATTTATTTTTTTATAAAAACTTTTTGAAATTTGTGGGTAGGCCTCTGGATATCCGTGGTTATCTTTATCAGCATGGTTAGAATACTAATAGAGATAGACTGTCAGATCTCATTTTTTGTCTGCTTTACAAAAACATCTTTGAGTCCAATTAAGGATATTTGGAGCAATAGAACTAGTTAGCTCTCATGATTTATAGATGAGGAAACTGAGGTTCATTTGTTTCAGCAATGTCTTTTGTAGCCAAAGGAATCAGTTTCAAAGTATGTCTTTTAATTTGCAATCTGGAGCATTTCCTCCATTTTTCTTTTACTCTCATGATCTGGACACTTTTGAAAATCACAGGCCAGTTATTTTCTAAATGTCTGTTAATTTGGCTTTGTCTGATAAACTTAATGATTAAAGTCAGGTTGTATCTTTCACAGAAATATCACAAAAGTCATCTGTTCTCATTGTACCCTATCAAGTAGCATATGATTTTGATTTGTTTGGTAACTGGTGATGTTAACTTAGATCACTTGATTAAGGAGATGCTGTAAACTTCACTGTAAAGTTACTCTTTCACCTTCTGTAATCAGTATTTTGTGGGAAGGTATTTTGAAACTACTATCTACTCCATTTCTTACCATTCAATTTATTCATTTATTTATATTAGTATGTATTCATGGTGTCCCATTATTCTTGTGCTCAAATTTTTTAGGAGGCTCATCAAAGCTGTCTTCTTTGTTTGTTCTTTTTCATGTCCCCATCATTCTCTGAGTAATTCATTTTTCTTTCTGACACAAGATGTTTGGGGCACATTTTGGAATTTTCCCTTCCCCAGCCCTGAAAGCAAACATTTCTCCAAGGAGCCTGGTTCCTTTTTAGTAGAGACTGTTGTTTAGAAATACTGTGTGCTTGTTGCTGTGGATATGCTACTAATCCCAGGCCCTCTCAGTGGATCTGTATCCTCAGATACATATTGGAAGAGTTACTGAAGACCATACATTTACAGTGATCTCTCCAATTCCAGTCCAACACCACAATATTCTTTCTCATTTTCTTCATTTGCATATTTGAAAGTCCCTTCTGATGAGCGTCATCCCCATCCTAAAAATACTTATTTGATAATGGTATATGACCATTCTCTTGCTGCTGCTGCTGCTGCTGCTGCTACTGCTGCTGTTGCCACCCAGCTCTGCATAATTGCTTTCTTTTACTCAATTTGAACTTTACACTCTGTGCTGGGCCTTGGTGGCTTTCCCCACATTCCTTATTATGGCAGATAAAAAATAAGTTTTACTTTTAAATGCATAGTCCCTAATTCAAATCTGGCCTTTCTGTTATCTCAACTGGATGTCTATCTTGATGAGAATTCCAAAGTTTGTTTTTTTTAATTGCTGTTTAAAGTATTACATATGTCTGCCTTTCCCCCATTGACCTCTCCCCAGCCATTCCCACCACCCCAGCACATTCCCTCACCTCCCTACTATCCTTGTCCATGGGTTATGCTTATATGCATACATACAAGTCCTTTGGTTGTTCTCTTACACCCTCCACCCCCTGCCTTTCCTCTGAGGTTGGATAGACTGTTTGATGCTTCTATGTCTCTGGATCTATTTTTTTTCATCAATTTACGTTGTTCATTCTATTCCACAAATGAGTGAGATCATGTGATATTTATCTTTCTCTGACTGGCTTATTTTGCTTAGCATAATGCTCTCCAGGTCCATTCATTCTGTTACAGGTGGTAAGAGTGTGGCCTTTTTTATAGCAGCATAGTATTCCACTGTGTAGATGTAACATAGTTTTTTAATTCACTCATCGGTTGATGGGCACTTACGCTGTTTCCAAATCTTAGCTATTGTAAATTGTGCTGCTATGAATATAAGGGTGCTTATATCCTTTCTGATTTTTGTTTCTGATTTCTTGGGATATATACCTTGAAGTGGGATTTCTCGGTCAAATGTGACTTCCCAAAGTTCTTGCTAGATTTCTCTGTGGCTCTCTCAATTCCATAGCAGCCACTCTCCAGTAAACTTGGAAAGTGTCTCCCTATGCATGTATAACCCAACCATCAGCTAAGAACTCATTCACTGGTAACCCCCTCATAGACTTCTTACCTGCCTACCTGCCCCCATCCTTCACACATTCCATCTTTCTGGTATCCTGACCCTCAGCTATTTCACTTGCCCCAAACTCTGATCTGGCCTCAGCAAAGCAGAACCTTCCTGCTCTGCTTAGACTCTAGTTTATTGTGCCCCAGGTGGGAATTTACCCCCTCAGTGAGAGCAGGGCCAATATGGGGCTCAGCTCATGAATTTCCTTTCTTATAGTTACTGCATCCTAGTGCTGCCAGTTGAATGCCTGGAAGTAGTTGCCTCATGTGTTCATCTAGTTTCATGGTTGTGTACAGTGGGAGAGTTAGCTCGGTACCAGTTTTCTGTCATAATCTGAAATGGAAATCCCACAATTTATTTTAACAGTGGAAGTTGTTTAAATTTGTTGAGCACATTCTAGCTGCTGAATTTAATGCTAATCTTTCTATATACTCACATTTAATCCTTCTATAAACTTCTTAGGAAAGGGTGCAGAGTAGTGTAAGGGACTTCCTGTAGTTATGAAAATTGAAACCAGAGCTTGCTTACTCTAAAGTCCATGTTTTCTTTTTTCATTTTACCTTTTTTTGAATCTCACATATTGGTCCATTGAGTTTTTTACTTATTCTCAGTAAAATAAGTAAAAAACGGGAGAAAAAGACTTGAGTTATTCTTGTGGCTAAATTTATTTCGTTCCTAAATTCTGAGAAATATTCTTTATTGTTAAAATATTAGAATATAAAATAAAGACAATTAGATAGTTTTGTTTTGTTTTTTAATGTTCTTGAAAAAAAAAAAGTTAATTAGCAGCTCCTTTTTTTTTTTTTTTGCTCATTCTACTCATCCCTGAAACTCTGAAATACAGGAACTACTACATAGTAAGGGCTCTGACTCCTAACCAGAAAATCAAGTTGCATTGCAGTACTATTTTCTGAATCATGAAGTAATGCAAAGGATATTAAATAAAAATCATAATTAAGCTGGAGAAAGAGCTTTTGGTGACAGAATTAGGTTCTTTGCCTGAGTTCCTTTTCCCCTCATGATCTCAATAGTCTACTCTATATGCTCCTGTTTCCCAATTGCATATGTTTGGCACATGTAATAGTGCCTTGTACTCATAAGGTGTTCAGCAAATATTTGTTGAGCAAATGCCTGTTATATTGTTCAAAATACAGAGGACAGTTTGAAAGATGTTAGTTTGCTGTTCCTACTTTAGTTAAATTGCTTTCGCATTCCTATTTGTTCCACATTTCTGTACTCGTGTAGTGCCAATATCATATTTATTGTAAATCAGCTACTTTCTAGGACTAACTAATAGTTATTATATACAGGACATTTTCCCATTCTGAGTATGTAAGATTTTTTAAGCCAGATACTTGGTTTTCAGATAAGATATTGAACAATGAGTAATGTCAGAGGGGTAGATAGTTTTCTTCCTTTTCTGTCTGAAAATATAAAGCACTAATGTGGAAGAACCACTTAATTCCACTAAGAAGAATTGTTTATTCAGTTTCTTATTAATTTTTGTTGTTAATCTTTCATTGATTTTTATTTTTATTTTTATTTTTTTCTCCATTGATTTTTAGACAGAGTGGAAGGGAGGGAGAAAGAGAGAGAAACATCGATGTTTGAGAGACACATCAATTGGTTGCCTCCCACATGTGTCCAATTGGGACCAGGGATTCAGCCTGCAACCCAGGTATGTGCCTGAGATTAGAATTGAACCTGGGACCCTTCAGTCTAAGAGCTGGAGCTCTACCCACTGAACAAAACTGGCTAGGGCTTCTTACTTTTTAAACACTTGCTTTTTTAAGCAGAGTTCTATTTTAAAACTGTTTATTTTTATTTTATTATTTTTTAAAATATATTTTATTGACTTTTCATAGAGAGGAAGAGAGAGGGATAGAGAGTTAGAAACATCGATGAGAGAGAATCATTGATCAGCTGCCTCTTGCACACCCCCTTCTGGGGATGTGCCCGCAACCAAGGTACATGCCCTCAACCAGAATCAAACCCGGGACCTTTCAGTCCGCAGGCCGATGCTCTATCCACTGAGCCAAACCGGTCCTGGCATAAAACTGTTGATTTTTAACATGAATAGTTCAGAGGTTAAAAATCAGTGCTGTGTTAGTTTTAAAAATATTAGTTACCTTTAATTGTGGAGGTGATACATGAATGAAATTTTACTGTGCATATTGTAATTGTGGCTTTTTTGTCTTCATTTAATAATTTGTCTTAGCAATATGTCAATATATATAAATCTATATTCTTTTTTCTGCTGTGTTTTCATAGTTAGGACAAGCTATAATTTATTTGATTGCTCTATTAAGTCAGAAATGGGAAGTATCTAAGCTCTCCCCCCACTCTCCCCAATAGCAAATAGTGCTGCAAAGAACACCATGTACATCAGGGTTAGGCAAAAGTAGGTTTATAGTTACAGTACAAATACACAATCAATAAATAATATAAGAATAAACTTTCACGTAAATCTACTTTTGCCAACCCCTGTATTTGTACACGCTTTGGTAATTTTCAAGATAAATACCTAGAAGTAGAATTTCAATGTTATTTGTTGTCACTGTGGCCTTCAATGGAAATTTCCCTTATTTACCCTAGTCTCTGACCTGGGAAAATGAAAATAAGTTGTTCGTCATATTTCCTGGTAATCTAGTGTGGATTCCTATTATTGTCTAAAATGAGTTGTGATCATTTGCTTAGAGATTTGTGATCATTTTTATTCTGCACCAGTTTGCTTCAGGATCAAGCATAGAATTACAGGGGGTACAACCTCAATTTTACATGGATGTTTTTGTCTAGATGTTAGGAAATAGTAAGACTAAAATATATTACTATAGGAATCCTTTCAAGTGTGGAAACTGAATTTATATTACCAAAATTTTTGTTGTTGTTGTTTTTGGGGAAATTTATGCATTTCGAAAGACACAAATTTAATTATACATTTTTAACAGTAGTTAATCTCATGTAACTCATGTTCTATCAAGATATAGTGCATTTCCATCTGACTAGAAATTTCCTTGTTAACAGGTCCAGCCCCTACATAACCACTATTGTTTGATATTTTCCCTTTAGATTAGTTTTGCCTGTTCTAGAACTTCATAAAAATGAAATCATATTCTTTTTGTTTCTGGCTTGCTTTTAAATATCCATCAGATTTACCCACAATGTTATGATCACTAGAAGTTGGTTCCTTTTTTAATTGATGAGTGTTTGTCCATTGTATGAATGTACTGTAATTGCCTCTAATTCATTGTCCTGTTGATAAAACATGTGGGTTGTTTCTAGTTTGAGGCTATCATGAACAAGGCTTCTATGACCTTTTGTTTGAACAACTCATTCTTTTTCCTTAGTGCAAATTTTTAAAATTTTAAAGGAAAGAAAAATGATAATGTATTTCATAATTATATTAGCTTACACCAATATTTTAAATATATATTTTATTGATTTTTTACAGAGAGGAAGGGAGAGAGATAGAGAGCTAGAAACGTCGATGAGAGAGAAACATCGACCAGCTGCCTCTTGCACACCCCATACCGGGGATGTGCCCGCAACCAAGGTACATGCCCTTGACCGGAATCGAACCTGGGACCTTTCAGTCCGCAGACCGACACTCTACCCGTGAGCCAAACTGGCTTCGGCAGCTTATGCCAATATTTTAAATGCAACACCCTATATAATAAAAGCCTAATATGCTAAGTGTCTAGTCATCTATTCAACCAATCGAAGTGTAATATGCTAATATGCTAAGACTGCTCAGCTACTCACTATGACATACACTGACCACCAGGGGCCAGACAGTCCAGTCGCTATGACATGTACTGACCACCAGGGGCAGATGCTCTGACTGGTAGGTTAGCTTGCTGTAGGGGTCCGGCCAGTCGGGACTGAGTGAGACGGGCCAGACATGCCCTGGAGCTCTCCCGAAGTCCCTCCCTGGCTGGCCAACCTCCCACATCCCTTCCCAGCCTTGATAGTGCACTGGTGGGGTCGCTCAGCCTGGCCTGTGCCCTCTTGCAATCCAGGACCTCTCAGGGGATGTTGGAAAGCCAGTTTTGGCCCAACTGCGCAGGCTAGGCCAAAGAACCCTGCTGGTGCATGAATTCGTGCACTGTGCCTCTAGTATTAAAGTATTAGGCATTATTATTCCGTACTTCTATGTGTATAATATGCCAAATAACATAAACCTTGCATTATTAAAAATCTTCAGCTTTTCATGACACATTTTAGGAATATAAAGACACTATTACAGGATAGATCTTTTAGACTGGAATCCCATACAGTCAACATTATTAGCGGATACATTAGTTGCTGGCTCTGAGCATTTGTAAACAAGTCTTTTTGTGGACACACGTTTCATTTTTCATGTATTAATCCCTACAAATGGAGTTGTTCAAAGGGTCAGGTATATGATGAACTTAATAAGAAACTGTAAAATTTTTTCCAAAATGTTTTTTTGGTCCCACCAATAATGCATGAAAGTTTCACTTGTTCCATATCCTCACCAACATTTGATGTCTTTTCATTTTTAGCCAATCTATGTCAATCAGTTGCCTCCACACTTGCCCCCACTGGGGATCAAACCCACAACCAGGGTATGTGCCCTAACTAGCAATCAAACCCATAACCTTTCAGTGTTGGATGACACTCCCAACAAACTGAGCCCCACTGGCCAGGGCATGGTTTTAATTATACTTTTTCCTGATGACTAATGATGTTGGTGGAATTTTACATGTGTCCATTGCTCATCATCTGACTTTCGAAGTTTTGTTCAAGTCTTTTGTCTATATTTTTTAATTGTTTGTCTTTATTGAATTTTGGAAGTCTTTGTATATTCTTGGTACAAGTCATTTGTCAGACATTTCTGTGAATTTTTTCTCCCAGGGTGTGGCTTGCATATATGGTATCTTTTGATGACAGAAGTTTTAAAATTTTGATGAAATTCATTTTACTAATCTTTTCTTTTGTGATGATCGTATCCTGTGTTTCAGAAATGTCTGCCTTCTCCCACATGGCAAAGATATTCTCTCTGTTTTGTCTATGATCAATCGCAAACTAATTTTTAGTGTATCCTTCATTTCTGACTGGTTATTTTTTTATGATTTCCATGTCCTTTTTTATGATGTTGAAATTCTCACTAAATTCCTTGAGCATCCTTAGAACCAATGATTTGGTCTCTGCATTTAGTAGATTGCTCATCTCCATTTTATTTTTCTGAGTTTTGTTCTGTTCTTTCATTTGGGACATGTTTGTCTCCTCATTTTTGCAACCTCTCTGTGTTTGTTAGTTATTAGGTAGAGCTGTTATGTCTTCCAGGCTTGGTAGAGTGGTCTTATGTAGTAAGTGTTCTGTGGGGTCAAATAGCACAGCCTCCCTGATCACCCAAACTGGGCAGTCCAGATGTTTTTCTCCCCACCTTGTGGACTGTGTACACCTTCCTATTGTAGTTGAGCCTTGACTGCTTTTGCCACATTAATGGGAAGGATTGACCCCCAGGTTGATCAGCTGGAAGTACTGGCTACAACAGATCACCTGTGCAAGGGCCTCCCCACAGTATAGGACTTACTTCAGCGGAGCTCTGAGTCTGCCCATTGAGTACATCTCATGGAAGTGGTTGGGCATCTTCATTGTGGTCTGAAGCTGTCTACCAGGTGGCTCTGGGGCCTTCTGGGAGGTACAGGTCAAGGTCAGCTCCTGCCTGTGTTCTACCGTTGTCTCCTGGCATGAGCTACAAAGCAGTCTGCAGATGGCTGCTACTTGTGCTGGGCTTAGAGGTGTGGAGGAGAGCTTAAGCTGCAAACTAAGGCCAACTGCTGCTAGTGCCTGTTCTGGGTTCACTTAGCAAGAGGCATGGGGCACGCTCAGGCCAGATGCTGCTTGTTTGAGAGATTGTAGGAAAGTCAGAAGCATGAGTTGAGACAGGCCATTAATATGGAAGAGCCACTGGAAATAGCATATTTGGGCCCAAAAGTTGTGTGGCAGGGTCTCAGGAAATCTCCAGGGCAAGGCTAACAGTGTTAGCTAGATTGATGAAAACTCAAATATGGCACCCACCTGTTGGCTCTGTGGAAAAAGGCTTAGGAAAGAAACAGTGACCTCTGTCAGCAGTTGTCTGGGTGAAAGCCGCCCCTCCGCTCGCATCCTGATGCCATACAATTCAGTTCCTCCTCTAATGTCCCTGGTGCCCTTTGAGCTGCTGCCTTAATGTTAGAGCTCAAGTGGGAGTGAGTCCAAGCAAGTCTGAGTGCAGTTCCTTTTAGAGGAACTGCCTGGGTCTCCATCAGCCCTCCATCTCCCTCAGCCTCAGTTTCCACTGGTTTTTATGGCCAGAAGTAACGGGGATTCTCTGGCACTGAAACCTGGGCTGGAGGTAAGGTGTGGGTCTAGGTCCCCTTACTCCTCGGGGGCACCTTTGCAGCCGAAATACCCCTCCTGATTTTTATCCGCCACACGTTTGTGTGGGACCAGTCCATCATGCATCTCTGCCCCTCCTACTGGTCCTTATGTGGCTTCTTCTTATTCCTTAGTTGTATGATTTTTGTTTAGACTTCAGAAGGATCTGAATGATGGTTCTGTAGTTTGTTTGTAATTTTGGTGTGGTGTGAGAACTGCATTTACCTGTACCTACCACCATCTTGACTGGAATCTCTTAACATGTTTTTTAATTCCTTGTTTTCCTCTTCACAGGTAGCTAGGCTTAATTAAATTTTGTTATGTGGTTGCGGAGTCACTGCATAATTATTAATGTGTAACTTTTTAATTCTTCCTGCCAAGAAGCTTGGCTACTTTTGTTTTGTTGAGATTAATGAGTGGGTTTATGTACCTGGCAGATGCAACCATTACTTGATGTTTTAGCAGTCACTGTTTTTTTGTTGTTGTTGTTTTTTTAATTTATTGATTTTTCACAGAGAGGAAGGGAGAGGGATAGTTAGAAACATCGATGAGAGAGAATCATCGACCAGCTGCCTCTTACACACCCCCCACTGGGGATGTGCCCGCATCCAATGTACATGCCCTTGACTGGAATCGAACCTGGGACCCTTTAGTCCGCAGACCGACGCTCTATCCACTGAGTTAAACAGGTCTCGGCTTTAGCAGTCACTATTACTTGTTGCTTACATCAGCAATTTTCAACCAGTATACTGCAATAATTTTTAAAACATGCATTAAACTGACTATTTAGTCAGGGACCATGACCTTTTTTCCCTTAGATTGTCAAATTTTTAAAAATGACAACAGTCTGGCCAGTGTGACTGAGTGGTTGAGTGTCAACCCAGGAACCAGGAGGTCACCGTTCAATTCCCGGTCAGGGCACATGCCCAGGTTGCAGGCTCAATCCCCAGTAGGGGGCATGCAGGAGTCAGCTGATTATGATGTTTCTCTCTTTATTGATATTGCTATCTCTTTATCCCTTTCCCTTCCTCTTTCTCAAAAAAATAAAAATAAAATAAAATAAGCTATGGCCCATTTAACTCAGTGGATAGAACATCGACCTGCAGACTGAAGAGTCCCGTGTTCAATTCTGGTCAAGATCATATGGCTGGGTTGCCAGCTCCATTCCCAGTGGGGGGCATGCAGGTGATTCTCTCTCATCATTGATGTTTTTATCTGTCCCTCTCCATTTCTCTCTGAAATCAATAAAAATATAAGTAAATAAGTAAGTAAATAAAATGACAACAGCCAAGACAATAGCCATCCTGTGTAAATGAATCAAAATTATACTTAATTTTTTGTCAGATAAAAAATATATTTCTTAGTGTGCCACACAATTTTAATGATTAGTTTATGTTATGTGTGCCATGAGATGAAAAGTTTGAAAATTGCTGGTCTAGATCATTATTTTATTAGGAGGTAGCAAAATGGCAACATTCTAACTTATCTTTTTTTCCCTCCTTTTTAAAAAAATATGTTTATTGATTTTAAAGAGAGGAAGGAAAAGGGACAGAAGGATGGAAACATGAATGATGAGAAAGAATCCTTGATTGGTTGCCTCCTGCATGCTCCTTACTGGGGATTGAGCCTGTAACCTGGGCATGTGCCCTGACCGGGAATTGAACCATGACCTCCTGGTTCATGGATCGAGGCTCAATCACTGAGCCACACTGGCTGGGCTATCATTTCTTTATTAGTTTTTTAGTTTATTGATTTTTTAAAAAAACAACATAATCCCTTATCAATTCTTTGAAATGTTGTAAAGAAAGAAATGGAGCTCTGTGTGGCTCAGTTGGTTGGTCATTGTTCTGTGTGCCAAAAGGTTGCCGGGCTCAGTTCCTGGTCAGGGCACATGGCCAGGTTGCATGTTAGATCCCTGGTAAGGGATGTACAGGAAACAGCTAATCGACGTTTCACTCTCACATCACTGTTTTTCTCTCTCTCTCTCCCCTTTCTTTTCTCTCTCTCTAAAACTCAATTAAAAGCCGAGACCGGTTTGGCTCAATGGATAGAGCGTCGGCTTGGGGACTGAAGGGTCCCGGGTTCGATTCCGGTCAAGGGCATGTACCTTGGTTGCGGGCATAGCCCCAGTGGGGGGTGTGCAAGAGGCAGCTGATCGATGACTCTCTCTCATCGATGTTTCTAGCTTTCTATCTCTCTCTCCCTTCCTCTCTGTACAAAATCAATAAAATATATTTTAAAAAAAATAAATAAAACTCAATTAAAAAACTTAAAAAATAAATAAAAGAAATGTCAATATGTACAGACTGTGTACTCATTTACCTTAAAAAAAACTTTAGCCCTGGCCAGGTGGCTCAGTTGCTTGGAGCACTGTCCTGTACACCAAAATGTTGTAAGTTCAATTCCCAGTTAGGGCCCATACCTAGGTTGCAGGTTGATCCCCAGTTGGGATATATACAGGCAGGAACTGATCAGTGTTTCTCTCTCTAAAAATAATAAAGAACAGCAATATATCCTTAGGTGAGGATTAAAAATTAATAACCTTTAAAACTTTAATAAAAAACAAAAGAAATGTTCATGGACATGATGATTTACTCTTGTAAGAATGTTATAGCTCCTGAAGTTTATCAATAAATTCCAAGTAATCTCTGTCAGAATTTTAGCTGTATATTTTTTGAGGAACTCTATAAACTTATCCTCAATGATATGTGGAAAAATAAAGAGTTTATAAATAGCTAAGTCAACCCAAAAAATGGGGAATAAAGAGGAATTTCCCCTACCAAATGTTAAGCCATAGTATAAAGCCATAGAAATACAGTGTGAACAAATAGATCACTCAAATATATTAGGGAGCCTAGAAGTAGAACCAAGAATATGTGGAAACTTATATTATGAAGGTAATACCACAGTCAATCTTATATAATAAAAGTCTAATATGTTAAGTGTTTAGTCATCTGTTCAACCAATTAAAGCATAATATAGCCGGCTCATGGCTGGTGAGTGCAGCGGCAATGGTGGGAGCCTCTCCCACCTCTGTAAGCAGCACTAAGGCTGTCCAACTGCCAGCTTAGGACCACTTCCTGGGCTTAAGCTGGCAGATATCACTGAGGGCTTCCAGACTGCGAGGGGGAGCAAGCCAGGCTGAGGGATTATCCCCCCCCCCCTCGCAAATACACCAATTTTGTGCACTGGGCTTCTAGTAGATAAAACTATTATTTGGTAGGTGGTGCTGATATGGGGAAGCTCATTGTATGTAGAGAAATAAGCCTATCTCTAGTCTATATCATATACAAGGGTAGACTCCAGATGAATTAAACACTTTAATGTGAAGATAAAAGCAAAAGGTTAATAGAAAAAAATTAAAACTATTTTTATGACCTCGTTTGGAGAAAGTCTTAAAACCTCAAGTCACAAACCAATTGGTGGTGGTGGTGGTGGTGTGTGTGTGTGTGTGTGTGTGTGTGTGTATAAAATTAATTGCATTGAAATAGGGAGTTCTGTTCAACAAAGGACCTTACAGACAAAATTAATACATAGATGACAAATGGGAGACCAATATTTGCAATGTTTATTATACAGGGAACTTCTATAAATAAGCAATATGTAAGTAAGCAATCCTAACAGAAAAATGGGCAAAGGATAAAAACAGGCTGTTTTTAGAGAAGGAAGCGCCCAATGCAGTAAGCATCTGAAGACTTGCTCAAGCATATTGGCAGTCAAGGAAATGCAAATTTAACCATTAAGATATAATTTCATATATGTTAGTCTGACACACATTATAAAACCAGATAAAACCAAGTACTAATGAAAATTCAGGGCTATTAGAACCCTCACACACTGTAGGGGTGTATGTAGGCACTCTGAACAGTAGCATGGCATTCAGAGTAAGAACTTTTTGACTCAGCAATTCTGCTCTTGAGTTTATATACCAAAGAAAGACTCAGACACATCTATAAGAGAACATTTACAGGGATGCCCTTATAGCATCTTTTATAATAGAAAGTCATTGGAGGTAATCCAGATGTTGGGCCCAGAAATAGTGGAGAGATAAAATGTTTTGGACACAGGCCATGGCATATTATCTAGCAGAAAATCAGATGTACTCATACAAAATGAATGGATCATGTTACAGAAGTGAAAAAGTAAAGAAAGAATGTGATACATAACAGGAAGATTTGCATATATTAAAAATATATGCATTCAAAAACATTTCGCAAGAACATCTATATAATAGCCTAAGCGACCATTATAGCAGAATGACCAGAACAACTGGTCAGTGCACTGCTACAGAGTGAGCGTCGCTCTGCCAGAAGCCAGGCTCGCAGCTGGCGAAGGTGGTGGCGGGAGCCTTTCCCACCTCCACAGTAGCACTAAGGAGCAGTGAGCAGACGGGCGGTAAGGAGTGAGGAGTCCCTGACTGTGAGTGCAATGTTCGCTGAGGGGTCCCAGACTGCGAGAGGGCACAGGCTGGGCTGGGAGATACTCCCCCCACCCTCCCCCACCCCCCATGCAGGAATTTTGTGCACCAGGCAGCTAGTATGAATAAAAAGGCATACAATAAGCACATTAGAGTGGTTTGCTTATGAGGATAAAGGAAGTTTAAAGATTTTTCATCATTCCCCATCTCATTTCATGGCATTAGAGAGATTCTCTTATTTAAGATTAGAGGCCCAGTGTATAAAATTTATGCATGGGTAGGTCCCTAGACCTGGCTGATAATTAGAGCCGATCAGGGCCTTCCTTCTAGCTGCCAGCTGGGGCCTCCCTTCCCCAGCTACCAGCTACCATCCAGGGCCCGCCTTCATTCCGTGCTGCCTGCTAGCAAGCTGTCGAACTCCTGAGGGGACAATTTGCATATTAGGCAGACACACACACACACACACACACACACACATATATATATACATATATGTGTGTGTGTATATATATATATATATATATATATAGTGATCTGTAGATATATCAAACTGGCAGTATAATGAAAGCAAATGAAATGACTGAGGACAGCACTGTCACAGCCCATCCATCTTGTGGAATTCTTTTGTTGTTGTTGTTGTTGCTGTTAATCCTCATCTGAGGATTTTTTTTCCCGTTGATCTTTTAGAGAGAATGGAAGAGAGAGGGAAAGACTGAGAGAAACATCAATGTGAGATAAGTTCATAGATTGGTTGCCTCCTGCCTGAGGCCTGACCAAGGCCTGGGCTGGGGAGGAGCCTGTAACTAAGGTACCTGCCCTTGACGAATCAAACCTGAGATCCTTCAGTCTGCAGGCTGATGCTCTATCCACTGAGCTAAACTGGCTAGGGCAGCCTTGTGGAATTCTTCTCTCATCAGGATATCTTAAACCATATGTGTTGTATGACCACCAGACATAATGACCAAGTGAGGCGACACATGTCAGTCTGTACATTAATCATTTAAACTGTTTAATTTCCCTTTTAAATTAGTTAAAATTTAAATAGAAATACAAGTTCTAATAGTTTCTTATCTTTCTGGGGGTGTACACATACCACTTTGAAGACCATTGATTTGAAACACCTGTTTGAAGGAAGTTACTTGAAATTGCAAGATAAAGTTTAAAATCTATTCCATAACATCTGTGTGTTTTAATATAAAATGTGATTTCCCCGAATCTTTGGGGGAAATTACCATTCTAGTAATATGTGCCTTCAAAGACTCACTAATACATATCCAATATGAGAAACAGATTCTTTTTTTTTTTTTTTTTTTTTTTTTTTTTTTTTTTTGAGAAACAGATTCTTAAGCTGACTTCATTATCAAAGATCTGAGAGATCTTTGAGAATAGTATTTCCTTTCTTTTAACATTAAGACAGTTCACATTTATTGCTCTTCTAGGATGGAATCCAATATGAAGTATTATGTTGTGAAATATGCAGTGATTTTATGACACTGATTTTTATTTTTTCTCTAACTTTACAGAGACTGTGCAGTTGATCCAACTTGTGTTTTATGCATGGAATGCTTTTTGGGAAGTATTCACAGAGACCATCGATACAGGGTTAGTAATGTCTAGATAATAACCATACCCAGTATTGAATTTTATACTACATGAAATTCATGCACAGGGGTGGGGGATGTCCCTCAGCCCAGTCTCCACCCTCTTCAATTGGGCCTAAACGGGCAGTTAGACACACCTCTCACAATCCAGGACTGCTGGCTCCCAACTGCTCACCTGCCTGCCTGCCTGATTGCCCCTAACCACTTCGGCCTGCCAGCCTGATTACCCCCTAGCTACTCCCCTGCGAGCCTGGTCACCCCTAACTGCCGTTCCCTGCAGGCCTGGTCCCCCCACCCCTTCAACTGTCCTCTTCTGCCAGCCCAGTCACTCCTAACTGCCCTCCCTGCCTGCCATCTTGTGGTGGCCATCTTGGGTCCAAATGGGGGCAGCCATCTTTGACCACATGGGGATGGTATCTTGTGTGTTTGAGAGATGGTCAATTTGCATATTATTCTTTTATTATATAGGATACATTTTCTGCTTTTTTAAAATTCTAAAGTTTAACACTAAAATAGGAGAGTGTGATTTAAGAAATATATTATTTAAACACCATTAAACATACAATGGCAATGGATATGAATCTAGGCTTTTTGAAACATGTGGTTTAAAAAAGACAACACAGATATCAGCTCCTCCATATTGGTTTTCAATTAATTTATTTTGATGTTTTTCTATGTTTATTCAAAACTCTAGGTTTATGAAAGGGGTTATCAAAAATCAGAGGATAAAGTTGAGTTAAAAATATGAGAGGGAGGTTCCTAAAGGGGTTTGTGAGACAAGGAATAAGGAAAAGTGACAGGATTATACACTGAGTGGCCAGATCATCATGATCTCTGAACGCATAATAGGCTGGCCACTCAGTGTGTATCCTGTATGATAAAAGGCTAAGATACAAATTGCCCCCTTCACTAGGAGTTTGACCAGCAGGCAGCTGGCCAACTGCCCATGTCCCCTCCCCCTGGCCAGGCTGGCTGGACCCCACTCATGCACGAATTCATGTACCAGGCCTCTTACACACACACACACACACACACACTCTCTCACACACACACTCTCACACTCTCACACACTGAGTGGCCAGATAACTATGCGTTCAGAGATCATAATAATCCAGCCACTCAGTGTACATTTAAAAAAT
This sequence comes from Nyctalus aviator, assembly GCA_036971965.1. Taxonomy (NCBI): domain Eukaryota; kingdom Metazoa; phylum Chordata; class Mammalia; order Chiroptera; family Vespertilionidae; genus Nyctalus; species Nyctalus aviator. The sequence continues at coordinate 76,730,791 of CM072925.1, read as the reverse complement.
GTTCTATTTATTGATCATCTTCCTCAGAAGATTTGTCATTTCTTAATATTAAAGAGGCAGTACTACAGTGTAGAAGAGGGCTCAACTCTAAAACATAAGACCCGCTAATTTTTTTCTCTGCTATAATGCAATCAGTACTTTTAAAAAAATCAGGTTTGTTTGCTTTTAAGTCAAGGACATGACAAAGGCAGATTATTATTAAGCCTATCTTGGTTTCTCTACTGAGAGTTCAAAGCAGATCAATGAACATTTATAAATTAGGGAACTGTTAGTAGCTGGAGCTTTTTTCACCCTAATCTCAAAACGGTAGAGAATATCCAGTCTTATTATTTCAGGAGCCCTGTTGGTTCAAGACTTTTCCTCCTATTTGTCTTTATTCATAGAACCCAAATACTGGTGATAACGAACTCCTTGTATGTTTGTGTTCTCTTTATTTTACTAAATTAATAAAAGAACCCCAGTTTCCTTTAAGCTGTTTGCCTATCTTCTGTAAGAGAATGTGCATGAAAACTGTAGGGAGGAGTTATCACTTTTCAAATGCTTGCCTGCCCATCTTTCTTGACAAATATCTTTGCAGTCCCTGAGAATAACTGTTGTTTATGGGTTTACATTAATTATTTGTGATATGTAACACACAGATTGTTTGGGCTGATCTAAAATTTGCATTTAAACATTTCTAAACTCCCAGAATTTTTTAAAGCAAAATTTCTAGTCTACCAATGATTAATCGATTCTGTCTTGCCAGATTTCTTGAATCATTTCCATATCTTAAACGAATAAATAGCCTCTTTTGCTCCTCTCCATTCCTTATGTGGAAATGCAAAGACAGGTCATCTGAGCACAAAGTAAGATGGTGGCCACCTACAAGGCAAGAGAAGAGGCCTCAGGATGAAACCTTCTGGCTGGCACCTCTTACCCTTCCCAACTTCCAGAATGGCTCCTAACTTCCCTGACCAGAAGCTACTATAGCTATCCTAGACATACTGCCTAGTATGTCAAATAGTCCTTCAGTTCAGCCATAACTAGTCCTGCTCATGCCTGCAGGAGTGTCCACCCAGTTCCCCTGTTTTTCCTGGCAGAGGGGATGTCAGCAGCAGCAGGATTCCTTTCCTCTCTGGGCTGAACTCCATCACGAGCTCCCAGCTTCTGGGCTGTCTCCCTGGTTTGTGTCAACCCCACCCCCCTTTTGCCCTCCTCCCTTGTTCCACCTACCCACCTTTACATGTTTCAGTGCACTGATCTCTCAGGTATATTTGTGCATTGAACAGGAAATCTTTTGTTGTAATATGGCTGTAAATTCTCTCAAGGGGAGACCAAGGGGACCTCTCAGGATGCCACTTCTCTGATACACTTACATTTAAGTCCTTTATCCATTTTGACTTTATTTTTGTGTAAGGTATAAGAAGGTGGTCTAGTTTCATTTTTGTGCATGTATGTGTCCATTTTCCCATCACCATTTATTGAATAAACTGCCTTTACCACCCCCCCCCCAAAAAAGTATAAATAATTCTTGAACCCTAAAAGTGGTGCAAAGGTATTTTTGACCAGTCAGTCCACTTTTGTATTTCCTGAGCTTCCTTCTCAAAGAAGGCTATTTAGAGAGTGTAAGAAAAGAAAAATAAACTATCTTACTTTCTCTAATGCAAATGCACACTCTTCTTGGACTATTCTAGTTCTTATAACCCTTGACTCTGCTGTATTACATTGTAGCACTGTAACCTGCTAGCATAGAGGCCAGCATTATACCAATTTAGTCAAAAATCCAGCCCCCAAACCCTTAATGATTTCCCTAATTAAGGAGCTTATGTATGTGGGCATATCTTATCTCTTTAAAATATCTGTAGTGGCCGAAACCGGTTTGGCTCAGTGGATAGAGCATCGGTCTGCGGACTGAAAGGTCCCAGGTTCGATTCCGGCCAAGAGCATGTACATTGGTTGCGGGCACATCTCCGGTAGGAGGTGTGCAGAAGGCAGCTGGTTGATGATTCTTTCTCATTGATGTTTCTAGCTCTCTATCCCTCTCCCTTCCTCTCTGTAAAAAATCAATAAAATATATTTTTAAAAAATATCTGTAGTGTACTAGTTCACTACAAAGTAGCTTATCTTATTTTGAAATCACATATTAGCTTATAAACTTATTTAAAATAAGCTTTAAAACATTGAGAGGTTTGCCATTTTTTAAAATTTCATCCCTTTAAAGAAATTTAAACACTCTAGCAATGTTATTTCCTTAGTACTTGCTTTTCTTTTAATCTGAGAGCCCTCAGCAAACACTTAATGACAACATGCTTTATGATTTTTTTTTTTTAAGATGACAACATCAGGAGGTGGAGGCTTCTGTGACTGTGGTGATACTGAAGCTTGGAAAGAAGGCCCTTACTGTGAAAAACACAAACTTAACACCTCTGAAATTGAGGAAGAAGAGGTAAAAACAATTTTCTAAGTTTGGGTGTTGTTTTTTTTTTAGGAAATACTGTTTTAACCATGAGTTTAAAATACTTTGAGACATAGAAATAAGGTAATAATGTGAGCAATGGATAAGCAAGTACTCCTGTCACTATTAATAATGACCAGGTATACTTTAAAAGTTTTTTGCATTTAATGATGCTATACCATTGCTAATAGTACACACTTGAAATTCTGGAAATTTAGTTTAATTCAACTTTTTTTAAGTTCTCATTTATTATTGAAGGGATTACTTTCCTCTATGTGTAGACCACTTGACTTAGCTGGTTTTTGTATATTTGTGTTGTAACTAAGACTTTGTAGGCCAGATACCTGTTTTTTCTGTAGCCATACCTTGCAGCCATTTCTAATAGTTATCTGGTAATCAGTGACATTGGATGTGTTATGCAACCAAGTGTAGAGATGATAGCTCAGTACAAATTATACTCAGTCCATCTATACATATGTTCTATAATAAAGTGTTGGTCCTGTATTATTTTTCCCTAACTGATATTTATTAAGGATATATTTATAACTACTGGTCAATAAATACTTGACTCTCTGCTGCTGTTTGTGACAACTTGATGTTTGAGTCAAGATCCTTATTTCAGCCCTGGCTGGTGTTCAATCATTAGAGTGGCAGTCTGAGCACTGAGGGGTCATGGGTTTGATTACCAGTAAGGGCACATACCCGGTTTGCAGGTAGGGTGCATGCCAGAGGCAGCCAATCAGTTTGTCTTTCACATCAGTGGTTTGGTGTGTTATTTTTTCTCTCTCTCTGTATTCCTCTCTCCCCCGCCTCTTTCCTCCCTCCCTTCCACTCTTTCTAAAAATCAATGGAAAAAATATCCTCAGTCCACTTTTACATTTCCTGAGCTTCCTTTTTTTTCAAAGAAGGCTATTTAGGAAGTGTGAGAAAAGATGAGGATTAACAAACAAACAAAAAAAAAACACAAAAAAGAACACACACACACACAAAAGATCCTTATGCAGATTTTATTTTTAAATGGCAGAGAGATGGATATATTCAAAGGACTTCTATGTTATTAGTAGGTCTGATATAGATTTGAGGCATAAATAATCTTCCTGTTGCTCATACCTTATAGGTCTCAAATATTTTCACAGAACTACCAAGACATTATGGTATAGGGACAGTGTCTTTCAGACTGTGTTCCACTATGTTTTGGACAGATAAAATTGTGCCTAATTATTCAGTGCTATAGAAAACGTGTATTTTGTGTTTTATGTGCTTTGTCCAAGTGTTCTAGAATTTGCTACAGAGAGACACCATGTGGTCAGGGTTTGGGATTTCTTCACTCCTTTTAGAGCAGCTTCATTTTTATCTCATACTAGAGACCCGGTGCACGAAAATGCATCCCAGCTCAGCCTGCCCCCTCTGAAATCCGGGAGCCCTCAGGGGGATGTCCTATTGACTGCTTAGGCCCGCTCCCCCAGTGTGCTGGGACCAGGAGCGGAGGCGGAGGCTCCCCCTTCCCCTGCTGGCAGCAGCCCCGCCTCCATTCCCCTTCCCACGGAGGTGCCTCCTAAAAAATGGCCCTAGGCCCTCACAGCCGCTATGGCTTTGTTCAGATGGACGTCCAGATGAAGACATCTGCTTTAATTAGCATATTATTATTTTACTAGTATAGATATCAGACTGGAGTTCTGTATGTAAAATTACAAATAAGAGAAATATATATTTGAAAAAAAGAGAGTTTTGCTTTAAAAAGAACTGAAAACTAGTATAAAACATTAGGACTATGAGAGAAAATAATTGTAAGTCATATATCTGATAAGGGTCTAGTATCTAAAATATGTATCTTACAACAATAAAAAGACAACCCAATTAAAAATGGTCAAATGATGCCAGCTCGAGTGGGTCAGTATTTAAGCACCAGCCTGTGAACCAGGTGGTCATGGTTCAATTCCCAGTCAGGCCACATGACTAGGTTGTGGCTCTATTCCTAGTTTGGGGCAAGCAGGAGGCAGCTGATCAACGATTCTCTCATTGTTGATGTTCCTTTCTCAAATATATATATATTTTAATGGTCAAAGAACTTGAATAGACATTTGTCGGAAGAAGATACAATGCAAATGATCAGTAGACACATGAAAACATGTTCAACATAATTAAGGAAATATCAAAAACACAATGAGTTATCCTAGGATGACTATAATAAAAAATTAAAAACGGAAAAGTGTCAGTGAGGATGTAGAAAAATTGTAATTCATTGTACATTGCTAGTGGGAATGCAAAATTATTTCAATGCTGTGGAAAACAGTTTGGCTTTTCTTAAAAAAAAAATGTTAAGCGTGGAAATTTTAAACTACAGAATTGCCATATGAAACTAATTTTACTCCTAGGTATACATCCAAAAAAATCAAAAACAAGTATTCAAATAAGTACATAAACATGCATGTTTGTAGCAGCATTATTCAACATTGCCAAAAGGTGGAAGTAATTGAAATATCTAGCAAATGGATAAATAAATTGTGGCGTATACATACAATGTTATATTACTCAGCCATAAAATATCAATGCATCCTAAAACATGAGTGAACCTCCATAACGTTATGCTAAGTAAAATAAACCAGATACAAAGTCACATGTATGGTTCTATTTATATGAAATATCCAGAATAGGTAATATAGAAGAGACAGACTGATGGTTGCCAGGAAAAACTCTTAATGGGTAAAGGGTTTTATTTTGAAGTAATAAAAATGTTTTGGAACTAGCCCTAGTTGGTTTGGCTCAGTGGATAGAGTGTCAGCCTGTGGACTGAAGGGTGCGGGTTTAATTCCCATCAAGAGCTTGTATCAGTTGCAAACTCCTCCTGGGTCCTGGTCAGAATCCTGTAGGAGGCAACCAATCGATGTGTTTCCCTAGGTCTTTTCCTCTCTTTTTCCACTCTCTCCAAAAATCAATAGTAAAATATCTTCAGATGAGGATTTTTTAAAAAAAAGTTTTGGCCCTAACAGGTTTGGCTGAAGCTTGCAGACTGAAGGGTCTTCAGGGATAAGATTATAAGGTAAGATAAAAATCTGTGGCCTGGTACACAGATTCATGCACATTGAAAGGAAATTAATTAGAAGAAATATTTTAATATCACCATTCGCCATTTCTCTATAATAGAAGTGTCAGAGTTGGAAGAAAATTAGTAAATTGTATATGAAAATAATATATAAGTTGATTAATAAATAAATAACATGATATAACAACAAAGACATATAAAAACAACATTGATAAAACGACTGATCAACTGATTAAACTTATTTTAATATCTCACTGTATACCAATTAAGAGTAAAAACATTTTAAGTGCTTTACTAATTTCCCTTGTGATGAAGTATTTAAAACTTTAATGTTACACACTCTCCAACTCAAGAGAAAGCAACATATAACTGACCGTGTGCGAAAACGGGTTCAGGTAGAAATATTCCTACTCTGTCTAGAGTCTGTCCTTGTGATTTATTAATAGTCATTGCAAATGCTGGCATCATGGGAAACTGTCTTTGAATTAATTTAAATAGGAGGCCAGTGTCATACGGGGACAAATCAATTCTTGGAATCAGAACTGAAGGCTTTATATGTATCACGCATGTGTATCACGCATGTGTGAGCCAACATTTATTTTTAAACTAGAGACCCAGTGCATGACATTCGTGCACTGGGCATTTTGGTGTACTGACAACACTCCAACCAACAGAGTGTTGGCCAGGACTTTCCTTACTTTTTTTACTTTTTCTTACATTCTTCAAGTCCTAGAAATCTTTGTCCTTTTTGTCCTTGTTCCTCAGATTCTTTTTATCTCCCATCTCCATTTGGATTCTACCAGTTCCACTAAGCTTATCTTTGTGAAGCCTTATGCATATTTGCAAGAACGTGCTGATTCTCATTCTGTGATGTTGGAACATGCTAATATTTTACTTGAGACATGAATATAACATTAATTAACCATTAAGCTAAATAATGTGCTTAGATTTAAGATAAAACATTAAGATTAAAAACATTTGCCAACCAAGCCGAAACCGGTTTGGCTCAATGGATAGAGCCTCGGCTTGGGGACTGAAAGGTCACGGGTTCGATTCCGGTCAAGGGCATGTTCATTGGTTGCAGGCATATCCCCAGTAGGGGGTGTGCAAGAGGCAGCTGATCGATGACTCTCTCTCATCGATGTTTCTAACTATCTCTCTCCCTTCTTCTCTGTACAAAATCAATAAAATATATATATATATTAAAAAAAAAAAACATTTGCCAACCATGACTGAAAGACACCATGATAAACTTAGTACATATATGTTTAAGTAGTATTTTTTATATTAACCTAGAAATTTAGTAGTTTTACTGTTAAATATAAAGAAGGAAGCTTCCTGTTACATGCATACAACTTGTGAGTGATTCTTATAGCATCAAAGAGCAGTTTTTTGACCTTGTTGACTTCTCATCATCGTAATCCTCAAAATCAGGTTCTTCTTTATTTTGTAAAACTAAATTGGTTGTCTGTCCTTGGATAACATTCCTTTGTTTATTCTGGAAATTAAGGATTAGGAAGCTATGAAGATGGTTTGATGTTAGGTTTTAAAGATCCTGGAATAGCATTCTTAAGTTTTTAGATTTATTCATTAGACATTGGAGTGCCATTGAATATTTTGGTTCATTTGGTTTCAGAATTGGGATTATAATTTAACAAAACATTTTAGGAAGCTTAATTTGGTAGGATGTAATATATACGATCAAATTGGAAGAGCAGCTTAAGCTGAAAAATCAGTCAACTTTTTACAGTAATATTTTAAGGGATGGAGGCAGAATGGGAAAGAGGAAAATTAATGTGCATTTAACAAAGTTGTATTTTATTTTTCTGCTCTTTTTTCAGGATCCTCTCATTCATTTACCAGAAGATGTGATAACAAGAACTTACAACATTTTTGCAATCATGTTTCATTATGCAGTAGAGATATTAACCTGGGAAAAAGAAAGTGAATTACCAGCAGATTTAGAGATGATGTAAGTACAACCATTTACTTTTTGTATTTGTAAGTATTTCCTCACACTCAGTTTTATCCATTTTTATTCTGATTTCTCGTGTTAATTTTAATATAGCTAGGATAGAACATAATCTTTTCTTTTGCAATAATTAATTTTCAGCAGAACAGTAATCTTGATTTTATACTTTTAAAATATGTGTGATCCACTTAATTGGTAACAGTTTCTCCCTGTTAGTTGGTTGGCTTTGTTGGTTTTTTAGCCATATTTAAGCTATGTCAAAGCTCAGGCATAAACAATTTTCTCTTCTTTGTGTGATAAAACAGGTAAGTTAATTCTACAATTCCTTTTATTTTGTCTATCAGCTAAGCTTAGGGAATGAGCTCTTTGATGTGAGTTTTCTGGTTTGACTAAATGCTCAAAGTCATTTTGATTCTAAAATTTTATAAAAATATATTCTACACTTTGAGCTTCTTTTAGTGTACATCTGACATATTTACCATTTGTACTTAGATTATCGAGGAGGTCACAAACTTGTAAGTGGAAGCTGTATTCTGCCAGAGCTCTATTAAGGCTAAAGGCTTACTTTTTCTTGTGAGTGTGCTTGCCTTAGGCAGTCTTCTCTTTTACTTTTAACTCTAACCAGGCTGTCAGAATTGTTTCCATAGTTAAAGTTGAGTACAAGTTGGAATGAGAGTCTGAAGGACATTGGTGTTAGTTCCTTTTTATTTTCTCAACAGCAATTCAGATAATTAGTTGTGGGTTAAGTGTTTTAATAAAATATTGAAAATGAATTAGTACCTCATGACTATCTTCATGTACTTCAAGTTGGGAACCATTCATTGATCTAAGATAATAGAAGAGTTTTATGTTTTATTTTTTTGTACATTTGTAGGTTCAGGATACCAGCATAGAAGAAAAAAGAAACTTGCTTCTTTGTACTGTTTTCACTTCTTAGTAAATCCTTCTATCAAATTTTTCTACTATTCATCTCCATTACTACTACCGTGTTTCCCCGAAAATAAGACATCCTCCGAAAATAAGACCTAGCGCATGGAAAGATAAGACATCCCCTGAAAATAAGACCTAGCACAACTTTGGGAGAAAAAAATTAATATAAGACACTGACTTATTTTCGGGGAAACAGGGTATCATAGCCTAAATTACATTAATTTCACTTTTGGACAATATGGCCTTCTTAACTGGATTGCCATATCCACTCTTGCCCTCACGGTTCATTTTCCACACTGTAAGGCAAACTGACCATATTTCCAATTCGAATTCTTGATTGCCCTTAGGATGGCATAATCAAAATTAATTAAAAAGTTTTTTTAAAATTCTGCCTCTTTCCAGACTAATCATCTCCTCCTTCTCTGTGCTCCAGATCCTAATATTTACCTTCACCACTCTGTGGCCTTTGCTTAGACCTTCCTCTAGCCCAGGTTTTCTCAGTCATAACACTGCTGGCATTAGGAGTCAGATTAACTCTTTACTGTGGGGACTGTCCAGTGGATTGTAGAATAATTAGTAGCATCTCTGGCCCTACCGACTAGATGCCACTTCCTAATCAAGATAACCAAAATTGTCCAAACATTATCACATGGTCGCCTGTGAGGGGTAGAGAAGAATTGTTCCCTTTTAAGAGCCACTAATAGCCATTTGTGACTTCGGGTCTCAGATTACTTCTCTGATGGTTCCTCTTTGAGCTCCCAGACCTGTTTTACCCTGTTCTAGCATCCTACCTTTGATAAAAGCAGTTCACATAGAATTATTTGTCCAATCTCTATCTTCCTCACCAGATAGTAGTGTCAGAGAGCATGGGGACCATGGATGACTTTGGAATAGTTAGTACCTAGTACATTCCCTACAACAAGTTAGCCTAGAGCAAGAAATATGCAAATAGATAATATGTCATTAATATTTGATCCCATAGAGAGAAGCCTGACACCTACTATTGCATGCTGTTTAATGATGAGGTTCATACCTACGAACAAGTTATTTATACTCTTCAGAAAGCTGTTAACTGTACACAAAAAGAAGCCATTGGCTTTGCAACTACAGTAGATCGAGATGTAAGTAATTTTATTAAATTGATGTCACATAATAAAATAGAACTTTTACATAGGTAAGTTATATAGAATTAGGTATATAAGTGTAAGCTGATTTTTAAATTTCATTTAAATATTGGCCCAAATATATATTGGATATAACTAAATTATTGTCAGATAAGAAGTTTAGGAGAAAATATACGTAGATATAGTTATCCTTATTCTACCCAGTGATTCAAAATCTTTAGTTATGAAAATAAAAATTATAGAAACCCAAGCACTATTCTATATCTCCAGAGAGAAACAATATTTGTCTCCATGATCCTAAATAAACTTTTTTTAAAGCTGGTTTAAAAAAGAAAGAAATTATAGCAGCCTGAAAGAATAAGTGTTGTTTTACTCAAGAAAATATATTTATTAATGCCTTGAAAATGTTGGGATGGGGGTTAGAGATCAACCAAAGAACTTGTATGCATGCATATTAGCTTAACCAATGGACACAGACTGGGTGTGGGGGCTTGCCCTCGGGGATAGCAGTGGGGGCGAGCAATCAGGAAAATGTTGGGATAGCTTTGAAGAAAAGTATTTTTGTTTACTTTTTATTAATGAATAGAATGAAATAAATATTAAAATTTGACCAGAGTTGTTGTATGCTCAAATATGTTTATTTGTTTATTGGCTCAAAAGTTTTTAATACTGAATATAATATTTTCACAAGTTAATGGTAAATATCTTTGTTTATAGGGACGTAGGTCTGTTCGATATGGAGATTTTCCGTATTGTGAGCAGGCAAAATCAGTAATTGTGGTAAGTAATTATAAGACGTGTCTACACTATTATCTTTTTATTAGTTTAAGACTAGTTTCATATTTTGGCATTTATGGAAACATTTTTCTGCCTTTACTAATGTAAAGCCAACATCAGCCAAAAATTATGTTTAAGGATAAGTTTCTTGAGCATTGCATTGTTGCTTTATTTAATTTTTTAAAGCTGTGTAAGATTAATATAGAAAAATGAATGTTTAGATGATATATATTTTCTGCCTTCTTATTTCATCAGAGACATTGACATCTCTAGAAAGTTTTTTGCTTTTTGTCTTGTTTTATTTTTGATAGGGTTTCACGTTACTTTTTAAGAATTAAACTGGCCTTTAGCACCAAGATTAGAATTCAAGGGAAGTTGTTTCTTGGTACCTTATAGCAAGGTATGCTGCATATCTTAATAGCATTTATTATGTGTACTATTTCTCTAAAAGAAAGCATCCCCACATTTAAATTTATTTTAAAAGTTAGCATTTATTATTTTTAACTATTCCATGTAATTGCATTTTATGTAAAACTTCTTTTTAAAAATAATTTTATATATTATTAAATGTTTGTTTGGTTTTTTAAAATATATTTTATTGATTTTTTACAGAGAGGAAGGGAGAGAGATAGAGAGTTAAAAACATCAATGAGAGAGAGTCATCCATCAGCTGCCTCTTGCACACCCCCTACTGGGGATATGCCCGCAACCAAGGTAAATGCCCTTGACCAGAATTGAACCCGGGACACTTCAGTCCCCAAGCCAACGCTCTATCCATTGAGCCAAACCGGTTTCGGCTTAAATGTTTTTAATATACAGATAAAATAGAGATCATATGGTGAACACCTGTGTGTCCACATTATATACAATTTTTGTACTTATTTTAAATAAAATAGTATAGTGGCCCCTGTCTTATCCCTTAATCCCATTCCCTTACTTTTTCCCTGGAGATAATTATTTCTATAATTCATTTTCTTATGCATACCTTTATACTTCATCTTCTAAATACACACACACACACACATATTAATATTAGTGCTTGTAATCTCTGATGGTGTTTGCATAGATACATTCATAATTTAAAATAGAAAGTCCAGAAATAGATACTGATATGAGGAAAATCTAAAAAACCCTAGGTACATTTTAGGGGAGGAGAGAGCTTTTTTTTTTAAAAAAAAATTATTTTTACTGTATTGTTGTGGGTTAAGGAGATGGGATTAAATGGGAGGCTAGAAATGGTTTAAACTGAAGTGAAGGGGGACATGTTAAATAAAGTTATGATGGACTAAAGAGACGTGTCCACAAAAAAGATGTACAGATTGCTAATGAGCACATGAAAACATGTTCAACTTTACTAATCCTTAGTGAAATGCAAATAAAAACCACAATGAGCTATCACTTCATACCCATTAGGATGGTTAATATAAACAAAATAAAATAACAGTTTGTAGTTATATGAAATAAAAATATTAACTTTTTTCTTATAAAATAGCTTTTTAAGTTTGTTTTTTCATCCTTCCATTTCTTTTTAAGAGAAATACCAGTAGACAGACAAAGCCACTTAAAGTTCAAGTTATGCATTCGTCTATTGTTGCGCATCAGAATTTTGGTTTGAAACTTTTGTCTTGGCTGGGAAGCATTATTGGATATTCAGGTAGGTTCATAAAAACTGGTGCTACTTGACTGAAAAATGAACTCATATGCCCTTGCAAAACTGTTTTGAAAAAAATATCAAGTGAAAGAATTTGTTGCTTAATTTCACATTTTAAAATACCATCTTGGAATATCTCTATGCACATAAAGACCTTTGTTTCCCAAATTTTGATCCACAGGACTCTTTTTATATGCGTGCAAAGGATTTTGTGTTCAAATTAACACAGGATACATGTGTTTTAACAATTATAAATGACTTTAATATGCTAATGAAATCAAAGTCTTACAATTTAATAAAGAACTTTTTTTTAAAGGAGTACCTGTGAAACTCTTTCACTTAGCAAGCTGGAAATGGCTACTGTAATTAAAACCTAAAGGGTTAGCAGTTTAAAGGATAATACACCAATCTTGATATCTCTGTTTGACTCCTACAACTTTTGGTTACCAGTAATTTGCAACTGAACAAATTTGCAAATTTGAAGTTACTAATTTAGTTTTTCGTTTTTCCACAATATATAAATTAGATAATCTTTTTAATGTAATGATAACAGAATTAGAGCCCTCAGTCCAATGCCAAAAATACAAGTTTGGTGAATAACATTAAAGAGTAAAACAGGAATAGATGGGAGATATCTATATACTGTTCTTCAGGCAAGAGAGGAGGTTTGGTTAAGTGACATTCTGATATGTATTATTATAAAGAAAATTTTTGAAACATCTATTGAAATGCTGTTTGAAAGACCATTGCCACACTGAACTGACAAGTAAAAAAAACAAGGTATGGATATTTAAGAGAACATGTTTGCTTGACTTATAAATATCTTTCCAATTCTTTTTCTTACCCTCATTTTTTTTTTATTCCTCACCCAAGAATATGCTTATTGATTTAATTATTTATTTTTTTATACTTTTATTGATTTCAGAGAGGAAGGAAAGAGAGAAACATCAATGATGAGAGAGAATCATTGACTGGCTGCCTTCTACAAGTCCCCACGGGTATTGTGCCCACAACTTGTGCATGTACCTGACTGGAATTGAACCGTGCCCTCCTGGTCATAGATCAATGCTTAACCACTGAGCCATGCCGGCGGGGCTATGTTTATTGATTTTAGAAGAGAGAGAGAAAGAGGAACATCGAATTGAGAGGGAAACATCCATCAGTTGCCTCCTGTATGTGCCCTGACTGGGAATCCAACCCTCAACATTTTAGTGCATGGGATGATGCTCCAGTCATCTGAGTTACATGGCTGGAGATCGTACCCTCAGTAGGTGCTATAGTAAAAATTATTTTTTTCTAATTATTTGCATACTTGTAGAATTCTGAAAATATTAATATTAATTATAAAGTATGAAACAAAAAGTATTAAAAGTTTTGGTTATGTTAATGCTTATATCAATATTAGAGGCCCAGCACACAAAATTCATGCACTTTGGGGGGGAGAGTCCCCCAGCCTGGCCTGTGTCCTCTCACAGTGTGGGAGCCCCACAATTGATCTCCCCAAAGAGGTAGGCCCCACCCATCCATCGGGGGCTCCTCGATGGATTGCCCCAAAGAGGTAGGCTGGAGCCAAGCGAGCTACAGGACCCGCCTCCGTGCCGGGCACGCAGCATCAAGCCCACGTGCATGCAGCCCCGCCCACTCGCATGCTCACGTTGCGCACGTAGCCTCCTGGTGATCACTTGTTTCAGAGTGAGGATTTCATGGTGTGAGGGCATGACAACCACAAAGGCTTTTATTAATAGGATTTGGGCAACTTTTTTTTTTTTAAGTTTAGTGTTTAGAGGATGTAGGAATTTATTTTCCAGGTTCTTTCACATAGATCCACATAGGTAGGTAGGTACACAGACACAATGAATTTTTGTTTAATGATGAACATTTTGCATGGTATTAATTAAAAGAACTGGTATATATTACAGCACTAAAGTAATGCCTTCTTTAAAATGGTAATTCAATTTTGCTATAATATGATTTAATTAACATTAATATTTTGAGAACTGTGATTATTTCAGTGGTTTTTTTTTATTTTTATTATTCTTTACTCTTTAAATTCTTTAGTTGTTGTTAATCCTCACCCACAGATACTTTTTCCATTGATTTTTAGAGAGAGTGGGAAGGAGGGAGGGAGGGGATTTGGAGACTGATACAGCAGTTGGTTGCCTCCTGCATGGGCCCTGGGGCCAGGGATGGAACCTGCAACCCAAGTACATTCCCTTGACTTGTAATCAAATATGAGACACTTCAGTGCACAGAATGACGTTCCAACCACTTAGCAACCCCAGCTGAGCTGCTCTTTAAATTCTTTACAGCTTAAGAGGTCATTGTTTTTCTGATAGACATATATTTTGATGTTCCTGAATAAGAATTTGTGTAAAATGCAAGATTTGGAATTTTCCTCCTTTTTATGAAAATATTAATAAAATCATTAATATGTTTACTTTTTCTGATTTAGTTTTATCTTAAATAAAAACATGTAAAACTCCATAGATTTATTTGAACGTTTTTACTAAAATTTTAGTTTAATATTGGAAGTTACTATTTCATGACTACTTTTCTTCCTGTTTAAGATGGTCTTCGCCGAATTTTATGTCAAGTTGGTTTACAAGAAGGGCCAGATGGTGAAAATTCTTCTCTCGTGGATAGATTGATGCTCAGTGATTCCAAATTGTGGAAAGGTGAGTCTCTTAACTACTTTTCAGGTATATGGGAACCTATATAAGTAACTGGGATGTTAAGTTTTCTTAAGTATGGTTTTTCAGATTAGCATATGCAGTCTTATTCTTTGGGGAAAAAACAGACTCTGGGGTCCATGACCCAAATTAAATAACCTTTATATTTTGTTAGAAAGTATATTGAGAAAAACCCATTTTTTATTAAAAAAGCAGGTTATAAATATTTTACAGTAAGTAACACATGTAGTTTTGCTCTTGAGATTTAAAATACAGTTATTCATGTAAGACTTGGGGAATGTAATTTTTGGTTTGTTTTATATGCCCTCTCTTACACCTGCTCCTTTTATAAAAGGTGCGAGGAGTGTGTACCATCAGTTGTTCATGAGCAGTCTGCTTATGGATTTGAAATACAAGAAACTGTTTGCCGTTCGATTTGCAAAGGTAAGTCATTTCTCATACTTGAAGATTAACATCATCATGTTGTATACTTAGTAACTATTGCCCATGATTATATCTGGCCTTTGTAAAATTAGCAGCTAAAGTAATATGTCAGTGTGTTGCTTTTAAATTCTAAGAAACTTCATAAATTACCTTTTTATCTCTTATTAATAGAATAAAATTCTGTGAGGCTTTTCTTGTTCATTGTCTCCCATGATAATGTGAATATCATGAATATGTATGATATGTAAAATATGAAATGATAAATGAAAATTTAAACCTATCCCATTGTGAATTATGGTGGTATTTCTATTAAATTTTATACAATGAAGAGCTCATCTTAGTTGAAACCATGTGTATATAAAGATGTGATTTAAAAATCATGAACTCTAGATTGTTGATATTGTTGAATTCTGTTCTTTTTAGCAGCATATGATTAAGCTAATGGCTATTTTTATTATTTATCTAAATTAGGAGTTCTTAACCAAGGAAGTGTGTAAGAATCATTGGGAAGTTTTTTCAAAATATATGTGTTTGTGTTCTATTCACAAATCTGCTAAAGCAGAATCCCCAAGAATGGGGCCCAAGCACTTTTACTTTGAAAGAGCCATCAGGTGATTCTGATATACTTCCAGAAGTAATACAGTCTGGTTTTATCAGTGATGGTGCTAAGCACTATGGTGTAGCCCCACTATATCCCAGGTTGTTACTCCCATTTCAGCTCACAAACTGCCATTTGTGTTTTAACGGATTGACCAGTGAGTCAATATTTATACACACTTTATTGAGTAGAAATTATTCCAGTTATCATTCTTATGTGTCAGTGCGTGTTATCTCTGACACCTCTAGCACTGATTTTTCATTATTCTCCTTAACCATTTGGTCAATGTGGATTAGAGGTGAATCTCCCCCTTGTTGTTTAGAATTACCAGCAGTTGCAGAGAGATTTTATGGAGGATGATCACGAGCGAGCAGTGTCCGCGACTGCTCTGTCTGTCCAGTTCTTCACCGCACCTACTCTGGTGAGTAGTGCTTGCCTTTCCTTTGTAACTGATAGCTGGCACTCCTTGCCTTTTTTTGCCTTCTTAATAGAACTATGAGCGTTTGCAGAGTGATTATGTGACAGATGACCACGACAGAGAGTTTTCAATCGCAGACCTCTCGGTTCAGATATTCACAGTTCCTTCACTTGTAAGTACTGAAAAACCAAGAAGAACTTTTTTGTTTTCCATTACTAAAAATAAAGCCTTAAAATAATAGAGAACTAAGATCTGTATATTGCTGAATAGAATAATATCCTATTAATGGGTGATCAGACTTTAGATCCCTTCAACCATACTAGAACATACCCTCAAATATGTAATCTGGAGGGGAAAAGTAATTTACCATCATCTGTACTATCTCAAGGTACTTCCCTGAGGTTTTGAACTGAGGAATTAAAATTAAGCTGATTGATCTAACAAATTTATCCATTAGAAACATACAGCTTGTATATATAATCTTACATTTTGAGAAGTCCCTTTCCCTAATTAAGATACGGTAATAGAATCAACGAAGACAAAAAAAAAGAAGAAAGAAAGTAGAAAAGGGGAAATAATAAGGAGCAGAAATTAATAAAACAAAGTAAATGTTCAAAAGAGAAAAATCAACACAACCAAAAGTTGGTACTTTGAAAAGACCAGAAAAGAGGGATAGATCTCTATTAAGGCTAATAAAAAAAAAAAAATTTTAAATTTTAAACAAACTGTAAATATTATAGATACTGAATAGAAAATAAAATATGAGGACCAACTTAATAAAATTAGAAATTTAGATGAAATCAGACGAAATTCACAGGGGGAAAAAAACACAAGTTATAAAAAGAAAAAACAAGAAATTGAAATTTTCAATTACTATAAAAATCTTCTCCTAAAGAAATTCCTAGGCTAGAATGGCTGCACTGGGGAATTCTTCTAAATATATATATATTTTTAATATATTTTATTGATTTTTCACAGGGAGGAAGAGAGAGGGATAGAGAGGTAGAAACATCGATGAGAGAAAATCATCGATCAGCTGCCTCTTGCACACCCCCCACTGGGGATGTGCCCGCAGCCAAGGTACATGCCCTTGCCCGGAATCGAACCCGGAACCTTTCAGTCCGCAGGCCGACGCTCTATCCACTGAGCCAAACCGGTCCCGGCGAATTCTTCTAAATATTTAAGAAAGAAATAATAAGTGTCTTACGTAAGTTTCTCTGAAGACAGAGAAAGAGTATGTACTTGCCAATTTAACTGTGTCCTGTGTAATCTTTATACCAAAACCCAAAAAAACAATTAAAGAAAAGAAAATTACCATCTAGTTACCACAAATTAGATCACACAAATTGAATCAAGTAATATTTTTTTAAAATGATAATACATCACAATCAGGAGTAGTATAACATTTGAAAAAAATCAATTGGGAGGGAAAAATCATATCAAATGCTTTTCCTGAATTCATGAAAATTAAATACTTATGAATTAAGACAAATAAAAATACCTCATAGCAAACTAGGAATGAAAGAGAAAGTCTTTAATCTGATAAAGGACCTAAAGCCAAAACAAAAAGTAAAAATCCAAAGGAAACATTTTATGTAATGGTGAAATATTAAAAGCTTTCTGAGAAAAAATTAGTTTTTCAGGGTGACTACCGTTCTCTTTCTTATTTCTTGAGATATTTAAATCATTGACTTTTTCAGCCTTTTTTTTCTGATAAGCACTTAGGGCTTAAGTTTCTATCTAAACAATTTTTTTAGCTGCATCCCACAAGTTTATGCATATTTTTATTATTTAGTTAATAAAACTAAGTTCCTTTGTGATTTCTTCTTTGATCTACTTTTTTTCTTCTTTGTGATTAATCTTTTTAGAAGTATATTGCTAAATTTTGAAACATTTGGGCATTTTTTAATAATTTTGTTGTGAGTTTCTAACTTAATTTCACTGTGGTTAGAGAACATACTCTGATCCTTGTCCTTTGAAATTTGTTGAGACTTGATTTTATCACCCAGCATGTTATCAGCTTTGGTAAATATTCAATGTGGACTGGAAAGCAACGAATATTCTCTTATTATTGAGCATAATATTTATATATGTCACTTAGGTCAAGTTTGTTCATTTTCACTGTATAAGTCTTTTATATACTCATTTATTTTAACTACTTGTTCTATGAATTATCAAAGCATGTTAATAATCTCCCACAATGATTGTTGATTTCTCTCCTTTTACTTCTCTAAGTTTTTGCTTCATATATCTTAAAGCAATATGATTGATTGAATGGATACAAATTTAGAATCATACTTTCCAAATTGAGCCTTTTATATATGAACTAGTGGCCTGGTGCATGAAATTCATGCATGGTTAGGGTACTTAGGCCTGGCCGGCAATCAGGGCCAATCGGGGTCTTCTGGCTGCCAGCTGCTGGCCGGGGCCTCCCTTCCCCAGTTGCTGGCTGCCGGCTGGGGCCTTCCTTCATTTTGTGCCACCCCCTGGTGCTCAGCACACATCCTAGCGAACTACTAAACTTCCAAAGGTCACTTTGCGTATTAGCCTTTTATATATATATATATACTATAGGCCCAGCACATGATTAAATCATGCGGGTAGGGTCCCCAGGCCGAATGCTGCCTCTGCTGCCGAGCTGTCAGGTCATTGGGATCACCAGGTCATCCCTGGCTGCTCAGGCCTGCGGGAAAGTAGGCACAGGAGAGCTGATGGAATGCACTGTCTGCTTGGGCCACTAACACGGTTGGTGCGCCCGCGACCTACCAGCCCCGGTGTGAGTGGCCCTGAGCGGGCAGCGCATTCCATCATTGGCCGGCCCGGCGCATGTGCATGGAAGTGAAATTGCTGAAGCCCTCTTTCCCACAGACCTGAGCCCTGAGCAGCCGGGGATGCACTGGTGATTCCAACAGCCTGATAGCCAGTGGGTCCTCCCACCACCCGCCCCAATTCCCCCGTTCACCATCACTGATCCATTGGATCCTGCGTGGGGGGGGGGGGGGGGGGACCAAGAGGTCAGTAGTTCAGCCTGCTCATCAGTTGCCAGTCCCGCCCCACCCCTGCTCACAGGCAGGGTGAGGGGAGGGATTGAGAAGTGGTTAATGCCTCCTCATGACAACAGGTCGTTTTGTTCCAATCTTTAGGGACGCTGGCTTTTTATACATATTATATATAGAGATTATATCTTTTCATCTCAAACCATAGTTCTGGCCTTGAAGTCTAATTTATCTGATATTATAGCATCCGGTTTCTTTTGGATAGTGTTTGCATAGTGTATATTTTCCTTTGTTATATTTTTTACTTTTCTATACCCTTATATTTAAGTTGTATTGCTTATAAAAAGCATGTATTTGGGTTTTGATATTTATCTCACCTGACACTCTTAATATTTTAAGTTTCCTGCACACTTAATATAATTACCCATATATTTGGATTTATATTTACCACCTTATGATTTTTTTCTGTTTAACCCGCCTATCTTGTTTCTTTTTCTCTCCTTTTTTAGCTTCTTTTGGATTAAATATTTTTTATTTTTCCTTTTATTAATTTGTTACATGTACATTCATTTAATACTTTTAAGGGTCTCTCTAGAGCAGTTTTACTCCAAGTGTCAGTTATGAAAAGATAAACAATTTGTACCAGAACGTGAAACACACATTACTGTTTTCAACAAAAATCTTGCTATGAGCTGAAACCGGTTTGGCTCAGTGGTTAGAGCGTCGGCCTGCAGACTGAAAGGTCCCAGGTTCGATTCCGGTCAAGGGCATGTATCTTGGTTGCGGGCACATCCCCCAGTAGGGGGTGTGCAAAAGGCAACTGATGGATTATTCTCGCTCATCAGTGTTTCTAACTCTTTATCCCTCTCTCTTCTTCTCTGTAAAATATCAATAAAATATATATATATATATATATATATATATATATTTTTTTTTAATTTTGCTGTGGCCCTAGCCAGTATTGCTCAGTGGTCAGCCCAAACACCGAAGGGTCTCAGGTTCAATTCCAGGGCAAGGACACATACTTGGGTTTCAGGTTTGATCCCCAGAAAACTGACTGCATGCAGGAGGCAACCAATCAATGTATCTTCCCTCCTCCCCTTCCTTTCTCTCCTCCTTAAAACATTTTTTTTTTTTTTAAATCTTGCTATGAAAAATAATGTCAACTGAACTGTTACAAGTTGTTGATTTTATCTTGTTGCCAACTTCTCATCACAACGGGCAAAAAGCAGTTTTTAGACTGCTTGTCTGTGGACCATATTTTGAGCAACATTGCCCTGGAGGTTATGACATGCATCCTAAATTATAGTCAAGCACCACATTTCTGCCTCTTAAGAGTAAAAGTGTAGATTCTCCACTCAGCCAATTTATTTCTGTGGTGGTTTATTAGAGTGGGGTGGTTATTATCTGAAAGTTTTGTTAAGTTATTCCTTTCCTGTAGCTAAAGAGAGCAAGCTTTTATCAGAGCATTTTTATTTATTTGTTTTTTAAATATATTTTATTGATTTTTTACAGAGAGGAAAGGAGAGGGATAGAGTGCTAGAAATATTGATGAGAGAGAAACATCGACCAGCTGCCTCCTACACACCCTCCACCGGGGATGTGCCCACAACCAATGTACATGCCCTTGACAGAATCGAACCTGGGACCTTTCAGTCCGCAGACCGACGCTCTATCCACTGAGCCAAACTGGTTTCGGCTATCAGGGCATTTTTAAAAAGACAATTTTTAAGTCTGTTCCCATTGGCATTTGCAGATTGCCAGCTTCTTCAGCTCCATGTCTGGGATATATGAAGTGAAAACAAAGAATTCTCCCATGTTGTATGTTGGATTCTGAGGTCCCTAGACCTCAGAATCCAAGGTCCTCACTGCTTTTCAAAGTCTTTGGTGTTACTTTTGCATATAATGTCCAGAGTTTTTAGTTGTACTTAGTGGGAAAATGTACTAGAGAAAAGTACATCTACTCCATCTTACCTGAACCCTAAAGTGAAGGTTGTTGTGTGTTTTAAATACATTCCAAAACAAAACAAAAATCTACCTACCTACCTACCTTCCTAAGCAACCATTCTATCATTCAACCAATAGCTACGATGTGCACTGGCCACCAGGGGACAGACTCTCCAACCAGTAGGTTAGCTTGCTGCTAGGGTCTGGCCGATCAGCACGGGGCGAAACAGGCTAGTGGGACTGGGTGAAATGGACCAGGCATGCCCTGGAGCCCCCCGCAGTCCTTTCCCAACCCCGATTGTGCACCGTGTGAGGGGCCCACCAGTACACACATCCATGCACCAGGCCTCTAGCAAATTCATAAAATAAATAAATAATTCATTTCAGCCTGAGCTGGTGTGGCTCAGTGATTAGAGCATCGGCCTGCGGACTGAAGGCTCCCAGGTTTGATTCCAGCCAAGGGCACATGCCAGGATGCAGACTCAATTCCCAGTATGGGGGTGTGCATGAGGCAGCTGATCAATTATTCTCTCTAATCATTGATGTTTCTTTCTCTGTCTTCCTCTCCCTTTCTCTCTGAAATCAGTAAAAATAATAATAATAATAATAATAATAAAATTTTTTTTAAAAATATATTTTTTTTTTCTTAATGCATTCTAGTTTTCTGGTGAAACTCTTTATCTTTTCCTAATTTTTCTGAATGTGTAAATCATAGCTATTTTCAAATCATTGAGAATACCATTATATGATCATCTATAGTTTTGTTCTTACTGTTTGATTTTTTTTTTATTAATATTTACCACTTTTTATTCATAGTCACTTGGAATACCTAATAATGCTTTACTGACATTTACCTTAGATCTCAGCAGTTGTACTGTGATTTACCTAGATGTGCTTTTCTTTATATTTATAAATACTGTGATTTGTAGATATTAAATCTCTCGTCTGAGGCCTTTCTACTTTTCAAAATTTTAGAACCATTCTGTCTTTAAATATGATTTTTACCTCATTCTTTCTCGTTGCCTTTTTTAAATATATGTTTTTGTTTATTTTAGAGAGAGTGGAAGGGGGAGGAAGAAAGAGAGAGAAAAGCATCAATTGCTTCCTCCTGCATTCCGCCTCCCCATACTGGGAATCGAGCCCACAACTCTGGCATGTGCCAGGAATCGAGCCGGCAGCCTTTTGGGGCATGTGACAACACTCAGCCAGCTGAGCCACACCAGCCAGGGCTCTCATTGCAAGTTAGCGGCAATCTAGGCATGAGGTGATACAGACAAGCACTTAAAGTTTTTCTTTTCTGTTGTATCCTGAAAAATACACACTTTCTTTAGTTATCTTTTTAGAAGTAGAAATGCCTTAGTAAATTCCCTACTTTAATGGGGTGGTCCCTTAGTACAGACAGTAAAAAGTTAGAATCCAATCCAAGCCTATGTAGTGGATGAGCCATCTCTTTTAACATTCATATGAAACTGAAATTGCTAGTAAGTGCCTCAGTTGGTGAAATTTACATTACACCAATATTAAGTTGTCACTCCACCAAACTTCCTTTTACTGCCTGTTATAAGTCTTGTAAGCAGGCTCTACAGTGTTTTCCCTTAGCGAAATTGCATTATATTCACTTCTTCATCAAAATCAACTAATATAGCATGAAAAAAAAAAAAGGAAAATCTTTTTACTCAATCTGTTAACACCTCCCCTCCTTCAAACTTGACCTCTGTTTTCAGTAGTTAATTCCTGTTGATTTATATATTTTTTCTCCTTATCTGATAACCTTAGAATTTGATCTCTCCATTAGAATACAACTTCACTATAATCTCAGACTTCTTTCTTTTGCATTTTTGGTCCCCCCCACCCCCCCCCCCTTTTTTAAGATTTTTAAATTGATTTTTAGAGAGAGAGGAAGGGAGAGAGAAACATCAATGTGAGAGCAGAGCATTGACTGGCTGCCTTTTGCACACCCCTACCGGGGATCTAGCCCACAATCTCGTCATGTGCTCTGACCAGAAATGGAGCTGGCAGCCTTTCCGTGCACCTGAGCCACACTGGCCAGGGCTGGTGCTGCTTTTTTTTCTTGGTTCTACGTTCTGATGCAGCTTTCCATATTGCTAATAAACCTGATATTGGCTAATGTAACATCTAGTTAAACAGTCACCTAGCACCAACAACAGCTTGGAACATAGTTAAACTATACAAGTGCAGAGAAATCCATGATCTTTTATATCAGAGTAATATGTGACATTCAAAGTAATATTAGACTTTTGTAACTTGCTGAGGAGCAAGAAAGAAAATGCAAATTGTTAAGTAATTTTAACCTTATAGTAAGGTATGTAAATTAAAACCATTGGAATGATAGACATCAAAGTGTTTGAAATTACATTGCGTTATTGAGGGCGAGGGGAAATCACACATTGTAGATGAACACATATTGGAAAGGTTCTTTGAGGGGATAGTTTGGTGATATCAGTCAAAAGTTACGATGTACATACACTTTAACACAGTAATTCCACTTTTAGGAAATTACAAATATTCTTTCAACTGTATAGAGTAGATATTTGTTGTAATATCTTTTGTAATAAATGAGACTGGGGGAAAACAAATGTCTCAGCAGTAAGGGCCTTCCTAAATAAAGTATGATACCAAATAATACCTAGTGATAGTTAAAAAGAGTAAAGGAATTTATATGAATTGATATGGGACAATCTCTAAAATATATTAAGTGAAATAAAGTGTAGAACAGTATTTATAATATGCTATTCTTGGTGAAGGGGTGGATATAATTATACATATCCATACTTTTATCCACTTAATAACACTTAATCCAGCTATTATAAATGTATATATGTGCATATATATGTGAATGTGAATATTTATTATTATATATAAACTAGAGGCCCAGGGCATGAAATTTATACACAGATTGGGGTCCCTAGGCCTGGCCAGTGATCAGGGCCTATTGGGGCCCAAAGGCCCCAATGGGGTCGGTAGAGGAGGCAACATTCATCGGGCCAGGCGAGGAAAGAACAGACACCCAACACCAATACCACCAATGTCCGGGCCCTGCCAACATGTGGTTCCCCGCCTCTCCTTTCCTCCTTCCACTACACCACTGCAGTGGGCAGGCAGCGGGCCGATGGGGGCCTGCTGAGCGGGGCAAGAATGGGGCACATTCGTTGCCACCCACCCCTGGTTCTCCATCACAGTCTGGGGCCTGAAGCCCTCAGTGGGGTTGGGAGAGGAGGTGATGGTCACCAGGCCAGACTCAGAAGGAATGGGTGCTGAATGCCAACACCACCATTATCAGAGCCCCGCCACTGTGCAGTTCCCCACCTTCCGTCCCTCCTCCTTCCCTCACAGCCATGCCACCATGGGGCCTGTCTGCTGTGGGGAGGGACGGGGCACAGGAGGTTGCCTACCAAGCCCCCTGGAAAAGGGGTTGCGTCCACCCCCACCCACCCCTGATTCTCCATCCCAGTTTGGGGCCTAGCCATGATCAGGAAATCGGGGCCTGCTGGCCAGGGGCAAGAACCACAGGAGATTGGCTGGTGGGGAAGGTTGGCTGTGGGAGCACACTGACCACCAGGGGGCAGCTCCTGCATTGAGCATTTGCTTCCTGGTGGTCAGTGTGTGTCATAGCAACCGGTTGTTCTGGTAGTTTGGTTGTAATAGTCGCTTAGGATTTTATATATATAGATTACTAACTTCTATAGAATATGTGATAATAAACCTCTGGATTCTAGAGTAATTATACCATACCATTATAGGTGTCTAAATATCTCAGTTAAGGAAAATTTGCAGCCTGGTTCAGGCCCCCACCCTGAATTGTCTTTGAATAATGAGCCTTGGATGTGTCTCCTAACATTCTGGCATCTTTCTCCATGATATAATTGTTGCTTCATACAAGTGGCAAATGGAGTAAGTAATTGTTATTTAGAAATACACAGTAATGTATTATTTATTTTATTATACTCTATTATGTTGAAAAGCTATAAACTGAAAACTAACCAAAGTTGATGACGTTTTCTTAGATTCCTAGTAAATAGGTTTTGATTACCGTGTGGTTTGTTACCCTTTGTTCTAGGCTCGAATGCTCATCACAGAAGAAAACCTGCTGACCATTATCATTAAGACTTTTATGGATCATTTGAGACATCGAGATGCCCAGGGTAGATTTCAGTTTGAACGATATACTGCTTTACAAGCCTTCAAATTTAGAAGAGTTCAGAGCCTTATTTTAGACCTCAAGTAAGTTTTTGTTTAATTATCAAACCTGTTGCAACTTGTAAAATGTCAACGTTTATCTATATATTCATTGGTATTTTTCTCTTTTTTAGGTATGTGTTGATTAGTAAACCAACTGAATGGTCAGATGATCTCAGGCAGAAGTTCCTAGAAGGATTTGATGCCTTTTTGGAATTACTCAAATGTATGCAGGTACGCATAAACTGATACATTTTTAAAAGGAAACACTCTTCTTTTTCTTTTCTTTCTTTTTTTCTTTTTTTTTTTTTTTTTTTTTGTTCATTGAAGTGAACCTTTCTGTCTATGGTTTTATTTCCTTTTGGGCACATCTCCAAAAGAATGATTTATATGGCTACAATTTGGACCAACAAGCACCTCTTTAATTTGCAATTCTTAGAAAGGTGTAGAATGAATGAAATCCTACCAAAGGTTCTGGCGGGGTTTTTTTGTTTGTTTTTTTTTAATACTCACCCCAGGACATGTTTATTGTTTGTTTGTTTATTTGTTTGTTTGTTATCGATGGGGAAGAGAAACATCAATCAGTTGCCTCCCCTATAGGCCTGATCAGGTATGTGTGCTGACTGGGAATCAAGCCCGCAACTTCCTGGTGCGTGGTATGCCACTCCACCTGGCCATCCAACCAGGGCTCTCGTGTCTTTTGTATTAGGTTTTCCTTTGGTCACCATTTGCTTTCTTCTTTGGAGGTTGCAAGTTTTTTTAATATGCATATATGGAAGTATTGCCGTTATTTAAGAAACTATAATGTTTGGATTTTTTTAATGTTTCCATACTTCTTTTTCCTTTAGATATTTATATAATATAGTATAGAACTCTTCCCCCTCTGTTTAATTATCTCATTTGGAAACACCTCATATACAAAATGTAATCTAGAAACAGAAACAAACTGGCATATATAACTAGTTTTAACTTTGAGGACATGGATGACACCTCAGTAAATCTAAGCGGTGTTATCATGATTCTTTTAGTAACTATCTGGTTTTTCTTAAGAAATGAATACACATAGTTGACTTACTCTTTTTAGAAAATACTCGAGTTCCGTGTTGGTAGTGATTTTTTTTTTAAATTTGTTGTTGTTCACACTATTACAGATATCACCTATTTTCCCCTCTTTGTCCACCTCTTCCCAATCCCTGACTCTTCTCCCCTGGCCTCATCACACTGTTGTCTGTGATCATAGGTTATACTTATATGTTCTTTGGCTAATCTCATGTTTTTATAAAATATATTTTAAGAAAGGAAGGAAGGAGGATGCTGTCTTATCTCCATTTATGCTTTTGCCTCCTTTGTCAAATACTAATTGGCTATAAAAGCATGGATTGATTTCTGGGCTCTGTTCTGTTCCATTGATCTATAACTCCTGTTCTTGTGCCAGTACTAGGCTATTTTGATTATAGTGACTTTGTACTAGAGTTGGATATCTACTATTGTGTTCCCTCCAACTTTGTTCTTTTTTCTCAAGATTGCTGAGGCTACTCAGGGTCTTTTTAGGTTGCATATAAATTTTTGGAATATTTGTTATAAACCTGTGAAATGTACCATTGGTACTTTATAGGAATTGCACAGAATGTATACATTGCTTGGGGTAATATGGACACTTGAATGATGTTAATTCTTCCAACCCATGAACAAAGTATATGCTTGCACTTGTTTGTGTCTTCCTCTTTCTTTTTTCAATATCCTATCATTTTATAAGAACAGGTCTTTTATCTCTTTTGTTAAATTTATTCATAGGTACTTTATTTTCTTGTTACAATAAGTGGGATTGTTTTCTTAGTTTCTCTTTCTGATCTTTATTGGTGTATAAAAATGCCCCACTGGTTTCTTAATATTAATGATATATTCTGCTGCTTTACTGAATTCATTTATTAGATCTAATAGCTTTTTGTTGGAGTCTTTAAGGTTACCTGTATACACTATCATATCATCTCCATATAGTTTTATTTCCTCTTTTCCAATTTGAATGCCTTTTATTTCTTCTTGTCTGATTGCTGTGGCAAGGCCTTGGTATCCAGTACTATGTTGAATAAGAGTAGTGAAAGTGGACATGCTTGTATTGTTTCTTATTTTAAGGGAAACACTTTTAGATTTTGCCCATTGAATATGATGTTGGCTGTAGGTATTTCATAAATAGCCTTTATTATGTTGATGTGTGATCCCTGTATTCCCACTTTGCTTGATGAGACTTTTTATCATAAATGGGTGCTGAATTTTATCAAATGCTTTTTCTGCATCTGTGATATGATTATGTGATTTTTATCTTACATTTTGTTTATGTGATACATCACATTTATTGATTTACTAATATTTTGTTGAGGATTTTAGCATCTATGTTCATCAAAGATTCTGGCGTATCATTTTTTTTCTTTGTGGTGTCTTTATCTGTTATTGTTTTTTAATTAGTATAATGCTGCCCTCATAAAAAGAGCTTGAAAGTCTTCCCTCCTCTTGAGTTTTTTGGAATAATTTGAGGGAGATAAGTGTTAAATTTTCTTTGAATATTTTGTAAAATTTGCCTGTGAAGCCATCTGGTCCAAAACTTTTTGCTGGGAGTTTTTTTAATTACTGCTTCAATATCATTAGTTGTTATTGGCCTGTTCTGGTTTTTTATTCTTCATATTCAGATTTGGAAGATTTGATGTACCTAAGAATTTGTCTATTTTGCCCAGGTTGTACAATTTGTGGCATGTAGTTATTTATAGTATTTTCTTAGTTTCTATGTCATTTATTTATGCTCTGATCTTTGTAATTTCCTTTCTTCTACTTACTCTGGGCCTTTCTTGTTTCCTTTATCTAGTTCTTTTAGGTGTAGGTTAGAATGTTTATTTAAAAATTTTCTCTGGTGTTTAAATTTATAATACTTATATGTTTTGTGGTGTTTGGGGTATCTATAGAAATAATACCTATTTTGTCATTTTGAATAAAATACATTTATAAGTTCAGTAACATTTTATCAGACTTCTTCCAATAATTTTCCTATAGATAACAGACCTAAAACAGAATTCGAAAGATTGTTGCATTAAAGTATTCTCTTATTGTTTAAAACTTATGGAAGATTGCCTCTAAAATAATTTGCTATATACTTTACTGGGATTTTTAATGTATATTTTAGAGAATGTTAAATAAACATATAATTAAAGAAGTTGAACTTTCTCATACTACTTGAAAATTCTTAAGTTTTTGTGATCAGTATGTATTTCCTCTACATTATTTTTTAAGTTTTCATGTAGGAGAACAAATATAACTAACTCATTTAAAATCTTTTCACTTTCTTTAAGGGAATGGATCCTGTTACACGTCAAGTAGGACAGCATATTGAAATGGAACCAGAATGGGAAGCAGCCTTCACTTTGCAGATGAAATTAACACACGTTATTTCCATGATGCAGGACTGGTGTGCTTTAGACGTGAGTTTCTTCTAGGGGTAGGAGATAGGGAAAGATGGAGGAGAAGGGGAATAAACAGATTTTTAAGTAAATTTTTAGGAGCTTTGGGGAGGATAATGGTGATACTTAGCTCATAAAACAGTGTATTTTCCACTTCTACCTATTAATTCAGTAAAAGTTAAAATTCTAAAGTCTTTTTTAAAAACTTGGAAAATATATAAAGGAGGAATAATCCATATTCTCTTTCTCTTATATTTCTTCCATTATCCCATTTAGATTTTGAGCATATAAAAATAATAATTTCTAAATTTATCCAAAAATAAAGTTTTACTATTGGTATATTTGTCCTATCTGAAAATTATTTTGTTCTTATTTTGATTATAAAGTCTAGATGAGAGCTTGTTTAAGTTGAGAAGTCAGAGAAGGCTTCCATTAGATCTGAGCTATGGGTCAGAGTTAACTGATCGAACAGTAAAGAATATTCCTGACTGAGGGAAGTGATGAGAAGTATTGTTGGGGGAGCTGTGAGAAGTCTCTGGTTGGAGCTAGAGGTTAAAGGTAGAGAAGTGGACAGATTTTTAAGTAAATTTTGCAGGACCTTGGGGGCCATGGAAGGAAGTTTGGATTTTATTCTAATTGAAGTGGGAACCCATAGAGACTACCAAGGAGAAAGGTGACATAGTCCAATTTATGCATTTTTAAAAATTGCTTTATATGGAGGGGAGCAAGAGTAGGGAATTTATAATAGAGTGAATTTATAATAGAGTTGGCTTTCCTTTGAGTTACTGGAGATAATGAGTGGCCAGGTTTGAGAGAAATTTAGAAGATGAAATTGATAGTTTGGTAGATGGGACAATGAGGAATGAGGGAAAGGAGGATATTGGAATAACTCCTAGATTTCACAGCTGTACAGAGATTTCATTCACTGAGACAAACACCGGAAAAGGGACCAGGTTAGGAAGGGATGATTGGGCTTGATTTTGCCGGTATTAATATTTGAGGTACTTACTCATAGTTGAATTTGATGTGCTTTATTCAATTTTATAAAAATTTAACTTTGGAATAACTTACAATTTTTTTTTTTTAAAGGAAAAAGTGTTAATTGAAGCTTACAAGAAATGCCTTGCTGTATTGATGCAGTGTCATGGTGGTTTTACTGATGGTGAACAGCCAGTCACATTAAGCATTTGTGGACATTCAGTGGAAACTATCAGATACTGTGTTTCTCAAAAGAAAGTTAGCATTCACCTCCCAGTTACTCGCTTACTTGCAGGTAAAGCATTTCTCCCCGTGAAAACTCTGAAAATATATTTTAAATTGTTTTGAGGTGTTGTGTGTGTGTTGTTTTTTGTTTGTTTGTTGTTGTTGTGTTTGTGTGTGTGTGTGTGTGTGTGTGTTGTGTGTTTTTTAATAAGCTTTTTAAGCAGCAGGTCAAGAGTGAGCCCCAAGTTGGGGTGATGATTTTTTTCATTGTAAATAGTTGATTTACAAGCCATTTATCCTTGGTAGAATATTTGAAGCTGCCACTTTGCAGCAGCCAAAAACTTTGAAATGTACTTGTCCATCTCTGCAGACTCATTTCAGTATACTTCCTTTCATATTTATTGATTCAGGAATGCTTGTCCTACACACGTAATATTTATTGTTTCCTTTAGTTCCAGATTAGAAAAGAGAAGATCTGAAGCTAGCTATTTTTAGAAATTGCAGAATTTGTGTTTTATCTTAAGTGTGTAGCTAACTCAGTAATAATATGATGTGAAAGTGGTTGTGTGTGTAAGAGATTGTGGTGAATTGGTTTTCTTTCTTCCTTCTTTTCTTTAATTATGTCAGAAAGGAAAGGAGAGAGATTTAAAAACATCAATGATGAGAGAATCAATTATTGAATCAATTCTTTAGTAGATATAGGCTGGTTCTGATTATCCATTTCTGCTTGTGTGAGTTAGATAGTTTTTCTTTTTCAAGAAATTGGTCCTTTTCACCTGAGATATCAAACTTGTGGGCATAGAGTTGTTCATAGTACTCCTTTTTTATCCTTTCAATGTCCATGGGATCAATAGTAACAATCCCTCTTTCATTTCTGAAGGCTTTTGGGTTGTTATTGCAATCATAGTGATATAACTTAGACATCTGAATATCAGTAGTATATAGCAAATAATTACCTAGACTGACGTTGAGAATGTAAGAAGAAACCTCTTAATTCCTGTAACTTATTCAGGCCCGGTTTTGTTGTTTGAAGTGCTGTGAGCATACTGAACTTGATTCTCAGTATGGGCAAGTATCACCACAGTGTTGTGATATTCAGCTGGAATACAGGATAGTGAGTCCTGGCTCAGACTCAGCTGCTGAGCTTTCTGCCTTTAAAAATCTGGTTGTGTGGGTGGTAACTGATATTGATAATTATCCACAGAGAAAATAGTCAATACTCTGAAATGTACCATTTTATGCCTACCTCATTAAGCTCCCTCACCTCACTTTAGATTTGTTTTGTTTTCTCCCTAAAGTGAACTTATTTTTTTTACCATTATCTGAGAAATTTTTTTTCATTGATTTCTTTAAAAAGTGGAAAGGGAGGGAGGAACAGGGGAGAGAAAGAAAACATGGATGTGAGAGAGACACATTGATTGGTTACCTCCTGCACGTGCCCCTACCAGGGCTGGGGAACCTACAACGGAGGTATGTGCCTTGTTGGGAATTAAACCCGTGACCCTCTAACCACTGAGCAAAACTGGCCATTGGTCTTATTGAACATTTTTGAGCATTCTGTCTCACTCTGTTTGACAAGCCTTGGCCTGAATGCTTATCATCTAATTGGAGAGCTAAGTAAGCATACCCAAAACAGTTCAAGAATAACTTGGAGTGTGTGCTAATGGAGCTTGAGTGGCAAATGCTAAGAGTACTGTATATGTTATTAGAATGGGATTCATAATGCAAATCTTCTTGGATGTGGAAAGCCTCAAACCAGGCTTGACCAAGTGGCCAATATTTTTAAAAATAAAAGCATAATATGCTAATTTGACCAGATGTCCTTCCTTCCGGACAAAGCCGCAGTGTGTGGGGGCTGAGGCAGAGGTGGTGACAGTGGCAGTGACAGGCAGGATCCGAGGCAGAGGCGGCTGTGGTGGTGGCCCGGGCCAAGGCCCTTGCATAGATTTGGTGCATTGGGCCTCTAGTTTATTGATAAAATTGTAAAAAAAAAAAAAAAAAAGCATTCTCTGTTTATACAACATAAACAAGACAATTCTTAGTTAACAGAATTATCCAAGGTTAAGCTATGAACGAGCCCTTTGCATTTAGGAACTAAAGAGCTTTGATCCTAAACTGGAAGTTCTGGAGAACTTGATTCTGAGGTTACGATCAATCTGGTGAATCCTGGGGCCAGTTTCTCTGTTCAGTTTCCAGAAGGATCTCTCACTACAGAACTTTAAATGGGAAGAAACTCCATTACCAAGTGAAGTTGGCAAACACATATAAATTACTCTGATAGTTATATGGTTGCTCTTGCTATGTTTCTATGCCTAACATTTACTTAGAAAATGTTATCAGTGTACGTTGGTAAGACTAGTTTCAAGTGTGTCTTTGATAGAGATTCATGAGAATAAAGCTTTATTTATTAATGTAATTCATTCTATGTCATAATTTGTAGCATGATAGGTTCTCTAAGAGAAAAGAAGTTAGATATAAAGGTAAGTGAATATTTAGGGGTTTTTTTTTCCTCCTAAAGAGTTTCACTTATAAAAATACATTTTCTTTGTTCTTCCATCTAGGTTTGCATGTTTTATTAAGCAAAAGTGAAGTGGCATATAAATTTCCAGAGCTCCTACCTCTAGTAAGTAGTACTAACTTTAAAAGTAAATGCCTGTTTATTATGCTTCATGTACTTGAAATCATTTTGAAACAAAGTTTATTAGTCAAGGTTTTCTAGAGAAACAGAATCAATAAAGAGAGAAAAAGAAGAGTGTGTGTGTGCGTGCAATCATGTGTTTACGTATGGAAAGAGGAAGAGACAGAGAACGATTTATTGTAAGGAATTGGCTCATGCAGCTGTGAGGTCTGGCAAGTCTAAAATATGGTTGCAGGGCAGTTTGACAGGCCAGGCCAGATTTACAACTTTAATATTGCAGTCTGAGGCCCAAAGGCAATCTGGAAGCAGAAATTCTTCGTGTTTGGGGGGACCTCAGTCTTTATCTTAAGACCTTCAGCTAATTGGATGAGGCCCAACCCCTGATATAAAGAATAATCTGCTTTATTCAAAGTCTACTGATTTAAATATTAACCACATCTACAAAATAGCTTCAGAGCAACATCTAGACTGGTCTTAAAAAAACTGGGTACCATGGCCTAGCCCAATTGACATAAAATTAACCACACAAACATACTTTGAAGGAGTTTTAACTTGTGTTTTAGTTAATACTTCTTTCTCTATCAAACAGTATTCTTCAGAGTTGAGACCTTTGTGTTTTTGTTTTTGTTTATACAGAGTGAACTTAGCCCACCCATGTTGATCGAATACCCTCTTAGATGTCTTGTTTTATGTGCCCAAGTACATGCGGGAATGTGGAGAAGAAATGGGTTCTCTCTGGTAAACCAGGTACGTGTCTTTTAATCCTATGGAGATTTTCAATTCATTCCTTGGCTTCTGTGAAGGATATAATTTTCAATGTACTTAGTCATTGAAAGTTGTACCTATATTAAAATTGAGAAAATAAATATGTTAAACCAAAAAAGTTTTTAAAACTTTTATCTGTACTTTGTCAAGAAACAATATTAAAGACAGGATTG
Organism: Nyctalus aviator; assembly: GCA_036971965.1. Classification (NCBI taxonomy): domain Eukaryota; kingdom Metazoa; phylum Chordata; class Mammalia; order Chiroptera; family Vespertilionidae; genus Nyctalus; species Nyctalus aviator. The sequence continues at coordinate 76,697,366 of CM072925.1, read as the reverse complement.
CACTTTTCTTGATTTTTCACTTGCTATCATTTTTAGGACAAAATTGGATATTTAAAAAAAATTAAAATTCAGATCTTATCTACTTAAATTAGGGTTAAAGGTAAAATTTCTGTTAGTATAACTCCAAAATTGAGACTAGTTTTTAAACCTTACCCAGGTTTGATATAGGTTGCCCCTCCCCCACCTTACCCCATTTTTCTTCGCTATGAACCTTATAGAAATAACTTTGTTAAGAAATTCAAAAAATTGGATCCCAAATGTGAACCATGGAGTGACCACTGAAATCTGGAAATTTTTAATTCGTTAATCTTTATTAAGAGTACTAGAAGCCTGGTGCACAAAATTCGTACACAGGGGTGGGGGGGAAAGGTGTCCCTCAGCCCAGCCTGCACCCTCTCCAATCTGGGATCCCTCATCCCTCTGGGATGTCCTACTGCCCGTAAATGGGATCCCTCACAATCCAGGACTGCTGGCTCCCAACTGCTTGCCTACCTGCCTTCCTGATTGCCCCTAACTACTTCTGCCTACCAGCCTGATTGATGCCTAACTGCTCTTCTGCCAGCCTTTTGCCCCTAACTGCTCTCCCCTACAAGCCTGCTTCCCCACAACTGCTCTCCCCTGCAGGCCTGATCGCCCACAATTGCCTTCCCTTGCAGGCCTGGTCTCTTCCAACTGCCCTCCCCTGCTGGCCATCTTGTGGTAGCCATCTTGTGTCCACATGGGGGCAGGATCTTTGTCCACATGGGGGCAGCCATCTTGTATATTAAAGTGATGATCAATCTGCATATTACTCTTTTATTAGATAGGATAGAGGCATGGTGCATGGATGGGGGCCAGCTAGTTTTTCCCAAAGGGTGTCCCAGATCAGGGTAGAGGTTCCCTTCGGGCGTGGGATGGCTTGGGCGAGGTGCCTGTGGTTGTTTGCAGGCCTGCCATGCCCTCTGGCAACCCATGTGGAGCCCTTGGTTTCTGTAATTTATTTACCTTCTACAATTGAAACTTTGTAGCCTGGAGCAGAGCTAAGCCTTCTGCTTGCTCTGTAGTGGCAGCCATTTCTGTTGGGATTTATGTATCTTCTATAATTGAAACTTTGTAGCCTGGAGCAGAGGCCAAGGCAGGCCAGGGCTTCAGAAGCTTGGCTTCCTTTATAGGGGGTGGCCAACTCTAGCCTCCTGCTCTTCCAGCTCCATGGATTTCTGTTTGGATTTATGTATCTTCTATAATTGAAACTTTGTTGCCCTGAGTAGAGGCCTACGCCAGCAAGAGCAGGGGGAAAGCTTGACTTCCTCCATTGCCAGGGAAACCCAAGCCTCTCTCCTGCTCTCTGTGACCTTAGCCATATTAGTTGGGTTTATTTGCATATTTGCTCCTGATTGGCTGGTGGGTATGGCGTGTGGGTGTAATGGGGGGGTTAATTTGCATATTATTATTTTATTAGATAGGATTATTGCAGAAACCACACTGTGTGTGTGGGCATGCACACTTGGCCAAAACCCATTAGCTCTTTCAGAATGTGGGGAGAGGAAGGAGCTGCAGAAATGAAAACCTATTTACCCAATATAATCAATTTTGTTTTTTAGATTTATTACTACCATAATGTGAAGTGCAGACGTGAAATGTTTGACAAGGATATAATAATGCTTCAGGTAATGAATTAAAAGCATTACACATAATGGTATGGGGAGAGTTTTTCTTTTTGTTAATTCCATTGAACCCAAACACTTATAAACACTCCCAGATCTATAATCTAGCCTAGCCTCATCTACTAAACTCCAAACTCATATGACTAATGGGCTATAGGACATTTTCATCTAGATTTTTGCACACGTTTCAGATTTAACATTAACATATTCAAAATATAACTCTTACTTCCTCCATACCTTCTTCATCTCTTGGATTTTCTACCTTGGTGAAATGTTCAACTATCATTTAGTTGTTAAAGGAAGAAACCTGAAAGCTATCCTTTCTTTATTCTCCTCTGGCTAAAATCCCAAACCCTTAAATTGATTTCCAAGAACTGTGATACTTAGCTATGTTAACACTAGAGGCCCAGTGCGCAATTGAAATCGTGCGAGGAGGCACCCTGCGGGGGGTTGGGCTAGGCAGACACCCACCCCACCACCACCACCACCCCCCCACCCCCCCACCCCCGCCTCTATCTCCGTCTCCACTCGGGCCTCCCCTGCATGCACAACCTCCGCCTGTCTGGTGGTTACTCCCGGCCTAATTTGCATATTACCTCTTTATTTATATCCCTTTATTTAATTGTATCCCTGAATATGCCATAAGGGAAACCTGAAATAAAACTTTAGAATTGAATCCAGAGGGATACAATTAATTCAAAGCATTAAGAGAAAAGAGAACATAAAATCCACATTATTCTGATGTGTGGGTTTAGGGGGTGGTTTTGTTTTGTTTTACTAGCTTAGAGCCCTGTCCACACTTAAAGCTACCACAAGTAGGGAATGGGGTTAATGGGTTTCCATCTTTTATTGGGATTGGTGAACAAGTAAGCAGCTTTCTCTTGTGCAAACCAAAATATTTTTCACTAATTGTTTAATAGTGCTTTTGACCTTCCTCTTTTTCTTCATCTAAAAAAAAAAAAAAAAGACAGGTGTCTCCATGATGGATCCAAATCATTTCCTGATGATAATGCTCAGTCGCTTTGAACTTTATCAAATTTTCAGTACTCCAGACTATGGAAAAAGACTTAGTTCTGAAACTACCCATAAGGTAAGAATATGTTTCATGAGACCACAACACATCATTAAAGAAACAGCTTTCATTTTTTGTTATGTTAATCATTGAACTAATACAGTATCTTTATTCTTATCTCTGAACTGTATTCTCTCTCTTTCCTCCTCCCCCACTTGTTATAGGATGTAGTTCAGCAAAACAATACTCTAATAGAAGAAATGCTATACCTCATTATAATGCTGGTTGGTAAGTTTGAATTGTTTTGAGACATTTATAAACTACATTGTCTGTTGTGGTAGCATTTGTTTGAGTGATTACTCGGTTTTAGGGGAAGGAGATTTTTCTCCCTCTGATTACTGTAATGGTGAGAGTAACAGCACCGTTGCTTCGGGGAAAAGAGAATACAACTGCTGAAGCAGAATAAAGTGAAAGACTCTTAGTGTTTTGGGGGTAGGAGGAGCAGGATAATTTAGCAAGAATAGGATATTTAGGAGCTATTTACTGTCACTTTATATCTTAGTTATGTTTCCCTCCATGGTTTATGGTGTAAAAGTGTCACACTGACTTCAGACATAACAATCCCACATTAACAGAGACCTATAGCTAATCGATGCAGACACCTTATTGCCTACACTTTCAGTCCTGTTGCCTCCATCTTTGCTATTCTTTTATTTACCTTCTTCTGCCTCACCGCTATTTCAGACTCTATACAGCCTATATCACAGAGACTCCTGGCAACTGTCAAGAGGTGATACCAGTGAAGGAGGTATTAGAAGCTGATAGCTTATTTGCCTCTAGATAGGACACAGAGGAAGGCTCTCCGGCATGAAAGCAGTTCCCCTAGACAAATGGTACCACTATTGCTGCTCCAAGTCTTTACTGTATCTAATTCCGTCCTATCTTCTGATTCTATTCTTTCAAAATATCAACCAGAGTTCTCTCCACTGTCTAAAACCTGCACTCACCACTTGTTCCTGAGACTCAGAAGTGCAGTTGGGAGCTCCTCTCCCTCCCCTAGCTTGTTGCCAGGCCAGTCATTGCTTTTCCATGTACAGAAAGAAAAATGTGTTGTGTTCTGTGAATCATAAGTATGTATCACATAAGTGTTGCAGTTATGTTAAATGTGTGTGTGTGTGAGTATACTTTTTCATTGTTAACAGGAGAGAGATTTAGTCCTGGAGTTGGACAGGTAAATGCTACAGATGAAATTAAGCGAGAGATTATCCATCAGTTGAGCATCAAACCTATGGCTCATAGTGAATTGGTAAAGTCTTTACCTGAAGATGTAAGTACCTACATTTTTAAAAAGAAAATTATAACAGTCTTTTCCTACCTTTCAGTCTTAGTATTTATAGATTTAATTGTACACATCATTTCCACATTTCGAGGACTTGTATTACTCTAGTCACTCTTACTAGAAACAATCAGAAAAAGAGAAAACTAGGGACTGGGAGAGGAAAGCAGCTTAGGAATAGAATATTTTACAGTGAAGCTTTGAAAGAGGTAAGTAGCTAAATAAAAGTAAATCTAGTCCTTGGAAATTAATTTTTTGTATATCCATTATATGAAAATGATATATATTAGAGGGAGGTTATTATAAGATTTTTAGTACAAAGTTGACATGGATAAAGTATTTTGAAGAAGGGAGTGAGAAAAACCTATTCAGCTGTGTTAAGTAAACTAACATTTTCTGGAACCTTTTCCTTCTGAAGATTCCTTAGTGAACCCTTTCTCTTCTTTAGTGAATGTAAAAAGATAATTCACATGGGCTTTTATAGGTTAATTAAATTATTTTACCTCCCAGAATTATAAATACTAAGCCACCTATTTTTCAGCCAAAGGCTTTTTAGAAACCCCAAACTCACAGTTGGGAGCGGACTTTATTCTCATTGAGTCTTTTCAAAATGTCTTCCCAAATTTAAATATAGATAGAAACTTTGAACTCTAGTTTCATTCTTCTAGAATTTATACCTATACTGTTGCATAGTAATACTTCTTTTAAACTTTGCATTATGAAAATTTCTGAAGATCTATAGAAATAGAAAACAAAGAACCCATCTCTGGCTTCAACAGATGGTCAGTATTGTTTTATCTATACCCCAACCACTAGTCCCTACACAGCACGGGGTTATTTTGTAGAGATTCACCATTTCATCTATTAGTAGAGCTGCTCATCTCTAAAGCAGTGGTTTTTAACCAGGGACCATTTTGACCCCAAGGGGACCTTTGGTACTCAGGCCAGGGTGTGTTGCTACAGGCATCCAGGGAGCATAGGTCAGGTACTGCTTAACATTGTACAATATGCAGGATATGCGCACACGTACATGTGCGCGCTCACGCACATTTACACGTCCTAGTGACATTTCCAAACACACACACACACACACACACACCATAACAAAGAATTAGCTGGTCCAAAGGTCAGAGTACCAGTGTTGAGAAACTGACCTAAAAGAGAGGGGCTTTTAGGAAAATCTGTCTATCTGTCATTAACACCTAAAAGAAAACTATAATTGTTTAATATCCCTAAATAGCGAGGGAAGATAAAATGCTGTTGTTCTTTAGCCCTGGCCAGTGATGCTCAGTTGGTTGAACATTGCGGAAGCACTGAGAGGTTGCCGGTTCTGTTCCTGGTCAGGGCACCCAGATACCTGGGTTGCTGGCTTGATCCCTGGTAGGGGGTGTGCAGCGATTGATGTTATGTTTTTCTCTTTCCCTTCTTCTCTCTAAAAATCAATAAAAATATTTTTTTATTTAAAAAAAAATTAGTTGTACTTCTTAATGCAAGAAATGAATCCTGAGTTACTAGATAAAGAAGTAATTAGTTTCATTTGGACTTTAGAATAAGGAGTTTTAATAAAATTTAAAACAGCATTTTAAAAGTGAATATAGCTTGCAACTATATTTATCAAACATTTTTCACCAGAAAAATTCTTTATTCATAGTATTCTTAGTAACATCTTAACCGTGAATGGGATATGATTTAGGAAATGTTGTTCTACTGAACATAGATGAGAAATTAGTATAACTACTTCACAAAATATTACAGTATTGTGCATAAATTTTATTTAAATATTGTGTGTACTTTCTTTTCACTTAATTCCTTTTTAAAGCTGTCTCCTTGATTCCCTATGGTAATGACTTCTTTTTCATTTGTTTCCTGTACCGTTAGGAGAACAAGGAGACTGGCATGGAGAGTGTCATTGAAGCAGTTGCCCATTTCAAGTGAGTTTACTTTTTCTTCATTTATTTTTTTTATATTCATTTTTTTAAAAGTGTTTCATTTGATGGAACTGAGAATGATATTGTTGCCTTCAGAGAGTAACATTTCCAAATACATAATTCCTAACTATATTTCTCACTGACTTTTTATTCTCTAGCTCTGTGCTCAGCAACTTAAACTAGCATTATGGAGATTTTCCTTGTATTCAGAACAGGTGTTCATAGCCACATAGTGTTAGATAATTAAAATTAACCTGAGCAGGTGATCTAAGTAAATGCATTAAGCTTCCTTAAAATTGCTTTCATTGTTCCATTTGAATGTGCCACCTAAGCTGTGGAATGGCCTCTGAATGCTGCCGCCTCTTGTGTCCAGTGTGTGGCCCAGTCAGTAAACTAGTTTATCCCCTTAAGGTTGTTGAGGCAGTGTCTTAATCCTGCTTTTTCCTGGCTCCCCATCCCAATGGCAGTGTCTTTATTTTTGTCAATTATGAAGACAATACACACTTTAAGAAAAAAATGTAAAATACATATATAGGAAGTAATTCTTTTTTTTTATTAAATATATTTTATTGGTTTTGTACAGAGAGGAAGGGAGAGAGATAGAGAGTTGAAATATCGATGAGAGAGAGTCATAGATCAGCTGCCTCTTGCACACCCCCTACTGGGGATATGCCTGCAACCAAGGTACATGCCCTTGACCGGAATCGAACCCCGGACCCTTCAGTTCCCAAGCCGACGCTCTATCCATTGATCCAAACCGGTCTCGGCAGGAAGTAATTCTTTAAATCATAAAATTGTACCTACTTTTTTTTACTTGGTATTACAGACATCTTTACATGTCAAGATATGGAAGTTAACATCACTTTTAATGTTGTTCTATTGTTTGGAGATGTCATAATGTGTGTAACCTATTCCCTATTAGACTTTGAATTGTTGCCACTGCACCACCATCAGGTTCACTTGTCCAATTAGGATAAACAGGGCGTGCATGTGCTAGATAAAACAGATGCATGTAAAGCTCGAGATGTAGACTGCCAATTTCACCCATAGAGAGTAATACCAGCTTACACGCACCAGCAATATATGATAGTTCTGGTTTCTGTTGTTGTGTTTTGTTTTGTTCTTATGTATTTTTACTGATTTCAGAGAGGAAGGGAGAGGGAGAGAGAAATTGAAATATCAATGATGAAAGAGAATCATTGATTGGCTGCCTACTGGGGATTGAGCCCACAACCAGGCATGTGCTCTTGACTGGAATGGAACCTGGGATCTCCTGGTTCACAGTTCGACACTCAACCACTGAGCCAAACCGGCTAGGGAAGAGTTCTGGTTTTTTTATCCTATTATCTAAGACTATCTCATGAATCAGTGTATGACTTTAGTAATATTTTAAGGACCTTTTTTTCCCCTCCTCCCCCCTAGGAAACCTGGATTAACAGGACGAGGCATGTATGAACTGAAACCAGAATGTGCCAAAGAGTTCAACTTATATTTCTATCACTTTTCAAGGGCCGAGCAGTCCAAGGTAATGGGAAAAATTAAAAGTGTACTGGGGAAGGGTTGGGTTGGGTTGGTTTTCCTATTGTTGTTTCAGTCTAAGCAAAATCTACTGCTTTCACAGATTAAAAAGGGATACATTTATATTGTAGGGAAGTTAGAAAATATAAAAAGATACAAACAAGATAATACAGGTTATAACACTACCTAACATTTTGTTTCCCCCACTCCCAGTGTTTTGTGCATAGATACATAAGGTCTGTATTATATACATACTCACACACATACCTGGTATAACTATATTTTATTGGCTTTTGAAGGCAGATTGTCAACTTGTATTATAATCAGTTAGCTTCTTTTATATTCATTTCAGAATTGCTACAACTTAGCATTGAATCTTTCCAAAGTGAGTTAGGAATTTTCCTAATTATTCTTAGCTAGTTAAGTTTTGTCTTTTAGCAGACTACTCAGAAAATACTTTTTCAGTAAATGGCGTTAAATAAAATTTAAACATGGAGTTTTTGTTTGTTTTTTGATGGATGTCATAGCATTCAAATCTAAATAGTTTTTGGTTGCACATGTTTCTCCGGCATTTAAAAGCAAAACAACCCATTGTGGGGGTGGAGGGAATTAACCTTGATATATCCATGGGGGGTGGGGGGTGTGAAAAACTAAAGATAAAGATCTTCTAAAGTCAAGATAACATAACAAAGATTATGCCAGTAATTTCAGATATTAGGCTGTTTTGTATTACTAAGTCCCTGTGCGAATTACTTTTTTTTTATTAGGCCGAAGAAGCTCAACGGAAATTAAAAAGACAAAATAGGGAAGATACAGGTATTTTTAATTTTTCCAAAAATCTCATGTCAGTCTCTTAGTTATTAAACATTGTTTTCTGTTGACACTGATGTTTATCCTGGTGAAGTGGAAGATTTAAATATAAGCTTCCCTAGTGAACATTCATAAGACTAATAAATATATTAATATAGAAATAGTCTATACTGAGTCATCTCTTGCTTAATGGTTTTATCTCAGGTTTTAAGAAATTTCTAGGGAAAAGAAAGTCTTTCCCTTGTACTGCTATTTATGAAGCTGTTTTTAGGCATTTGACTGTCCTTAAAGTAAAATATAGCTTAAGATGCATGTTAATGAATAATTCTTTGAGTGAAGACTATTAAAAGTATCTAATAAAGAGATAGTTTTTAAGCATGTTCTACAAAAAAAAGACCAATAATAACTTTATTTTCAGCACTTCCACCTCCAATTTTGCCTCCATTCTGCCCTCTGTTTGCAAGCCTGGTTAACATTTTGCAGTCAGATGTCATGTTGTACATCATAAGAACAATACTGCACTGGGCTGTAGAACATAATGGATATGCCTGGTCTGAGGCCATGTTGCAAAGGGTAGGTTTGAAGACATTTATTATTTATATGTTTTGTAGTAAAAACCAAAATACATTTGTCGGTATCTGTACATAGAAAATTTAGGGAAAATGTAGTGTGAGTTACCTTAATTTAAAACATATTGTTACTGCTTTTGTATCTACCAATAAAATACAAGCCTGACATTTTTTTAGATCACATGGTTGTGATTACGTTGGTTCTGTTGGTCAATCTGCCTCTCATTGACTAGTCCTAATTCGACATTCGCTGCCTGTCATTCAGGCTAACCTAGTTTTAGCACATGTTGCAACCACAATAGCCCTATGTCTGAGGAAACCATGCACACCTCTGCCTCAAAATTGGAAAGCACGGTAAGAGCATTAAAAATGCAGAGCATGTCAGTGTAGGTATGTGTTTTCTTAGAAGTCTGGTAAGGAATTTTTTTTTTTTTTTTTTTGTAAAGAAGTTTTTGAGATATACTGAAGAACTCTGAATATCTTTATAAATTGTGTGATATTAGAGATAAAAGTATGTGTCTTTCTGAGATGATTAAGATTTTTAGATATAGAAATTAAACTAAGTAGTATTGCAGACTAGATAATTGCATGGTAGATGTTTGCAGCTCTAATTATTTGGCCATTGATTCTTAGAAGATTTTTAAGACTGTAGGGAAGAATAACCCTAATTTGGCATTTCTTAATATCAAATATTATTTGAATTGCTGGTCATATCTGGAAATAATTTTAACTTACTTAAGAACTTCCAATTGAATTTTCTTCTTAGCTGAAATAGAAATTATTCCCTTGCTTTATTACAAAATGAACTGTAAAGTTTGAATTTAATAAAAATTACTACTTCGAATTGTTTTTTTGTTGCACTTAGTCATTAATAGTTTTTTCTTTTTTTAATAGTGAATTCTTTTTTGTTATTTTTGATAAAAATATGTACTTTTGTTTTACTAAAAGTTATAAAACCTATTTATTTGAGGTGCTACATTTAATTGGAATGGCACTACAAGAAGAAAAACAGCATTTGGAGAATGTCATGGAGGAGCATGTAGTAACATTTACTTTTGCTCAGAAGATATCAAGTATGTATATACACTTTTTACTAAACTAACTCAAAATAGCAGTGATTTTAAATATGTAAGATAGCCTCTTTTATTTGATCTTATAGGAAATCCAAATTTGAATATATATTTGAGGCTATATAAAATATTCATCTATGTAGTAAAGATACTAAATCATATCCTGATATATTTTTTATAAAAATATTTAGGCCCTATATATATTAAAAATGTGAATTTTATTCATAAACAGAAATATCAAATGAGTGTAGCACATACATTTTAACTCTAAGATATACTTTTTAAAACACAAAGTACTATGTTATCAGGACTTCACTCTAAATTGTTGATGTTATTTTATAAAAATATATTGAAAACGATAAAATTAGTTTTAAAGGATAAGATTATTTTTTAGAAAGTAATGTGACTTTTTAAAAGGCTAAGGAGGGTGTTTTGGGGTTTTTTTTTAGCTTTTTATTCAAAATATCAAACATAGTCAAGTTGAAAGAGTTGTAAAAATTCATATACCTACCACCTAGATTCAGTATATTTGCTATATTTGCTTTTACATTTGCACTCTTTTTTGAACCACTTATTTCAGACATATCATTTTGCCTCTAAAGAGAAGCTTTTTCTTTATAATTTTCAGAATAAGCAGTTGGTCTGCTAATTATCTTCAGGGGTGGCAACTGTGACTCTTTTTCGTTAGGGTTGTCTTTGTTTTCATCTTACCTGTGGGTTCTTTATTCAGTGTTTTATAATCAGTTATAATCAGTATTCCTTTTCATCCTCAAATTGTGCCAGTTTTGGTCAGTGGGAGTCTGTTCAGTTGGCTTCTTTGTCATTTTAATCCAACTCGGTAATGTCGCGTTGCTTTGGGGTACAAAAGCTGACTGCCCCGGCTCATCTTGCACTTTTTCTGCGCCAGACCACCATCCACCATTTGCTGAGGTGTTAAGTGCTGAGGTGGTAAAATAGGAGTTTATGAATTCCCTGATTGCAAGGGATTATATTTATAACTTTGTTTAGTGTCATGTTCTTTGCCATTTCTTCCTAAAAGATAATGACTGAGAATACCAGGTTCTACTCGGAGATGGGCAGGAATAATCCTTGTGTGCTCATAGATCTGTTTTCCCCCTTTGCCCTCATCCAGTTAAGTGGGAGAAAACTTTTGCACTGAAAACTTTAGTCTTAGGTGTCAGCCTGTCCCTACTCTTCTCTGCCAGGATTTATTTCTATGTACTAACATTGTCTTTTGCCTTCTTTATTACCAGTGCTTTTACTTTAAAATAACCACACAGAAAACTAATTTTATTCACTCATCACTTGAAGATCTCAAGTTCTCCCTCCCTGCCCTCCTCTCTTTTCTTCCTCTCAACAATCATTTTCTCTGAACATTCCTCACATTTCTCTTTAAACATTTCAAATAATTAAAACTCATTATTTAAAGCCAGATCCCTAATCCATAACCACAGAATTTTAGGCCTGGAAAAATATGAAAGATCACATAGTTCAATCTCTTTTAGGAAAGAGGAACCGTTTGCTAGAATGATAACACTTAAATCAAGAAAATCAGTAATTATAATGGGGGGAAAGGGAGAATTATGTATTACTTTTAATAATAAAGATTTTTAAAAGTAAAAAGAAGTACATGTATAAGAAAACTCAGTAATTTGGCATTTCTTAATAGTAAAACTAAATTAGCTAACATTGAATTAAATGTACTCTTATTAATATGGATTTGAGCCCTAGTGGTTGTTGTACAGTGGTTAGAGCATTGGCCTGCCCACTAAAGGGTCATGGTTTTGATTACCCACCAAGGGTATGTACCTGAGTTGCAGGTTCAAGACCAGATCCCTAAAACCAATAAAAACTTTTTTTTTTTTAATTGTGGACTTGACTTTTAGGTTTCTTCCTCAAATAAAGACATAATTCATAAAGGAAGAATTTTTTTAAATTTAGGTTTTATTAAAGAAAAGGTCACAGCAAATTGATATATTTAAACACAAATGCACCCCTGTAGTTCTAATTTATTTTCTTAGACTTATAGAATCTTAGGAAGACTTTTTAGCTGGACTAAATTAATTAAAAAATAATTTTGGTATAAGACATCAGTTTTGAAAGATTAAAGCTTTCTATTGTTAAGTTGTTTGTGAAGTACAAATATGTCACATTCTGAACAAGTACTGAAAATCTCTAATAGATAGAGCTGAAATCAACTGGTAGGCTCATGATGTTATAAGCAACTTGACTTATCTTGTACATAGCAATAAGCGCTATGAAGTGTTAGCTGTTGTTATTGCACCTTTCATTTTTTCTGCCCTAGAACCTGGTGAAGCACCAAACAACTCCCCCAGCATATTAGCAATGCTGGAAACACTGCAGAATGCTCCCTATCTGGAAGTCCACAAAGACATGATTAGGTGGATATTAAAGGTAAATTTTCTGCATCACTCTTGTTTTTTGTGAGAAACATTAAATGTTTAATTTATATTTTGATAATGTTTTATAGCTTCAGAATAACTAATGCTTTTTGTTTGTTTGTAGACTTTTAATGCTATTAAGAAAATGAGGGAAAGTTCATCCGCCAGTTCTGTGGCAGAGACAGAAGGAACCATAACGGAAGAGGTATAAGAAGTAGTGTGGTAACACCAAAATTGTAGCAAGTTCACTATTTAAATTTATCTGCAATAAGTTGATAGTTGATATTAGTCACAAAAATATAAATTCCAAGAAATGTGCCCATACTTGTTTATCTTTAATAGTTATAGTCTGATTTTTTTTTTTTAAACATGTTGGGTTAATGAAGAAGTTTTTCGTTTAGAAAGTGAGATTGTAGAATAGTTTTTAATTACTGTTTCCAATAAAGATATTTCTGGGGGCTTTGGGGAGGTGGGATTTTCTTTAGCATTTAGTGATCTAATTAAATGAAGCATAATTTCAGAGTTCAAGAGACAAAGACAAGGCTGAGAGAAAGAGAAAAGCTGAGATTGCCAGACTGCGCCGGGAAAAGGTCATGGCCCAGATGTCGGAGATGCAGCGGAACTTCATTGATGAGAACAAAGACCTCTTCCAGCAGACAGTAGCGGAGGAAGCCTCTAACTCTGCTATTCTTGATAATAGGTAAGAATTTTCAAAATCAAAAATTTTTAATCTTTTGACCATTGAGTCTTAACTGTGAAAGTTTTTTTTTCCTTATAAGTGCATTTTTAGTCCTAAAGTAATTTAGAAGATTGATAGGTAAATTTTGTGACCTCTAGTTAAAGGGATTAATCTTATAAATCTGAGTTTTTTAGTATATGTTTATGAGTATATCTCTAATTATCTTACCTAATAATAGACAAATATATAAATTGACCGTACCTCCACTACACCACAGCCAATCAGAGTGAGTATGCAAATTAGAAGGCCAAAGATGGCTGCTGCCCTGCTGCTCCCTGGCTGAGTGGCCAGGTGGGGCAGAACACCTGCTATGAGAGGGAGGGCTTGGAGAGAGGGGAGACACGCGAAGGGATCTACAGGAGCGGAGCGCTGCAGGGAAGACAAGACTGCAGACTCCAGAGTCTTCAGTGAAGACAGAGACGGCAGACTCCAGCCTGAGTCTGCAGCAAAGACGAAGAGGGCAGCCTCTGGCCAGAGCGAAGGCCTGGGTCCTGGGTGCCATGGGAAAGTCTGTGCTGGAAGCCAAGGAAAGGAAGACCTATTGCACAAATCTCTTGGTGCAACGGGCCTCTAGTAGATAAGAAAATTAATGTGTATGCTTAAAATGTTATACAAAAGACCCTTGCCATTCATAAAAGAATAAGTGCACAGGGCCCTGGCAGGTGTTGCTCAGTGATTAGAGCATCAGCCACAGACCAAAGGGTGTGGGTTCAATTCCCAATCAAGGGCACTTAACCTGGGTTGCAGATTTGATCCCTGTCCAGAGCTCCTGTCCAGAGCATGTGTAGGAGGCAGCCAATTGATGTGTCTCTTTTCACATCAGTGTTTCTCTCCCTCCTTTCCTTTCACTCTCTCTAAAGATCAGTGTAAAAATTAACAAAAACAAAACACCAGAGAATGAGTACTCTAGGCTCAGTTAACTGAGTGTATGGCTTCTGTGTTACATATTGAATGCTCTAAGAATTAAAGAATTGGTTTGATAAATATGAAAGATTTCTGGCATTTTAAGTCATCAAAATCGTATATGTGCAAACCTGGCATGTACTGTTTTGTGATTATATAGAAACTTCTTAGGCTTATTAATTATATTCATGACCTTTCATTACAGCCCTATGGTGTCAGATACAACACTTACAGCATTGGGCCCAGCACAAACTCAGGTCCCTAAACAAAGACAATTTGTTACCTGTATATTGTGTCAAGAGGAGCAAGAGGTGAAAGTGGAAAGCAAGGCAATGGTCCTAGCAGCATTTGTTCAAAGATCAACTGTATTATCAAAAAACAGAAATAAAGTCATTCAGGATCCAGGTAAGTCATAGCTTCATCCTCTCCTCCTTTTAATTATGACTGCTGCCCTCGTTGGTTTGGCTCAATGGATAGAGCATCGGCCTGTGGACTGAAGGGTCCCAAATGGGTCGTGGGTTCCATTTCCAGTTGAGGGTATGCAGGAGGCAGCCAATCAACGATTCTCTCTAATTGGTGATGTTTCTCTCCAGCTCTCTTCCCCTCTGAAATCAATAAAGATATATATTTTTTTAAAAATAATGACTGCCACCCAGTGCATGTGGTGATATACAGAAGTTTTATTAAACTAACAATAACTCCAGAGGTTTGGTGGTATCTCAGGGAACTTAGGCAGAAATTCCTCATTTGACAGATAAGGAAACATTACAGAAGGCTAAATATTGTTTCTGAATTATACAGCTCATAAATAGCAGGGATTCAAATGAAAGTTTTTCTTTGTGATAGAACATTAACATGCTTTGCTGCTTAACAGTCATTCCCATTCTCAACACACATGTATATTAGTTGACACACAGAAATAACAATGTATTTGTCTCATGGATAGACCCAAAGTGTACTGTCTTGAGGACAGTTGTGTGAGGTACCTATGTGAGGAGCAATCCTTGAGCCAGATCCTGGCTTATAGTAATGATCACATCTCAGATAGGTTCTCCAGAAAGATTCTTTTTTTTTTTCTCTTCTTCTCCCCAGAAAGATTCTTGAGATAAATAGAGATTGCCATGTGGGACATTTATTAGGGAGAACCTTGGCATCAATGTGTGTGAGACGGGGAGAAGGAGCCAAGTTTGGGCAAGGGAGGAGTTAAGCTGTCATGAAAGTCCTCACACAGTCCCATGGGAGCTCTGCAGCTGTTGGCCCTTCGGAGGCATGCTGAGTTGGGTCATGGGGGCGGGGTCTTTGTGCCTGGAGACTGATCAGTGACTGCTTTTGGGGTCCTCTGGAAAGAGGTGTGTCCTTGAGCAAAGCAGTCACCCCTTAAAGAGGAATGGCAGTGAGTGTCTTCCAACTGCTGAGGAGTAAGTCATTCCTGCAGAGGATCTAGACTGCATGTTACTGTGACACCATAGACACTTTTGGCTCTCCTCTTAGAGTTGTTCAGCAATACAGTAAATTTCTTTGGGAGTAGGAGCTGTTGTTGGGTTTTCCAACGCACTTAGGTAGCAAGTGCCTTTCACACTGTAGGATTGAAAAGTTTGAAACTCACTGGTAAGATTGCCTTTTCTCTATAAGGAAAGTTTGCACAGCATGACTGTCAAGCACCCAGTTAGGAAAGATTGGTCTGTTTTCATCTTTTGAAATGCTCATTTGAACTAGGCGATTTATAATTTCATTCCAGATTAAAGATAAAATCGCCAAGTTTATTTGTTTTGTTATTTCATGAAGAAAAAAACTCGCTGACTATAAGCAGACTTTCTTTATGCTGTGATATTTTCTCTGTTCTATCAATCAAATTAAAACTTGAGTAATTCTTTCTGTAATGTTATAAAATTTCTAGGATAATACTAATTTACACAGAAAACTTGAAATATTCCAAAAGAAACCAAGTATCCATATTATGGTTGTCTTTATTTTTCATCTCCTTTGAATATTAAAAATTAGCACCAGATGCTGGGACCGGTTTGGCTCAGTGGATAGAGCGTCGGCCTGAGGACTGAAAGGTCCCGGGTTCGATTCCGTTCTAGGGCATGTACCTTGGTTGCGAGCACATCCCCAGTAGGGGGTGTGCAAGAGGCAGCTGATCAATGATTCTCTCTCATCGATGTTTCTAACTCTCTATCCCTCTCTCTTCCTCTCTGTACAAAACCAATAAAATATATTTTTTTAAAAAATAATAAAAATTAGCACCAGAGCAATAACTGATTTTTCCTTTTCCTCACCTCTGGTCTGGGTTGCTGTCCTGGATATTTTGCTGCTATTGGACCCTGGTCCAGTGATTGTGGTTTTTCTCTGATGGGTTGTCGTTAGGCATAATCTTCCCAAGGGAGTGCCCCATTACTGCCAAAGCATCTTCTTTACTAGAGACACTGTGACCCAGCTGTCCTGAGGCATTCAATGCAGAGCATGCAGAATATCCCTTTTACTGAGCTCGGGGCTTTGGAAGGAATGGGAGTCTCAATGCCCTGAGAATATGAATGTTCAAAAGATTAGATGTGCTTAAATACAGAATTCCAATTTTCTTTAACAATTCAGGGGTGTTTTATTTGCTCAGGGTGGTGAACGTTAAAGGATCCTGCTTTCTAAATAATCCAGGGTCTTGCATAAATCATTGGTATCTCAAAGGAAAGTAATAAACTAGCATTTCATTTCAAGTTTACAAGCCTTTATCCAGGATTTCACAGAGTAAAGTTTTACATTTGTTATGGGAAAATTAATGCTTGGTTTTGTTTGTAATGCAGAAAAATACGATCCATTATTCATGCACCCTGATCTGTCATGTGGAACACACACTGGTAGCTGTGGACACGTTATGCATGCCCATTGTTGGCAAAGGTAATATATTCTTAATATTGGTCAAGAAAGGCTTATTCAAAGGCTCAAAATTGAATTTTTATATAAAGGAAAGTCCATTCTAGGAAAGGAGAAAAAAAATTACAAATATTAAAGAAAAACTCCACATCACTGCCTAATAAATAACAATTGCTTTGTTATACATACTATAAAGGAATGACAAATTTCAAAGTATATCAGCTATATTTTTTAATGTGGGAATCTATGTGCGCTAACAAACTGGATGAAGAAAATATTTTTACAGTGTACTTGTTACTTCCTGAAATTGTCATTGCTCCCTGAGCTACGTTGGGGATAACTGCAAATTTTCCTGTTTTAGAACCCATTCTGATGATTAAAGCAACTCAGAAATTAAAGTACCAGTATTAAAAATAATTCAGTTCACGTTAAGATTTTTATTTTTGCATTATGTGTGAAAACAAATTATTTAAAATGTTGAGGCTTATGGTACTTACTGAAAAAAATACCGTTGTTTTTGATCCCTCGTGTTTTCTAATTGTAAAGGTATTTTGATTCCGTTCAAGCTAAAGAACAGCGAAGACAACAGAGATTACGCTTACATACAAGCTATGATGTAGAAAATGGAGAATTCCTTTGTCCCCTTTGTGAGTGCTTGAGTAACACTGTTATTCCTCTGCTGCTTCCTCCAAGAAATATTTTTAACAAGTAAGTTTTGGCTTATAAAACCTTTATATCAAAGCAGTAGTTGCCTTTGAAGATAATGAAATAATAAGCCCAGAGGGGGAATCTGGGTAATTATATAATATTTTCCAGATAGTTTCCAAACTTTTTATTTGCTCATTTCTTCTAGCAGGCCTATAAGATATTTTGGTTTTTAGAAAGAAATAGGTCAGAATTTAACAATTTCTTGTTTACCTGTAGACACTATAGAACATAAAAATTCCTGTGTTTTCATGAAAACTGTCTTTATTTCTAGGATCCTGTTTACTTTTCTAGAGATGCTCAGTAACTTGATAGGGGAGAGAACAGAAGCTCAAATGGACTTTATTGAATATTCTAACAATTAAATATAATTTTTTGCAAATTACTGGCTTCAGGAATTGGGCCAAAACAATGAAAATCCATTGGTGTATTTAAAATGGAAAATTTTTGTCATTTCAAAAATTTTAGGATGATTCTAGTTAATAGGTGTGACTTATTTCAAAATATGGATTTAATACTGTCTACTATTTAAATATGATTTTCATTTCTCAGTTTAAACTTATGGTATCTACATGAAGAAGTACTAATTTAAGTTTTATGAATATGACTATTAATTTTAGAGGGGAAGGGAGAGGGAGAGAAATATAGAAACATCAGTGACGAGAGAATCATTGATTGACTGCCTCCTGCAAACCCCAGAGTGGGGATCGAGCCCAACAAGCAGGCATGTGCCCTGACTGGGATTCGAATTGTGACCTCCTGGTTCATAGTTCAATGCTCATTCACTGAGCCAGGCCAGCCGTGCAAGCTCATGCTTTTTAATCAAAAAAGAAAATCATAGTACTGAGTTAATCTGTAGTTGAACTGACAAATTAATCATTGTTAGGTTAAGGATTCACTACATAAAAGGAGAAAAAGAACATCTTTGTTGGATTTCACCTCACTTTTATGGTTTAGATTTTGTATTTTTTTCATAAGAGCCAATTATGGCATAATAATGAAGAATAAAGGCTGGGGAGTCTGACATGGCTGGGTTTGAATGCCAGATCTGTTCCTTAGATGGCCTAGTCAAGTTACATAGTTCTAAACCTCAGTTTCCTCATCTGTAAAATAGGGATAATAATACAACCTGTTTCATTAATATTTGAGGATTAAATCTAATACTGTTAAATGCTTTACTAATTGCTTTTCACATAATAAGCACTCAGTAAATAATGGTGGTGGTATGGTGATTGTGATATTTCAGAAATACTTGCAAATTCCAGTACTGAAAAGAAGTTTTTGACAAATAATGTTATTAGCATCATAGTAACAAATAATATATTTCTATTTCCATTGGCAAAAGTATGTTTAAAGTATTAGACCCATGACCATTTAAGGAGTCTTTATATCTTAACTAAGCAACAAGAACAAACTACTAAATACTTTTTATAATTTTTTTCTAGCAGGTTAAATTTTTCAGACCAACCAAATCTGACTCAGTGGATTAGAACCATATCTCAGCAAACGAAAGCATTACAGATTCTTAGGAAAGAAGAACGTATTCCTAGTAAGTTCTGATAATCTGCTTTCATTTTTCCCTGAAGTCCAAAAAGAATTGTTTAAATTGTTTTATTTTATTTTATTGTTAACAGTATTACAAATGTCTCCCATTTTCTCCCTTTTTGCCTCTCTCCACTCGATCCTATCCCATCCCAGGCCTTCCCCATGCTATTGTCTGTGCCTATAGGCCATGTATGTCTGCATATATGTTCTTTATATATGTATGCATATATGTTAATCTCTTCCTGTCTCTTCCCCACCCCAACCCAGTTCTTTATTCTGTTCCATGCATCCAGCCTCAAGACCTAGTTTATTAGTAGTTTATTTTGTTCTTTAGATTCCATTTATACGTGAGATTTTATGATATCTGTTTTTCTCTCACTGGCTTATTCCTTAGCATAATATTTTTTAAAATATATTTTTATTGATTTTGGAGAGGAAGAGAGAGGGAGAGAAAGATAGAAACATCACTGATGAGAGAGAATCATTGATCTGCTGCCTCTTACACGCCCCACTTGAGGGATTGAACCTGCAGCCTGGGCATGTGTCTGGACCGGGAATCGAATGGTGATCTGAGTCATAGATCGATGCTAATCCATGAGCCATGCTGGCTGGGCAGCATAGTAGTTCTTAAATGAAACCTCTCGTTTGTAAACTTGGCTTACTTTAACTTTCTTTGTCTTAATGAACTACATTTGACTTGACTGTGTTACTTCTTATTCCTTGAAAAGCCACTGGCTTATGTGAGGTTTATAATAAATATTTCTCACGTATTCCCCCATGTTATTGAAGAGCTTCTGAGTGTGGGCGAATGTTACTGTCTCTTACAGAGCTAGCTTTAGCTCTCAGTGCCTAATTAATTTTAGTGTTGCCGTTACTAAAGGCTTCCCAAGTTTCACAGCAAGCGCTGCAATTATGACGCAGGGAAAGCAATCTGAGCAGAATTTATATCATTGGTTTTTATAAAAAACAAAATAGCATACTCCTCCTTTCACTACCTTCCGTAGCTATGTTCTGTGGTTCTACTATTAGGAAGAGCGCAGATTACTAAAGAAGGGGCCTTGATCAATCAGAGCAATGGGATACTGCATGCTTTGAATGCATGTTATGCAAGCTTTTATTAATGGAAAATTTTCCTGCAGTTTGTAATTTCTTTGAACTATATTTAAATGAAATTTATGTTGGAAATTCACAGAAGTATTGTGGACTGATGAATAATGATATAAAATACTTGTTTCTATAGATATTGCCTCTTCAAAGAATTCAGAAAATATGGATGAATTGCAGCTCCCTGAAGGGTTTAGGCCTGATTTTCATCCTAAGTGAGTACATTATTTATTCCTTTCATGCTTGGCCCACTTGAAATGAAAAGCTAAGTTAGCAATTAGTAAAAATAGGATTTGTAATCTGGGAGCAAATATTATAGGACATTGATCTTGAATTCTGAGATTTAAGCATTGCATAATGATAGTTATTGCCAGTATATTGGTCAGAGAACCTAAGAATTACATTGCATGTTTCTCACCAACCTCTCCTAGTTCGAATTTCTGACCCCCTGTTATACTCCTTATCTGGCTTTTCTTTTTTTTTTCTTTTTTTTTTAAATATATTTTATTGATTTTTTACAGAGAGGAAGGGAGAGAGATAGAGAGCTAGAAACGTCGACGAGAGAGAAACATCGACCAGCTGCCTCCTGCACACCCCCTACCGGGGATGTGCCGGCAACCAATGTACATGCCCTTGACCGGAATCGAACCTGGGACCTTTCAGTCCACAGACCAACGCTCTACCACTGAGCCAAACCGGCTTTGGCTATCTGGCTTTTCTTAACCACACCTCATCACTACATCTAAATCCAAACTGCTCAGCTCCCCCCAAATCCTGTGCTTTCCTTTTGATCTCTATATATCTGTCTACGGCCCCGCCAACTTATCAGTAACCCAGTGTGGACAAAAGGGGCCACATGCTGACCTGACAGGCTCAGGAGAGGCCTGCATGGCAGTCTTTCAGACTCAGAGACCGAAAGGAACCACAAAGGATGGTCTGAAATTAAACTTTAACTAAAAGCAGCTATGGTGGGCAGTTATGTCCTAGGCCAGTATCTTCACTGACAAAGTCAACCTTTACCTTAACTGAGCCTCTCTGTCTTTTTGCATCTATGATAACACACCCTTGGAATGTCTGGGTAACTTTTTCTGGAGCCCCTGGGGCACAACCAGATATGCTGGGCGCTAGGACAGATGCCACCAATTCCTTCATTATCATGTTAATTGTTCCTGCACCCACCTAAGTATGTGTCCATCATTTTACTTTTTATCCAATCTGAGGGGTTTCCCCCCTCCCCGCTTTGCTTTATCCCACCTCCTTAATCTATCACCAATGAATTTCATGTCACCCACCTACGTGCCTCCTTCGATTGCAATGTATAAATACTAATGTATCACACCATTCTCCAGAGCATTATCTCAATTCGTTGAGGTTCTGCTTCCTGTCATATGTCGACAGTTTGGCTCAAATAAACTCACAAAAATTCTTTACGTGTTTCAATGTTTGTTTGTTTTTTAATTTTAACATCAGGATCAAAACGAGTGTTTTTATCCTCTTTTACCCCGTAGCCAGATATAAAGTACAGCACAGATTCTGGAGCTAGAGTGCTTGGTTCGGTTCCTGGCAGCACTGCCTACCAGCTGTGCAGCTTACAAATTGCTTGATCTCTCTATACCTCAGGTTCCTCATCCATAAAGTATTTTGAGGTTAAAGTGACATAATATATGTAAAGCCACCTGGAAGTTATTCCTGGCATGTACTAAGTAACACAATAAAAATAGCACAAATAAAAAAGCAAACATCAGCCCTATGCCTCCCACATTCCGCCTCCCTTTCCCCAGTCCTATTTACTTCCATATTTCCAGTTACAACAGTTACTTAGCTTCTCTTTTGATGGATCATTTCTAAACAGTAATTAGTGTTGACTGGCTATCAATTTAGTATTCAGCTGTTACCTCAACCCTACCCACTGCTCCTTACCAGTCTCCCAGTAGAGTTCTTCCACAATTTTTGGTTAAATCTGTTGGCAGTATTTACATTATAATTGTTCCTGCAGATATGTGTTACGTGTTATAATTATGTATTTTTTCTTTTACAGTTTTGTCTTTCCTGTGGTTAATAATTGCCTTGTTTGTTTGTTTTTCGTGTACTTGGTTTTCTATCGCTGTCACTTTTCCCCCTCTAAAGGCTACAGTAGAGCTTTCAGGTGCCTAGCATCCCTTTCTGAGTGCTCCCGCACCGATAAAGACAGCACTGCTGTCACCCTGAGCACTCCCCTGGCTGTTTCTCTTACTTGGCTAGATCTCCTATTCTCCTCTTTACTAATTTGCATACAACTACCTTATGTAGTTTAAATGGTTCAGTTCCAACATAGCAAATAGCTGTTAAGAATCTAAAACATTTGATGTGAGCACATTGTTCTGAGCTAATCAATCCTCTGTGTTTTCACTTCAGGAACCCTTATTCTGATAGCATAAAAGAAATGCTAACTACATTTGGAACTGCCACCTACAAGGTGGGACTGAAGGTTCATCCCAATGAAGAAGATCCCCGGGTGCCCATAATGTGCTGGGGTAGTTGTGCATACACCATCCAAAGCATAGGTAAGAGACTTAAAGCCTCTCAAGTCACAAGCATACATGGACATGAGTTACCCTAGAAGCCTGTATTTATATGACATGTTTAAAGCGGGCAACAATATGAAGATCTTGAAGTAGGAAATGCAACATACTGACAAAATATTAGATTGGCAGGTGGTAAATTAACCAGCAACAGAGAACTCATTTTGGTGGGGTTTTAGCTTCTTGTCCTTTGAGGGAATGTGTATTCATTTGTACGTTTCATCCAAAGTTTATTCATGTAGAATGACTTGAAAATTTCAAAACCTGACAGTATTATGCTCTCTCCAAAAAGAATTTTATTACTACTTTCTGGAATTGTGATAACATATACATTCAAAATTTACCATCTTAATCACTTTTAATCTGCAGAGAGAATTTTAAGTGATGAAGATAAACCATTATTTGGTCCTTTGCCTTGCAGACTGGTAAGTTATCAATTTATTCACTTCATAGAATGGTAGAATGAAAATTCTTTGGTTCTGCTTTTTTTTAAGCCTAAAAACTTAATTGGTTATTTAGGCATAGCTTTACTCATTTCATAGTAAACCCTTTTTCTATAATGATATTGAAGAAGTAATGTTTGTGGTTTAATTTCTAGTTTTTCTTTTAAATAGACTTCATCTCTTTTCATCTAAAGTTCTTGCTTAAACACATGAAAAGATGGGGGGGAAAAAACTAAAAACAGTGCTTGTTCTCCACATGTGACTGTCTTTCATAAATGACATTTAATTAAGTTCACATTGATGTCAAAACAGTGCATTTTATGCCTAGAAAAATGAGGAAGGGAAATATACAGTCAAAGCCAACTAAATTTTACTCTATAGCTAGTGTCAGGTACATCATAAAATTGTCCTTAAGAGTAAAATCATGTAAATTGATTCATGTAGAATCACCCTGCTTGGGGTGTGTATGAAAGACAACCTATCAATATCTCTCTTCTCTCTCTCTCTCTAAAATCAATAAAAAAAATTTTTTCAAAAAGATGTCATAAGCCCTAATCGGTTTGGCTCAGTGGATAGAGCGTTGGCCTGCAAACTGAAGAGTCCCAGGTTTGATTCTGGTCAAGGGCATATATACATTACATTATAATTACATTATAATGCATATATATATACATTACATTAATTGCGGGCACATCCCCAGTAGGAGGTGTACAGGAGGTGGCTGATCAATGTTTCTCATGTTTTTAACTCTCTATCCCTCCCCCTTCCTCTCTGTAAATAAATAAATAATTTTTTTAAAAGATGTCATAAATTCAGTTGCATACCATTTAGAAAGATCTCATTGTGCCTCTAGCTTTGCTTCAATTGACTGTACTTCCAACTCACAGTCCTCAAAAAAGAGCTATTTCTTATGCTGGCTTTGTGTCATTCAATTTCAGGATGACTGTCTTAGGTCCCTGACCAGATTCGCTGCAGCACATTGGACAGTGGCATTACTTTCAGTGGTGCAAGGGCACTTTTGTAAGCTTTTTGCATGTGAGTATTAATACATGTACCGTAGATGTTATGGTAATTTTCCATCTATAATTTTGTTTTCAGTCATGCAACTTCTCTCCATTATGACAGAAATATTTTGGTAATACTGTTTATTTTATATACAAGTTCTAGCTTATAAATTCATATATATCTTGCAAAAAGACAAATGTAAACTAAGGTTATATACATTTTAAAAAATAATACTTATATTGGCATATGAAATGTGCTAATGTATTTTTTCTTTAAATATTTAGCTTTGGTGCCTAATGACAACTATGGAGACCTTCCATGCATATTAGATATTGACATGTTTCATTTATTGGTGAGTATCTTGTAATTTGTGTTTGACTTTTCCTTTATTGTATTATAGAACTTTAGATTTACCTTAGATTTAGTGAACGTTATAGAGGCAGACAGGGGGAGTTGCCATCAATAACTTGCCACTTCTGAGTATGGTTCTTTCTGAGGGCCTAAAAAGAAAACATTGCTTGGCCTGTGTGACTCGGTGGCTGAGTGCCGACCCCTGAACCAGGCGGCCACAGTTGATTCCTGGTCAGGGCACATAGCCGGGTTATGGGCTTGATCCCCAGTTGTGGGTGTGCAGGAGGCAGCTGATCAGTGATTCTCATCGTTGATGCTTCTCTCCCTTCCTACCTGAAATCAATAAAAAATACATTTTAAAAAAATAACTTTCACCTTTCTATGCTTTTTGCCTACAGAGATGTAAAAATAATACTAGTGATTAAGGGCTGTTGCTGACCCATACCGTGCTATTGAGCAGATACAGCCCTGTCTGTGATCACACTGCTTAGCAATAGAAATCTCCTTTGTGTGATTTATGCCTTCTGGGCAGGCTGGTGCCAGCACACAATACTGGCTGAACTTCAGTCCCACCTCAGATCGGTCTCCTTCCTCGGCACATGGAGTGGAGTGCCACAGGCAGCAGTCCCAAGTGCTGTGTCCTTAATTGCTTTGAGCATCAAATTCTGTACCTTTAAGGTGGTTAGTACCTACCTCATACAATGTGTCAGAACTCAGTGGGATGGTCCATGTAGGGAGCTTAGAGCACTGTGTCCCTAGTAAGTGTTAGCCTTTGTGACTGTTCGCATTGCTCCTGTGGAACCACCACCATGTAGGCAGCAAGAGGTAACAGGAGAGCTAACACTTATTGTAGACCTGACTGCTTTCACATGCATTCTTTCTTACTCCTTTACAGCCTTACTACTGAAGTATTAAAAACACGTGTATATTACCTGTAGTTTACTAACAGGGAAATGGAGACTCAGAGGTGTTAACTTGTCTACAAATCTCATAAGAGGAGCTGGAATTCATAGCTAGATCATTGTAGGTCCAAAATCCATGCTTTTTCCACTGCCTACTCTGAGGAAGATTTCAACTGTTTTTTGTTTGCTTGTTTTTCATTAGAATAGTTTATTAGCTGAAACCGGTTTGGCTCAATGGATAGAGCATCGGCCTGCGGACTGAAAGGTCCCAGGTTCGATTCCATTCAAGGGCATGTACCTTGGTTGCGGGCACATCCCCAGTGAGGAGTGTGCAAGAGGCAGCTGATGAATAATTCTCTCTCATCGATGTTTCTAACTCTATCCCTCTGTCTTCCTCTCTCTAAAAAGTCAATAAAATATATATATTTTTAAAAAGAATAGGTTAATTGATTTTTAGAGAGAGACATCAATGTGAGAGCAAGACATCGATCAGCTGCCTCCTGACACCCCTCACTGGGGATTGAGCCTGCAATTCCTTGACTGGGAATTGAACCAACAACCTGGTACACAGGATGATGCCCAACCAGCTGAGCCTCACCAGCCAGGGATGTTCTTTCTATTACCAGAGGCCTGGTGCATGGGGTTCGTATACTGGTGGGGGACGTGGCCTGAGGGGAATCAGCCCACTGCAAGAGCAGCCGCAGCTGAGCGGCTGTGGATCCGCCCTCTGAGTGGCTGCTCCCACTGTGGGAACACAGCTCATCCCAATCAGCCAAGCGGTGCTTCTACTGTGGTAGTGCACTGACCTACTAGGGGGTAGCTCCTGCATTAAGCATCTAGTGGTCGGTGCACATCATAGCTACTGGTAGACTGGTTGTTCTGGTTATTCCACCATTCAGTCACTGAGCTTTTATTATATAGAACTAGAAGCCCAGTGTGTGAAATCACGTGGCCCCACCCACCTGTATGGCATTGGTGTGCTCGCAGCCTC
Source organism: Nyctalus aviator (assembly GCA_036971965.1). Classification (NCBI taxonomy): domain Eukaryota; kingdom Metazoa; phylum Chordata; class Mammalia; order Chiroptera; family Vespertilionidae; genus Nyctalus; species Nyctalus aviator. Next base: position 76,670,961 of record CM072925.1, on the reverse strand, counting down.
ACCCACCTGCGCCGGTCTTTGGTCATTATGGCATTAAGGCCATTGGGTTTTTATAATATAGATTATTAACAAGTTCTGTAGAGGGGAATCACTGGTTAAATGAAATGATAGTATCCATCAAGACCATTTGCTCTTAAGGAATTCCATTTAGCCAATTCTAGTGGGATTTCTAATGTATGTACTATTTATGAACAAAATTTCTGTTTAGGTGTGAAGGGAATGCAAGCTGTCTGATGCTCTGTGTTTGGTATTTAGGTGGGCTTGGTGCTTGCTTTCCCTGCATTGCAGTGTCAGGATTTTTCAGGGATCAGCCTTGGCACTGGAGACCTCCATATTTTCCATCTTGTTACTATGGCACACATCATCCAGATCCTACTTACCTCATGTACAGGTAACTCCTTTTCGTCAGCTTCTTTAAGGAAGTATTAAAGGAAAAGGTACTTGACTGAGAATAGTATATAAATTATAATTAGGCTACTTGTCCTTATTGTTTAATGTGATAGGTTTTGAAACAAATTTCTTCCTCCTATTAAAATTCCTTAGCAATGTGAATCATTATTTTTATTATAAGTTTAGTGATATTTGAGTGCTATAGACTATATGTTTAGCTGATCTAGCTCACTGCATGCTACCTGGCACCCTGAATCAGCACAGCTTCTTCTCAAAGCTTGCAGGCTCCTTATTATGATGGAGAGAAATACTGTGCTCACCCCTGAGGAATTTAAGTTCTGTGTGTTTTGTGGGAGTATTTTCATGCTATATGTGAGTACTTAAATGATGTGATCTCTAATCCACTTAATAGGCAAATACAGAGTACTATTTCCTTTTCTTTCAGAAGAGAATGAAATGGATCAAGAAACTCCTGCTGGTGAAGAAGAATTAGCAGTTCTTGCTTTGTATAAAACACTTCGCCAGCACACAGGAAGGTTGGTTCATAATCTTTACACGATAGCATGAAAAAGGCACTTATTTGTAAGTAAGGAAAAGTGCTGTGTGTTGACATGTTTTATTGTTGTTGTTTTATTGATTTTTGGAGAGAGGAACATCAGTTGGCTGCCTCCTGCATGGCCCTTTCAGGGATCAAGCCCACACCATGGGCATGTGCCCTGACCAACAGGAGCCTGCAGCCTTTCAGTGCACGGCTGATGCCCAGCCAACTGACCCACACTGGCCAGGGCAGTTGGCAGGTTTTAAAAAAGAATTCTCAGAGCTGCTCACACTCACTTGGCCATGGAACCCTTCTTTTGCTTAGGTTACGGTACATGGAGACATGGAATTTATTTTTGGAAAGTGCTATTCTAAAACATTCTCTCACTAGGAATTAAAAAGTGCAAATTAAATTGACATAATTCGTTTTTAAGGCAATATCAAGACTGGCAGGAATGCAGGAAATTATTCAAACCTCACATATTGTTGGAGTCCTTTTGATTTGGTACAACAACTTCATTTAGCTTCTTCACAGTATATGTCAAGAACTTGGTTTGGTTTGGTTTGGTTTTTTTACCAAGTTATCTCATTTCTGAGAATCCACACTAACAAAATATTTGGATAAACCTGCCCCGCCAGCATGGCTTAGTGGTTGAACGTTGAGCTATGAACTAGAAGGTCGTAGTTGGATTCCCAGTCATGGCACATGCATGGCTGCAAGCTTGACCCCTCTCTCCCCCCCAGTGTGGGGCCTACAGGAGGCAGCCAATCAGTGATTTTCATAATTGATGTTTCTATTTTTCTCTCTCTTTCTTTCTGAAATCAATATATATATATATATAAAACCTATAGGCATAAACATATATTCTGATATTATTTATATTAGCAAAGAATTTAAAGCATTCTTAATTGCTTGCTTACAGGGGAATAATTTGGTATCAGTTATGATTGCTGTGTTCTAAAATATTGCATTTATGATATTCTGAAAAGCATGTTAATTTTAAATTTCATATGTTAAATTATGACTAAGACCAATTAGTATGAAAATAGTTTGCCAAAATAGTGCCTGCTGATAAAAATTCTAGAATAGTGGGTAAGTTTTTATTTTTTGATTTTTCTTTTTATATTACTTTTATAAATTTTAATAACAGCATTTGAAGCTATATCACCATGTTATATTTTATTATTCATTTTTACTTTTTAAATCCTCACCTATTTAAAAAGAGGATATCTTTTTCCATTGATTTTTAAACAGAGTGGAAGGGAGGGAGGAGTGGGAAAGAGAGAGAAGCATTGACATGAGAGAGACACATCTATTGGTTGCCTCCCACTTATTCCCTGACATGGCCAGGGGATTGAACCTGCAATCCACGATCGTGCCCTTAACCGGAGATGGAACCTGAGACCCTTTGGTGCATGGGCTGACACTAACCACTGAGCATCGGCTAGGGATATATCACCATTTTATAACTGACATTCTATTAGAATCAGGGCTATCCACATTGTGCTGTAACTAAAGTGACTTTTTCTTTTAAATTTTTTATTTTCATTTTTCTCTTAGTGCTTTGAAAGAAATACCCTCTGGCTGGCACCTGTGGAGGCGTGTCAGAACTGGCATCATGCCCTTCCTGAAATGTTCCGCTTTGTTTTTTCATTACTTAAATGGAGTTCCTTCCCCGCCTGAAATTCAAGGTAATTTCTAATTTCTTTCAAAATGTCAGAAATGTATGTAGTCTTTCATTCCAGCAGCTTAGAATTAAGGTGACTTGCACAAATGAAAATGGATTAAAAGTTTAGAATATAGCTAATTGACTATGGTGATGTACACAATTATAGAATAAAAATGTGTCTTTAGCCGAAACCGGTTTGGCTCAGTGGATAGAGCGTCGGCTTGGGGACTGAAGGGTCCCGGTCAAGGGCATGTACCTTGGTTGCGGGCACATCCTCAGTAGGGGGTGTGCAAGAGGCAGCTGATCGATGACTCTCTCTCATTGATGTTTCTAACTCTCTATCCCTCTCTCTTTCTCTCTGTGAAAAATCAATAAAATATATTTTTTTAAAAATGTGTCTTTATATGTCGGGGTTTTTAAAATATATTTTTATTGATTTCAGAGATGAACAAAGAGGGAGAGAAAGATAGATACATCAGTGATGAATCATTGACTTGCTGCCTCCTGTACATCCCACACTGAGTATTGAGCCCACATGTGCCCTGACCGGGAATCAAACCATGACCTTCTGGTTCATAGGTCAATGCTCAGCCACTGAGCTCTGCCGGCCAGGGCTATATGTCTGCTTTTATTGGATTCCAGTAATATGCTTTTTGTATGTTTATATGTTCTAAAGTATACTAATTTTGCTTTCATGTGTTAAAATGTTTAATCTTATATTATTCATAAACTGGAGTCTTTGGCTTTTAAAAAGTGAAAACTGACTATTTCAAGTGTTTCTTAACTCTAAAGTTCAGAATATCTATATTTGCACATAAATTTGATTTTAATGTAGGAATTCGTTTGCTATTTCCTGGTTGTTTTCTATGTTCTATTTTGATTCATTTCATGAAAGTAGTGTAAAGGTAGACTTAACGTTTACTGTATCTGTAGAGCATGGCAAAAGGCATGGAGTGCCTGCAGGTAATGCTGCTCACTAAGTTTGTCGACTAGCATCTCCATTCAGCTAGATGCCCAGGCCCCTTATAGACTGATTTAGACTTCCTAATCATTTACAGGGGTGATTAAATAAGTGTTTCAATCCATCTCCCATGATGAAATCATCTTATATTCCTGTGCTGCCTTATACTTTTCTGGAGCACTCATATGTTGTTTTTGTGATTTAATGTTTATAACTAACCCCATGAAGTAGTCATGCAGGTAAACCATTTTGCAACTGGTAAAACAGACACCAAGGAACTATAACCAGTTTGACTTAGGAGTCAACCTGACTCCACTCTGAATTGTGTCATTTTCTGTGGGTCCCGTCCATGCACCATCTTGTTAACTTCCTATAAGTTATGTACTTAGCAATTTTGAACTCTTTCCTCATGCTTTTTTTTTTTTTTTAACTCTTTTCTTCTCCATTTACAGTTTCTGGAACAAGCCATTTTGAACATTTATGTAACTATCTTTCCCTGCCAAACAACCTCATTTGCCTTTTTCAAGAAAATAGTGAGATAACGAAATTACTGATTGAAAGGTAATAATTATACACTTTTTTAAAATTACATTGAATGAAATTATATGGTAACAAACTTCAATTTATCACAGATATTGCAAAATTCTCAAGTAGTGAGCTTGTAAGAATTCAGTCCATGTAATTTAAACCATAATGATTAGGCCTTTTCAGTTAAGGATTTACCTTTATGGTAAGATTTTTGCTAAGCTGGTGAATAACACAAGAAGATTTATTATTATAACAAGTAATACTCTAGGAGAGTAGTGGTGGAAATGGTTATTTCCTCTGATCAACTTACTTATTAAGGACTCAGTTCCATAAATTTGGGGAACTGAAATATACCTTAAGGATTACCTAGTCCAACACCCTTAGTTTAAAATTTAGCTGTTTTGCACTGGCCGGTGTGCTCAGTTGGTTAACGCTTCAACCCCGGGCATTGAAAGGTCCGGGTTGGATGTTTGGTCAGGGCACGTATGCGAGGCAGCCAATCAATGTTTAAAGTAAAATTTGGGTATTTTATGCAGAGAATGAGAGAAGATATTCGCAAATCATATATCTGACAAGGGGTTAATAATTCCTATATCTAAGCAAGAAAAAAGCAAACATTAAAAATGAGCAAAGAAAACAAATTTTTCAGAAAAATATTTTTTTAAAGTTCAAAGGATTTTTCCAAAGAACATGTACAAATGGCCAAAGCGCACATGAAAACATGCTCAAAGTCACTAGTCATTGGGGAAATGTAAATCCAAATAGCAATGAGATATCATTTCACTCCCATTAAGATGACCATAATAAAAAAGGCAGACAGCACTAGTATGTGTTGATGAGGATGTTGACAAATTAGAATCCATGTACATTGCTGGTAGGAATAGAAAGTGGTATAACCACTCTGGAAAACAGGATGGTAGTTCCTCAAAAAATTAACATAGAATTACCATATGATTCGGCAACTCCATTTCTAGATATATATTGCAAAATAATTCAAAATAAGGTTACATATATACATGTACACTTATGTTAAGAGCCAATATCCATCAACAAATGAATGGGTAAATAAATAAAATTCTGATGTAAGCCATAGCATGGGTGAACCTTAAGGATATGCTATATGAAACAAGCCAGTCACAAAAGGGCACTATATGTTTTTACTTACTTGAGGAACATAGGGTAATCGAATTCATGGAGACAGAAAATGGAATGGTGATCGCCAGGGGCTGGGGAGAGAAATGGGTTACTGTTTAACAAGTATAATTTGTCAAGTTGGGAAAGTTCTAGAAATGGATGGCAGTGGTAGTTTCCCAACAATGTCAATGTACTTAATTCCACAGAACTATACATTTAAAAATGGCTAAATGATAGATTTTATGTTATGTATATTTTACTACAATAAAAATACATTTTAATATAAGTGTTCTAGCTCATTAATAGGAACTTGTCATTAATTTATACTGGTTTTTCCAGAGTGTCCAAATTAGTGTAACTGTGTATCTAGCCACAAATTGTAATATATTTAACATTCTTTTAGAAAATCATAGGGTCATATTTTTTTTATTTTAAAAGTTGCAGACAAAATATGGTTTTCTGCCAAGCTTCTTTTGAGTTGTTAAAATATATTAAGCAAAGGTGTTGTTGTTTTTTTTTTTCCTCTTACTGGATTTAGAGAAGAAAGAATTCTAGTTCTAACCTTTCAAAAGTAAAAATTGTTTCTTTTTTCCCAATTACATTAAAGTTGGTGTCAGCACAATGAAGTGAAAAAATACCTAGAAGGTGAAAGAGATGCTATTAGGTAAGTTACATTTTGTCGAATACATAGTGGGGGCGGGAAGCAGGGAGGCAGGGTACAGGTACTGTGTTCCTTCAGCACTGGCTTCCTGATCTTAAGTGAATCCAAGAGATAGGCCATTGAGCCTTGATATTTTTTTCTTCTTAGTCCAATGGTGGTGACAGTTTGTAAGAAAAATCAAAATTAGGAACATAAATATAGGGCATTATTTTTGGCAGAGGAAGTAAATAAAATTATCTTTTGAAATATTTGCTTTAAAAAAAATCTGGGTCCTCTTTTAGTTTTTTCTTAGCTTTATAATTATTTTTTAGTATGGAATACTTCAAACTATCCAAAAGTTTAAAGACTAATATATTCATCCAGAATGGCCAAAGTCGTCAAGGAGAGAGGTCACTGTGGGGCTTCCTGAGGCAAGGGGATTCTAACATTTTCAGAGAATCTTTTGAAAGGAGCATGGTAACGTCAACAAACCTGAACTACACAAAACCATGCTGGAACTGGGATTTAAGAAAGACTTAGCTTATACACCCTCTCAACTAGGACTCCATCCAGCCCTTCAGCCACTGAAGAGTGATACTGCCAAGGCAGGATTCAGTTCATCTTTGATGTGGACACACAGTTGGGGCTAACTACGATACTCTGGCAACTGGATTGACTTTTTTCCATCACTTTTATGTGTTTCGTTCCTTCAAACAATTCCCAAGATATGTAACAAGAGCTGTTGTCTCTTTCTGGCTGGGAAAGTAGAAGAAACTAAAAAAAAAAAAAAAAAAATATCATCAAAAGAGTTTGTAGTCTATTAAATGATGTACAATTTGGCCAGTTTGGAAATGACTCAAAGGAAGAAGTAGTAGGTCTGGAAAAAATCTTACTATAGACTATAAAGTTTGACTTACGGGTAGAATATCCATATTAGTTCCTACTCAAATATGCAAAACAAAGGTGATAAAACAAAATTCAAAAGTTGGTTCAAGTGGCATGGGCCTTTTAAATGACAGAAACTGCACATCCTTGTCACTGCCGTGGGAACCAGAGATCATAGCAGTAGCAGTGATGTATCTTGCGGATGTTTATGCAAATCTGAAATATAAGCATGAACCTCCAAACCCACGTATCGGAGATGGTGGGGACAGTTTGCGCAAGATGGCCCTGCCACCAATTCCTGGATCTTTACTACTCATAAGGAAAACAGATGCCTCATCTCAGGACTCATCAGCTGTATCAGCCCCATCACTCAACCCAGTGCCACCGTCATAGTTGGGTCTGAACCGTCCCCACAAGGACCTATAGCCATCAGCCCTGCCGCCACAGCAAGCCCAGCAGCTCAAGAAGCCATCCCTATAGCCTAGTCCTCCCCACCAGGTGAAGAGAGCCACGGTTGTTTCTCCCAAAGAAGAGCAAAGCTGCAGAACCACCACCAAATTGAAGCCACTTACCCTCCATTGTTTCCAGCCCACCCAGTGCCAGACTGGAAGCCTCCCCTCTGGCTCCTTAGGCACAGCTCAGCCACCAGGACCCTATGGTTTCCAGTGACCTCTCTAAAATCCACATTCCTCCCCCAGCCCACCCAACCCCTGTGCACCAGCTCCACCATGGCCACTGCCATCACCACCCTCCAGCTACATAACTGAATGTCCGCCACCAGGTCCTATTGTCTGGAGAGGGCTCCCAGAGTCCATGTTGAAGACCAAGGGCCCTTCCTACAGAACCTGCCCCCAGCCTATGGCCCACTAGCTCACCTGCCCTACTACCTCCATGTCTACCCCGCCAACCACCCCCTCAGCTAGTGTACCCTTCCCCAGCCTTTTATCCCCACCCACCATTCCACCCCCCACTTCCAGCTACCCTTCACCTCCTTCCACCTACAACCCAAACTTCCTGCTCCCCACCCATGCTGTCCCCGCTAAAGGACAGCCACCCAGGCTCCCATACATACCCCCACCTAGCATGCCTCCAGTTGGGGCTGGAGCACACAGCCTGGGTGATATAACCTGATGCATTTTCCCCCTTTATTTTAACAAAAGTTTTTCTAGTTAACTTGAAGGGTAGTTGAAATGAGTAAGCAGCAGCGTACCTTGTATAATGCTAGACAGTTGCAGCATGGGAAGGCGTGGACCACGCACAGGAGGTGAACTCAGGTGGGCCCCCATACCTAGGGATTGGGAACAGCCTCGGCAGTGCCCCTGGCCACCCGCTGTGCTGCTGTCAGCTGAGGCCAAGAGTCCTGCTCTAGGTGACTTGACACTAGTGAGAGTATTAATCTGCTATATTGGCTCCATAAATAGCTTCCGTAGGAATGAATTTCCTTCTAGAAATCTGCCTATTTTTCCTAAATACAGTGTGAAACAGTCCAGTTCCATCTGAAGTCAAGCTGTTGTCATCACTTTCCTCCGTGTTCTCTCCTGTGAGACCCAGTCAGGCAGAAGAACCCTTTTTTTGTTTTGAGAATCTACATCTTTCTATTAAAGTTATTTTAAAGGCATTGTCTGGTTGGATGGCTTTTTTCTTTTTCCTCCAGGAAGAAGGGGAGGAATATACTTGAAAAGTAACATGTTTACATCTATATGCAAATTCCTGCACATAGAGATATATTTTTCAAGTGTGAATGTAACAACATCCTGTGAATTCCATCTTGGTTACAAATGAGACTCCTTGGGTCATTTATCTAAATAAAAGCAGTTCTGAAAGAAAAATAAAATAGCATAATAAGACTCCATACATCTATTACTCAGCTTCACTAACAGTCAGTGGTGACCAGTCATTTTTTTTTTTTTTTTCATTTCTTTGACATTAGCTCTATTCTGATTCTGCAGTATGCTCTACCAGGTGATAACATACATTTCATCTATTAATATGTCCTTGGTTCTGTTGACTATATTCATAAAAATCAGAAGGCAGGAGGAGATTGTTTTCTGTTTCTTTGAATTTATACACAGTCTGCCCCAAATTCAGAGACCATAACACCACAATTTTTTTAGGTTGAACAATATGAAATTGAAGTTTTAAGAAGTAAAAATGGTTAAGTACCACCAATTTCATATGGTTCAACATGCAGTCAGCACTCGTGATGTGCAACAGTAGTTCTCAACTTGAGGTATACATCAGAACAGCACTGGAAACTTTAAAACATACATGGAGCCCTACCTACCAAATCTATTTCTCTAACGTTGGGCTCCTCGCATGTATGTCCCTCTACCTCAGATTTTCCCCAAGCGATTCTAGTGTAAGTACTATGGTCCAAGGAGTCAGTCCACCCCTATCTCCGCCGTAGGGCCGAACCACAAGCCCTTTCAGGACAGGCTGAGCCCTGAGAATGTGCTCTCAAATACCAATTGAATTCGGTTCTTCTTGTATTTGAATTAACTTGCCAACATGACATGGTACTTGTAACTTAGCTGTCCTCTACTTCTCTCCTCCTGCTCATTTGTACCTTAAGATCACCTGTAATCAGCACATCTTTTCTGTCTGCCCTCTGCTAGGTTCTGTGGTGGGGCTCTCAATTACTGGGCTGTTTTGATAGAAGCCTGGAGATGAATATCCTTTCCTGTCCCTCCTCCTAACTCCCCAGAGCTACCACATTTTCATGTAAATGAGGCTGGATCTATGTACTGTTTACTGTTCTGTCCTAATGGTTTATTCTGAACTTTTCAAGTAAAAATGTTAACCATAAGGTCTTAAGTTAAGTATAACTTTTTAAATTTTTTATGTGGCTTCATGTACCACTGGTAGATCTCAGCACTCGGGTTCAGTCTGCCTTTACTTGTTCTGACTAAGTTATAAATGAGTTATCCTGTCATTGTGATATGACCTCATATTAATTGGTTTTATGTTTGTGTGTTTTTAAGCTATCCAAGAGAATCTAACAAACTGATAGACCTTCCAGAGGATTACAGCAGCCTCATTAATCAAGCCTCTAATTTCTCGTAAGTTTTGATATTAGAAGATTGAGCATTTCCTACCACTGGAAACACTACACGGAATTAAGGGATTTTGTTCATTGTTTTGAGGGGGCATGGGCGGATGGCCAGCTTGCCTGCTGGTCGAACTCCTGGTCAAGGGGACAATTTACATATTAGCCTTTTATTATATAGGATATACACTGAGTGGCCAGATTATTATGTGTTCAGAGATCATAATAATCTGGCCACTCAGTAAATATAACTTTTAATTCATCATTTTTCACTGCATATGATATTTCACTATTTAGTTATAGCAGGATTTATATTTTTGCTCTTAATGATGTTTATTTCTTTTTTCTCTAATGGTTGGTTATTCCCAGTACATGTGTTTGTGTATATGTGTGAGCTGTTCCCAATTATAAAAATAGTTCTCCTGGACCATAGGGTATAGGCATCTTCAGTTCTATCTTATGTTGCACAGTTTTGCTCCACAGTGGCTTTACCACCAGCAGCTCTTCAGCCCATCTTCTGTAAAGCAATGACTTGTGCTTTTTTTTTTCCTTTTTTTTTTTTTTAATTCCATGGAGGTGCCCCAAATCAGGCGGTGATAAGAGCAGAGCCCCAACTCTGTGCCTTGTATGTGGAACTCTGCTGTGCTCCCAGAGCTACTGCTGCCAGACTGAACTGGAAGGGGAGGATGTGGGCGCCTGCACAGCTCACACCTACTCCTGCGGTTCTGGAGTGGGCATCTTCCTGAGGTAGGTGAGCCCTGGGGGAGCTTGTTAGCTTTGCATCTGCTGCGGTGCATGCCTGTCTAATTGCAGAGGATTCCGAGACTGCTGTTCGCATGTGTTGTATTCACTTGAAGAACATGGGGAGCCTTGTCTTCTAACACCCCACAGTTGGCTCATGCTAAATTGGTTAGTTCTGTTACCATCATTTCCACGCCCATGACAGTCCTGTTCTGTTTTCCTCATGCCTCACTCTAATGTGAAACTTCCTGTTGCCTGACCAGATTCTTTACCCAGATTTAGTCACAATTACTCCTTTTGTTGTATCGTCATGGTTTTGGATTCAGACATATTTTATATATATATATAAATGTGTGTGTCAATATATATAGTTGTATATGTTCAACAACATATAACAAATACTTGTTATGACTTGTGTGTCCTGGGCATTGAGAGTGCAGTAGTCAACAAAGCAGACCGAAGTCTCTGCCTTCCTGGGCTTATCTTGTAGTGAGGGAGGCAGGAGGTCAATAAGACGGTAAGGATTTAGAAAGTGCTGTGTGCAAAGGAGGGGAATAGGAAATGGCGTGGGGGGGGGTGTGAATTTTAGATAGGGAACCAGGGAAGGTTCCCTGAAAAAGTAACTTGAAAGACCTAAAGAAGTGGTAGAGCAATGTTAAAATATGTACACAGATAATAATTTAATAAAAATAAAAAAAGAAGTGGTAGAGCCTTCTAGAAAGGGAGCAAGTAGACAGTGGCTGGGGAATGTGCCTGCTGTGTGTTACAAACAGCCAGGAGGCTGGTGTCGCTGCAGTGAGTGAAATCCTGAGGAGACTCATGGGGCCTGGCGTGTCCTGGTGTCTCTGTGAGTGAGGTGAAAGCCATTTCGGGGTTTGAAGGAGAGAAGTGACATGAGTGTGAGCTCCTTGGGGCATAGATCATTTCCACCTCTCAGTCCTCTCAGTGCCTGACAGTTCCTTGTATGTGATAGGTTTTCAATAACTGTTAAATTGAGCTCAGTTTTTGAAAAGCCAAGCAAACCTGCCGGGGATCAGGAGACACCTTTTTAAATAGCCCGTAGGGAAGATGTGAAAGTGACATTTCCCCATCTTCATATTTCAACATTCTTTTTGTCTTGTACAGTATTGTTTTGTGTTTCAAGTCGGCCTAATTCAAAATGTTTGTATACCATTTGTAATGGGTTATTTTCTCAAGATAGTGGTTAAAAATATCAGTAACTTTTTTATGTTTAGAAGTTAACTTCCTCACACTTAACAGTTTTTTAAATGCTATTCTTATGGGAGCTGTCAATTCCTGTTCCACAGTGTTCCACTTTCTCACTATATTGATTTACAGTACAGTCATTTCAGTGATTTTTAGTGATGTGTTGATACTCTCCTGTCTCTGCTGTAAGTGCTGTTGTTGTTTATTTATTTTTTAAGATTTCAACCCATTTGAAGCTGAAGCCAAACCTTGGTTGTAATGTATAACATGTAAATGGTCTCTCTACAGAGTACGGGAATGTCAGGTGCTATTTTTAGCCGGCAAAACCAAAGGCTGTTTTTATTCTCCTCCGTACCTTGATGACTATGGGGAGACTGACCAGGGACTCAGGTAAGGGCCCCCATTCTGGGGGGCTGGTTCACTGACTCCGGGCCTCCAGAGCCTTCAGTACATGGCGAGCATGATGAGCCCTGGGCTGAGGCCGGTCTGCTCACACCCTGGCTGCTGCAGGGCTTCTGTTCTGGCGGAGATGGCTGGTACCTGTGAACTCCTCCAAGGAGGCGCCTTGTGCCTGGTTTGGCACGCCCTTCCCCAGACCTTAGGATGTCATGGGGCCGTCGGGTAACTTTTTTCCATTTCTCACTCCAGAGAATCAAAACTGTTTGAATTGCTTGTGGCATCCACAGCATCGGAGCTCTGTAGGGAGAGCCCATTGGAACTTGTGTGGCTTTTATGGGGAAACCGTTGCTCTTCAAGTGATCTAAAGAGAGCAAATCTTCATTGATAAGAAATGAGCTTATTTCGTAAGAATCTGGGGACAAAGATTTAGGACATACATACACTGAGTGGCCAGATTATTATGATCTCTGAACGCATAATAATCTGGCCACTCAGTGTATATCCTAGATAATAAAAGACTAATATGCAAATTGTCCCTTTGACCAGGAAATTGACCAGCAGGCAGGCCAGCTGGCCAACCACCCATGTCCCCTCCCCTGGCCAGGCTGGCCGGACCCCACCCATGCATGAATTCATGCACTAGGCCTATAAAATACACACACACACACACTGAGTGGCCAAATTATTATGCGTTCAGAGGTCATAATAATCTGGCCACTCACTGTATAGAGCAGTTCTACAAGCTTAATCACTTCTATGGTAACTTCTATCATAAGCAAAATGCTTATAGTAGTTCCCTCAAGTACTATTAAAAAACTTGTTAGTCCATCTCTTTTTGCCCAAAGAAGGTAAGTCTTAACCTAGATATAACCATCCAACCTTGAGGATCAGAAGTTCAAGGTCTGAAACAGGCAGAATAAGTAGATGGGCTGCCCCAGGTCCTTGGCTGCAAGGTTGTTAGGCACATGCCACCGGGTGATGGTTTTCCTATTCTCTAAGGAGTGTGGGCTCTTAGGAGGAGCCCTGGTTAGAGTGAGAGGAATGTGTCCTATGAATTGGGACCAGAGGCCCCAGGCTGAACTCTCCAAAACCTGTGCTTAATTAACTATATTCAGCCCAGATGTTATTTACATTTGGCTGCTTTGCTTAGACTTTGTGGCTGAAAGATAGGACTCTGAGGAACATGTGTACCCCTGTAATTTGCCTTCTATCCTCTCCCTGCCCCTCCCTTCTTTTTACATTCAACTAACGAAATAAACAATGAATTGGTAGTTTTAACTTCTCAACCCAGACTCTCCTGCCCTCGTTCCCTCAGCCCTGTCTGAGGAAGTATAGCTCGTGTGCATTTTCCTCTTTTTTTCAGCACTTATTCCCTTTCAGCTTCTCCTAGCAAACCTGCAAAACTAACGTCTTAATAACCACAGATGCCTGCCAAACAGAAATTTTGCAGAGGATCTAAAAGCAATAACTTATAACTTTTCCTAAACCGGGAAAGGCTGGGAAAAATAGATGAATAAACAGAATGCATCCAGAGTGACATCTGTCTTCTTTCTAGACGGGGAAATCCTTTACATTTGTGCAAAGAGCGATTTAAGAAGATTCAGAAGCTCTGGCACCAGCACAGTATCACAGAGGAAATTGGACATGCACAGGAAGCAAATCAGACACTAGTTGGCATTGACTGGCAACATTTATAGTCATGCGCCACCAAAAACATAAACTCGGATTTTTGTAACCCAGCAGCTTTTCAAGAAAAAGAATAGGAAATCAATTCCACTGGATTTGGAAATAAATTGTTTAGTGACGCTTTTCTTCCCAGTTTTTTTCTTTTTATAGTTTCTGGCTCTAGGGACTGATGAAAATCATCTTCCATCAGCATATTTTCTTGAATCATTTGCTGTATCCTCAAACATAACTTCTTGCAAGGAGCTTCTCTTCCTGGGCCGGACACAGACCCTCTGTGGTACCTGACTGCGTTTGACCGTTCCCAGTCATCTGAGCCATGTTACAGAACTGATCACAGGGCGCTCTAAGCCTGAAGCTGACTCACCAGCAGGAGGAAACAAGTCTCTGGTCTGTTGGGGTCACACCTCAGTCCCGCTCAGTGACTCACCGTGGGCTGGGTTGGTGTCCCCTCTGCTGATGGACCCTACCTCTACGAGCGAAGCAGCAGGTTTATAGAGCAGCTTCCCCTGGTCCGCGCCGCTGTCGGAGGACGGGGCACTTGTGCGGGAGGAGACCCTGTGAGGAAGGGGAGGCAGTTTCTTCAGAAGCTGGGCGGTTCTCCGAACCATGAAAGGTGGGATTTTTATTTTATTTTCTTTGGCAGGACTTCTGACTTTGAGAGAGAAAAACTCATTTTAAAGGGCTTTTTGAAAAGTTATAGAGTATCCTAATTTTTCAGACAACATATTCTTTTATTTCTAAGACTAAATGGAGAAGTGTATGCATCTAGAATCAAACACTAGCAGGAAAAAAAAACAAAAAACTGTGTTTTGAAGTTCCCGTACCCCCTTCCCCACTCGCATTTCCTGGAAAGATGGATCGCTGGTTACGTGCTGGCTCACTTAGTACATTCCTGGGACAGCCTCTGTGCCCAGGCTTTGTATTCTTTTTAAACATTACTGTTTTTACTAAGAGGTGCCTTCCTAGAATGATAGCCGCTTAGTAAAATTGATTATAACTATCATATACCCCATGGCCACTCTGATGTACATGTGCCGAGAGCTTGGATACACACAGATTGATGGCAGACTTGTGGAGGAATAAAGTCGGAGCCTCTCTAAGGTGAGGCTAAGGGACAAATGAACAATGAAAGGCTCTTGGATTTTTTTTCAGCTGATGCCAGTAATCCTTTCATTCGGTTTTCTTTGAACTGCATCTAAAAGCTCCATCACACACTCCACAGTGTGCCCAGCAGGAAGGTAGGACTCCTGGCTTCGGGGTGAAATAAGTGGGGATGCCGAAGCTGCAGTCACTGCTCCCTCTCCCAGGTAGTCTTCTGGAAGGATGACCTTGACCCTTCTTGCTTGGGACTGACTCACCCAGATGAGAGGAAGCGTTTCTCACCCAACAGGAAGAAAATCTAGATTAGAACCTAGTGCTCTCCCCTTTCTCCTGGCCTTTTTGCCATTGGTAAGATCTGATGGTTTGGACTGTGGATGGCATATGATATTAATGTTTATTTTGGCTTTTGTCACATCCTCATTCCTTTAGCTTTTAAGTCCAGCTTCTTTTGGATTTTCTCAATAATGTTCATCAATTTAAAATGATGAAGACCATGTCTGGTCTCTCCCTCGTAAATGGATTATGGACATTGTCACCAAATCATGAGCATTTTCCAGCTTTTAGGACTGGGGGTGTCATCCCTGAATTTCACTCTGAGAATGTCAGAGTCTGAGAGAAGATAAATTTAAAAGATGAAATAATGTTTGCATCATTAAGCTAATTGTCTTCCCTACCTAATGAATCATCTTAGTATTTTGATTTGTTCCGCATGTATTATGTTTATTGTGGAAATGTTTATGTAACATGCTTTCTATATCAGGGAAAATCTTATCTGTTTAATAAATTGGCTATAACTTTAATATCTGTGGAAAACTTGTAAAATTTGGAATGTATCATATGTAAAAAGCTTAAAGATATCCAAATAAATGCTTTAGGTGTTGACATTACTTTGGGTCTGTCTACATTTTCATTTTGTTTCACACTTAAATATCCTGGAAGTATTCCCCATGTCACCTTGCTACAAACAAAGTGGGACATCTGTATTAGCTTGGCATTTAAGATGCTTATGTTATTAGTGTCTGTTATGGCCATTAGCCAGTCGATCTTGACCTTCCCATAGAAAGCTTGGTCATCATTTCAGCTGATTAAGTTTCCTGTTAATTGGCTATGACAGCTTGTAACCTTTCTAAACCATATGGACCTTAATTCATGAGAAAGGGGGGCACTCAGTCTCTCCCAACTCTGAGACCTGTCTCCAGGTGTAAACTCTTTTTGCTCATCCTTACTTGATCCCAGTCTTGTTCTTACACACTCCCCAGACCCTTTCTGCTTATGAGAGAGATGGGTAGGAAAGGAGTTGCATCCAGTGCCAGGGAAGCATTGCCTATGAGAGCTCTGCTATACTCTTTTTTTTTCTTTTTTCTTTTTTCTGCTGTACGTTTTAAAATCCTCTTCAAAGGAACGGATCACACTGAAAAAGCAGGTTTCCATTGTACTATCCCTATCATTAATGCTGCTTCCAGCTTCTTCCCTCCCCTGGTCCTAGTGCATCAGTTCCAGGGCTCATTAAGCCCTGTGACACACTCCTTGCTCTGTTCCTACTCTTGTTTTCCAAGTCAGGTTTTTTGAGGTTTGTTTAACAAAAACCATAATTAAGAAATAGAATAGTTCCATCACCCAAGCTCTCCCATGCCCCTTTGCGGTCGCTTCTCCCATCCTGACCTCTGGCAACAACTAATTTTTCCCCCATCCCTTTGCCTTGCCTCTTCCAGAATGTTATATAACTATCTTATGGAGCTTTTTGAGTCTGCTTCTCTCGCAAAGAAGGCATACGACTCTAGCTGATTGGGCTCAGTGGGCGGAGCATCGGCCTGTGGACTGAAGGTTCCGGGTTCAATTCAACGTATCTCTGCTTCAGGCTCCCAGCCCTTGTTGGGGCACATGTGGGAAGCAACCAATTCATATCAATGTTTCTCTCTCTGTGCCCTCTCCCTTCTGCTCTAAAAATCAATGGGAAAATATCCCTCAAGTGAGGATTTAAAAAGAAAAAAAGGCGTGGGTTTGAGGATCATCTGTATTTCCTTTGGTTGCCACAGAGTTGGGAATCCTGAAATACAGGCTGTTGAATTGTGCACAGCAGAAGAATTTACATGAAATAACAACACACGCACCCTTTATCTTCGAGTGTTTACATCACCAGGTAGTGCTTGTGCAGTTACCAGATGAAGGACATTTGGGCGATTTTTGGTGATTATAAATAAAGCCACTATAAACATTCATGTATAGGTTTTTGTTTGGACCTAAGTTTTCATTTCACTTGGGTAAATAGGAGTTTGCCTTTATATATAACTTAACCCACACCATCCTTGTACTACAATCTGTAACTTTGCTATTTGTGCTCATCTTCTGGAGGACAAGAAAGAGAGTGCATCAGGAGTTAAGGATTGATACAGCCTCCCTGCAAGCCAACCTCAAGTCCCCTGAGGACTGGGAAGGCATCCCTATCCCCCCATATCCCTATTCCCAACACAGCGCAACTGGCTGGCCGTGCTGTAATCACTTGATCTTAGCCAAAAGGCTGAGAAGCAATGGCGTGCTGTAATCAGCTGTCTTTTTATCTAGTGCAGGTCCGAGGCCCTAATTGCTTTGGTCCCCCGGCCACGAGGCTAAGCTGCAAACCTTCTGGCCTAGCACCACAGATGCCCAGAAGAGGAGGGGCAGGGCAGTGTGCAGAGCAAGCAGCTAATCTTATTACCCGTATTGAGGTTACTCAGGGTTTATTTGCTGCTGGTGGCTCAGTCTGGTTTTAATGTGTTGCAAGAAACTATGGGTTATTGAGCTGAGGACACAAATTCTAGAAAATCCACCTTCCTAAATGTTCAGAATAAGCATTGCATACTTCTGCACTGTGGAGTAAGTGTTTTAAAAATAAAACTACTAAGACACTGTCTTTACCTCTCACCCTATCCCAGGGCTAGGCTAGCAGGACTTTGAAATCTTGGATTCCCTTGGTTGACATGAATTTGCCCTGGCCCAAGGAAAGAATGAAGTTAGACACCAGGGAGAACCTGGTGCCAGATCTCCGCTGGGCACTGGTCAATGACCAAAGGAGGTGGGCCAGCTTTCTCTGGCAGTGATGGCTCCCTGAGGAGACCTGTTAAGAAGCAGCTCACCCTAAGTCTGCTCTGAACTAATTGGTGGTAATTATTGGAGGGTCAGTTAGTCCTTGGTCCTCAGACCATAAAGCTGCTTATACCTGCCTCTATAACCTGGCCCCATTCAGATTCATATTTCTCTGTTTGGGAAAATATGTTTTGACCAGGGGGAAAAATGCTTTGGAATTTTTACTTAAATCACTATAGTGATTAGATAAATTCAGCTGTGGTCCAGACTCTAGCAAAATGTTGAGATTATTTGGATAAATTGATAGTCACTTTCTTGGAGGTAAGAGAGTAAGAAGGCAGGAAGGAGGTGACTCCCATGCTGTTAAAACACAGCTCCCCTGGTCATGAACAGTGCTTCTGTTCAATGTCAGGTTTGGTTTTGTTAAAATATATATATATATATATATATATATAGTAGAGCCCTAGCTGGCCTACAGACTGAAGGGTCCCGGTTTTGATTCCAGTCAAGGGCACATGCTCAGGTTGTGGGCTCAGTCCCCAGTGTGAGGCATGCAAGAGGCAGCCTGACTGTGATTCTCATCATTGGTTTCTATGTCTCACTCCCTTTCCCTTCTTCTCTGAAATCAATAAAAATATTAAATACATATATTTATATATTAGGTAAAGTTGGGGGTGCTATTGAATGGGCTAAGATAGACATTTTCATACTATACACAGTGGTTTTCAAACAATGTAATTTTTAATGTCTATTGTACAGCTTAGTTACACACCGGGCCTAGAACAGCACTTTCCCGGTGGTTCTCAGCACTCCTGAGAGGAAAGAGGGCTCTGGAATCAGAAGTCGAATTAAACCTGGGACCACAATCTCAGTCGCCAAACACCTTCGGTGGGTCTTCAGCATGGGAAAGTTAGAGCCCCAGAACAAACCCAGGCAGCCCCAAAAGTCCTGCTTTCTCCACACCAAACACTCAGGACAACGATGGAATCACTCTCTCCTTCAACTAAAAAAGCTTCCTTTCTCTCTTTTTCCTGAAGGAGCTGAAAACTTGTGTTGCAGTTGCTAGCTCAGGAAGATGGGCTCTCGAAGAATCCTCTTTAATGCAGAGGCATCCCGGGAATATTGCTTTGGAGGATGGCTGTCTGGGGATAGAAACAGGAAGAAGCTCCCGAGGACTCTGCCCTCCACTGTAGACAATTAGTGTTGCCCACGGGGGCCGACACGGCCACCCGTGCGGGCGTCCCTGGGCCCACCACCAGGTGAGGCCTGGTCTCCAGAGGGTAGACTCCTGTCTGGTTGTTGCTCCTCTTCCACGGAAGGGCCAGAGGAGCCCACCCTGACCTTTCGGGGTGGGATGTTGCTGGAACATGACAACAGCTTGACTTCCTCCAACCCAGATCTCACTCCTGGCCAAGTGAGGGCACGTGACTGAGACAAGAGCAGGCATTCCCCTGTGTTTTTGGTGGGGAGAAATAATCCTCTGTTTTTCAATGCTCTTCCCTATCATTGGAGGATTCTTCTTTTGAGCCCTCCCTAATTTGGAGAGTCCAGTACTCTTACAAGAGTGTAATTGTCCCCACTTTCCGCCATTAAGCAGATAAAATGGCTCACCTGTCGGTCTTGGCATTTTTTTTAAGTGATAACGTGGCCAGTACATTTTTTTTCAGACTCCTGTGCTTATGCAGGATATAGAATGAAGCCTCTTGGAGCTTATAATGGCAGACTCAGCAAAGGGGAGCAGTGCTTGGTGTGGCCAGGAGCCTCAGGGTGGGCCTGAGATGGGTGCTGTGGGAGAGACAGGTTGTGGGCTAGTCATCCCCAGAGACCCCGGAGGCCCCTGTGAGACCGTGTGCCGGAGCAGTGGGTCTGAGGGGCTCGTTCTTCACATTCTGAGTCGTTCATTCAACAAATGTTTGACAGGTGCTTGTAGAGACCCTACACTTTCCATCCCACCATCAGGGAGAGTCTGAGATGGCCGTCCTCCTCAGGGTCTTCAGATTGAGCGAGGGTGTGTGTCCGAATGTCCTGGAGTCCATTACTTCCCAGTGTTGGGGAAGGAGGGGACCGGGGGCCGTCAGCCAGCCTCTGGGGCCCGGCCCGCGTCTGCGCCCTCGGCTCCCACCTGGCTGCTCTTGCCCAGCCTCTGCAGGCTCTCCAGAAGGGCCTTCCAGGTCTCCGGCACGCTCTTCTCCAGCAGCCAGCCCTCACTCTCGCACTCCGGGTCTTCGGGGTTGGTCACGCTCTCCAGGGCCGTGTGCAGGTAGCGCAGCCCAGTCGTGGCGGTCACCTGGCGGGAGAGGAGACTTAGGGGAGGCCTGGGAGGAGTGGCGGGGATCGGGGCTGCTGGGAGACCGGGAGCCATTGGCCTGTTCGTGACTGGGGCCCTTCAATGAGGCGGGCTCTGAGGAGTATCGCTGGGGCACTCAAGACACCAGCCCCTATCCAACCTCATCTCTTCCCCCCTCTCCCTCTCCAGCCACCTGTGCTGCCTTAGATCCCTTTGTAGCCTTGAATATTGTTCCTCCACATTCACCTGTTAATTCAGCTTCAGCTCCTGTTCTTCCCCATCCTCTCAGGTCTCTCCTGTCCTGGGGGCATTAGGCCTGGGCTCCTTCTCTCTGTGCCCCCCGCCCCTCGCCCCGGTGCCCCGTTCCTAACATGCCGTTTGGCACACATTGGGAATTCAGTAGCTATTTGCTGGAAGGGATTTTTAAATGACCTCCTTCTCTGCAAACTGTGCTGTGTGGTTTTCTCTACCTCTGCCATCGTCAGTAGTGTGGGGGTGAGCGGGTGGTTTGTTCGGGTTTGTTCACTTGCAATCACTGGGGCAGACGCTGGTGACAGAATGCCTGGGGGCCGAGTTAGCCACGTGACGAGGAAGCCCGTTTACTCAGGGGGTTTGCAGATTTTCAGGTGAGGTGTCGCCTGCCTGTGTGTGCTGTGACACTTCGGTATGTGTAGGCCGTGGCGCCTGGTGCACGGTGAGCGGTCAGCGGTAGTTGGCTATTAGTCAGTGGGGAGCATTGTTTCCAGCTGTCTGTTGTATTGTGTTAGCCACTTGTCTCTACACAGAGTCCTGGCGTGCCCTCATATGCCTCCTTTTAGGGCATAGCAAACTCTGAGGGGACTGGGCCCGCTAATGGAGAGCGTTCGCCCCGAGCAGGTGACCCTGCTCCGTCTCGTTCACCCAGTGAAACGCACTGGACCACACTGGCTGGCGGGAGGGCCTCAGTGAACATCTGTTGAATGAATGCTATGGGGCAGCAATTTTCAACCCATGTGTTGCAAGAATGTATAAAACATGCTGTGACATTTCACTGTTAATTCAGGGGCACTGACCTCTTTTCCCTTAGATTGGCAAATAAAAAAAAAAATGACAATAGCTACACAACCATAGTTTTCTGGTGTAAGTGAATCAAAATTACACTTTTTTTTTCTTTTTTTTTTTTTTTTTTTTGGTCAGATCAGAAAAAAATTTGGTGTGCCACAGAATTTTAATAATTAGTTTATGTGTGCCAGAAATGGAAAAGGTTGAAAATGGCTACTCTGGGGGCATTTTATAATTATGGTAGTAGATGGGTAACAGTAACTAATAGAGTTTAAGTTATTGTTATGGTCCATTGAAAGTTTAATAAGTTGAACAGTGCAAGTCCTCTTCCTGCATGCACCACTGTGACCCCCTCTGCCTTCCCGAAGGCCGCCCACGGCTGCACTGAGTTTTGCCCTCGGTAATGGTTCCCTTAGGCTCATGCCTTAGATGTCATGGGCTAACAGGGATGTAAAGTCCGGGAGGGCAAAGCTCAGGACAGAATCCTATCTTAACCCAGCCACCCTTCGCCCATCACAAAGCTCTGCCCACGAAATACTTCAAGTAAAAGTAGGGGTACTTGAGCTCCCTGTCCACAGTGAGCTGGTTCCTGAAAAGGTGCTGCGCTGAGAGGCAGCCAGGGGTCCCAGCCTCCTGGCAATCAGCTTCTCCGAATTTACCCACTCGCTCCCAAGACTGCCTCAACATGAAAGGAAGCCTCCCTCCCCGCCCACCCTCAGGGAGCACAGCCCCTCTAGGGAACGTGGCTGCTGGACTATCAGCCAAGGGCATAGCTGCATGAGCATTTCCATAGACGAAGAGAGAAACTTAAAGGAACCGTTCAGTGAATCTTCTCTGACAGAAAGTTTCCCCACCTAATGTCTCTGACTTTGTACACTTAGAATTTGGAGTCTGGATTTTCTGCTCAGCTCAAAGCAGGAGCCCACGTCTCCCCCCGTGCCACCGTAGTCTACCACTCACTGATGCACATTCCCATGTAGCGCCCAGGACAGCGCCCGGAGCACAGTAAGTTTGTGAAATCCCTTCAATAAGTGAATTCAGCGTTCACTGAGGGCTTCCTACATCCCAAGCCCTGTGGCCTCAGAGAGGAATTAGGCCTCACAGCTGAGGTGAAGTCACAAATAATGAGAATAGCAGGTAAACGGCGATCGATATCTCAAAAGAAGCATGGATCCAAAGAGCTCGCATTTGCTGAACATTCGCCCAAGCCTACTGAGTGGTCCCAGAGCTAAGTGCTGTCAGCCCATATAACAGGGAGGTAAAGCACTTTCCAAGACCTCACACCGAAAAGTGGAGGCACAGGCTCCACTTTTCCCCTAAAGCACGCAAAGGGAAAGCAGCCAGACCAAAGGTCACCTGATACATGATTCCATTTATATGAAGTAGATCCACAAGGTCAGACCCCAGATTGGGGGCTGCCTGGGGCTTGGGCTGGGGGGTTGGAGAATGACTGCTTAGTGGGCGTGCAGTTTTCTCTGGGGGCGATGTACGTGTCTGGGGACTAGATAGAGGTGGTGGTGGCTTAACATTGTGAATGTTCTGAATGCCCCTGAATTGTTCACTTCAAAATGGTTGGTTTTATGTCCTATGAATTTCACCTCAGTAAGTTACTTTTTAAGAAGGGCGGATGGGGGTGTTGGGGTTCAAGCCTTGGCCTTCCTGACCCACGCCAGGCAGAGGGCTGGTTCCAAGGAGGGAAGGAGGAAGGCATGTGCTCCAGGCCCAGTTTCTTCCCTTTAAATCCAAATAGGCCCTGGCTGGTTGCTCAGAGCATCAGCTCACGGACCCAAGGGTTGTGGGTTCAACTCCCAGGCAAGAGCACATACTTCGCTTGGGGGTCCAACTCCTGACCCTGGTCAGGGCAGGTGCAGGAGGCAACCAATCAATGTGTCCCTCTCACACTGATGCCTCCCCCACTTCTTTCCTCCCACTCTGTCTGAAAATCAATGGGGAAAGTATCCTCAGGTGAGGATTTAAAAATAAAAATAAAGTGCAATAAAGCCAAACGGGCAGACGGCTCCCCCTCCCCTGCACCGCGCCCGGGCCCGGAGCCTACGTGGGAGAGCCAGACGAGGAGCGTGAGGGCGCCCGTGGCGTTCATGAGGCTGCTGTAGTAGCTCAGCAGGGCGGCCCGGCAGCCGCGCACCCACAGGTTGAGCTCCTCCGTCTGGTGGTCGTAGCTGTAGTGCGCCGAGTTGTTGGTGAGCTGGTACTGGATGCAGGGCCGCGGCGAGTTGGGGTTGCAGCAGCTAAAGGGGACGCCGTCCACCAGGTACCTCCCGTCCACGTTGCTCTTGATGCGACTGGAGGAAAAACAGACAGCTTGAGAGGGCTGCTGGGACTTTTCACCAGGGGCCAGTTCCCCCCCGCCCCCACCGCAGTCTCATTCATTCATTCATTCATTCATTCGCTCTCGGTAATATTTGCTGTGCGCCGGCTATGTGCCAGCCAGTGTTCTAGGCACTGAAGATGGAGCATGCCCCGCCTTGCTGGAACTTACGTTCTGGAGCCAGGGGTGGGGAACCTTCTTTCTGCAGAGGGCCGTTTGGATATTTATAACATCATTTGCGGGCCATACAAAATTACTAACTTAAAAATTAGCCTGCTGGCCTTAGCCGGTTTGGCTCAGTGGATAGAGGATCAGACTGGGGACTGAAGAGTCCTGAGTTTGATTTTGATTAAGGCCACATGCCCAGGTTGTGGGCTTAATCCCCAATGTGGGACGTGCAGGAAGCAGCCAATGATTCTCATCATTGATATTTTCATCTCTCTCTCCTTTTCCTTCTCTGAAGTCAACAAAAATATACTCTTTAAAAAAAGAAAGTTATTTTTTAAAAATTAGCCTGTTACATTTGGTCAAACATTTAACTCATCCCTATGCCTTGGCAGGGCCAGACCAAATGATTTTTCGGGCTTTAGCCCACAGCTGGGTGCTCCCCCCCCCTGTTCAGGGGGGTTGAGATAGATGATAAATCAATAAGCAAATAAGTGGGGGTGTAGAGATCATCCACCCTCCCTGGCAGGCAACGATTTCTTAGAACCATGGCAGCTGTCAGAGCCGCAGGACCGAGGTGACTGTGGGACAGACTCCAGCCCCAGCCCTCTCTCCAAATTCATCTCCGCCTTTGGACCAAGACCCCCTCCGGCCTGATCCGTTCTCAACAGATGTGCCAGGGGCTGCGCAGGGGAGGAGGCTTGCCCCTCGCTTTGCTCACCGTTTGCTCACCGTCCGCATGAACTGTCCAGCTGGGCGGACACTCCTTACTCACTGAAGGATGCACCCACATAACTGCATTTCTGTATTCATGTAGGTATTTAGTTAGAGCAGCCGTATGTTCGTGTGGGTTCAGGATTCAAGAGGAGAGACGTCTCTATAGTGACAGGTCTCCCCTCCCCATCGGGCGGGCTGGCTATGCTCCACCTGTCCTGAGGGAAGTTACCCAGGCCTGCATGTGTCAGAATCCATCGAGCTGCACGTTTGACATTGGCGCACCTGACTATATACATGTTATCTTGAGTAAAAAAAAAAAAAAATTGTTTAAGTTGCACATGAACAGTGCATTCCATAGTGATAGCACACTTCTACAACACAAGAATAGAGAGCCTGTACTTGTTTAAAATAGAAATTGTTTTCAACAATATTCACTGAAATGGTAATTGCACTCTAAAATAGGATATCTGCCCTATGGGTAGCTGTCAGCATCCTAGTACGCTAAGGTTGGGTTCGATCCCCAGCCAGGGCACATACAAGAATCAACCAATGAATGCATAAATAAGTGGAATAAGAAATCACTGTTGCCGAAACCGGTTTGGCTCAGTGGATAGAGCGTCAGCCTGCGGACTGAAGGGTCCCAGGTTCAATTCTGGTCAAGGGCATGTACCTTGGTTGCAGGCACATCCCCAGTAGGGGGTGTGCAGGAGGCAGCTGGTCAATGTTTCTCTCTCATCAATGTTTCTAATTCTCTATCCCTCTCATTTCCTCTCTGTAAAAAATCAATAAAATATATATATTTTTAAAGAACTCATTGTTTCTCCCCTTTCCCCCCTCTCTCTCTTTAAAGACAATAATTAAAATATATATATTAAAAATAAAGACAATATAAATAGATTTTCATATTTAGCTTCTAAGTAAAATCTCCTTCATGTGCCAAAAATTGTTTTGCTCAGTGGATAGAGTGCAAACCTGCGGACTGAAGGATCCCAGGTTTGATTCTGGTCAAGGGCATGTACCTTGGTTGCGGGCACATCCCCGGTAGAGGGTGTACAGGAGGCAACTGATCGATATTTCTCTCTCATCGATGTTTCTAGCTCTCTATCCCTCTCTCCCTTCCTCTCTGTAAAAATATTAATAAAATACATTTTTAAAAATCTCCTTCATGCAATAAAACTCCCCTCATTCTCATCCCTGGGCCTCCAGTTCTTTCCCACTCCCCCCGCCCCCCACTATGGCCAACATGTCTGTCCTTTTGGGGGGGGCTTCAAGCAGGGACAGCAAACATGGGTTCCATGAATGTTATTCTTCCTGGTTTGCTGGTTTTTTGTTTTGTTTTTAAAACCCAAGTAGCAGCATTATATACTACTGTCTTTTTTTTTTTCTTTTCGAAGGAGTGGGAGCGGGGAAGGAAAGAGACAGAGAGAGAGAAACATGGATGTGAGAGAGACACATAAATGGTTGTCTTCCACACACACCCTGACCAGTGCCAGGCATCCAGCCTGCCACCAAGGTATGAGCCCTTGGCCAGAATCACACCCAGGACCCTTCCGTCCACAGGCCGATGCTGTCTCCACTGAGCCATCCGGCTCAGGCTATACTACTGTCTTTTACCCTTAACAATGTCTTGAAGATGTTTTATATCTGCCAGTGGGGAGTGTTGTCAGGTGTTCGGTGAGCTGCATGGTGTCTCCACTGTGCAGATGGTGCCTGGGGTACTGTGCCTTCCCCGTGGTGGGCGCTTGGGGTTTCCTAGTCTCCTGTTAATACAAACATGCACGTGTCGTCCTTCATGTTATGGATCCATCTAGAGGGTAAATCCCTCACAGATGCATTCCTGAGCACCCCAGACCCTTTCTGCATCTCTCCTCAGAGCTGGGCAGCCACACCTGCGAGAGCCACTCCCCACAGCCACACCGCCCAGGTTTGATAGAGGATAGGTAAAGGAAAGCTGATCCATGCAAAGAGTATCCTGGGTCCCTTCTCAGTGGCTCAGTGGGTTGGAGTGTCGTCCGTAAACCAAAAGATGGTAGGTTCAATTCCTGTCAGGGCGAGTACGGGAGGCAACTGATTGATGCTTCTCTCTCACGTCGATGCTTCTCTCAGAAGAACATATCCTTGGGTGAGGACTAAAAAAAATAGTATCTCATGGTGGTTTTAATTCCCACTTCTCTCATGACTGGAGTTTGGTGTCTAACATGTTGCAGAGCCATCTGTGGTGCTCGCTCTGGCAGCACGTGTACTAAATTGGAACACGGAGATTCGCAAGGCGCCTGCGCGAGATGACACTCTGTCATGAAGTGTTCATATTTTTACTTAATGAAACTTGAGGCTATAAAAAAAGATCCAGCCCAGCTGGTGTGATTGAGCGTTGACCTATGAGCCAAGAGGTCCCGGGGAGCCGCTGTGACGACGTGACATGCTCCGGGGTCACATGGAGGGTGCGGGGCCCTGTCAGCTGAGGAGGCCGGGAGGGAGCGCCCGTTGAGAGAACGGGCTCCCCACCAGCGGCCGAGAAGTTCTCGCTCCAACCCACTGACCACGTCACAGCCCACCCCGAGACCAGCCCCACCACCACCTCCTCATCTCCTCGTGGGGAGTAGCCCACTCGCTGCCGCCCCTGCCCGCCCACCCTGGCGCCGCTCCACCAGCACCGCGTCCCACCGGGGCGTCCCCAGTGCCCTCCCGCGGGAAAGAGCCAGCCTCAGTCGGTCATCAGCGGAGCCTGCACCTGAGAGCGCACTGAGGCCTCTCTCCGGGCTGGGGCGGGGGAACCGCCCTCAGCGGCTGTGGGTTAGCAGAGACCTGCAGGGGTGCAGCTGGCCCAGCCCTCGGGGAAGGTGGGCTCCCCCCAGGCAGGGCCCTCTCCCTGGGACCTGGCCCACCACCAGGTGGTTCTGCAGAAGAGGAGGGGGCCCCAGCAGGGCAGGGCCGCACCCAGCACCGCACCTGAGTGAGGGCAGGGCCGCAGTCTGCCTCCCGTACCTGCCTGAGGCCGGGCCGCAGTCTACGGGCTGAGGCCCCAGGTCAGAGCTGCCTCGGTCTGCAGGCTGGCCTTCTGGGTGGCACCTTCCCCTCACCCTGCTGGTCCCTCCAGGAAAGGCCGTGTCCCCTCAGACTGGGGCTCCCTGAGGACAGGCCGTGTCCCCTCAGACTGGGGCTCCCTGAGGACAGGGCCGTGTCCCCTCAGACTGGGGCTCCCTGAGGACAGGCCGTGTCCCCTCAGACTGGGGCTCCCTGAGGACAGGCCGTGTCCCCTCAGACTGGGGCTCCCTGAGGACAGGCCGTGTCCCCTCAGACTGGGGCTCCCTGAGGACAGGGCTATGTCCCCCTCAGACTGGGGCTCCCTGAGGACAGGGCCGTGTCCCCTCAGACTGGGCTCCCTGAGAACAGGGCTGTGTCCCCTCAGACTGGGGCTCCCTGAGGACAGGGCTGTGTCCCCTCAGACTGGGGCTCCCTGAGGACAGGGCCGTGTCCCCTCAGACTGGGGCTCCCTGAGGACAGGGCCGTGTCCCCCTCAGACTGGGGCTCCCTGAGGACAGGGCCGTGTCCCCCTCAGACTGGGGCTCCCTGAGGACAGGGCCGTGTCCCCCTCAGACTGGGGCTCCCTGAGGACAGGGCCGTGTCCCCCTCAGACTGGGGCTCCCTGAGGACAGGGCCGTGTCCCCTCAGACTGGGGCTCCCTGAGGACAGGGCCGTGTCCCCCTCAGACTGGGGCTCCCTGAGGACAGGGCTGTGTCCCCCTCAGACTGGGGCTCCCTGAGGACAGGGCCGTGTCCCCCTCAGACTGGGGCTCCCTGAGGACAGGGCCGTGTCCCCCTCAGACTGGGGCTCCCTGAGGACAGGGCCGTGTCCCCTCAGACTGGGGCTCCCTGAGGACAGGGCCGTGTCCCCCTCAGACTGGGGCTCCCTGAGGACAGGGCTGTGTCCCCTCAGACTGGGGCTCCCTGAGGGCAGAGCTGTGTCCCCTCAGACTGAGGCTCCCTGAGGACAGGGCCGTGTCCCCCTCAGACTGGGGCTCCCTGAGGACAGGGCTGTGTCCCCTCAGACTGAGGCTCCCTGAGGACAGAGCTGTGTCCCCCTCAGACTGGGGCTCCCTGAGGACAGGGCCGTGTCCCCCTCAGACTGGGGCTCCCTGAGGACAGGGCCGTGTCCCCTCAGACTGGGGCTCCCTGAGGACAGGGCCGTGTCCCCTCAGACTGGGGCTCCCTGAGGACAGGGCCGTGTCCCCCTCAGCCTGGGGCTCCCTGAGCACGTTTGTCTGCTGGTGCTTGTCCCTGTTCCAACACAGATGACAGCCCCTTCTGAGACACAGCCTTCCTGAGACACAGCCGGGCAGATGCTGCTTCAGGGGGCTGTTTGCTCCTATCTGCGCTCCAGGCTGCAAACCGCCTGCTCAGCCCAGGCTCCTGAGGGTCTTAGCTGACAAGCCCGTGCCCAGCCCTGCGGCGCCATCCTCACGGGCCGCTGGCTGCCGCCTTCTCTCGTAGCCACTGTCCCCCGGCCAAGCCACCTGACGGGAACTCATCGCATCAGAGTTCCCTGGAGAAACCAACATAATTTAGTCAGTGAATCCATAAATCAATAAGGAACGCCGAAGGGAAACGGCACAGCAGGGAGAGGGGGAGGCAGGATGGCTGTTATTAGCCAGTCCCCACCTGAGCCCTGTCGAGCTTGGCCACGGCCTCTGTGAGCCTGTTTTCTCATCTGACAGGCCTGTGGTGGAGATTAAATGGGAGAATACACAGAGAGCACCTGGAATGCAGCAAGTGCAGTATTAGTGTTTCTTTTTTGGGTGGCCACAGAGTATAAAGTGGGGAATCGGGGCATAAGAAAGGGAAGGCACAGCCCTGTCCTCAGGGAGCCCCAGTCTGAGGGGACACAGCCCTGTCCTCAGGGAGCCCCAGTCTGAGGGGACACAGCCCTGTCCTCAGGGAGCCCCAGGCTGAGGGGACACAGCCCTGTCCTCAGGGAGCCCCAGTCTGAGGGGACACAGCCCTGTCCTCAGGGAGCCCCAGGCTGAGGGGACACAGCCCTGTCCTCAGGGAGCCCCAGTCTGAGGGGGACACGGCCCTGTCCTCAGGGAGCCCCAGTCTGAGGGGACACGGCCCTGTCCTCAGGGAGCCCCAGTCTGAGGGGGACACAGCTCTGCCCTCAGGGAGCCCCAGTCTGAGGGGACACAGCCCTGTCCTCAGGGAGCCCCAGTCTGAGGGGGACACAGCCCTGTCCTCAGGGAGCCCCAGTCTGAGGGGACACGGCCCTGTCCTCAGGGAGCCCCAGTCTGAGGGGACACAGCCCTGTCCTCAGGGAGCCCCAGTCTGAGGGGGACACGGCCCTGTCCTCAGGGAGCCCCAGTCTGAGGAGACACAGCCCTGTCCTCAGGGAGCCCCAGTCTGAGGGGACACAGCCCTGTCCTCAGGGAGCCCCAGTCTGAGGAGACACAGCTCTGTCCTCAGGGAGCCCCAGTCTGAGGGGACACGGCCCTGTCCTCAGGGAGCCCCAGTCTGAGGAGACACAGCTCTGTCCTCAGGGAGCCTCAGTCTGAGAGGACACAGCCCTGTCCTCAGGGACCTTCTAGCCAATGTGTAGATGGTCTAAGATGTCTATAAATTGCGCAGGAACAGGAACAGATGCCTACAGCCAGCGGGTCCCCTTGCGGACAGTGAAGTGAGGGTTTGGTGCCCACTCCGCCCCTTGTGAGAGCCGGGCCAGGCCTCCCAGCTCACAGCGCCTGGGCCGCCCTCTGAGCTCCTTCCTGTCTTCCTCTCACCCCAGACACGGAAGCTCTGCTCATCCTGAGAACAGGAAGCCACCAGGGAATTGTTACAGACAGGCCGGGACCTCACGGCCCTCCTGGTGTGATGCGGTCAGATGCCCGGAGCAGCACCCTCTCAACCCCTCAGTCCGGTGGCACCTGCGCCCGGAGCCGGTCCCGGGTGGCGGGCGGAACGAGGAGACAGCGTGGCTGCCTGACCCGGAGTCAGGGGAATTCTGCAGGATATGCGGCCGTTTCTCCCAGACACTCATGGCATGAGAGGTAACTGCCGCCCTGGCCCCAGTGGCTCATTTGGTTGAGCGTCACCGGTGCACCAAAAGGTCACCAGTTCAATTCCCGGCCGGGGCACGCACCCTGGTTGTGGGTTCAATCCCAGGTGGGGTCCCTGCAGGAGGCAACCCCTCCATGTTTCTCTGGCACATGGATGCTTCTTCCCTCCTGTCTCTCTAAAATCAATAGAAACATTTTTTGGTTGGTCGGTTGGTTGGTTGGTTTTCAGGAAAAGATAACTGTGATAGAGGAGAAGAGACTCAGAGCACGCAAGGGCAGAGTGTGGGCTCGTCTTGGATCCTGATTTGAACAAAGCAGCCGGAGAGGACGTTTTGAGACGATCAGAATCTTGAGCGGTCTGGGTATTAGACGATATTAATGCTAATTTTGTTGAGGTGATTACTTGTACTTACGCTAAACAACAAAACAGAACAAACAAAAAAACACCCTCCTTATGCAGTCCCTCCTAAAGCATTAACAGGTAAGGGGAGATGATTCCCAGGATTTGTGTTAATGAACTGGAAAGGCAGTGTTTGTGGAAGCTGGTGACGGTACATGGGAGTGCGTCAAACCTCTCTGCGTTTGGGATGCTGGGTTTTCTGTGTGGAAGCTGAAAACAGAAGCACCAGCCGCGAACTACAAATCCTCCTCCGGAGACCTTGCTTCCCTTGGCCTCTGTGGCCTCGGAATTCCAGCCCCGGGGATGCTGCTGAGAAAAGCCAGGAACTGCGGCTGCTGACCACTTCTCGGGGCTTTGCCGTCTCAGAAAACACAGGCGCTGTCTGTGTTGGGGATCGGCTTTGTCAGGTAAACGTAATAATCTCTCTAAGGGAGCAGTCAGAATGCGAACGGAAAGAAATGTTGGGGGGTGGGGGGCGGGGAGGAGGTGGAGAGAGAGAAGTGCCACTCAAGTTCTCTCCTTCATTCTTTGTTCTTTCTTTCCATCAATGGCTAGCCCTGGCCCTCAGGCAGTCCGCCCCCTCAGAGCTTTCTGGTCACAGCCCACAGGAGCCCCACCTGCCTCACAGACACACTGAGCACTGATTTAAAAGTTTGTGGGGAATGATGATGTAGCCTCTCTGTCAAAGGAACCTATCAGGCTGTTCCCTTGGCAACACGGTGTGACGTCATGGGCGGGGGGGGGCGTGGAAAGGAGAAAGGATTTCCGTTCTACAGTTCCAGTTCTAGAAATGCAGCCTAAGAGAGAAGGGAATGAAGGAGAGAGAGGGGAGAGAGAGAGAGAGAGGAAAAGCCTCAAAAATGCCCATTCCGGCGTTAGTTATAATAGAAATAAATAAAGACAACCGAAATGACCACATAATCGTGTCCATTGTCCAGTGGACTATTATGCAATCAGTGATCATAATTGTTTTAGACAGATACTGTCTGAAGTCACACATACGTGGAGGCGGAAACCAGAATGCAGCCCTAGATTGAAGGCTGCCAATCATGGGCCGCCAGAGACGCTATCGGTCCAAGCGCACAGACGTCCAGTGATAAGATGGAATGTTCTGGGGATCTAACGTGCATGTACACGTAGTGACTACACCGAACAACACTGTGTTACATCCTCGAAAGGTGCAAAAAAATAAGTGGCTCAAGAGAGTAGATCTTAAGTATCCTCCCTGCAGCAGAGAAACTGTGATGATGTCACATAACGAGGGGTCAGCGGAGGCTGTGGTGGCGATCATTCTGCCATCGACGGATGTATCAAACCGGCACTGTGCGCCTCCACCTTTCACAGTGCTATTTGTTCACTGTGTTTGCTCATCATGTCGCAGTGATGCTGAGAGGAAGTGATCGTTTTGAACATTAAGCAAAGGCTATGCTATCAAATTGCAAAAATGGGCTCTCAGTTGTCCTTATGGCGTGCTTGCACTGTGTCATCACGTGGATGCTAGCGAGGCTAGGATGAAAAGTGAAAATCTAAAGTGGGTGAGGTTTAGTTGTGACTGAGAATCCAACTTGAATTTCTTTTTCTGTTTTTGTTTCTCTTAATGTTGTCACCTGGTTTTTTGTGTCAGACACTTTTTAAAAAATCTAAACAAGTTGGTTGGTGTGGAGCATTGAGCTTAATGTTTGCCTGCAAATGGAACAGCCTGGAGAAGGCCCCCGCTCTGGGACAGAGGGGATTGGGGATTACAGGGAGATTTTTAAGTCTCTCCAAGGACTGGCCCTGTGCGGACGGCAGTCACGGGAAATGACGGGAAAGGCAGGGTACAAAAGCTCACAAGGGCTGGTTCTACAGCAACATCCCTCTGCCCCCTCCTCTGGCCCCTCCCCACCCCATCCAGGAACTCTGCTCGTCCCTCTGGCTGCACACCCTCCCGGGCACCTCCAGAGACCATGCATGCGCGGTGCCTGCAGACCTGTCCGCTGGGCAGGGCAGCGCAGTGACAGCCCCTCCTTGGCGGGGATTTGCAGCAGTAATCCCCGGCCGGCTGCGGAGAAAATAGAATCCCGGCGGTGACCTTCAGCCGACCGCCCTCCCACCGAGGTGCAGCCTCCAGGGTTCGGTGGTGGTGTCTGGGCTTCGCCAAGCCCCCTGCCCTGTGCCCAGCACCGTGAGCACGCCCCTCGGACTCGCCGGCCGCACAGGAAATGGCCTAGGTGATAACCGACCTCCCGCACCCGCAGGAGCAGGAGCAGGAGAGGCTCAGAGGCCTCTCCCGGAGAAGGGCTGGAGCCTGGGCAGCAGGGGCACCGGGAGCCATGTGCTGGCGTCGCACGCGTGGGGACTCAGCTCCAGGGCGAGACTCTCTCCCACCAGCACCTCCCGACTTCCCACCTAGGCTGCTATAGCTGCACACACAATACTTCAGGCACACCAGGTACCCGGGAAAAGTCTGATGAACCTCACAGATTGTAAAGGGGTGAGGTTGCTAGCACGTGTGTCTAACATTGAAAGTTACTACACTGCATTATGGTTCCTTAAGGAATGAGTTATTATTTGATGACTAGATTATAGCCTGTTCGCTTTTGAATTCTAGCACAAGGGCTAGAACTTAGTGAACGAATGAATGAGTCCTCAGAAAATAAAAAGGACAGAGTTAATTTACATGGACTTGGGAAATACTAATTGAGGTGACTTTTAAAGTAGATTTTGAGTAATTAGTAGAATTTTGCCAAGTAGAGAAAGAAAAGGATAAACATACAATACTTCAGACTCATTCACTGTGTGGCACTGCTGTGATTTAAGAAGGAAAGATTTAATGAGCACCTGCTGTATGCCGGGCTCTAGACAGACTGTCCCAGTGTCTTTGTCTAACCGCCGGGCAGGCGAGGGGCCAGAGGGCAGGTGACTTACGCACGGTCACCGGCTAACTAACGGCGGAGCCAAAGCCACGGCCTCGACTTCCCGGCTGCCCGTGCCCTGCTCTCCCTCCACACCCACGGACACGCTGAGGGCGGTGCTCCGGCCCCAAGGGCTGGAGGAGGGGAACGAACCAGGCCATGCAAGCTTCTGGGACTGCACCCAGGTCCTCCGAGTGAGGAGACACGCTGGCCAGCATCTCGGGAATGCGCTCTGCGAACGCCACAGTCCTCCCTGGGGACTCCTGTCCCGCGGCTTACACAGCCGACACCTCTTCCCACCACAGCCGGACGTGAGGTGGGACCGTACGAAGTGGCCACCTTTACGCATCAGCGCGTCAGGATGTCAGCCATTCCAGCCAAAACCGGTTTGGCTCAGTGGATAGAGCGTCGGTCTGTGGCCTGAAGGGTCCCAGGTTCGATTCCGGTCGAGGGCATGTACCTTGGTTGCGGGCACATCCCCAGTAGAGGTTGTGCAGGAGGCAGCTGGTCGATGTTTCTAGCTCTCTATCCCTCTCCCTTCCTCTATAAAAAAAAGTCAATAAAATATATTATTTAAAAAAAAAAAAAAAAGAACATCAGCCATTCCGTAGGGCCCCCCAACACAGCCTGGCATGCGCCGTAAGAGTTCAGCACAGCGACCACCCACGGGGCGGACAGGACACAGGCTTCGGGGCGTCAGCTCCCACCCCCGAAGGCGGTGCTGGGCCGGGGGGAGGGGGGGGGGGGGACTCACTCTTTGACTTCTTTGGAGGAGAAGTCCAGGTAGCGGTTGCTGATCCACTGGATCTCAAACCAGTCCCGGAAGCCGCTGTTGCCGCAGCACCGGAACTCGATCTGCAGCAGGTCGATGGTCTTCTTCATGAAGCAGCGGCCAGGCGTGTCCGTGTCGCGGTAGAAGCGCAGGCCCTGCCGGAGCCCCTGGGCCAGCGAGGCCTCCAGGGAGCCGCGCAGCAGGAGGCAGCAGAGCGCGGCCAGCAGGAGGCCGGCGTGGCCCAGGGCGCAGGCCGCCAGGCAGGGCCGCAGCCAGGGCTGCCAGCGGGCGAACCTGGCCGGGTCCAGGGCGTCGTGGCAGACCCTGCCGGCCAGCGCGTGCAGGGCGCAGGACAGCGCACCAGCCCCGATCAGGGCGTTGGGCACCAGGTGGCTCTCCGCGTTGTCCATCACGTCGCTCCTCTTCCGCAGCTCGATCTTCAGGAACAGCCCCAGGCCGAAGACCGCCGTGCCGGCCAGCACCGAGAGCCAGTTCAGGAGCCAGAGCCCCTGGGCCAGCTTGACCCGCCGCTTCTGGTCAAATCGGACCTTGAGCAGCGCCATGGCGCAGGGAGCGGTTCTGGCGGCCTCTCGGCTCCTCCGTGTGGCCTCAGCGAGCCCAGGGACGGAGATTCAGGGCCTCTGGGCGGGCGCTGCTCCGGGGGCTGCCCATGGGGACGCCCCCTGGCCGGGGACCCCCTCAGCTCAGTCCCAGCTCATGCAGGGGCCGGTCCTCCGGCCGTTCCTGCAGCTGCTCCTTCCCAGCCAGCCAGGGACAGCCTGAAGATGCAGATTAGAAGTGGGACC
The DNA here is from genome assembly GCA_036971965.1 of Nyctalus aviator. Classification (NCBI taxonomy): domain Eukaryota; kingdom Metazoa; phylum Chordata; class Mammalia; order Chiroptera; family Vespertilionidae; genus Nyctalus; species Nyctalus aviator. Next base: position 76,635,517 of record CM072925.1, on the reverse strand, counting down.
CACAGGCAGCCTGCTAATCTCCTTAGCCGGTTCATCCCGTTAGATAAAACTACGCCAGGCTCACCGCCTGCCCAGGAGGCTGGTGGACACCCCGCAGCAGGCTCGGCTCAGCCTGGAGCAGCGACGGGGGCAGAAGGACAGGCTGGCCAGAGCAATGGGCTCCACCCGAGGGCGGGCTCGGGCCAACCTCCTTCAAAACGTAAAGCTTTCTGTGGCCATGCCCTGGCCGGCTGCTCAGTGGTGAGAGCATCGGCCCGCATACTGAAGGGTCTCGGTTCAATTCCCAGCCACGGGCACCTACCTGGGTTGCAGGTTCGATCCCCTGCCTCTGTCAGGGCTCGTGCAGAAGGCAGCCAGTGGATGTGTGCCTCTCACTTCCCTCCCTCCCACTCTCCAAAAATCAATGGGGAAAATATCCTGGTGAGGAATAACCAAAACAAAAAACAACTTTCTATGGAGAAAAGACATCATTATTCAAGTTGAAAAACAGCAGATTCTGAGGAAATATTCGCAACATGGAAACAAAAAAGAGAATGAATAAGCGAATTTTTAAAACTCCCATGATTCCACAATCAAAAGATCAACTGTCAACTGGACCAACATGCTGAAGACAGGAACAAGCGACTCGGACTAAGGAAAGCTGAGGCTCTGACTGAGCAGCTCAGTTGGATAAAGCATCATCCTGATACCTGTCTACCATATACCTCTCCCTCTGCCCTCCTCTCTCTCTAAAAACAATCAATCACAATTATAGTGAGAGAACCTGAAATGTCCAGCAGATGGAAAAGTTGTTCAATCCGAGGAGAACACAGGGAAATGCAAATTAAAACTAATAAAATCTAAATTAAAATTAATCAAACTGGATTCATCAGATTGAGCACCAAACAGTGAAAACAAAGATAGTCTAAAGGGCGATACATACTTCTACTGAGTCTGTAAATTATTATTATTATTATTATTATTTTAATTAATAAACTTTCTTTTTTTAAATACTAACCCGAGGATATTTTTTCCATTGATTTCAAGGGAGAGTGTTGAAGGAAGAGACCAGTGGGAGAGAGAGAGAGGAATATCCACGTGAGAGAGACACGTCAATTGGCTGCCTCCTGCGCTCACCCCCACTGGGCCCGGGGAACCTGCAACTGAGACACGGGCCCTTGACCGTGAATCAAACCTGTGACCCCTCTGTCTGAGGGCCAACGCTGAGCCAGCACGGCCAGGGCTAAACTTTATTTCCTAAAACAGCTTTAGACTTACAAAACACACACACACACACACACACACACACACACAACTAACAGAAAGGACAGAGTTCCAATAAACACCTTTTCTCTAACCAGCTTTCCTTATCTTGTGATGGCGTGGTACATTTGTTACATTGGTGGGCCAATATTGATGTAGCATCGTCATGACTAACGAAGCCCATATTTCCATTAGGGTCAGCTCTGTGCTGTACAGCTCCATGGGCTTTGCCGAATGCGTGACTTCACGTGGCCCCCCGTCCCACAGTCCCAGACAGAATGGTCTCACCGGCCTAACAGCAGTCCCCCATCCTCCCACTCGCCGCCCCTCCTCCCCTGCCCAGCCCAGGCTTTCCCTGTCCCTGCGCATTTGCCTTTCCCAGAACGTCCGCTCGTCAAAACCATAGTGTGTACCTTCCTTGCCTGCATGCACTGACAGGTGCTCCATGTCTTTCTGTGGCCGCATAGCTCATTTCTGTTTTTCTCTGAATAGTTTCCCACTCGGGGGGTGGGAAATCTTTTTGTCTGCCAGGGGCCATTTGGATATTTTTTACATCATTCTCAGGCCACTCAAAATTATCAACTTAAAAGGTAGCCTGCTCTATGAGGTCAAACAGTTAATTAACTCACCCTAAGGCCTGGGCAGGACCAGACCAGCTGATTTCTCGGGCCTTGTCCGGGCCTTGTCCGGGCCTTGTCCGGCCAGAGGGCTGGTCGTTCCCCAGCCCTGCACTACCATTCACCCCGCCGAGGGCAGCGAGCTGCGCTTCCAGTTTCCGGCATTATAAATGGGACATTTTAACATTTGCATGCAGGTTTTTCTGTGAATCACCTAAGAGCATCATTGCTGGATTGTGCGGTAAGGCTATGTTTACCTTAGTAAGAAAATGCCTGTTTTCCACAGCGACTGCTCTATTTTGCAGTTCCACAGGCAATGAATGCGAGTTCCCGTTGCTCTGCCCCCTCGCCAGCATTTGGTGTCTCAGTGTTCAATGTTTCAGCCATTTTAATAAGTGTGTAGTGGTATCTCATTGTTGTTACTAAAATATATTTTTATTGATTTCAGAGAGGAAAGGAAAGGGAGAGATAGAAATATCAATGAGAGAGAATCATCCCACCCCCAACCCCCACCAGGGATCGAGCCCGAAACCCAGGCATGTGCCCCCGACCAGATTCGAACCCAGGACCCTTCAGTCCACAGGCCGATGCTCTATCCACTGAGCCAATCTAGCTAGGGCTTCATTGCTGTTTTAATTTCTATTTCCTGAGGTCATATGATGTGGAGCATCTTTTTATATGCTTATTTCACATCTGTATATGTCTCTTGGTGAGGTGTTTGTCCAGCACTTTTGCCCACTTTTTAATTAGGTTGTTTGTTTTCTTTAGGCTGTACTTTTTATAGCCTTTTGGGAGAATAATTTATCTCTATTAAAACATTTTAATATGTTTTTTATTGATTTTTTAGAGAAAGGGAGAGGAAGAGGGAAAGGGAGGGAGGAAGGGAGATAGAGAAAGAGAAGAGAGAGAGAGAGAGAGAGAGAGAAGAAATGGATACCTGCCTCCCACATGCACCCCAATAGAGTATCAAACCCAAAACCTGGCGTGTGCCCAGAGCAGAAATTGAACTAGTGACTTTTCAGGATATAGGGGATGACGCTCAACCAACTGAGCCATACCAGCAGGTATAGCTCAGTTGGCAGCACAATAATTTTAATAATTTTAATAACAAACCAATGTTGCCCTCAAATTCATGTGCTCTTAATACCAAATAATGCTTCATACTTAGAATAAGAAGCTCAGGCAGAAAGTGGGTCAAATCTCCAACCTGGAACCTTTCCTCCTTTAGGCACGTTGGTTCCACTAGATCCAGTAGCTGTGCACTCCTCTGTACGATCTCCAGGTCACTAAGTAAAATCCCAGGAGTATTCTCCACAGAAGGGGCGTGAGAACAAAGCAATGAGACACGAGGGGTTTTTCCCTCCAAAGAGATCCATTTGACTGTGTGCATCAAAGCCAATCAAAAGTGAACAGGAGCTGAAACCGGTTTGGCTCAGTGGATAGAGCGTCGGCCTGCGGACTGAAAGGTCCCAGGTTCGATTCCAGTCAAGGGCATGTACATTGGTTGCAGGCACATCCCCAGTAGGGGGTGTGCAGGAGACAGCTGATCGATGATTCTCTCTCATCGATGTTTCTAACTGTCTATCCCTCTCCCTTCCTCTCTGTAAAAAAAAAAAAAAAAATCAATTAAATAAATAAATAAATAAAAACTGAACAGGAGTTTGCAGCCAAGAAAAAAGGTTTGTTAGTTGAGGAAATGGTCCCAAGCCCAGAGTCGCAGGTAAGTTGGTGCTCAAACACCTGTCTCTCAATGGCCTCCAGGAAATGGGTTATATAGCGAAAACTTACTACTCATGGTGGCTAAAGAAGTTGGGGTCACAGGCTCCAATGCTTGGTTGGGGCCAGAGTCAGGACCAGTGGATTGTTGATTCGGGCCTGATGTCAGCCATGGCATCGATCTGCTTGGTTTCCTAAGGGCTGGTCTGTAGGTCATTCTGGTTTCATGGGGCGGGAACCCAGCTGAAGTCAAGATGTTGTTTTCAGTTGAACAAAACTCTGTTCCTGGACTCAACAGACCTGAGGCTTTTAAAAAAAATCCTTACCCAAGGATATGTTTTGTTTTGTTTTTTAAGTTGATTTTAGAGAGGAAGAGAGAAACATCGATGCTCCGTATGCACCCGAAACCCCCCTCCCACCTTCCACCCCCCCCCCCCCCGGGATCGAACCCCAACCTGGTGTGTGCTCTCCCGTTGTTGCATGGGATGACGCTCCGACCAGCTGGGCCACGCCGGCCAGCGCCTGGGCTTTTTTCTTAGGCAGTTTGATGCTGACCAGAATCTGATGTCCTAAGGGCTTAATGATTAAGGAGGGGATGGACAGACAGAAAGGGAAAAGGGCCATGTTAAAGAAACACGATTCCATTGCTCAACCTCCATTTTAATGTTAGACTCCAATTTGGGCATGCTCTCCAAGGTCGGGTCTGGGCCATATGGGGAAATCAGTTTCGTTATTTTATTGTTAGACTAGAGGCCTGGTGCACTTGGCAGGGGGGAGGGGGGAAGGGGAAGAGGGAGGGCCCCTCAGCCTGGATTGCAAGAGGGTGCAGGCCAGGCCAAGGGACACCACTGGTGCACAATTGGGGCCAGGGAGGGATGTGGGAGATTGGCCAGCCAGGGAGGGACCGTGGGAGGGCTCCAGGGCATGTCTGGCCCATCTCACTCAGTCCTGATTGGTCATATCCCAGCAGCAAGCTAATCTATCAGTTGGAGCATCTGCCTCCTGCTGGTCAGTGCACGTCACAGTGAGCAGTTGAGCAGTTTTAGTTTATTATTAGTATATTATGCTTTGATTGGTTGAGTGGATGACCAGACGATCGGACACTTAGCATATTAAGCTTTTTTTATATAGGGTGACATTTTTATATCCCAAATGACAGACTTGGCTTCCAATAGCTTTGGACCTTCAACTCTTCACCATCAAAGACATTGGGGGGAAATGTGGTTTGTTTTCTGGAGCTTTTTCCCCACAAGAGAAAATGTTCTCAAGTATGAGCAGACTCCTCGCTCAGATACACAGAGTCTGAAGGCAAGTACCCTGAGAGAAAAGGGACAGAATGACTGAGAAACTCTGAGATGTGTGCAAACAACAGAAAATCAGAGGGAAGGGAAGGAAGAAAGATTTGATGTAGAAACAAGAAACAAAAGTCTTAAAATAGCTCTAAAATAACTGGATTAGTCAAGGACTTTATAGTCCTCAAATGACCTACGGGGCAGAGTTGAGGCCCTCGCAAGCCCGAGGGTTCCCCCTGGTGGCCAGAAGTAGAATGGCCTCTGTGAAGAGAAAAGGGGGACCAGACCTCCTGGGCTACAATCCTTGAGGAAGTACATTATCTAGAAAGCTAAGAAAACAGTCAGATAGGTCTCAGGCCAAACTCTTCGAGCTCATGAAGCAAGGCAGGATGTGGTGAGGAGCAAGCAGAGGACAGTGGGTTGTAGAGGAAAGACTAAGGAATCCCTGATGGACAGCTGGCTCCCTCCCCACTGGGCCACTGGAGGTGAGTCTAGATGCTATAAATCAGTTATAAATATGTTAATGGAATTAAGGGTGATTTGGTTTTCTTTACAAATTCCTTTAACGCTAATATAATAATGGGATGAAAATAATGAAATTATACCTTTTTTTAAAAAAAATAAAGAAACCCAAGCCCTGGCCGGTTTGGCTGAGTGGTTGGAGTGTCAGCCCTGCGGACCAAAGGGTCTCAGGTTCAATTCCCGTTCAACGGCACATACTTCGCTTGTAGGCAAGATCCCCGGCCAGGGTCAGGCGTGTGCAGGAGACGACCAATCTGTGTGTCTCTTTTAAATCAATGTTTCTCTCTCTCTCTCTCTCTCTCTCTCTCTCTCTCTCTCTCTCTCTCTCTCTCTCCTCCCTTCCATTCTCTCTCTCTCAAAAAAAAAAAAAAAATCAATGGAAAAATGTCTTCAGCTAAGGATTTAAAAAAATAAAAAGCAAGCCTTGGCTGGATGGCTCAGTTAGTTGGCGTGTTGTCCCGCATACCGAAAGGCTGCAGGCTCTATCCCTGGCCAGGGCACATACAGGAAGCAACCAATTAATGCCAAATAAGCGAGCAACAAATCTCTTTTTCTCGTTCTCTCTCCCCTTCTCTATTAAAAAAAAAAAAAAAAATCATCTCTCTGGATCCCCCGTCCAAGGCACAGGTTGGGTCTTTGAATAATTAACTGGTTTTCGTATCCTTAACCTCTCTCCCTTGATTGTCATCCTGACTTTCCTTTACCCTCCATTCTTTTTCATCCTTTCTTCCTTCTTTCCTTTTTTTTTTTTGTTCCTGGTAAGTATGTGATACATAAAGAGAATAGGCTCAAATGAACGCCTCTATTTCCTCCCCCAGCATAAGACACAGACTGTCCCCAGCACCGGATGTCCCTTCTTCTTGCCTCCCAGAGACCATCGGAATTTGGTACGTATCCCTCTCTTGACTTTCGCTAGTGGCACCACCTACACATACGTTCTAAAACACACACTGCTTCGTTTTGCATGATTTTGAACTTGACATAAATAGAATCATCTAAGTATTCTTTTTGCTTTGCCCCCCAAAACACTACTTTTAAAAAATATATTCTGATTTTTAGAGAGAGAGAGAAACATCAGCATGAGAGAGAAACATTGATCCATCTGCTGCCTCCTGCACACCTTCTACTAGGGGTGGAACTGGCAATCTTTCGGTGCATGGGTCAATGCCCAACCAACTGAGCCCCGCCAGCCAGGCCCCAGCATCACTTTTAAAACATGGACACATACAGGAAGGTCCACAGTCACACACGCACAGATTGATCGTAGCAGGAGGTCGGAAAGAGAGCTTTCCCCAGAAACCAAACCAGCCAGCGCCTCACTCCTGGACTTCCAGCCTCCAGAGTGTGAGGAAATAGATTCCTACAGTCAGGCCGCCAGCCGGGGGTGTTCTGCTATGGCAGCCGATGTAGCCGTGATTCTGGACGCCTTAGCTTTTCTCTTCACATAACCACCATGTAGTATTTATCTCCCTACACATCTGTTTTTGCTTGTTTTCAGAGTCACAAAGTTAGATCATATCATACACAGTCTTCAGGATCTTCTTTTTTTCACTCAATATTATCTGTTTTTTATAACATTATTTTTTATTGATTTGAGAGAGAGGAAGTGAGAGAGAAATATTGATTTTTGTTTTCCCACGTATTTATGCATCCATTCGTTGCTTCTGGCTTGTGCCCTGACAGGAGATTGAACCTGAAACCTTGGCATATTAGGCCAACACTCTAACCAACTGCTACAGTTGTTTGTTTGTTTGTTTGTTTGTTTGTCTTGTTCTTAATTAACTTCTTTTTTTAATATATTTTATTGATTTTGTACAGAGGGAAAGGGAGAGAGATAGACAGCTAGAAACATCGATGAGAGAGAGTCATCGATCAGCTGCCTCTTGCACACCCCCTACTGGGGATATGCCCGCAACCAAGGTACATGCCCTTGACTGGAATCAAACCCGGGTCCCTTCAGTCCCCAAGCCGACGCTCTATCCATTGAGCCAAACCGGTCTCGGCTTAATTAACTTCTTAATGATTCACCATTAAGTATCATGGTTGCTGTAGGTTTTAGAAGATATCCTTAACAAGTTAAACAAGTTAGTTCCCTTCTCTTCCTACTTTGCCAAAAGTGTGTTCTCATGAATAGAAGCTGAGATTTATAGAAGGCTTATTCTATCTCTGTTAAGATAATCATAAAGGATTTCCCTTTATCTCTTAGTGTGGTAAATTAAATGCCATTTTCCTAAAGTCGGACTATTCTGGCCTCCCTAGAATAAACTCTGATACATTATCTTTCTATGGGCTTCTGGAGTTGGCCTGCTAACGTGACAGGTATCGCCCCATCCCTCACGCTTCTCCTGAACCCTGCCCACAGCTCCGGGAGTAGCTCCTGGCTAAGCTCCTCTCCAATTACCCGTTTTGCGTGCGCCATCTGTTTCCTGCCAGGCCCCTGCCGGAGACAGAGTCTGGTGAATGGGCGTCAGTTCAGACCGGTTGGAGCATGAAGTGTGTGTGATGAAGCAGAGGAACACGGTGTAGGAACAGGAGGCGGGGGAGGAGCAGATGGCGGAGGAGCTTGTCTCCCAGGCCAGGGAATCCAGCAGGCAGTGGAACCTGAGAGGGCTTAGACCAGCAGTGACAGGCGTTAAGAAAACTGGTTTGGTAGCTACATCCAGAATGGCTTAGAAATTGGAGGCGGGTGGCAGGTTAGATGATCGCAATTATTGTAACAGGAAGGTAACATTTTTTAACCATCAGTCTGGCAAAGATCCAAAAACCTGATAGCATAGTATATGGATAAGGGTGTGGAGGAAGAGCACTCTCAGACATGGCTAGAGAGAGTGGGAATTCTTTGGACGGCAATTATATTATAAGATCTGTCAATAATAGAAATGTTTATAACCTGTGGACTGAGCAACTCCACTTCTAGGTACTTAGACTACAGATAACACTGCACACATGCCAAATAACTTCTGTATATGGACATTCGTTGTAGTATTTTTCTAATGGTGAAAGATTGGAAACAACCTAAATGTTCGTCACAGACTGGATAAAGAAGTACGGTACATTCCTGCCATACACCAGAACACCACTCAGCAGGTAAACAGAATGAGAGGACTCTGCGTCGTTTCGTTCAGTGTCATCCTATATGATAAAAGGCTAATATGCAAATCGACTGATAGAGCAACTGGAACAAATGAACAACCGAACAACCGGTCGCTGTGACGAGCACTGACCACCAGGGCGCGTGCAAAACACGGTGGTGTTAGCCGGGCGGGATGGTGGAGCAGCTGCGCAGGGCCCCAGACTAAGGCCCGTCGCGGTCATCGGGGCGAGCCTCTGGTGGATACTGAGGATTCTTTGCTCCCGTGCGCCATGGTCCCACCTGGTGCTCACACCTGCTGCTGGTGCCGGCCCCACTCGCACCCACTGCCGTGCCCAGCGCTGATCCAGGTCACTCGGCACCATCAGCGGTGCCAGTGGTGTTTGCCGGCCCTGATCACCCAGCAGCCGCTGCTCACACCCGCTGCCGTCATCAGCCCCAATTGCTTCACACCGTCAGTGGGTACAAGTGGGGCCAATGTCATCGACACTTGGGAGCGGCGGCAGCAGGAGCGGGGCTGCTGGCAGACAGAGACTGGGAGCCCTGGTGGGAGGGGCTGGATGGGGGCGCAGAGGGTGGGCCGAGACCCACCCCTGTGCCTGCTGTAGCCTTGTGGCCCACAGTTCCTTTCAAGGTGCACAAATTCGTGCACTGGGCCCCCTAGTTTCATTATAACATTGATGGGATGCCTTAGGAACTTAACTCTTGTTTGTATCAATTAGCCTATGGTAATATTGGTTTCATTATCTGTCATTTTGCTTGAAGTCAAAGAATCTATTGACAACATTGAGGACTTACTATAATGTTAGTGACAAAGGCAAGGTACCTACGGTACATATGGAAGAAGGATGTTTTGTACATAAGTTTGAAATTGTGTAGGCCAGAAGAATACAAAGGAAACAGGTAAAGGGTAGTTGTTCTTAGAAGAGAATTGAATGGCTGGGATCAAAGGAAGGAGGGAGAATTACTTTTTATTTTGATCTTTCTGATCCCTGCGCATGACTTACCTGTTTTAAAAAATCATCTTAGAATCAAACCTGTACCTTGATATTAGTTGTAAAAATTAGGTTATAGATAGCTTTCTTGGTGAAACAAACACAACTGAAAGGTCTTAAATTAAAAAATAAATAAATAGCCGGGACCGGTTTGGCTCAGTGGATGGAGCGTCAGCCTGGGGACTGAAAGGTCCCGGGTTCGATTCCGGTCAAGGGCATGTACCTTGGTTGCGGGCACATCCCCAGTAGGGGGCGTGCAAGAGGCAGCTGATTGACGATTCTCTCTCATCAATGTTTCTGACTCTCTATCTCTCTCTTCCTCTCTGTGAAAAATCAATAAAATATATTTAAAAAAAAAAAAAGAACTAATAAATAAATAAATAAATAAATAAATAAAAAATCTATACTAATAAAAGTGTAATATGCTAATTAGGCTGGGCAGCCAAACGACCTTCTGAATGACCTTCCAGATGAAGTGGGGGCTTCGAGGGCCAAGGCAGCCGCCATGACTGTGCAGGCCACGCTCCTTGAATGGATTTCGTGCACCGGGCCTCGACTTTATAATAATGTAAGCAGAACAGAACGTTGAGGATGGTTACCAGGTGACTAGAAGGCTTTGCATCGTCTTGGTTGGTTTAGTCAGTTCTTGCAGTTCAGGCCAAGCACAGTGCCTGAACGGTGGGAAGGCAGGCCTTTGGGAAACTCTTTCCTCCTGTGACGCTGCTGCTCTGAGTGGGCAGCGGGCAGGGGGGTCACCCAGGGACTTCAAACCTGGACTGTGGTGCTAGAGATGCTTTACTGAAGGCCCTCTCCCTGGAGAGGCTAGAACGGGGCAGCGCCCGCTCAGAGTTCTCAGAATGTCTCCATCATGGTTGTTCTTTCACTCATCTGATCGTCAACTAGGCTGGAACCTCCATGAAGGAGAAGACCACGCTTGCTTTGCTCAGCATTATGATCTTAGCATTCAGCACTACACAGGTGCATAGTGAAGGCTAAAACATTTGGTCAGTTGAGCCGAGTGTGGCTTTCTATGCCACATTGTGCCTTCCCTCCTTTCCTGCTTGGCCCTGGTAAGCTGGGTAAATAATTTACCCTCGTCTTAATGGTAATGGCCACTTTATTTTATTTATAAGGAAATAATTAAATAGTATGACTAAGTTTTTAAGTTGGCGATGAGATTTTTGAAGTAAATGCAATTTAGTTGTCTAAGTTCTATGGTACCAGAGTAATTGGCATGATGTTTATAAAAAAAAAAAAAAAAAACAGGCCCGGTGCACGAAATTCATGCATGGGGGCTTTCCCCAGCCTGGCCTACAACCTTTTTAATCCGGGAACCCTCAGGGGATGTCCAACTGCTGGTTTAGGCCTGATCCCAACATCCCTCCCACAATCCAAGGCCACTGGCTCCTAACCACTCACCTGCCTGCCTGATTGCCCCTAACTGCCTCTGCCTGCTTTGTCCCTAACTCCTCCTACCAGCCTGATTGTTCCTAACCCCTCCTACCTGCCTGATTGTTCCTAACCCTCTGCCTGCCTGCCTGATCACCCCTAACTGCTCTTGATCGCCCCTAGCTGCCCTCCCTTGCCAGTCTGATCATTCATAACTGCTCTCCCCTGCTGGCCTGATCACCCCTAACAACCTCTGCCTTGGCCCCTACCACTGTGGCTTTTCCAGAAGGAGGACCTGATGACCGGAAGATGTTCATTTGACCCAGTCTAATTAGCATATTACCCTTTCATTAGTTTAGAGTGTTTTATCATGTAACATTAGCCATAGTGTATTGAATCTTTACATCTTGCTATTTTTATCCATTTCTGCCTGATTAAGAAAATTGAAACAATTTTTTTTCAATAATAACTCTTGTAAACAGAATTTCAGCATTGGAACTTACAAGGAAATTGACTATATTTATTTTTATTGGGTTGAGACTCTGGAGTGATCCTTTATAATTGTACAATATTCACATAATACCATATACCATACCATATGTCATATCTGTTCATAAATAAAATTTAACAAACGAATCACTTGACTAATGTGCTATTTTATGGCTTTTCCAGAGTTAATTTTTGTTGTTAATCCTCACCCGAGGATATTTTTCCATTGATTTTTAGAGGGGGAGAGACACAGAGAGAGAAACATCGATGTGAGAGAGATACATCAATTGGTTGCTTCCCACACAGCCCAGAGCAGGGCTGGGGATTGAGCCTGAAATCTAGGTATATACCCTTGACTGGAATCGAACCAGGACCCTTCAGTCCTGAGCTGACGGTCTATCCACTGAGCCAAACCACCTGGGGCCAGAGTTAATTTTAATGAAACTGGTCATTACACTGTTGGTGCCATAGGCCCTCATTGCACTATCATTATCATTACATTTGCATAATAAAAACTTAACTAGATTACTTTAATCAACATTTAAAAATCAGGGTTGAGACTTTAACATAAGTTTTGAGGGGTTTTTATTGTTGCTATTTTGGTTTTTAAAAAATCCATGGCAGGCCCTGCGGATTCAGGGGTCCCAGGGTTGATTCTGGTCAAGGGCATGTACCTTGGTTGTGGGCATATCCCCGGGGGGGGAGGGAGGGAAGGCAGCTGATTGATGTTTCTCATCGCTGTTTCTGACCCTCTGTCCCTCTCCCTTCCTCTCTGTAAAAAAAAAATCAATAAAATGTATATATATATATTTTTTAAATCCATGGCAGTTTAAGTGTAGGGAAAACATAATAAGGTCTAACTTTCTGAAATGGCAGAGACTTGAAGGGATAGAATGAGTGGGCAGGACCTGCTGAGGGTGGAGCTGATATGATTTGGAAATCTGATGTTACAAATCGGACAGCACAGGGACCAGATGCAGACTGCAGAAAAGCCTGGCTTGGCTCGTACAGTGTTTTCAAAATGCGTGATGTTGTCTGCCAAGTCATCTGGCCCCCTCCTCCCAATGGCCTACTCCCGGCAGCTCCCTCATTGACTTTGCCTCTTGGCCCTGGTGAGCTGTTAAGTGTCTGGAGAACAGTTACATCACATCGCTAAATGAAACATGGAACTTGGGAGGGAAAGAGGTGAGAATGGAGATTGTAAAGGATACATGGAATTTGAAAGGCAGCTGAGCCCTCTGAGGGATACAGACAGGACTGTGCACATCAGGTTGAGAGCTGGGATTCTGGAGAGACAAATACAAGAAGCTGGAGACAAAACATGGAGCATCACTCACACTTAAGGCCTGTAGGTCACCAGAACCCCAGTGAAGGGAAAGAAGCTGCCCTAAGAGAAACAGGGTAGAGCAAGGCTGTGGAGGGCCAGGAAAGAGAGAACTTCAAGGGCAAGGTAGTGAACTGCACCTAGAGGGAAGGGACAGGGTGGAGGGGAGCGGGATCTGCCAGATTTGGTGCTGAGGCTGCTGATGCCATCAATGAGCCAGTTCAGCCGAGAAAACAAGGGAAGATTCCAGACGTAAAGGAGCAGATGTAGTTGTAGGTGGACACAGCTACTCTTTTGAGATGGTTGATAGAGCCCTAGCTGCTTTGGCTCAGTGGATAGAGCATCTCCCTGTGGACTGGAGGGTCTTGGGTTCATGGGTTCAATTCCTGCCAAGGGCACATGCCCGGGTTGCAGGCTTGATCCCTGGTAGGGGACATGCAGGAGGCAGCCGATTAATGATTCTCTCTCATCATTGATGTTTCTCTCTCTCCCTCTCTGAAATCAATAAAAAATATATTTTTAAAAAATGATGGCTGACAGAGGGAAGGAGCTGGAACACCATTCAGCAATATGTAGGATGGAGGATCTCGGGATCTGGTATTTTGAAAAAGAAAAAGACCAATGGGAAGGGAGCAGGCTCTGTAGGAAGTAGAAGGGATGGGCACAAGTGGAAGAGGTAACTCTGGAAATATTTTCAAATATTGAGGAGTGTTAAGGGGGTGCTGGTTGGATGGCCTACAATGTGTTAGGTGAGATCAGCAGTTACAGCCGTTCCATTTTGAGCTTTAGGAAAGAAGAAAAAGGTTTGGGATAGCTGGCATAAGTAATGTGGTGCGGGCTATTCAGGAAGGCAGGACAGGCTTGCCAAGTAGCAAGGAAAGCTCAGCTGAGATTGGCAAGCATGAACTAGGGTTCAAACTGCCATATTTTTGTGAGTTTATTATCTATTAGAGGCCTGGTGCACAAAATTAGTGCACTGCAGGGGGGGGTCTCTTAGCCCGGCCTGCACCCTCTCACAGCCCAGGACCCTTTGGGGATGTCTGACTGATGGCTTAGGGAGTCAGGGGCTCTTGCAGTCCGGGACCCCTCACTCCTTACCACCCACCTGCATCAGAGGCAGGAGAGGCTTCCAACACCACCGTTGCACTCACCAGCCATGAGCCCAGTTTCTGGCTGAGTGATGCTCCCACTGTGGGAGTGCACTGACCATCAGGGGCAGCTCCAGTATTGAGTGTCTGCCCCCTGGTGGTCAGTGTGCATCATAGCAACTGGTCATTCTGCTGTTCGGTCAATTTGCATATTAGGGTTTTATTATATAGGATTATAAACTGCAGATTTGCATAAGGTTCACTTTTTTAGATGTAGTTACCTTTCTTACAAAAATGATCATTCCACACATATGAATTGTAAGCCTATTAGTACAAGCAGGGTTTCTCCTGCAGTATACTTGGTGTTAAACTGTCAGTGTTCAGGGGCATAGTCTTGGGATACCAATCATAGTTTTTAATGTGAAGATATGGTTGAGAATTTCATTACAAAATATTTATCTTTTATTATTAGGATTATTTCTCCTAAGCAACTGACTCCCTCCTCCTTCTTTTTCTTTGTGCATATTGTAAATTGTGAAACTGACTAGGATTCTTTTTCAAGTCAGCTAATAGAGGGGGGGAAATTCTGGATTGACGTCAGACTAAGGAATAGGGCTCAGCAGGCTATACTTTTCTTCTTTTTTAAATCCTCACTCGAGGATATTTTTATTGATTTTAAAGACAGAGGAAGGAGGAGAGAGAAACATCAATGATTGCCTCCCAAACTAGGGATTAAACCCACAACCTAGCTATGTGCCCTGACCAGGAACTGAACCCACAATATTTTGGTGTACAGGACGATGCTCCAACTGAGCCATTCATTGACCACTTTTCTGCCTCCATTTTGTGACTCTCCTGTTCCTCCTCCTCCTTAGTTGTTATCTTATTACAGTTCACATATCCTAGAAATTACTTTAAACCCTTTTTTGGAACAAAATAGAACATATAAATATTAAACATATAAATGCTTTAAGGTACTTCAAACACATTAATAATTGTGGCAATTATTAAATATAAAGCAATTAGTTACAGGCCATTAGACCCAAAAAAGCTTTTTTAAAATCCTTCAACTAGCCATTTAAGAGTAATGAATGGTAGTGTATAGAGCAGAAAGCCACGTTAGTAACCTTAATCATAGCAAAATGGGTGGAAAATTGAGCTGGATCTTCTCTCCATGCCCTCTTCTCTAGACAGCCATTTTATGTCTATGTCATGTTACATATGATACCACGTGGTTATAGAAAACACCATTAAAAAAAAAATAGACTGAACTAGATGTTTGCTTCAATTTCTTTTACTTTATTTTTTTTGAGAGAGGGAGAAACATTGATTTGTTATCCCCCTTATTTACGTATTCACTGGTTGATTCTTGCATGTGCCCTGACCCAGGATCAAACCCACAACCTTGGCGTACAGGGTTACACTTGAACCAAATGAGCGACCCTGCCAGGGCTGTCTCCATTTTTTGTATGAGGAAACCTACCATAATTATGCCTGAGAAGTTAAAAAAAAAAAAAGAGCCATTTGCCTGGCTGGCATGGCTCAGTGGTCAGTTCAATTCCGGTCAAGGCACATGCCCGGGGTTGCAGGTTGATCCTCCGTTGGGGGACATGCAGGAGGCAGCCAACCAATGATTCTCTCTCATCACTGATTTTTTTCTCTCTCCCTCTTCCTTCCCTCTCTGAAATCAATAAAAAATGTATCTTTTTTTAAAAAGCAATTTGCCCTTTTTAATTATTTTGCATGCTTCTTGTCAACGCAATTTAAAATCACCATTTGTAGTGGGTGAGGCCAACTTTGAATTCCAGCCCACCAGCATGCGGGACTCGAGCAGCATACATATGTTTACTCGTTTGAAAAGCAGTGCAAACAGAACCTACCCCATACGATTCTGAGGCCTTCATAAGCGTATTTGAGTGAGGTACTGAGAACAGTGTCTATGAGGTTTTCAAGGCACAAAACATAGGTAGCTATACTAGCTTTGGCTTTACAGGTGGGAAAACTCATGAGCTTCTGGGGGTCCAAGCCGAACGTTTGGACCCAAACAAGCCAATGACCAGCTGGACTCCAGGAGCTCACACCAAGGTGTAGCTGAAGGCCAAAGAGGAGGCTTCCCCAGGCGCACCCTGCTGAGACACTCAACCCAAAAAGGTTCTCCTTCCCGGTCCTTGGCACAGGTTCGGTACCATCATTCCACATGAACGGCCTCTGACGAGAGCCCCGCTGCATTCATTTATTAAATATTTATTGAAGGCCTGCTTTCTCGTGCAATAAGCTTTAAATACCACAAATAAAAAAAACCAACAGAGAACCACACTCTCCCCCCTCCCCTCTCCCCAGGCTTCAACCTGTCATGGGCAAACACTAGCAATACTTATCAAAATATAAAAGTGTTAAATAATAAAAGCGTTATACCTGTCTCGAATTGAATGGAAATCACAAATCGCCTATCACAATTTTAAGCCTTAATTACTGAGACCATACGCTATGTGACAATGATAAGCACACTTTGGGGTCCCAGGAGCTGGGAGTCAGTCCCACACGGGAAGCATTTGGTGTGGGCGGAGAGAAGGGGAGCGGCCGCTCAGTCCCACTGGATCGTCCGCTCTTCCTCAGGGAGCACACTCCAGTTGGGGGAGGCCATGTCCCGAGCCAGCCAGTTGAAATCGTCGACATCGTCCCAGTTGTTTTTGCTCCTATCTAAGCCAGAGCTCTCGAAGTCTCGGTCGATCCCCGGGTAGCTCCAGGTGTAAGGGGCGAACTGGATCCCGTGGCAGTCCTCCACGATGGCCCTGCAGGTCACCTGCAGGAAGATGCGGGTGTCCCTCGTCGTGTGTACGCGGAGCTGCTGGCAGGCCACGGCCAGCACGCACTCGCTGCAGTCATCCAGGAACACAGACGTGGACACCGGGCCGCAGAGCAGCGTGCAGCCGCGGGCCTTGCTCAGCCGCAGGGTGTTGGGGTTGCCGTACAGCTTGATCGTGCAATTGCTCAGCTCGGTCAACAGGACGTCTCGCTGGTGCAACTCCTCCGCTCTCTTCTCCAAGACCTGGGACTTGAGGTTGGAGAAGCCGCAGAGCCAGCTAGAGCCTGCGGCTCCGTCCTCGGTCACGGAGGGCGGGGAGGCCTGGATGCTTCCCGCCGCCGCGGCGCCGGGAGCCGCATCCGCTCCTTGCGGGGCCAAAGCAGCATCCTTCCTTCGGGTCTTGAAGGCGAACCGCTTCTTGGGCTGCAGCTGCTGGCGCCGGTCGGCCAGGGCCGCCTGCAGCTGCGCCAGCGCCTCCTGGGCCTGCCGCACCTCGTAGGCGGCCAGGAACAGCACCGAGTCGTTGAGCAGCTTCTGGAGCCCCTGGAGCCGGGCGGCCGCCTCCTCCAGCCGCTCGGCGGACTCCCCGCCCTGCAGCAGCTCTTCCACGGCGGCTCGCTCGCGGGCGAAGGCGGCCGTGAAGAAGTCGCTCTTCTCCTCCACCACCTCCTGGTCCTGCCGCTTCTGCTTGCGCTTTTCCGCCTCCAGTTGCCTCTCCTGATCTCGCCTCTGCAGCCGCTCGGGCAGCAGGCTCCGCTCCCGCTGGGACCCGGCGTCCCCGTTCCCGACCGCGGCCGCGGAGCAATGAGCCGTCTCCATCTTGGCGGCGAGCTTCCTCGCTCCGGCCTTCCTGCCTCCGGGCGCGCCCTAAGCGAGGCGTCCCACCAACGCGCCCTCTGATTGGCCAGACGCGATGACGTCAGAGGACCGGCCTTATCTCCTCGGCCCATTGGCTCCTCCACCCCGAGGGGCGGGGCCGGCTGACAAAGAGGGTGGAGAGACAAAGGTCCTGGTGGATGGGTGGGGCGGGAGGCAGGAGGGGGAAGCTTTTTTTTTTTTTTTTCCTCTTAAAGGGGCAGGACTTATATCCGGGATTGTGGGGTGAGTTGCAGCAGCGGCAGCTGCACATGTGGGTTTGTTTATAAGAACAAGGTTAGACACTCGCAGGCCTCCCCCTCCCCCCCAGCTCCTCCCTACCTCCCCCTGACAGGCCGGAGATCCGCTCCTGGTGGGGGGACTGTGCGCGTGTGGCGGGTGGGGGGACAGGCAGTGGGAAGGAAGATGGAGGGGGGGAGGATAGTGCACCGCCCGGCCCGCGTCGGAGGAAGCGGCCGCTGGAACAGCTGGCTAGGGAGCCACTTGCATGCCTCTGCTTTTTTCTTTTCCACCACCCCTTCCCCCAATCCTGCCGCCCCCAAACCCTGATCGTACCCTCCCCCCCTCCAGCCGCAGCCTCTGCAGATCGGCGTGGCCCGGGGCTCCAGGGTCCCCGCAGGCAGTTACGGGGTCGGGGGAAGGCGAAGGCCACCCGGAGGGGAGAGACTGGGTTCCTCGTTGCTGCGGGGTTCGGGGGGCCCTGGGGGGGCCTAACATCGAATTACTGTTTTTTTGGCCAATTGCGGCAGTCGGCGGGCGGGGGCGGGAGGGTGAGACTCCACACCCCCTTCCTCTTCCTCCCCCTGGTTCTCCCCCCCCCCCCCAGCTGTCACCCCTCCGCCGCTGGGCGCTGCGGGGCGGGACGGGCGGGACCCCGGCCCGGGCTCTGCGCGGCCCCGGGCTGTCAGCCTGGGAGGGCGGCGGGGATGTCACATTTCTCCCGGAGGAGGAGGGAGGGGTTTGCCACCGGAAGTGGAGGAGCCTCGCCCGCCGCCGCCACCAGCCCGGGTGCGAGTGGGCCGCCCCGCGGCGCCGTCCGCGGCCGGAGCGGGTGGCCCGGAGCCCGGAGCCCGGAGCCCGGAGGGGCCGGTGCGGCCGGCGGGGCGCAGGCTCCGGGACCCGGGCCGCCCTCCAGGCTCGGGTTCCCCGTATCTCCCTCCCCGAATCACACCCCGGCCTCCCCGGCTGTCATCGGGGATTTAACGCCCAGGAACTGTCCCTGGCTTCTCCCCGCTCCGCCTGCGTTGTCCTGCGGAGGAGGTGGGGGGAGAGGAGGGAATTGAGACATTTCCAATGTCTAACGCCGCACTGTCCTCCTTTCCTCCCCATTTAAACAAAACAAAGACAGCACGCTTACATGTCTGTGTCTCCACTGACCCTCAGTGCGGGCTACCCGTGGGCAGATCCCGCGCGGGGGGTAGGGGTGAGGGGGGGTGGGGGTGAGGGTGGGGGGTGGGGGGTGGAGGTGGGGGTGAGGGTGAGGTGCTGGGGGTGAGGGTGCTGGGGGTGAGGGTGGGGGTGGGAGGTGGGAGTGAGGGAGCTGGGGGTGAGAGTGGGGTGCTGTCCGCGTGTCCCTGCCCCGGTGCAGGTGCAGCTGGAAAATGCCCGTGCTTCCGCTGATGCATGCTGCTGTTCTTTGTTGTCATTGGCTTTGCTCCTGGACGAGATAAATGCGGCTCTTGGTGTTCTGTGCGGTGTGTTTTGAGGCCGCTGGATGAAATCTAGCTGTTTATCTTGTCTCCGTCACACGAAGGAATGACTTGGCTGCTTTTTTTTTATGAAGAGTTGATTTAACCAAGGAAGGTTTAGAGAAGACTTATTTTGCTGGGGGATGCTGGGAGGGAACCCCTGATCAGTCTCTTAAGTTTTTCAGCAACTGGCTCTGTCTCGTAGAAATGAAGAAAGATTGTAGCCAAGCAAGGGTTATTGGACGTGGGAGTTACTGCTGGCTGGGGCAGGCAGCATTTCCGCTTTAGCCGCAGTAAATGCGAGTGGTGGTTAGTGTGTCTGTATCAGCAGGCGATTGAATGTCATTAAACTCTTGCAGGAATTTCATTTCTGCCCGACACCCGATTTTGGCAGAGTCCAGTGGACATGGGAAATTTCTGAATATTTGGAAGGTGGCTAGTTCTAAGTTTTATGAGAAAGAAGCAGTAAAGGGCAGACATGGGCAGTCCACCCGGCTGGCCCAGTGTGTCAGAGAGGGATGCAAGGCCGAGGGCAAAGGGCCCCTGGTGTGGTCTTGAAGCGCTGGCGTGGCAGCTTTTACAGGCCCCGGGAAGGCATGGATGTACAGCCCGGGAAGGCATGGATATACAGCCCGGAAAGGCATGGATGTAGAGCTACGTGCCTGGGTCCGAAAGCAGCAGGAAGGCTGAGATGCTCTGGCCTGGCCCGAGGGTATCGGTATCTTCCTGCCGTTTGAGGGCAGGCAGCTCAGTGCATCCTTGAAACAGAGCTCCTTTGTGAAGGGGGCAAAGAGGGGAGCCCTGCAACAGACCCGTGACAAAGGCAAGCAGCGGGGAGCTCTGAGGCCTTTTTTCAAAGATACCTCACGAGGCTTGTGAATCAAAGCACTGCTCTCTTTTAGACATTTTAAAAAGTAAAACTTCTAAGTAATTACAGACGTTAAAGATCACTTTAAAAGGTCGGTCCTTTGGGGATCTAATAGTTACATTAGCTCTCAACCATTGACAACTGACAATCTTCTTCCTTCTAAAACCCTGGCCTCTTCCCCATCCCACTTCAAACTGATTAATTTATAGCAAATCCCATCCATTGTATTACTTCATATTTTACAATCCATCAGTATTTCAATTATATCTTAAAGAGATTAGGACTACCCTTTTAAAACCTAACCCCAATATTATCAACTATCACCAAACTCCCCAACAAAAGTGGTGATATAACCTTATTATCATCAGAGTTCCAGTCTATATTCACATTGCTCTGATTATCCTATAATTTCCTTTTCAAGTTATTCTGTTTAAATAAAGATCCAAACAATCCCTTACAATTGTCTAGTTAACATGTCTTTTAAATCACTTAAACTACTTCCCCTCCCTCAATTATTTTGTTGGGAAAAACCTGTTCATTTGTTCAATCAAGTTTCTGATAGTCTGTATTTTGCTGGCTGCATCCCCATACTGTGTTTGTTAGATATTAAATATTTGTCATATGTATTGACCTTCTGATGTCAAAAGTGAGTGTTTATATACTGATATACCGCAGGAAATCAGCAACCAAGTAGTGAAAGCATTTAAGGGCAATAAAGCGGCCGTTGGCTGTGGCGATACAGCAGAGAATAGGCCTTTTGCTGCTCTGTGGAGTTCGTCAGGGACCAGTGACGTGCAAGATGCCAGGCACACGTGGACACAATGAGACAGATCCAGACCCTGGATTCTAGTAGCTCGATGCCAGGAAGAGGCGTCACCCATAGTGGGTATAAAGCCTTCACTGCAGAGCTCTGTATGCCAGCTATCGGATGGTAGACAGATATTCCCACCACGGTCGCTGACGTTTCAGACAGCTGTGGGGTATGTGTTCTTTGCAAAAAGGCTCCAGATTGGTCTGGAAGCAGGACAGGAGCAGCCCTTCCTCCCACCCTCCCCTGGCTCTCCTCCTCCCCTCCACCTTCACTTTTTGGAACCTTCTTCATTATCAGACACCTGAAGCCTAGCACGGACTGGCACGGACTGTTTATCTAACATCCCTTTATTTAGCACCTGCTGTGTCCCGCACGGGCCAGCGAGGCCCTCGGCTGCCAAGGCGAATAAAGACAGACGTACTCACTGTCTTTGAGGAGGCCTAGAATACTGGCACAAACGGGACATTTTTTAACAGTGACAACTAAGAACTGTTACAGAGGCAGGAGGAACAGAGATGCGCCGGTGGCTGGTTTGACCTTGTTCGGAGGTCAGGGAGAGCTTCCCCGCGGGGCTGGGAGGATGAGAAGGAATGAACAGGAAGTGAGTGTCTGGATGTTCGGCTCCTGGGCTCACTGGGACTTCACGGAGAGCTGTGTCAGGGGAGAGCAGTAGCCGGAGACAGGCTGCAGGGGCAGCAGGAGGGTGGGAGCTGGTAATGGAGCTGATAGATAACTCTTTGGAGAAGTTTGGCTGGGAAGGGGAAGGGAGAGGAACTTGGGGTCGGGAGGAAGCCACTGAGGTGTTTTTGATTTTTATGGAAAGAGAAGGCTTAAAGTCCAGAATATAAGGGTCCTAAAAAGGTTAGTGGGGGACCTAAAACAAGAATTAGCTGAGGAGCCCTAACCGGTTTGGCTCAGTGGATAGAGCGCCGGCCTGCAGACTGAAAGGTCCCAGGTTCGATTCCGGTCAAGGGCATGTACCTTGGTTGCAGGCACATCCCCAGTTGGGGGTTTGCAAGAGGCAGCTGATGGATGTTTCTCTCTCATCAATGTTTCTAACTCTCTATCCTTCTCCTTTCCTCTCTGTAAAAAAAAAATCAATAAAATATTTATTTAAAAAAAAAGATTTAGCTGAGGGCAGGAGGAGGGACAGCCTTTCTATTGCAATGTTAGCCCCTTATCATCTGACTTCCACCCCTGCCACTTTATTTGAAACAAATGGCTCTGTCATCGCCATTCCCTCCTACTCAGATCCATTGCTCTTTGTAGCTGTAAGCTCTCCATCCTCCCTTCTCAACGCAAAGCTCCCTGTTCTGTCTTATTCTCTGTCCATGCTTGATCATCACTTCTTGTCTCCATTACAGACGTCTCTCCATCCACCCCTTAAACATCCACGAGGCCAGAATTCTATCCTGGCACTCTTTTCTTGTTCCTGTCACCTCCTTTGGAAAGCTTAGTTTCTCCCAGGGCACCAAGTCTTGTCCGATGCTGATTGACTCTGGAACCTCTATCTCCTCCCTCCACCTGTTTCCTGAGCCCAAACTTGAACTTCCAACACCTTCCTAATTATTTCCACTTAGTGACCTAGATGCACATAACTGCGTACTATCCATGTAGTGATCTGCTATCCACATGCCTCCTGGTTGAGATGGAGGCCCTGAAATGAAGCCCTTTTTCTTCTCTACACAAGTTCACTGCTGTGTAGCGAACCAACCCACACTTACCGACTTAAAACAGCAACCGTTTATGATTTCCCATGATTCTATGGGCTCAGCTGAGGCTGGAGCCTCACTCAGCTGTCTGGGGCTGTGATGCTAGCGGTCAGCAGGTGCCCCTCACTCCCTCTGTGCAGCCTCTCACGCTTCTCCACTTGAGGGTTGGCTCCCACAGGGCATTGTCACCATGTGGGGCATGCATTTGGTCAAAGCAAGTCCCAAAGCCAGCCCAGATTCAAGAAACAGACTCCACCTCTTCGCAGGTGGGCAGCAGGCACTTACAGGGATGGAAAGAGTCCTGGCAGCCATCTGCAGCAAGCCACCATGCTGTGTATGCATCGTTTTGCTAACTCTTATGCCATCTGCTACATGCCAGGCAATGGCTGAGCATTTACAAGTTTTACCTCATTCGGTCTTCTCATCATCTCTGCGATGCCTACTGAACAGGTGAACTGAAGAGGTGAAGATGACTTCCTTAGGACTGAGCTAGTAAGTGGTGGAGCTCAGATTTGAATCAAGGCGTTTTGTTGCTGAGTCCAAGCTTTTATTTTATTTTATTTTTATATCTTTATTGATTTCACTGAGCCAAACTGGCTAGGACTTATTTTTATTGATTTCAGAAAGGAAAGAGAAAGAGAGACAGAGACAAAAATAGAAAGGAGGGAGGGAGGGAGGGAAAAAGAGAAAGAGAGAGAGAGAAACATCAATGATGAGAGAGAATCATTGCTCGGCTGCCTCCTGCATGGCCGCAATCTGGGCATGTGCCCTGACCAGGAATTGAACTATGACCTCGTGGTTCATAGGTCAACACTCAACCACTGAACCACGCCAGTCGGGCACTGAGCCCAAGCTTTTAACTCCACCTGCCCAATCATGATACCACATCTGATTATGCTCCCAATACCACACCCTTAGCCTTCCAAGCAGGAAACCAATCATCCAGGCACCTCACTCTCCCTCCCTGGTCCACAGGGTCTGCAAGAAGTCTTCTCTCTCTGCATCTCAGGTCTGGTCCCCCCTGCAGGCCTCGCCGCTCCCTCCTCTTCTTCTCTACACACCCATGACTCTTGTGTTTCTCTGAACCTCCCCCCCACCACCACCCCCACCCCGTCCTGCACCTGCAGCAACCTGTCGCCTTAAAATTCAAGCTGATCGTGTCACTTAACACTTGTGCTGGCTCCCCGATGTCTAACACGTTCACTCCGTGTGCCCCTCCAGCCTCCTCTCCCGCCATCACTCACTCCAGCCAGTCCATGCTCTACGTCGCTGCACACCAGGCTCATTCACGCCTCTTTGCTCATGATGCTCTTATGTAATCAGCACCCACCACATGCTAGGCCTTGGCCGGGTGAGGGAGGGATACTGATGAGCACACAGACAGGGCTCCCTCGGAGCTCACAGCTAAGTGAGGGATACAGAACAAGGTGGCGTGATAGATGCCACATTGGGAGGGATCTTAGGTGCTGGGATCATGAAAGATTCCCTAAGCCAGGCCAGGGGCATCTGTGCTGCTGGTGGCCAGGGTGTCTTTTAGGAAATCTGAGATGGATAAAGAGCGAATGCAATCTAACCCCGTGACGGGGGAAAGCAGAGTCTCATTCATTTATTTTTGTTGTTGTTCATCCTCACCTGAGGATATTTCTCCATTGATTTTTAGAGAGAGTGAAAGGGACATTGAAACAGAGAGAGAAACATTAATGTGAGAGAGACATAGCGATTGGTTGCCTTCCGCACACACCCTGATCTGGGCCAGGGATTAAACCTGCAACTGAGGGACATGCCCTTGACCAGAATCGAACCCGGGACCCTTCAGTCCGAAGGCTGATACTCTATCCACTGAGCCAAACCAGCTAGGGCATTCATTCATTTCTTTCTACAAATATTCATGAAACACAACTATGTCCCAGGCACTGATCTAAGTGCTGGAACTATAGCAGTGAACAAGACAGACAAAAAGTCTCTGGCTTCATGGCCAGCAAGCAACAGACAGCATGTGCGGCAAATCTGGATGTGAGAAAAAAAGACATGCCGAGACTGGTTTGGCTCAGTTGGTAGAGTGTTGGCCTGCGGACTGAAAGGTCCCAGGTTCGATTCCGGTCAGGGGCATGTACCTTGGTTGTGGGCACATCCCCAGTGAGAGGTGTGCAAGAGGCAGCTGATCGATGATTCTCTCTCATCGATGTTTCTAACTCTCCCTCTTTCTTCCTCTCTGTAAAAAAATCAATAAAAGATATATATTTTTTAAAAAAAGACATGTTAAACTTGAGCAATGTCCTCAGCCTGGTTGCACATTCGCATGGTGGGGCAGGGGGGCGGGAGGGAGGGTGTGGGGGGCGGAGGGGAAGGCGCTCTACAGCAACCTGATGGCCAGGCCTTCCTGGGCAATCCAGTCAGGATCTCGGAGTGGGACCTTGGCACTGGTATTTGTTGAAACTCCCAAGTGGTTCTAATGGGCAACCAGCAGGTGAGCCACCGTGTGAGAGTACCTGAGGCACTCTGAGGCTGGGAGTGGCCATCAGAGATGAGGTTAGAGAGGTGGGCAGAGGCCGGACCACAAAGAGTTTCATAAATCCCTTTCGGAAGTCTTGGCTTAATCTTGAGGGCACTGGCAATTACTGAAGGATTTAACAGGATAGTGACAGAACCAATCACCCTTCCCCCGCTCTCCCCCTTTAACAAAGGGGTGGCCTGGATGTGCTGTGTGGAATGGATTCAAATGCAGCCAAAGTAAACGGGTGTCCGTTTGGAGCTGGTGCAGGAGCTCAGGGGGGGTGGTGGTGCTGGGCTGCGGCGATGGGGGTGCGGATACAGGAGGAGATGGCAGGGATTTAGAAGGAGGCTGACAGCACTCGGTGATCAGTGGGAAGGCAGGGATGCGTCCCGGTTTGAGGAGCTGATCTTGCTGCCTGAGACAGCGAGCGGGAGGAGCAGGCTTGCAGAGAGGCTGGCGGGACCATCTGGGACCCACCACT